>CM055117.1:969898022-971098022 GCA_029206835.1 Rana muscosa
AATCCTTGTTTGTAGGGACAGGGAAGGACAGTGAGGGAAATTCTCCTTGTGCTATACTGTGCTAAAGCATTGATCATCAACCATCTTTAAAAAAACATTTTTTATAGGGACAGAAAACTATAGGTAGGGAGAGTGTCAGTGTGTTTTACTGTGCTAATCCTTGTTTGTAGGGACAGGGAAGGACAGTGAGGGAAATTCTCCTTGTGCTATACTGTGCTAAAGCATTGATCATCAACCATCTTTAAAAAAACATTTTTTATAGGGACAGAAAACTATAGGTAGGGAGAGTGTCAGTGTGTTTTACTGTGCTAATCCTTGTTTGTAGGGACAGGGAAGGACAGTGAGGGAAATTCTCCTTGTGCTATACTGTGCTAAAGCATTGATCATCAACCATCTTTAAAAAAACATTTTTTATAGGGACAGAAAACTATAGGTAGGGAGAGTGTCAGTGTGTTTTACTGTGCTAATCCTTGTTTGTAGGGACAGGGAAGGACAGTGAGGGAAATTCTCCTTGTGCTATACTGTGCTAAAGCATTGATCATCAACCATCTTTAAAAAAACATTTTTTATAGGGACAGAAAACTATAGGTAGGGAGAGTGTCAGTGTGTTTTACTGTGCTAATCCTTGTTTGTAGGGACAGGGAAGGACAGTGAGGGAAATTCTCCTTGTGCTATACTGTGCTAAAGCATTGATCATCAACCATCTTTAAAAAAACATTTTTTATAGGGACAGAAAACTATAGGTAGGGAGAGTGTCAGTGTGTTTTACTGTGCTAATCCTTGTTTGTAGGGACAGGGAAGGACAGTGAGGGAAATTCTCCTTGTGCTATACTGTGCTAAAGCATTGATCATCAACCATCTTTAAAAAAACATTTTTTATAGGGACAGAAAACTATAGGTAGGGAGAGTGTCAGTGTGTTTTACTGTGCTAATCCTTGTTTGTAGGGACAGGGAAGGACAGTGAGGGAAATTCTCCTTGTGCTATACTGTGCTAAAGCATTGATCATCAACCATCTTTAAAAAAACATTTTTTCTAGGGACAGAAAACTATAGGTAGGGAGAGTGTCAGTGTGTTTTACTGTGCTAATCCTTGTTTGTAGGGACAGGGAAGGACAGTGAGGGAAATTCTCCTTGTGCTATACTGTGCTAAAGCATTGATCATCAACCATCTTTAAAAAAACCTTTTTTTTAGGGACAGAAAACTATAGGTAGGGAGAGTGTCAGTGTGTTTTACTGTGCTAATCCTTGTTTGTAGGGACAGGGAAGGACAGTGAGGGAAATTCTCCTTGTGCTATACTGTGCTAAAGCATTGATCATCAACCATCTTTAAAAAAACATTTTTTATAGGGACAGAAAACTATAGGTAGGGAGAGTGTCAGTGTGTTTTACTGTGCTAATCCTTGTTTGTAGGGACAGGGAAGGACAGTGAGGGAAATTCTCCTTGTGCTATACTGTGCTAAAGCATTGATCATCAACCATCTTTAAAAAAACATTTTTTCTAGGGACAGAAAACTATAGGTAGGGAGAGTGTCAGTGTGTTTTACTGTGCTAATCCTTGTTTGTAGGGACAGGGAAGGACAGTGAGGGAAATTCTCCTTGTGCTATACTGTGCTAAAGCATTCCTCATCAACCATCTTTGAAATCCTTGTTTTTTGGACAGTCAGGGAAATTGTCATTGTGCTATTCTGTGCGAAAGCAATCATTCTCAACCATATTTAGTAATCCTTAAGTAAAGGGACAGAGAAGGACACCTGAAGGTAGCCCTTATTGCTTTTTTCCCATCTCCCTGCAGGCCATCCATTAGAATGTCTGGAAGGCAAACAAGGAGAGGCAGACAGTCAGGAGGCAATAAAAGAGGGCAAGCAGGCTCTGTGTCTGGGGGCAACAGTGCTGGTCGTGGACGCGGTGCATTGTCATCAGCACATGGCCATGGGACACGCTTGTCCTTCTTTTCGGCAGCTGGACATGTTGAGCCACATCATGCCGAAGACTTGGTAGAGTGGATGACTAAGCCCTCCTCCTCCTCCTCATCCTCTCTCACCCAGGCTCAGGGTACTGGCAAAGCAGCTGCCAAAGCGTCCTCTTCCCTGGTATCAATGTCAGACTCATCATCAGTCACTCCTTCCCTAGACCCACCATGTCCTCCTCCTGAGGAGTCCCCCGAACTGTTTGAGCACAGTGTTGGGTACATGCTCCAGGAGGATGCCCAGCGTTTCGAAGGGTCTGATGATGAAACCCAGCTACAGGAAGGCAGTAGCGTGAGAGCAGACAGAGGGGATGCTCAAGAAGGACACCAATCTGGCAGTCATGTTCCAGCAGCTGCAGCATACTGCCAGATTGGCTCCAGTGATGAGGAGGGAGGGGATGATGAGGTCACTGACTCCACGTGGGTGCCTAATAGGAGAGAGGAGGAGGAGGAGGATGAGGAGGAGGCACATCTCCAACGAGGCAGGATGCCCTTTGGTGGCCAGCGTAAGGGCAGTACACCGACGGAATCACACCGCAGAGCTCCGCCTGTGCAGGGCGCTGCCTCTGCCCGTCATTCAAAAAGTTCTTTGGTGTGGGCCTTTTTTGAGGCTAGTGCATCAGATCGCACAGCTGCTGTTTGCAACATATGTCTCAAGCGTATATCGCGTGGCCAAAACATCAGCCGCTTGGGTACCACATGCCTGACCAGACATATGTTGACCTGCCATGCAGCTCGTTGGCAAGCCTACCTCAAAGACCCACACCAAAGAACAAAGCGGACCTCTCCTTGCACCGCATCAGCTGGGATCTCCAACCCCACTATAACTTCAGTCCTCTCTGAAACATGCACTGAGAGGAATGAAGGTGTAGAATTAGGTGTATCACAGCCAAGTACTTGCGGCCACTCTGCTAGCAGTACACCGACGTCCGATTCTAGCAGGCAAATTTCCCTGCCCCAGCTGCTGGACCGTCGAAAGAAGTTCACTCCCAGCCATCCACATGCCCAGCGGTTGAATGCTAGCTTGGCTAAATTGCTAGCGTTTCAACTGCTGCCTTTTCAGTTGGTTGACTCGGCCCCCTTCCGTGAGTTTGTGCAATGTGCGGTTCCTCAGTGGCAGGTTCCCAAACGCCACTTTTTCTCACGGAAGGCTATTCCGGCTCTCTACCGGCATGTGGAAGGCAATGTCTTGGCCTCGCTGGACAGGGCGGTCAGCGGTAAGGTGCATATTACCGCTGACTCATGGTCCAGCAGGCATGGAAATGGACGTTACCTTTCTTTCACGGCCCATTGGGTCACTCTTTTGGCAGCTGGGAAGGATGCAGGACAAGGTGCAGTAGTGTTGGAGGTTGTTCCACCGCCACGCCTCCAAAATGCTACTACTGGTTGTGACACACCTCTCTCCTCCACCCCCTCCTCTTCTTCTTCCTCCATGGCCTCTTCCTGTGCTTTGTCCTCTGAACCAGCGGTGCTCCGTAGCCGTTCAAGGGGCTACGCAAGTACGCAGGCAAAAAGATGCCATGCCGTGCTTGCGCTGGTGTGTTTGGGGGACAGAAGCCACACTGGGGCAGAGGTCCTGTCTGCTCTGCAGGGCCAGGCCGAGAGGTGGTTGACGCCACGCCAGCTTAAGCCAGGAATGGTGGTTTGCGACAATGGCACCAACCTCCTCTCCACCCTCCGACAGGGACAACTGACCCATGTGCCCTGTGTGGCTCACGTCCTTAACCTGGTGGTGCAGCGGTTCTTGGGCAGGTACCCGGGCTTACAGGATGTCCTGAGGCAGGCCAGGAAAGTCTGTGTGCATTTCCGCAGATCTTATAATGCCAGTGCTCGCCTGGCTGAGCTGCAAAAGGAGTTGAACCTGCCCAAGAACCGCCTTATATGTGACATGCCCACCAGGTGGAACTCAACGTTGGCCATGCTGCAGCGGCTGCACACGCAGCAGAGGGCCATCAATGAGTACCTGTGCGACTACGGCACCAGGACAGGGTCAGGGGAGCTTGGTTTTTTTTCTCCACGCCAGTGGGGCATGATCAGGGATGCATGCACTGTCCTGGCACCATTTGAGGAGGCCACGAGGATGGTGAGCAGTGACAGTGCATGCATCAGTGACACTGTACCTCTTGTCCACCTGTTGGAGCACACGCTGCGTGGAATAATGGACAGGGCACTTGAGGCAGAACAGAGGCAGGAAGAGGAGGACTTCCTTGCCTCTCAAGGCCCCCTTTACCCAGACAGTGTTCCTTCTGTCCCACCCATCGCACAGGAAGAGGAGGAGGAGGAGGAGGAGGAGGATTGTGTCAGCATGGAGGTGGAGGCTGGCACTCAGCATCATCAGCAGCAGTCTTTTAGGGATGATTTACAGTCCCAAGAAACCAGTGGACTTGTACGTGGCTGGGAGGAGGTGGCTGCGGATCATGTCGTCCTTAGTGACCCAGAGGACTCCGGACCGAATGCCTCAGCTAACCTACGCTGCATGGCCTCCCTGATCCTGCAAAGTCTGCGGAAGGATCCTCGTATTCTTCGGATCAAGGAGAGGGACCATTACTGGCTGGCCACTCTCCTTGATCCACGGTACAAGGGTAAGGTTGCGGACCTTATGTTACCGTCGCAGAGGGAGCAGAGGATGAGACAACTCCGGGAGGCCTTGCAGAAAGGTCTGTGCAACGCGTTCCCAGAGACTGGGAGGTTACAAACTCCTAGTCCTGGACAACGAGTTGCTGAGGCTTCGGCCAGTCAAAGAAGGAGCGGTGGGGAAGGTGGCCGTCTGACCGATGCGTTCAGACAATTCTTTAGTCCGCAGCCCCAAAGTATGATCGGTTCCAGCAACCATCGCCAGCGTCTGATAAACATGGTGCAGGAATATCTAGGGGCAAGGTCAGACTTGGACACCTTCCCCACCGAAAATCCTCTGGCTTACTGGGTCTTGAGGATGGATCACTGGCCAGAGCTTGCACAGTATGCAATTGAGCTACTGGCCTGTCC
This sequence comes from Rana muscosa, assembly GCA_029206835.1. Lineage (NCBI taxonomy): Eukaryota > Metazoa > Chordata > Amphibia > Anura > Ranidae > Rana > Rana muscosa. Next base: position 969,902,974 of record CM055117.1, read on the forward strand.
TGCATCCAGCGTTCTTTCGGAACGCACATTCAGTGCTGCTGGAGGATTTGTCACGGATCACAGGGTGCGCCTGTCCACCGACTCGGTTGATCGACTGACTTTCATCAAGATGAACCAGTCTTGGATCACCACCAGCTACCACACACCTGATGCTGATATAACAGACTAATTGATTTTAACATGTCACATCCCTTCAAGACTGATGCTGATGCTGAGTGCCTGTGCTGTTATGTTGACTGGCTATCCTCCTCCTCCGAGTCCTCAATGATACGATTGATGATGATAGCTTGGAAGATCATTTTTGTTTATGGGTGCCGCCACCAGTGGCTAAGGCCCAATTTTTCAGCCCCTGTTTAACAGGGGCGTGTAATTACAATTTTTGAAGCAATACTTTGCAACAGGGCTCATTGCTGTGCTCCAAGTACAGTATCTGTGAGGGGTTGCAGTGTTGTGCCACCAGTGCCTAAGGCCCAATTTTTCAGCCCCTGTTCAACAGGGGCATGTAATTACAATTCTTGATCTAATAATTCACAGCAGGGCCCATTGCTGCACCCACCAAGAGTAACTCTGAGGGCTTACAGTGTTGTGGCAACGCCACCACCACCACCACCACGAAAGGCCCAATTTTTCAGCCCCTGTTCAAAAGGGGCATGTAATTACAATTCTTGATCTAATAATTCACAGCAGGGCCCATTCCTGCACCCACCAAGAGTAACTCTGAGGGCTTACAGTGTTGTGGCAACACCACCACCACCACCACGAAAGGCCCAATTTTTCAGCCCCTGTTCAACAGGGGCATGCAATTACAATTCTTGATCTAATAATTCACAGCAGGGCCCATTGCTGCACCCACCAAGAGTAACTGTCAGGGCTTACAGTGTTGTGGCACCAGCACCACCATCAAAGGCCCAATTTTTACTACCACTGTTCAACAATTATATGTAATTACAATTCCTGATATAATAGTTGACAGCAGGGCGTTCCAGCACCAACCAAGAGTAACTGTGAGTGCTTACAGTGTTGTGCCAACACCAACAACTAAGGGGCCTATTTCTGCAGAGTATATACGGCAGGTCCCTACTTTCAAACATCCAACTTACAAACGACTCCTACTTGCAAACGCAAGAAGACAAAAGGAAGTGAGAGGAAATCTACCCCTAGGAAGGAAAATTCTCTCCTGTAAAAATTAATATGGGAGAAAGGTGTCTCCTCTGTACTGATGCTTTATCACCAATCCTTGTTTCAAGAAAAACACCACATTTCAAAAACAGTTGTCATTGGGACGGAAAGTGAGGTGAAATGTTCTGAACAGGGGCACAGACAGCAAAACAAATGTTACAGGGGTGATAACCCTTACCTATGTTTTCCAAAAAGTTTAAAAATAGATTTTTGGGCTGGAGCTACACTTAAACAATGTACCTGTTCAAAATTACAAACACATTCTACATAAGAACAAACCTACAGTCCCTGTCTTGTATGCACCGCCTGTATACGGCTCTTCAGAGTATATAGGGCCTTTTTTATTTTGTGTGCGGTGTTCCCCTTAATATCCATACAAGACCCAAAGGGGCTGGTAATGGTCTGGGGTAGGGGGGGGGGGGTCATGGGGTAGCTATGCCATTTTTCTTAAAGATTTTCATCCATATTACCGGGACCAGACATTACATTAAAGCCGCAAGCAGTTTTAAATGGCTTTTTTTTCCTTTAGAAGTGTCATTTTGTGCAGGGACAGTTCTAAACACGGGAAACACGTGGCACTTCACAGGCATACTTTAGACACCCCCCCAGGTACGATATTTAAAGGAATATTTGACTTTTTTTTTTTCACTTTATGCATCATTAAAATGACTGCTCCCGAAAAACGACCGTTTTTAAAACTTCTTTTTGCATTGATACATGTCCCCTGGTGCAGAACCCGGGTTCCCAAACCCTTTTTAGGACAATAACATGCATAATAGTCGTTATAATTAGCACTTTAGAATTCGAACGTTCGCATCCATTGTATTTAATAGGGTTCTAATGTTCGTACGAACGTTCGGTCCGTTCGCGGGTTCTGGTGCGAACCGAACCCGGGGGTGTTCGGCTCATCACTACCCAGGAACAAGACATCTCCCTAGCAACAATAGATCCCTCACGGAAACTATAGATTCAGCAGCAACAATATATCTTCCCAGCAATAATAGATTCCCCCCCAGCAACAATAGATCTCTCCAGATTTGGTCTGTGTGAAAGTTATACAGTCTACAAACTATGGTATACTGTATATGTATTACAATTTATCAGGATGCTGGTATGGGGTATGGCGGTGATCAGGATGTTGGTATGGGTTATGGCGATGATCAGGACGCTCTGATTGGACACATCCATCACATGGTACAAGACCAGCGGTAATAGGATTCTGTGTAAAGGCCACACACTGATCACAGGGCTCCCAAGTGCGCGCTCTGTGAGCTGCGCAGGAGCCTCCAATGTGGGCTGACGTACAGGTACGTTAACCCACATTGGCACTGTTTCCTGTCCGCCATATATTGGGCTGTGGGCATACAGGAAGTAGTTAATATACACTTAGGTTTTTTTTTTTTGTATACCAAAGACATGTAGTAGAATTCATATTTGCCTACATTTTTGAAGAAAATTTATTTTATTGGATAGGTTTTATAACAGTAGTAGTAGTAGTAGTAACAGTAGTAAGTAGAAAATATGTTGTTTTTTTTTTCAATTTTTCATTCTGTTTGTCTTTAGCAAAAAAGAAAAAACCTAGTGGGGATCAAATTCAACCAAAATAAAGCTCTATTTGCATAAAAAAAATGATAAAATGAATTTGGGTAAAGTGTTACATGGCTGCGCAATTGTCAGTAGCGCAGTTAAATAGCAAAAAATGGCCTGGTCATGAAGGGGGAAAATCTTCCAAACGTCGTGGTTAAGTTGATTATCGAAGCGTTATTTTAACACGTAAGAACAATAAAAAAAAAAATGACATTTAAAAATCTACTTGATGTATGTATGGGCAAAAAAAATTAAAACATATTTATATATACAAGCCAGGCAGGGTTCATATTGATTTGAATTGTATGTGTAATATATATATATATATATATATATATATATATAAAAATGCACACTTACTTTTTTGCTAACAAGTCAGGCAGGGTTCATATTGATTTGAATTGTATAATATATATATATATATATATATATATATATATATATATATATATATATATGTATAAAATATATAAATATATCATATACAATTCAAATCAATATGAACCCTGCCTGACTTGTTAGCAAAAAAGTAAGTGTGCATTTATATATATAAAAATGCACACTTACTTTTTTGCTGACAAGTCAGGCAGGGTTCATGTCGACTTGCCTTTTTCTTTTTTTTTTGTGGTCCATCGTGTGTCTTGCTGCTTTGCCCTGCTCAGTGCTGTCTCACTGCTCGCCTCACTGAGCCACCCGCCTGCCGCTATCCAGGCTGAGGCTCCGCTGCTTCTTCGAAGGGAGAGAGAGGAGGCCGGAGGGGGGGCGGAGTGCAGATGTATATCACTCCACTGCCTGCGGGCGGGACCTGGAGCCGGAACTATAGAAGACCCATCGGCAAATGCGGCTGGGTTACTCCGCGGCTGTGGTCCCGGCGATTTTCTTGTTCCTGCTTTATCACCTCCCCCCACAGCACACAGATGTTTTTTCTTGCCCGGTCCGACCCCAGTGGTGACATGAGCTCCACAGACAATGTTGCAGGCTCGCAGCAGTCACAATTAGCACTAGCAGTGAGAGGCGCACAGGGATGATTAGGGTGTGCCTGGGCACACCCGGCACACCCCGTGGGCACGCCTATGGATGTAACGGTGAGCAAAAGGATTTCTCTGGACTCGCCGCGGTTATATTCAGGTGTTTGGCACGCCTGTGTCTTGCATTTGCAAACTTGCAGCCTGATTCAGCGGTCACACTTTGGCTGGGAGCGCTCCTTCCATACTTGGACTCACCCATTCCACAAGGTAACTCTCATCTTCTATCACCATCTTATGTGTTCATGTACTACTTGAGTTTATCTCCTTTTTACATCCATATTATAGATCTTGAACCTCACTGCTTTTTACCCCCTTTTTACCCCATTGTCTTTCAACCTTTTTGTACAGTGCTTCCATGCCTCTAAGCCCATATTTACCTGATGTATCTAATATATATATGCATTAAATACACATACGCATACCCTTTGGCAGGGTTAGTCCACGTGTAGACCCATACACATACCTTAGGTACCAGAAACCTTTCATACCCAGTCTACCCTGCCAACATTATGCAACTGGTTACAGATCTACCATCATCATTTTCCAGATACATCTTTAGATACATCTCTCTTGGGCCTTTCATTGACCTATGTCTCTAAACCCATATTTATCTGATGTATCTAACATATGCACTAAATACACATATGCATATTCTCTGGCAAGGTAATTTATGTGTAGACCCATACACATACTTTAGGTACCCGAAACCTTCTATACCCAGCCTACCCTGCCAACACTATGCAACTTTTTATAGATTTACCATCATAATTTTCCAGATACATCTCTCCTGGGCCCTCCATTGACCGCTGGCCAGGCACCTCCACAAAGACCTTGCTGCTCACCTGGAGGTCTCTCCGCGGTGATGTCCACCTACCTCGCCCCCTCAGCTCCCGACCTGGATACTTACTTTCCCCCATCTTGGTACACAGCGATAGGCATGCTAGCTCAGCACATCGGTGAGTATATGGTCTCCCTGTTGGTCTGACCCTCCCCACCATTTTATGTGCCTCAACCATCAGTTTCATGTACCTACCTTTTTCATTATTTTCACTACAGACACAACAATTATGCATCTGCCCCTGAGGAAGCGAGCGGAGTCTAGCGAAACGCGTAGGGCACCTAGGATGCGTTTGTTCATCTGGTCTCGATGAGGATCAATGTTTTTCGGCTACATGCCCACACATTGTCCCAATATCCATACTTTCTTATACTATTTTACACATGAGCTTCTATACTGTGTGCTGCATCCTTTGGCTGAGCTGTTACAATTTACACACATTGTTGCCTTCATGAGCATATATTTTTCAACCATGTGTACTGTTGTTTTTTGGATGTACCATATATGTTATGTATTAACGGTTATTTATACTATGTTTATGAACCTCGGCCACCATGCCGGGTGACGCACACTCATTGCTGTCTCCATTTTGGTCATATAGCATTATGTATTAAATAAATAGTTTTTTATTTCAAATTGTGTGAGCATGTGCCTTATCTCTCTCCCACCTCACTAAAATTCCTTAGGGCTACCTTCCTTTTTTGTTCTACTATCAGGGATGGAGGTGTTAGAGTGGCTGCAGCAGACCTTATCCCTTTCTTTTGCTTTTTTATACATAGGATGAGGTCAGCCAGGAGGACGAGGCTCTGGAGTGTGGCACCCAGGAGGAGGCAGGGGTGAGTGGCAGCCAGGAGGAGGCCGGGCAAAGTGGCAGCACCCAGTCACCTTTGCAATCTGGCCCATCCTTCTCCTCCTCCTCCTGCTACATTCCCACCACCAGAGCCACAGCCTGCAAGGGGGCGTGGAGGGAGCCGTGGAAGGAACGCTGCAGGGAAGCATGGAGGGAACACTGCAGGGAAGCGTGGAGGGAACACTGCAGGGAAGCGTGGAGGGAACACTGCAGGGAAGCGTGGAGGGAAGGCTACAAGCAAGACCAGAAAGTGATTCCCTGGCTTCAAACTGCTCTGCCAGAAGACACAGTTTTTTGGAGTACCACAGCTTAGGGACATGTATGACATCTGCTGCTGCTCCTGATTTCTGCAATTCGGGGACCAGATTGTGATCATAATTCGAGGGACTCCTCATGTTATTGATTTTATTTGCCTTCATGTCTGCCTTTGGGGTAAAAACTCTGCATATATTCCACTAATTTCTCAATTGTTGCCCTTCATCTTTATTTGTTTTCCAGAATAAATGGATATTTGATTTAATTTAAATAGTTGTCTGTGTTTTTCTTGTGAGTAGGAAGGTACATTTCATAAATACAATGCATAATTAACAAGGGACACCAACACCAACCTACTTGAGGGAAAAAAAACAAAACAAGATAATAATGTTGTTGTGATAACTTGACCATAAAAAAATATGGACATCACTATAAAATATTAAAAGGCCAGAAAAAAATTAGGAGATCTTGATTCAAAACAACAAAAAAAAAAAAAACTTGAATCCTGCCTTTAAAATAAAATACAAAGATTCATGAGATCTCAAAGAAATAATTTTGTCCGAACTCTGTGTGAATATCCGCAACGATAATTTTTTTGGGGAAAACCGTTTAGAAAGAAGAAAAGAATGCGTTACATTGAACGATACAAAAATTTGCAGCATGACGAATGTTCTATGTCCATTACGAACACTAGTTTTACCAGAACAAGCGCTCCAGTCTTGTAATTTAGTATGAGCATGCGTGGATTTTTCTCTGATGGAGTTCCCCACAGACGATCGGAATTTGCTATAGTTTTTTTTCCCCCATCGGTAAAATTTCAAAACAGGTTCTATTTTTTTATACCGATGGAAAAAAGACCGATGGGGCCCACACACGATCGGTTTGTCCGATGAAAAAAGTGCATTGGTCTTTTTTCATCAGAAAAAACGATCGTGTGTACGCGGCATAACCCTCCACTGGCACAGCTGTCAAACAAATGGGATTGTGGAACCCACTAGCAATAGGAACCACAATGCCGCAATAGGATATACAGTCACAGCTAAAAATTGGTTTACCTGTGTTGGCTCTGGGCACTCCAACAGCCGAGACTCCAATTTCCTCAGCCCTGGATCCTCCACTGGCCTGAAGCTCCGCTCCCTGGTATAGGGCTCGCACTCCCTCTGGGGCCAGCTGAGTCCATTCTTCAGTAGGGTCACTGAGTGTATGAGATCTTCTGGACAGGACATCTGCATCTCTATTTCCAGCCCCGGGCCTGTATTTTAGGCTGAAGGTGAATCCCGAGAGGGCAGCCAGCCATCGGTGGCCTGTGGCATCTAGTTTGGCGGTGGTCAGGTGATAGGTGAGAGGGTTATTGTTCGTCTTGACCACAAACTCAGCCCCATACAAGTAGTCTTTCAGTTTGTCCACCACAGCCCATTTTAAGGCCAGGAATTCCAGCTTGTGTATGGGATAGTTCTTTTCAGCAGGGGCCAAACTTCTGCTCACATAAGCAACAGGTCTCAATTGATCATCATGTTCTTGGTACAACACCCCTCCCAGACCATCTCGACTGGCGTTCACATGTAACTCATAGGGTTTCCTGGTGTCTGCATAGGCCAGGACAGGAGCAGTGGTCAGGCTTTCCTTCAACTTGGTAAAGGCTTCTTCACATTTGGTAGTCCACTGATCCTGGATAGACTCCCCAGATTTTCTGGGCCCTATAGTAGATTTCACTGAGTTGCCTGTTTCTGAGTCATCGTCTTCCCCCTCAGCCTTCAAAAGTTCATTCAAGGGCCTGGCAATTTTGGCAAATCCTTCCACAAACCTTCTATAATAGGAGCAGAATCCCAAAAACGACCGAAGTTCAGTCACGTTAGTGGGCCTGGGCCAAGAGGTAACGGCCTCCAACTTTCCTGGATCTGTGGATACTCCTTCCGTGGACACGATGTGGCCCAGGTAATGAACTGAAGACTGGTAGAATTGACACTTTTCTAGAGAAAGCTTGAGGCCTTTATCAGGGAGCCTCTTCATAACCTTCTCTAATCGTTCTTCATGTTCCTCCAGGGTTCTCCCAAACACAATAATGTCATCCAGATATACCAGCACTTCAATTAGATTCATGTCCCCTACTGTCTTCTCCATAAGTCGTTGAAAGGTGGCTGGGCTCCGGACAAACCCTGGGGCATGCGATTGAATTCAAAGAAACCCACAGGGGTAATGAAGGCTGTTTTCTCCCGATCTTCAGGGTGCATGGGAATCTGGTAGTATCCACTTTTTATGTCCATTACGCTGAACCACTTGGCCCCAGACAAGCTCTGCAAGGCATCTTCTATTCGGGGAATGGTGTACTGATCAGGTATTGTCCTTTTATTGAGTATTTGATAGTCGATACACAGCCTCAGTGACCCATTTTTCTTCCTGACCACCACTATTGGAGAAGCGTATGGGCTCCTGGACTCTCGGATAATGCCTGTTCTTTTGAGCGAGTTCTGCTAGTTGCTCGCGCAGATCTTCCAAGTCGGCCAAGGGGACTCGTCAGACTCTTTCCCTGAACGGCTTGTCCTCCTGTAGGCGAATCTTGTGGGTGGCACTCTTTGCACACCCCACATCAAATTCATTCTTGGAAAAGATCTTCTGCCATCTAACCAACTGAGTCTTGGCCCTCTCCTTCCAGGCTGGTGGGAGGGTTGTATCTTCGAAACAGAGCTTCTCCACCGTATTTTCACCCCTTTCTTCCTTCTCCAAGTCCGATAGGGCAACCGGGGTGGCAGGGTTCACTTGGCCCAACAACATTCTGGCCGGGATCTTCATAGGTGTGGCGGCAGTATTCCTAATGCTCACCGATACCCTACCATTACTCTTCTTCAGCGCCCTCAACGGAACCACTTCAGGGATTACTTCCAGCCCTTGATGATTATCCAGAGGATCCAGCTCTAGAACAGGCCAGGTTGTTCCCAGGTGAGTTTAACAGTGGCCCTCAGACAAGTCACTTCTCCTGGCTGTAGTACCTTCTCTATTTTATCTAGCTTCCAGATCTTTCCCACTCCTTGTTTTGGGGCGTTCTGTTCCAGCACCAAGCGCTGATAGGCCCGTTGTAACATAGGGTGAACTCTGGGAGTTGGGGTATCCTGTTCCTGGGCCACAGGTGTCAGTAATCTCCTGACCATGTCAGTGTTGGTCCCTATTATGAGGGAACTCTTGTTGGCTCCTGGTTGGCGAGGACAGACTACAGCCAGGGTGTCGAAGATCTCTGCTTCTCTCGCTACTGAGGGGTCAAAAGCCAATTTAATTGGAAGGTATCCATCGCACGGGAAGCTCTGGGTCCCTATCCCCATATCTCTAAGTCTTCAAGCTTCTGTAGGGGCAGACTTCTCAGATGTTTCTGGTAAAAATCACAGTACAGAAGGGTTACTCGAGCTCCCGTTTCAAGAAGGGCCTTAGTGTAAATTCCCTCTACTTGAATGGGGACTACTGGGGAGGGTCCCAACAATTTAACAGGATATTTATTTGGAGAAGTCTTCTTACTGGACTCTATAGTTTGGGTTTTATTTATCTTTTTCTTTCTCAGCCTCTTCCTGGATCTAAATCCTTGTTGGGCCTGGTATGCACTGATCTCCTGCCGTTGAGCATTTTTTTTGGACCTGAAGTAGGAAGTATCAGATTGTTCAAAGGCAGCACCAGAGATGTTGGGCAGGGAATTATTTTTCCTCTGCAGCCTCCCTAGGTCTCTAAATTTTGACTGGAGCTGATGGGCACCCGGTTGACTCCTTCACCGGGGCCCTCTGAAGTTTTCCGCCGGCTTGCGGTATGGGGCTGCAGTTTTCTTCAGGCTGGGGCACACCTGCCTATAGTGCCCAATCCCTCCACAGTTGAAACAAGTAGGCTTGTGCAATTAGTTTCGTAACGAATCGAAATTCGTCCGAATTTAGCAACTTTCGGACATTCGGAAGCATTCGAATTTCCGAACAAAACAATTACGAATAAAACCGAATCCAAAATAAATTATATATCGCAAATAGCGAATGCCCGAATGTCTTTGGCATAATTCGTTATGAAAAAAGTTAACAAATGTACGAATCCATTCGAAGCACAATAACACTCTGCTCTGCTCTCTGCTTCTCCCTCACCGTGCTGAACTCCCTCTCAAAATGGTGTACAGGGGTGGAGGCTAGAGCCGCATGTAAAAAACGAAAGTAAAATACGAGAATCGTTACAAATAACCGCTATGTATTTAGAAAAGTACAAATCCATTCGAAGCACATTAGGCATAATAGGCAGCGTCGTTGTGAGAGAGACACGGAAAATTACGAATCAACGAACCCAAAAAAAGTTACGAAAGTAGGAGTTGTGTCCAGAATCAACGAAAAACAATGTACTCTACCGAAAGTACGAATTATAAATCAACTCAAAAAATTAATACGAATCATTCCGATTCAACAAAAAATGTCGCTTGCGAAAATACGAATTAGTCCAAACACGAAAAATCCCGTCTAGCAAAATTACGAACGATTACGAATCAACAGGACCGAAAAGAAACAAACCGAAACTAAACAAATTTTTCCGTTGTGCACAAGAAACTAACCGAAACTAAACAAATTTTTCCGTTGTGCACAAGTGTAGAAACAAGCTTCTTCTTCTTTTCTTTATTGGTAGATAGGGGTTGAATCACTCCGAACCATTTCTTTCTTGGCTTCTCCTTCCTTACTTGCTTCTGAATTTTTGGCCATCAGGGAAGTCAGCATTTTCAGCACTTGAGTCATCTGTGACTTTAAGACAGCCACTTCAGAGTCCCCTTCTGTGGCCATGGCGGCTCTACCTTCAGCGGAGGGGAGAGAGGTGTGTTGACTGATCGCCTGCTGGTCATTCAGCAAAGCCTCTTCATCTCTTACCACTCGGACAAGTTCTGGATAACTTAAGGACATGACTCCTCCTGAAGTTTTCAAATGAAGCCAAACTGGGTCAGAGCGTAGGGCCCCTCTTAGAATCTGTTGCATCCTGGCTCGGTCGGTGGCCTGTGGTGCCATTCCTTTCTTCAGAACTATCTGACAGAGCATTTTATTCAATCTTCGGACATACTCAGACAGACGTTCCCCTGGTTGTTGGAGAGTGTGCTCAAACTGATAAATTAGGTCAGTAACTTTTTCCAACTGGCCGAACGCCTCCTGCAGCATGACTAAATAATCATAGGCGGTACAAGTGGCATTGCTAAACCTTAGATTCTTTACAGCTTCTGCAGCAGCTCCCTTCAAGCTCTCATTTATGCATTGTTTTTTCTGGGCCTCTGGCAGTTCCCAACCTTCCAGTGCCTGCATTGCTTGTTCTATCCAGGTGTCAAAGTCCTCTTCTCCAAGCGGCACAGGTTGTCTCCCTGAGAAAATCCTCAGTTTCCGGTATCCGGTTTCCACACACACACTGTGTTACTTTTCTGGCACTTTGTCACGAGGTCTCCAAAAGCATTAAGGAGTTCAGGACCAATAGTGGTCAGGGGTGCTGGGGAGGTTTTTGTTTCTCTGGCTGGCTCTCCTTGACTAGTTTCAGGGACTTCTTCCTTTGTAGTCTTTTGGTGTACTAGATAGAACATCTTCCGGTCCTTTGACTGCACACTCCTGCCTTTGAAGCTCTCAGTATTTCATCTCTCCATTCCACCAATGCGTGGGTACGAGAGGTTCCCTCTTCTGGCCTGAGGTCAATTACCTATGCCCTTCTGCTTGGAGACAGTACCATCATAAGCTCGTCAACTTCTCCCTCTTCCCAGTCTTCTCCGGCGAGTTCAATAGCCACACTCGCGTCTGGGAAAGCGCCTGCTGATTCGCACCACTGGACCACAGTGAGAGGGTCCATGCTGGCACTTAGTGGGGGGGGGGCTTGATTGCAGAGTACAGAATCCCGGACGAGCCCCCACGTATAGCACTACCCCCAGTTAAGAGAGCTGCTGGTATTGTTTTGGGCCTGTACCGTACTGCTGTTAACCCCCAGAAACTGACTCTAACCCTCCACTGGCACAGCTGTCAAACAAATGGGATTGTGGAACCCACTAGCAATAGGAACCACAATACCGCAATAGGATATACAGTCACAGTTAAAAATTGGTTTACCTGTGTTGGCCGTCTCCCTGTAGCAGTTAATACTCCACACAACGTGTTTGCTCAACCACAAAAGTACTTTACTGAATAAGAAATGACAGGTTAAACAAATATGCGGTTTACTTATGCAGAGCCCTGCAAAAGCCAAAGTTATAAACATATAAATGTACAAGGATATAATAGAATTTTATTACAAACTAAATGTCTTTGAATAAACTATGCTCGCAAGCTCCCCCCAGTGGGCAATATGGCACCCAAGAACTGTCAATGTGAGTTCCAGTCAGGCCTGACTAATGTCAATGTACAGTTACTCCAATAGAAGGGATCTTCGCTAGCAAACGTTGGTGCACATAATATTTGTAATCCACAGTAGTCTACTTAATATCCACGGCATTGGAGTGCATCTCTCCCTGTACCACAAGTCCCACCATGCACCTTTCTCAAGGTTAAACAGTAGTCAATCCATTGTCAAATAGAACTCCGGAGGGATCTGGGTTCACTTGCATATAAAAGTAGTCTTTATAGCATACCATAAAGTGACACCCCGCTACATCTATTTAAATGAATTGTAATGGATATCTATGCCTACTCATGATTACCATCATGTAATATATAACTGATTTCCAATAAATTTACACCTGCGTGCTTCATCCAAAATCCCAATTCTCTGTCCCCTTTTTCTCATTTAGATAGGGATGGAGGAAATTGACCTTACCAGGTCACTGCCTCATTTAAAGTGCCAATGTTCTTTTTCTTTTCTTTACAGTATTTGTAGCTGCTGACTTTAAATTTTTTTCACCCAGGCTGGACCTCCTTAAAGTGGAGCTCCACCCTAAATAGCAACTTTTGCTATTTGGAACCCTCCCCCCCTCCGGTGTCACAATTGACACCTTTCAGGGGGGAGGGGGGTGAAGATACCTGTCTAAGACAGGTATTTTCACCCACATCCGGGAGTCCTGTCTCCGGGAATCTGCGGGAGTTACGTCACTTCCCGCAGACTTCCCTTGGTGTTCTGGGAGACACTCGGCTCACAGAACACAGGAGCACCAATCAGAACGGCGCAGCGCGACTCGCGCATGCGCCGTAGGGAACCGGGCATGAAGCCGCAGGGCTTCACTTCCTGGTTCCCTCAGCGAGGATGGCGGAGGGAGCAGCAGAGCGACGAGCGGTCGCTCGTCCTCTGCTGCGGACGTCGCTGGACTCCAGGACAGGTAAGTGTCCAAATATTAAAAGCCAGCAGCTGCTGTAGCTGTAGCTGCTGGCTTTTAATTTTTTTTTTCCGGTGGAGCAACCCCTTTAAGTAACTAATAATAAGGTCCAGAAAAGAAACACAGACAGGCTCTCTTACATTTGTGGAGAGTTGGGAAATACCTCTTTACATTAAGGACTGTGAAGGTCCACACTAATATCTATGGTCAATAAGTAAAAAAATGCCCCTTACATTGGTGGTCCATGGAAAGTATGCACCATCTTATTGGGGGTAAATGGGAGAAGCACATACTTATATTATGGTCAGTGAAAGGAAAAAGTAATCTTATCTGCATAATTTGGTTTGTGAGTTCCTGTGTCCTCACAAGGGGTAAGATATGAGGCTGCCCTTAGAAGCGCATAAATTATTGTATCCTGCTTGAGGATAGAGCCAGGCGCCTTGGCACCGGGGTAATTTAGTTGAGGTGTGTGACTAAATTCAAGGTACCATAGATAACAATGAAGAGTGTCAGTCTTTTGAGAGTTTATTTCAGTGATGGACAGAGGAGCGCATAGAGTTGGCGTCACCTGGTGCGGTAAAACATGGTGTCACCATGTTTTACCGCACCACCGCATTGGCGCGCCTCTCTCCCCGCTAGCCTGCCACAGTTCTCTGTCCAGTCATTGAGGAGTGACAGCATGAGCAGGACAAAGCAGTAGACACTTGGAAGGCTAGCACATCAGGCTCTCTCCTGTCTAACCTGCCACAGTGCACTTGATGGTGTCACCCAGGGCTTAACCACAATCCCTACTTGTGACGAAACGCGTAGGGGGCCGCTGACGTCATCACGCAATACCTTACCGAGAGGAGGTGCCGCGGACGCCATAGGAACGTACACACACAGGATCCACTGAGACGCCGCATCGATCCACCACCGTTATCGCTATAACTCATCTACCCCATTGTAAGTGCATTCCTTTATTTCAATAAAGCATCTGGCTTTGCATATTACACTATGGGCATATCCTTTTTTTTCCACATGAGCTTGTGAGGATCATCAATATTAACAGAGCTGGCGTGGAGACACTAAGGTCCTGGGGAAACCTATTCCCTGTGTTGGGAGAGACTGTCTAATACAGTCACGGCATTCCGGTAAGCAGATCATTTACCACAAGGGTGACACACCTGAAGCCTTTACACACATCCTTTTTGGGAAGATTGATTCATCTTTATTTTCACTTTGAACACCTTCCATCGGGACTCTTAATATCAATTCCGTTTGGGACTTCACTTTTTTTCTGCATTCTCTTTTTATTAATATATCACCTGTTATTCATTGTATGTATATTCATTTATATATCCGGAGACTCTGCATTAGTTTTCTTTTTTTCAAATAATATAATTCTTTTCACCATTTTAGGTTTAATAATCAATATAATTGAATCTAACTCACTTACTTAAATTTGTACCTTTTGCACAATATTAACCATCACCTTATTCATTACTTTTATTAATGGTGTTTTTAGCGCTGCACTTTCCTTTTTTTCTTGTTAACCACAATCCCACCACAACCCCCCCCAGGGGGGAGCACACAGCATAAAATGGTAGGTGTGACCAAATTGCACTAACAACGGGAGGGCCTTACAAAGGCATTGTTAAATATGCGCAATATGCACAGGGTGCAGAAGTACACTACATACACAGTGCAGGGTTCAGGAATGTGATACAAACAGGGTGCAGAACTCAGAAATGTGTAAATCGGAGGCGATGAACATTAACCTTCCCATCTCTACCTTGACCTCCGTGCGTACCTTTTTCTCTTTTCGGTGGTGTACGCAGGCCCTCCCTGATTTAGGAATAAAACTTACTTCAGACGTCTCTACCCTATATAAGGCAAATTATATTCCTCTTCTTACCTCTACAGCTTGTGTCCTGAAGAATTGGCAGAACCACTCTCTTTCCTGCATGGGCAAAATGGGAGCGATCAAAATGATGACCCTCCCCAGAATCCTTTATTATTTTCGGTCATTACCAATACCAATTCCCACAACCTTTTTCAAAAAACTGCCATCAATAATCTTTAAAAAAAATTTAGAGTCCGGGGGGTTGAAGATTGGCTTGTTCTTCTTTGTTTGCCTCAAAATGGCGGGGGGGGGGGGTCTGGGAGTCCCCCACTTCTTGCGTTATTATAGAGCAGCCCAACTGGTGCAGCTTTACCAAATCTCTTCTATGACATACCAACCTGATTGGGTAAAATTAGAGGCCCGAGCTAGCACTTCGCTCCCTATTGACCTTCTGCTCTGGATTCCCTCTAAAGAGCGTAGGGCCATTCTAAGTCCTTCCCTCTCACATTCCTTGAGTCTCTGGGACAGGTAGTGTAAAATATATCCTCTGAAGTCACCCCATACCCCAGTGGCCGTCATTTACAGAAATCCGCAATTTTCCCCAGGGCAATATCCGCAACAGTTCACATGGTGGATTAATAAAGGCCTTTACAGGATAGCAAATTTTATAGACCATAAAGAAATTCGAAAACCCCCCATATTTTCTGAAGATTTTAATAATGCCCCCGTCGAAGGCATTTAGACTCCGCCAAATTATTTACTTTTTACAGACGACGTGTCGAGATCAGGGTGACATTACTACACAAACTTATTATGAAAATAAATGTTTGAGTGGCCCTGGGACACGCAGTAGTATATTAGAGCTGTATACTCTGTTCGCAGATCAGGGTTCTAAACTCTCTTACCAACTAGCTTGGGAGTCAGATCTGGGGGAGACTATAGATGAGGATGTCTGGTTCCGGTGGTCGACCATGGTGCACAGGGGAATTTTAAATACTTCCCTAGTGGAGGCTAATTATAAAAGGTATTGTCATGATGGTACCTTGTACCCACAAGGTTGGCAAAAATCTACCCGATGCATCTCCTCTCTGTTTCAGGGGTTGCGGCCAGGAAGGAAGCATGCTCCACATTTGGTGGACATACCCAAAAGTAAAGTGGTACTGGACAAGAATATTCAACCTGGTATATTCAGTGACTGGGTTGAATATTCCTAAAAATGTTAGGACGCCGTTATTTTCTGACCTATTGAGTGAGTTACCCAAAAATCTTAGGACTCACTTTTTTTATTTTTCGGGCAGCTAAGATCACCATAGCGAGAGCATGGAAAACTCCTGTGATAAACATAGCAATAGTAAAAAACAAAATCTCCTGGATTATGATTAACGAAAAATTAGCCAGTATCCTCGGTGACCAACAACAACATCGTTTTGAAAAGGTCTGGAACCCCTGGATTAGATATCTTCAGTCCCCATAGGGGGAGGGGCTGGTGGTCTGTACCATGGAGATCGGTGGCAAATCTTCTTTCTTCTCTTTTTCATCCTTCTCTTTC
Source organism: Rana muscosa (assembly GCA_029206835.1). NCBI lineage: Eukaryota > Metazoa > Chordata > Amphibia > Anura > Ranidae > Rana > Rana muscosa. The sequence continues at coordinate 969,919,355 of CM055117.1, forward strand.
ATTTAACTTTTACTATGCGTTACAATTTTGACCTGATCCTTTACAATTAGTTACAATTTTGACCCTTTATTTTTATTATTTTTCTGTATGTCTCAGAAAGGGCTTTAGGGTTGTTTTTAACCTGGCCCATGTTTGTAAATGTGGTTTTCTTTGGATTGCCATAGGCAAATTTTTTCCATCCATGCTGAATTTACTTTACAGGATTCCTCCCCACCCCCTTTTTCCCTACCTAGTCGCTTGCCGACTGCCTCACGCACATTTACGTCGGCAGAATTTGCAGGGGTAGGCAAAGCAACGTATATTGACATTGCTTTGAGCCCGATGCGGTCTCCGTGACCGAGCCTGCGGGACTCGCGGATTCCATGTCCTCCGGTGTCCCGCAATCAGGTCATGGAACGGCAGAATGGGGAGATGCCTTTATAAACAAGGCATCTCCCTGTTCTGCCTAGTGACACAGCACTGATCGTCTGCTCCTTCTCATCGGGAGCAGCGATCAGCGAGGTGTCACAGTAAGTCACGCCCCCTAACAGTTAGAATCACTCCCTAGGACACACTTGACCCCTTCCCCGCCCCCTACTGGTTAACCCCTTCCCTGCCAGTCACATTTATACAGTAATCAGTGCATTTTTATAGCACTGATCGCTTTATAAATGTGAATGGTCCCAAAATAGCATCAAAAGTGTCCGATGTGTCCACCATAATGTCGCAGTCACGATAAAAATCTCTGATCGCCGCCATAACAAGTAAAAAAAAAATGGATAATAAAAATGCCATAAAACTACCCCCTATTTTGTAGACGCTATAACTTTTGTGCAAACCAATCAATATACGCTTATTGCGATTTTTTCTCTCTGTAGTGCATAGCCTCTGATATCCTCTCTCTGCAGTGCATAGCCTCTGATATCCTCTCTCTGCAGTGCATAGCCTCTGATATCCTCCCTCTGTAGTGCATAGCCTCTGATATCCTCCCTCTGTAGTGCATAGCCTCTGATATCCTCCCTCTGTAGTGCATAGCCTCTGATATCCTCCCTCTGTAGTGCATAGCCTCTGATATCCTCTCTCTGCAGTGCATAGCCTCTGATATCCTCTCTCTGCAGTGCATAGCCTCTGATATCCTCTTTCTGTAGTGCATAGCCTCTGATATCCTCTCTCTGCAGTGCATAGCCTCTGATATCCTCTCTCTGCAGTGCATAGCCTCTGATATCCTCCCTCTGTAGTGCAAAGCCTCTGATATCCTCCCTCTGTAGTGCATAGCCTCTGATATCCTCCCTCTGTAGTGCATAGCCTCTGATATCCTCCCTCTGTAGTGCATAGCCTCTGATATCCTCCCTCTGTAGTGCATAGCCTCTGATATCCTCCCTCTGTAGTGCATAGCCTCTGATATCCTCTCGCTGTAGTACATAGCCTCTGATATAATCTCTCTGTAGTGCATAGCCTCTGATATCCTCTCTCTGTAGTGCATAGCCTCTGATATCCTCTCTCTGCAGTGCATAGCCTCTGATATAATCTCTCTGTAGTGCATAGCCTCGGATATCCTCCCTCTGTAGTGCATAGCCTCTGATATGCTCTCTCTGTAGTGCATAGCCTCTGATATACTCTCTCTGTAGTGCATAGCCTCTGATATCCTCTGTCTGTAGTGCATAGACTCTGATATCCTCTCTCTGCAGTGCATAGCCTCTGATATCCTCTCTCTGCAGTGCATAGCCTCTGATATCCTCTCTCTGCAGTGCATAGCCTCTGATATCCTCTCTCTGCAGTGCATAGCCTCTGATATCCTCTCTCTGCAGTGCATAGCCTCTGATATCCTCTCTCTGTAGTGCATAGCCTCTGATATGCTCTCTCTGTAGTGCATAGCCTCTGATATGCTCTCTCTGTAATGCATAGCCTCTGATATGCTCTCTCTGTAGTGCATAGCCTCGGATATCCTCTCTCTGTAGTGCATAGCCTCTGATATCCTCTCTCTGCAGTGCATAGCCTCTGATATGCTCTCTCTGCAGTGCATAGCCTCTGATATGCTCTCTCTGTAGTGCATAGCCTCTGATATGCTCTCTCTGTAGTGCATAGCCTCTGATATGCTCTCTCTGTAGTGCATAGCCTCTGATATACTCTCTCTGCAGTGCATAGCCTCTGATATCCTCTCTCTGCAGTGCATAGCCTCGGATATCCTCTCTCTGTAGTGCATAGCCTCGGATATCCTCTCTCTGCAGTGCATAGCCTCTGATATCCTCTCTCAGCAGTGCATAGCCTCTGATATCCTCTCTCAGCAGTGCATAGCCTCTGATATCCTCTCTCTGTAGTGCATAGCCTCTGATATCCTCTTTTTGTAGTGCATAGCCTCGGATATCCTCTCTCTGCAGTGCATAGCCTCTGATATGCTCTCTCTGCAGTGCATAGCCTCTGATATGCTCTCTCTGCAGTGCATAGCCTCTGATATCCTCTCTCTGTAGTGCATAGCCTCTGATATCCTCTCTCAGCAGTGCATAGCCTCGGATATCCTCTCTCTGCAGTGCATAGCCTCTGATATGCTCTCTGCAGTGCATAGCCTCTGATATCCTCTTTCTGTAGTGCATAGCCTCTGATATCCTCTCTCAGCAGCGCATAGCCTCTGATATCCTCTCTCTGTAGTGCATAGCCTCTGATATCCTCTTTCTGTAGTGCATAGCCTCGGATATCCTCTCTCAGCAGTGCATAGCCTCTGATATCCTCTCTCTGCAGTGCATAGCCTCTGATATCCTCTCTCTGCAGTGCATAGCCTCTGATATCCTCCCTCTGTAGTGCATAGCCTCTGATATCCTTCCTCTGTAGTGCATAGCCTCTGATATCCTCCCTCTGTAGTGCATAGCCTCTGATATCCTCCCTCTGTAGTGCATAGCCTCTGATATCCTCTCTCTGCAGTGCATAGCCTCTGATATCCTCTCTCTGCAGTGCATAGCCTCTGATATCCTCTCTCTGCAGTGCATAGCCTCTGATATGCTCTCTCTGCAGTGCATAGCCTCTGATATCCTCCCTCTGCAGTGCATAGCCTCTGATATCCTCCCTCTGTAGTGCATAGCCTCTGATATCCTCTCTCTGCAGTGCATAGCCTCTGATATCCTCTCTCTGCAGTGCATAGCCTCTGATATCCTCTCTCTGCAGTGCATAGCCTCTGATATCCTCTCTCTGTAGTGCATAGCCTCTGATATGCTCTCTCTGTAGTGCATAGCCTCTGATATGCTCTCTCTGTAATGCATAGCCTCTGATATGCTCTCTCTGTAGTGCATAGCCTCGGATATCCTCTCTCTGTAGTGCATAGCCTCTGATATCCTCTCTCTGCAGTGCATAGCCTCTGATATGCTCTCTCTGCAGTGCATAGCCTCTGATATGCTCTCTCTGTAGTGCATAGCCTCTGATATGCTCTCTCTGTAGTGCATAGCCTCTGATATGCTCTCTCTGTAGTGCATAGCCTCTGATATACTCTCTCTGCAGTGCATAGCCTCTGATATCCTCTCTCTGCAGTGCATAGCCTCGGATATCCTCTCTCTGTAGTGCATAGCCTCGGATATCCTCTCTCTGCAGTGCATAGCCTCTGATATCCTCTCTCAGCAGTGCATAGCCTCTGATATCCTCTCTCAGCAGTGCATAGCCTCTGATATCCTCTCTCTGTAGTGCATAGCCTCTGATATCCTCTTTTTGTAGTGCATAGCCTCGGATATCCTCTCTCTGCAGTGCATAGCCTCTGATATGCTCTCTCTGCAGTGCATAGCCTCTGATATGCTCTCTCTGCAGTGCATAGCCTCTGATATCCTCTCTCTGTAGTGCATAGCCTCTGATATCCTCTCTCAGCAGTGCATAGCCTCGGATATCCTCTCTCTGCAGTGCATAGCCTCTGATATGCTCTCTGCAGTGCATAGCCTCTGATATCCTCTTTCTGTAGTGCATAGCCTCTGATATCCTCTCTCAGCAGCGCATAGCCTCTGATATCCTCTCTCTGTAGTGCATAGCCTCTGATATCCTCTTTCTGTAGTGCATAGCCTCGGATATCCTCTCTCAGCAGTGCATAGCCTCTGATATCCTCTCTCTGCAGTGCATAGCCTCTGATATCCTCTCTCTGCAGTGCATAGCCTCTGATATCCTCCCTCTGTAGTGCATAGCCTCTGATATCCTTCCTCTGTAGTGCATAGCCTCTGATATCCTCCCTCTGTAGTGCATAGCCTCTGATATCCTCCCTCTGTAGTGCATAGCCTCTGATATCCTCTCTCTGCAGTGCATAGCCTCTGATATCCTCTCTCTGCAGTGCATAGCCTCTGATATCCTCTCTCTGCAGTGCATAGCCTCTGATATGCTCTCTCTGCAGTGCATAGCCTCTGATATCCTCCCTCTGCAGTGCATAGCCTCTGATATCCTCCCTCTGTAGTGCATAGCCTCTGATATCCTACCTCTGTAATGCATAGCCTCTGATATCCTCCCTCTGTAGTGCATAGCCTCTGATATCCTCCCTCTGTAGTGCATAGCCTCTGATATCCTCCCTCTGTAGTGCATAGCCTCTGATATCCTCTCTCTGCAGTGCATAGCCTCTGATATAATCTCTCTGTAGTGCATAGCCTCTGATATCCTCTCTCTGCAGTGCATAGCCTCTGATATGCTCTCTCTGTAGTGCATAGCCTCTGATATGCTCTCTCTGTAGTGCATAGCCTCTGATATGCTCTCTCTGTAGTGCATAGCCTCTGATATCCTCTCTCTGCAGTGCATAGCCTCTGATATGCTCTCTCTGCAGTGCATAGCCTCTGATATGCTCTCTCTGCAGTGCATAGCCTCTGATATGCTCTCTCTGCAGTGCATAGCCTCTGATATCCTCTCGCTGTAGTGCATAGCCTCTGATATGCTCTCTCTGTAGTGCATAGCCTCTGATATGCTCTCTCTGTAGTGCATAGCCTCTGATATACTCTCACTGTAGTGCATAGCCTCGGATATCCTCTCTCTGCAGTGCATAGCCTCTGATATCCTCTCTCTGCAGTGCATAGCCTCGGATATCGTCTCTCTGTAGTGCATAGCCTCGGATATCCTCTCTCTGCAGTGCATAGCCTCTGATATCCTCTCTCAGCAGTGCATAGCCTCTGATATCCTCTCTCAGCAGTGCATAGCCTCTGATATCCTCTCTCTGTAGTGCATAGCCTCTGATATCCTCTTTCTGTAGTGCATAGCCTCGGATATCCTCTCTCTGCAGTGCATAGCCTCTGATATCCTCTCTCTGCAGTGCATAGCCTCTGATATGCTCTCTCTGTAGTGCATAGCCTCGGATATCCTCTCTCTGCAGTGCATAGCCTCGGATATCCTCTCTCTGCAGTGCATAGCCTCGGATATCCTCTCTCAGCAGTGCATAGCCTCGGATATCCTCTCTCTGTAGTGCATAGCCTCGGATATCCTCTCTCTGCAGTGCATAGCCTCGGATATCCTCTCTCTGCAGTGCATAGCCTCTGATATGCTCTCTCTGCAGTGCATAGCCTCTGATATCCTCTTTCTGTAGTGCATAGCCTCTGATATCCTCTCTCAGCAGTGCATAGCCTCTGATATCCTCTCTCAGCAGTGCATAGCCTCTGATATCCTCTCTCAGCAGTGCATAGCCTCTGATATGCTCTCTCTGTAGTGCATAGCCTCTGGTATCCTCTCTCTGTAGTGCATAGCCTCTGATATCCTCTCTCAGCAGTGCATAGCCTCTGATATCCTCTCTCAGCAGTGCATAGCCTCTGATATGCTCTCTCTGTAGTGCATAGCCTCTGATATCCTCTCTCAGCAGTGCATAGCCTCTGATATCCTCTCTCTGTAGTGCATAGCCTCTGATATCCTCTCTCAGCAGTGCATAGCCTCTGATATCCTCTCTCTGTAGTGCATAGCCTCTGATATCCTCTTTCTGTAGTGCATAGCCTCTGATATCCTCTCTCAGCAGTGCATAGCCTCTGATATCCTCTCTCAGCAGTGCATAGCCTCTGATATCCTCTCTCAGCAGTGCATAGCCTCTGATATCCTCTCTCTGTAGTGCATAGCCTCTGATATCCTCTCTCTGTAGTGCATAGCCTCTGATATCCTCTCTCTGTAGTGCATAGCCTCTGATATCCTCTCTCTGTAGTGCATAGCCTCTGATATCCTCTCTCTGTAGTGCATAGCCTCTGATATCCTCTCTCTGTAGTGCATAGCCTCTGATATCCTCTCTCTGTAGTGCATAGCCTCTGATATCCTCTCTCTGTAGTGCATAGCCTCTGATATCCTCTCTCTGTAGTGCATAGCCTCTGATATCCTCTCTCTGCAGTGCATAGCCTCTGATATCCTTTACCATAGGTTTTGCACTGCAGAAAAGGGCTATGAGTGTCAGGCAGAGCGGTCTCTGTGGCTCCTCCGCTGTCCCTATTCTCCGGAGGTCGCAGAGGGGACTGCCTATCAGCGGGTGATGTCACTCGGGAGGCGTGGCCTGGCTCTCCCTCCGCTGGCCGCACGGTGGCGCTCCTCGCCCGCTCTGTGCAGCAGGTCTCGCTGTTCCCACAGCCGCTTCCATTGGAGCCGCTGGTGACAAATTGGCGCCATTTTGAAGCTCGGGGAAGGCGACACGGTGCGGGTGTCACGGGCGGGGAAGAGCCGGTGCGGACTACGGGAGAGCGCGACCGACGCCTGCGGGGGAGAGAAGGTGAGAGGCGGCAGTAGCCGGGCGGCCTCCGGGTTTTCGTGGAGCGGGGGACCCGGGGAGCGGCCCCCCAGCCTGCCTGTGTTCGGAGCTCTCTGTCATTGCCAAGGCTGGGGTCAGTCCTATCTATCGGCCCGGTGTTCCCATCCCCCTTCCCGGAGCCCCGTTATAGAGCACAATGCATTCCTCCACAGACGCACCACCCTGCCTGTGTGGGGGAAGGGGGTTCCCTATAGCAACAGGGGGATCTGGTTGTCATGGTCACCAGTGCCATGTTTTACATCACAGGGGTCCTTCCTCATATTGGGGTCTCCTGAAACCCCCCCCCCCCCCCCTACAGCACAGTGTTCTGGAGAATGTGGAGACCCGTGTTCTCAGGGAGGGGGCGCTGTACTCCTGTTGTCCATAGAAACCAGCCATGCTTGTGATGGAGACATTGGTTGCCATGGGTGGCAGTCCTGCATCTTCAGGTTTTATTGGCTGTGCTGTTTTTTTTTTTTCTCCCCCCTTCTTGTAACTAAATGTTGGGCCCCGCTTTGTTTGTGGTCATCGGTCCCCCCCCACAACCTCTTCTGCTTCACTGACAACCCTTCTGCATTGGCGAGCGTGGGTCCCCCCCCCTTTCCATTGGCGAGCGCTGGGTCCCTCCCCCCCTTTCCATTGGCGAGCGCTGGGTCCCTCCCCCCCTTTCCATTGGCGAGCGCTGGGTCCCTCCCCCCCTTTCCATTGGCGAGCGCTGGGTCCCTCCCCCCCCTTTCCATTGGCGAGCGCTGGGTCCCTCCCCCCCTTTCCATTGGCGAGCGCTGGGTCCCTCCCCCCCCTTTCCATTGGCGAGCGCTGGGTCCCTCCCCCCCTTTCCATTGGCGAGCGCTGGGTCCCTCCCCCCCTTTCCATTGGCGAGCGCTGGGTCCCTCCCCCCTTTCCATTGGCGAGCGCTGGGTCCCTCCCCCCCCTTTCCATTGGCGAGCGCTGGGTCCCTCCCCCCCTTTCCATTGGCGAGCGCTGGGTCCCTCCCCCCCCTTTCCATTGGCGAGCGCTGGGTCCCTCCCCCCCCCTTTCCATTGGCGATCGCTGGTTCCCCCCCCTTTCCATTGGCGATCGCTGGTTCCCCCCCCTTTCCATTGGCGATCGCTGGTTCCCCCCCCCTTTCCATTGGCGATCGCTGGTTCCCCCCCCCTTTCCATTGGCGATCGCTGGTTCCCCCCCCCTTTCCATTGGCGAGCGCTGGGTCCCTCCCCCCCCTTTCCATTGGCGAGCGCTGGGTCCCTCCCCCCCCCCTTTCCATTGGCGATCGCTGGTTCCCCCCCCTTTCCATTGGCGATCGCTGGTTCCCCCCCCCCTTTCCATTGGCGATCGCTGGTTCCCCCCCCCTTTCCATTGGCGATCGCTGGTTCCCCCCCCCCTTTCCATTGGCGATCGCTGGTTCCCCCCCCCCTTTCCATTGGCGATCGCTGGTTCCCCCCCCGTTTCCATTGGCGATCGCTGGTTCCCCCCCCCCTTTCCATTGGCGATCGCTGGTTCCCCCCCCCCTTTCCATTGGCGATCGCTGGTTCCCCCCCCCCCCTTTCCATTGGCGATCGCTGGTTCCCCCCCCCCCTTTCCATTGGCGATCGCTGGTTCCCCCCCCCCTTTCCATTGGCGAGCGCTGGGTCCCCCCCCTTTCCATTGGCGAGCGCTGGGTCCCCCCCTCCCCTTTCCATTGGCGAGCGCTGGGTCCCCCCTCCCCTTTCCATTGGCGAGCGCTGGGTCCCCCCCCTCCCCTTTCCATTGGCGAGCGCTGGGTACCCCCCCTTCCATTGGCGAGCGCTGGGTCCCCCCCCTTTCCATTGCTAAGCACTGGGCCCCCACCCTAATATTGCTGAACGCTGGCACCCCCTTCACCTTCCAATAGCTAGTGCTGCCCTCCCTTTCAATTGCCAAGTACTGGCACCCCCCTTCGCCTATCAATGGCTAGCGCTGGCCCCCCCCCCTCCCCCAATTGCTGAGCCCCCATCCTTCCATTGCCGAAAGCTGGGGCCCCTTCCTTTCCGTTGCTGAGTACTGGCACCCCCCTTTCAATAGTTAAGCACTGGCACCCCCTTCCAATGGATCCTCCTCTTCTCGGGTCCTTGTTTGCTGCTTGTGGTCCCTCCCTCCTGTTTATTGCACCTGAGCCGAGTCACAGCTCCATGTGTCCATTCAAACACCAAATTAGACCTGGCCACACCCCCTCTCTCCCCTGATTGGCTAGCTGACTGACAGCAGCGGGACCCAATGGCGCCACTGTTTGTCCCTGAGCCAATCAGGAAGGAGAATCTGGAATTGCTGAGATACTCGTGGACATCAGGTAAGTATTAGGGGGGCTGCTGCACACAGAAGGCTTTTTATCTTATTGCATTAAGATAAAAAAACTTCCGCCTTTACAACCCCTTTAAGCAGGACTGGAAATCTTGTAGTGACCAGTATCTTTTCATGTTGTATGTGTGAGAAATGTCGCCTGCTGTGCAATGATGGGTAGCAGCTCCAGTTTTGATAAATCTGTTTCTGATTGCCTTCTCTACTTTTACTGTTTTTATTTTGCTTAAGCTCACGTAAATTGGTCTCTATAGGGTCTTATTAAATGCCCCGGGAGAACACATCTATTAGACTTTGGCAGCAGTGTGTGCTCATTGCTTGCTGCCCTTTTCATGCCACGCAGATGTGAGGTGGGCTTCCACATTCCTCTCTAGGAGTTCTGCCTATTCGTCCTTTTCTTCTTCTTTTTTTTTTTTAATGCTGCAATAGCGTGCCACTTAAATGTATTCAGGTCATAATGCTGAACGTATATATACAGTCCAATCATTTAAGAGAACAAATGTCATTGCCGTTATTGACATTCATTCAGGGAATGTGAAACACATGGCTAAAAAATGCAGCAGAGAGAATACCGTTGACAATGATTTCAGAAATCCTCTTCAAGCAAACTGGAGTGTTTCTGCAGGCTGAATGGCAGATGAGGTTTTAAATTGGTCTACCTGTTTAGAAAGGAAATGCTCATCATCTCTATTAGGTCTCGGTGATGAGAGATAGCATATCATGGTTGTGGTCATGTATTACGCAGCTACTGATTGCATGGTGCCCTTTGTTTATGCCGTTCTGATTGCGGGGTGGGCTGCTGCATTCCTTGGGCCAGGCTCATTCTATTTAGTAATATATCACCTGTCACCTTTCTGTGTGACAAATGCGTTGTGCTGTGCTTTTATGTCTTTTGGGATCTGTGGATTTCTGTCGGTCTTTGGCGCTGTCATTTCAGTTCTTCCCCTGAAGGGGTTGTCATGTACTGTGTGTTAGCTCTGTGTCCTTTCACTTGGAATCCCCCCCCCCCCCCTTTTTCTTTGGCTGGTCAGTGTTAGAGATGGGAACTCCTGAAAGGTTTCTACAGAGTTCATGTGTCAGACAAGACAACAGCTGACCTCTGATCTGTTGCTATTCAGTGAGCTTTCATTCATTGTGTGAAGATTTAGTGTAGGTAATATATACAGCTGATCACTACTGTTATTTTTCCTAACTGTCCTCCACTTTCCTTATGAAACAAATCGAAATGTATTTTATTTATTATTATTATTATATAGGATTTATATTGCGCCAACAGTTTGCGCATCACTTTACAACGTGGGTTATGTCTACGTTTTGCATTGAAATTATATTAATAGAAGATTACACAACACAAAGGAACCAGTGCATCTGAAAATGACAGCCGGTGTTTAAAAACTTGCCCATCCTCTGGTTTGTGTGCGTGTGTGTGTGTTTTTTTTTTTTTTTACCGTATTTTCCGCACTATAAGGCGCACCTAAAAGCCTAAAATTTTCTCAAAAATCGGCCATGCGCCTTATAGTCCGGTGCGCCTTATGTGTGCACTGAGTTCCAAAATCTGTAAAAATTTTGTTGTGCGACTTTGGTAAGCACTCCGCTTGGTTAACTGTCGGACCATTTCCCACTGACACAGGGACGTAATACGTACGCTGGCAGCGATAAACCAGTCAGAGAACATTACGTAATATGTACAGCACGTTAGCAAGGTATCTGCTTTAACTGTTGTCCGAGCTTTTGCAAAGGCCGGCATCATTGCTTAACAGCCACCTGGCAACGAGACTGAAAAATAATGTGAGTGTATTGTTAAATAGTAGAATAAAGTTCAACTAAAGGGTCCTTTCACACGGGGCGGATCCGTGCAGATCCGCCCCGTGAAGCTCCGCTTGCTCAGCGGGGATCGCTCCGTTGATCCCCGCTGAGCCGACGGATGACTGGGCGGTCCCCGCACACTGTGCAGGGACCGCCCTGTCAGAGCGCCGCTCTCCCCTATGGGGAATCGGATGACGGCGGACCGTAGAGTCCGTTGTCATCCGATCCGCTCCGCCGACGGAAGGAAAAATAGGGTTTTCTTCCGTCACACTTTGTCGGGGCGGAGCGGATGTCAGCGGACATGTCTCCGCTGACATCCGTGCTTCCATAGGGGTACATGGAGGATCCGTTTTAGGTCCACCTAAAAAACTGACAGGCGGACCTGAACGGACCTCCGTGTGAAAGAGCCCTAACTCACTGTTTTGCTTCCGTTAAATTTCTTTTTGTAGACCGTATGTTTTAGCATGCGCCGTATAGTCCAGTGCGCCTTATGTATGGGTTAAGTACAGAAATAGACCCGTAATTGAGACTGCGCCTTATAGTGCGGAAAATACGGTAAATGAATTTTGTATTCAAGTCTTTGGATATCTTTTTATATCCCTTTTCCATCTTTGTAAAGTTTCATTACCTTGTTGGTCTTTTGACTGTTCTTTTCTACCCCTCTCATGGCTCAGTGTCTGGCAGGCTTGGTGCATCCATGTGAGAGCTAACAAACTTACTGACTATTTATACACAGTAGAGCTGCAACTAACGATTATTTTGTCTGTCGACTAATCTAACGATTATTTCTTCGATTAGTCACGACTAATAATTTTTTTATTTAATCTAGTGTGTTCTTTTTGTGATTAGCTAATTAATCCTTTGGATAACTTTACAAAAAATAAGTACAACTTCTAATATAAATATTTCAACTTTTATTACATTTTTTCCAAAAAATACTTCAAGTAAAATCCACAATCTCCCCCACTCACTGTATTATTCACAATCTCCCCCACTCACTGTAATATCCACAATGATTGTGAGTGGGGGAGATTGTGAATATTACAGTGAGTGGGGGAGATTGTATAGTGTGTGTGTGTGTGTGTGTGTGTGTGTGTGTGTATATATATGTGTATATGTATGTATGTGTGTGTGTGTGTGTGTGTGTGTATATATATATATATATATATATATATATATATATATATATATATATATATATATATATATATATATATATATAATTAGTTAGGGGTGCAGGGGATACCTGTACTGTACATGGTGAGGGATGCAGGGGATGCCAGTGAGGGGTGATGACCTCAGCGCGCACCTAGGCAGCCGCCGGGTGTACCAAGATGGCCGCCGCTCTGGAGCTAGGCCGAAGCCACGGCCTTTCCTAAGGCCGAGGCCGCGGAGTGACTATTCAAAGTTTTTCACGCACGTTGACGTATTTTTGTAGTCGACGCGTCGTGGTAGCACTAATTGTTGTTTAAAAAGCCACAGATGTGGGAAATTAACCTTTTTTAATTGCCATTTTAACCCGTGTGTGTGCCACCTTCTGTGGCTGTACCAAGGACAAACATTCCAGGGTATGTAAAAATTTTATCGGGGCCATTTGGATGTTTTTTGTTTATGATTTAAAAAGGATCCAAAAACGATGTAATAATAAATGGCTTCATATGATCGCTAGCCTTAAATAAAAGACACAGGTTTTCTTTGGCATAATCTGTCATATTTTCAGTATTAATGCCAAAATTTCTGCCAGGGTATGCAAACTTTTGAGCGCTACTGTATCTTTCTTAGAGCTGCACGATTCTACCCAAAACTAGAATTGCGATTTTTTTTTTTTTTTTTTTTTTTTTTTTTTTTTTTTTTTTTATGGGCTTAGAATAAAGATTACGGCTCTCGTGGCATAACATAATTTTTCACATAATACAAAAAAATTAGGCTAACTTTTACTGTTTCATTTTTTTTATTAGTATTTAAGTGTATTTAAAAAAAAAATGCATTTGAAAAACCTCTGCACAAATACAGTGTGACATAAAATAATGCAACAACCACCATTTTATTCTCTAGGGTCTCTGCTGAAAAAATATAATGTTTGGGTGTTCTAAGTAATTTTCTTGCCAAAAATAATGATTTTATATTGAAACCAACAAATGTCAGAAAAAGATTTTAGTCTTTTAAGTGGTTAAACTTTCGTCATTTACACACCGAAGTTCATTCTTTTGATCTAAAGGACAAAACATTATAATGTTTTGTAGTTAGTTCCAGGCTGAGGAATGTTGTGATACTTGGCAGACTGCCTGTTTTTGTTTTTTGATTATTTATTTTTTTGACAGCTGTCGGCTTCAGCAGAGAATTCTCTGCATAGAAAGAATCTGGGAAAATGCCTTGTCAAGATCGCAAAGGGGGAAAAAAAGTATTTGATCCCCTGCTGATTTTGTACGTTTGCCCACTGGAAAATAAATGATCAGTCTATAATTTTAGTGGTAGGTTTATTTTAACAGTGAGAAACTGAATAACAAAAATATCCAGAAGAACGCATTTCAAAAAAGTTATAAATTTGATTTGCAGTTTAATGAGTGAAATAAGTATTTGATCCCCTATCAATCGGCAAGATTTCTGGCTCCCAGGTGTCCCCTATACAGGTAACAAGTTGAGATTAGGAGCACTCCCTTTAAATGCTCCTAATCTCAGTTTATTACCTGTATAAAGGACACCTGTCAACAGAGTCCGATTCCAAGCTCTCCACCATGTCCTAGAACAAAGAGCTGTCCAAGGATATCAGGGACAAGATTTTAGACCTACACAAGGCTGGAATGGGCAACAAGACCATCGCCAAGCAGCTTGGTTAGAGGTTGACAACAGTTTGTATGATTATTCGCAAATGGAAGAAACTCAAAATAACTGTCAATCTCCTTTGGTCTGGGGCTCCACTCCACAGGATCTCAACTCGTGGGGTTTCAATGATCATGAGTAGGAATGAGCTCCGGCGTGTTCGCACACTCCATGTGCAGAGCCCGCCAGGAAGTCGGCACGGTGCTGCACTAATGACAGGCAGGGAGACGTTTCCCGATCTCTGCAGCCGAGCATCGGGACAATGTCTCCCTGCCTGTCATTAGCGCAGTGCTATGCCGACCTCCTGGTGGGCTCTGCACGTGGAGTGTGCGAACATGCCGGAGCTCATCCCTAATCATGAGAAAGGTGAGGAATCGGCCCAGAACTGCACTGGAGAATCTTGTCAATGATCTCAAGGCAGCTGGGACCATAGTCACCAAGAAAACAATTGGTAACGCACTACGCCGTGAAGTACTGAAATCCTGCAGCTCCTGCAAGGTCCCCCTGCTCAAGAAAACACATGTAGAGGCCCGTCTGAAGTTTGCTAATGAACATCTGAATGCTTCAGAGGAGAACTGGGTGAAAGTGTTGTCAGATGAGACCAAAATCGCGCTCTTTGGGCATCAACTCAACCCACCGTGTTTGGAGGAGGGGAGGAATGCTGCCTTTGACCCCAAGAACACCACCCCCACCATCAAACATGGAGGTGGAAACGTTATGCTTTTGGGGATGTTTTTCTACTAAGGGGACAGGACAACTTCACTGCATCAAAGGGACGATGGACGGGGTCATGTCCAATCAAATCTTGGGTGAGAACCTCCTTCCCTCAGGAAGTAGTGGTGCAACGGATCGGTGACGATCCGTGATCCGAACGGGTCACCCCGTTCGGATCGGCACACACCGCGATCCGCGGCCTTGGCCTAGCTCCGGAGCCGCGGCCATCTTGGTACACCCGGGGGCGGCGGCCGCCTTGTGACGTCATCACCCCTCGCTGCTCGTGGATTTGAACTGGCCGGCGGGAGAGACTGGGCCGGCGGGAGAGACTGGTAAGTGGGGGAGATGCCCATTACTGGGGGAGATTGTGGATATTACATACAGGGGGGAGAGTGTGGATATTACATACAGGGGGGAAGAGTGTGGATATTACATACAGGGGGGAAGAGTGTGGATATTACATACAGGGGGGAAGATTGTGGATATTACATACAGGGGGGAAGATTGTGGATATTACATACAGGGGGGAAGATTGTGGATATTACATACAGGGGGGGAGATTGTGGATATTACATACAGGGGGGAAGATTGTGGATATTACATACAGGGGGAAGATTGTGGATATTACATACAGGGGGAAGATTGTGGATATTACATACAGGGGGAAGATTGTGGATATTACAGTGGGGGGGGGGATGATGTGGATATTAGTACTCTTTTTTTTTTTTTTTTTCGATCCGAAAATGATCCGATCCGTGGCTCTGATCCGAGGATCGATCCGATCCGTGATTTTTTTGATCCGTTGCACCCCTATCAGGAAGTGCATTGAAAATGGGCCGTGGATGGGTATTCCAGCATGACAATGACCCAAAACACATGGCCAAGGCAACAAATCAGTGGCTCAAGAAGAAGCACATTTAGGTCCTGGAACAGCCTAGCCAGTCTCCAGACCTTAATCCCATAGAAAATATGTGGAGGGAGCTGAAGGTTCGAGTTACCAAACATCAGCCTCAAAAACGTAATGACTTGGAAAGGATCTGCAAAGAGGAGTGGGACAAAATCCCTCCTGAGATGTGTGCAAACCTGGTGGCCAACTACAAGAAACGTCTGACCTCTGATTGCCAACAAGGGTTTTGTCACCAAGTACTAAAGTCATGTTTTACAAAGGGGTCAAATACTTATTTCACTCATTAAAATGCAATTACATTTTATACTTTTTTTTAAAATGCGTTTTCAGGATTTTTTTTGTTCTGTCACCTCACTGTTAAAATAAACCTACCATTAAAATTATAAACGGATCATTTCTTTGTCAGGGGGGCGAACGTACAAAATCGGCAGAGGATCAAATACTTTTTCTTTATCGTACGTCATGGGACACAGAGGCTTAATCATTACATAATGGGTTATATACACTGTCAAGTGATGGACACTGGTGTAATAAATTAGACAGGAAGTTTCCTCCCTATATAACCCCTCCCCTACTGTGAGCTCCTCAGTTTTTTTCACCAGTGTCTAAGATGTTGGTCACGTTTTTAAGGATGTTCTAAGTAGAAGCTCTATTAAGAATCCCTCCGGGGGTTAGGGAGCTACACACGGATCCATCCAAACCGCTTATTAATTACGCCAAATGGATGGTATCCGGGCCTCGCAGAAGACCAAGGTGTTGCCTGTAATGTCTCTCTTCGGAAGACTGGGCTCTGGGATCCAGTACTTTCGCTATACACAAAAAGCGCAAAAGTTTCTGGCAGAGTCTTTTACAAGGTCCAGGGAAGTGGTCTCCTTTTAAATAGGAACCCATACCCCTGACGGTTGGCACAACATACCCGCCGTGATGGGTGAAGATTGATACTGTCTGGTCTTCAGCAGACCTGTGGCGGGAATAAGGTAAGCCTGGGAAAGATCCTAAGAATTATCTTAATGACTTTCCTTTTTGAGTGGGATGTCTTGTCGGTATCCACCACTAGAGGGAGTAAATAGTTGTTTTCACTCACCATGCTCCAGGTATAGTGTCAGCGCCTCCTCGGACAGCACACTTCTTCCGCTGCAAGCTCTGCCATGGGTAAGCTTCTCTATGTGGTTGGATTTAGGCACACCTGGACACCTACTCAGCATGAAACTGTGTGATTAGTTGCATACTTTTATGTAGATTGCTAAACTAGTACAGTAGTATATGCATTGTTTGTACCTCCTGCTTTTGCATTGGACTATGTCTCCTTGTAAAAAAGGCTCAGGGGCAGGAAAGCATGATACCATCCTCCCCTGAGAGACTTGAGGCAGCCGCACAGGTTAAGGCCTATGGCCACATCACCCTGAAAGAGTCTGATCTCGGAGGCTAAGCAGGGTCGGGCCTGGTTAGTACCTGGATGGGAGACCGCCTGGGAATACCGGGTGCTGTAGGCTTCCATCGGCCCTGTGACAGGGGTCACTTTGGGCACAGGGTGAGCAAGAAAATAATGGACATTGAGAATATGTATTGGATTGTTTGTTTTAAAATGGATCTGTAATATTATTCCCCAGGATCTGTAAATAACTGTTCGGTTGATCCTGAACTCAACAGGTTAAATTAAGAGATGCTGATGTGTCACCTGTCTGCTTGTGTAATGTTAATGAACCTCATTTATGCTACAGATCCTTTCATTGTGAGATGTGTATTGGGAGCTCGTTATGTATCTATTGTGTGAAGTCTTTTGAGAAATGGGAGACAGTACGGCTAGCCTAAAAGGTCATGCATAATCATTTAAACTGAAATGTGGATTGGGAGACAAAAGCTAGCCTAAAAGGTCATATGTCTGAGTCATCAAGCTGTAGTTAAGTAGATCATGTAAATTAGCTCTGGTCAAAGATGTATGGTGAGAAGAAAATAAGAAACTCCCCTCTATGTGTATAAAAGTTGCAATGTTTTTCAATAAACAGAGTCTATCTTGGGAAGATACAGAGCGTGTTGTCTCGTTCTTCCGGAAGGATTAATCCTATGGGAAGTGGTCGCCTGACTGTGGAGTATCGGTAGCGAATGTGTGTCCAGGAGAGGGAATCGCTTAAGCGGCGTTAACCCCCTTTCATGCTTGGGGTGCCGTTACAGGCCCTGTTAGGCATTGCAGCCTCCCCCAAACATTGCAGCCACTTTGCATATGTCATTTTGTACTCCTTCTTTTTATTTGCATTTGTTAGTCCATATGAGAGGTTAAACTGCTATAAATCAGAGAGCAGAAAGCTGGGTGTGTCCCTTCCCCTGCTCTGAAACCTCAAACGAGAGGATTAAATAATGAGAAGTAGAGTTCACTGTCAGAGGATAAGGGAACAGGTGCAATTTGACGAGGCGGAGGTATTAGAAACCTCACAAGCTCTGAAGTTTCAGCTGCAATCTTTTACAAGAGATTCTTGCTGCATATAACTTCCCCTCAGCCTAAAGGCTGAAAGCCCATGTCTTATCCTTGTGGTTTGAAAAAAATAAAAATAAAATTTTTCTCCATAGGTTGCTTGTACCTTTCCACTCCCTGACTGCAACAGTTATACCTGCCGGTTGGGCATCCGCATAAGCTGTTTTTTTCCTTCTAAAGTTGTGGGGGTGTACAGTTGCTGGTGCACATTGTTGCTAAAAAGCTAAATCGCATGTTTGCAGAGGATCTTCTTTTACCAGCCCACATGTTTTTGTGTTGATGGATTGACATGCCTGGCCTAAAAACGCATATAGATGCGGGGTCGCACAAAGGTGCTTGGTCTCACAAAGTCCTTGGTTACCCATGAGTGCTTAATCGCACAAAGATGCATGTGGGGTAAAAACAAGAACATGTTTATGATTAATTACATAAAGATACATGGTTTTTACATAGTCGCATGGGGATCCTTGGTCACATTTGAGTGCTTAGTCACATAAAAATGTTTGACCGCATAGACATGCTTGGTCGCACAAGAGTCCTTGTTACTCAGGGATACTTGATCACACAGAGAGGCTTGTTTTCACAAAGCTGCATAAAATCTCTTAACTGCATAAAGATGCTGGATCACACAGGGGTGTTTGATCCCACAAGAGTCCTTGGTCACACAAGGGTTCTTAGCCGCACAGTAGTGCTAAAAATGCATAAGATGTTTGATCGCATAAAAAAATGCTAAATCTCATAAGGATGCATGATCGCCTAAAGTTGCATGTTCCCCCTAGATTTTGCATGGTTGCATAATGGGGCCTTGGTTCTTGGTTACCCAAGAGTACATAACCGCACGAAGAGGCTTGTTCCACAGAGATGCCTGAAATCGCTTTAAGATGCTTGATGGCATAAAAATTGCTGAATCGCACAAGGGTGCCTGATCACTCAGGAATCCTTGGTCTCACAAGGATACATGTCCGCATGATAATGCTTAAGATGCATTAGATGTTGATTGCATCAAGATGCTGAATCACATATAAGTTGCATGATTGCCTAGATTTTTGCATGGTTGCATGATAATTTAAGGATTCCTTAAATTATACAAAATTCCTTATGTTCGCATAAGAATACGTGTCTACATGGATACATGTTGGGTGATGTTGCATAAACACGTTCGTAAACGTATGCTTGCTTGCACGATGCCCCTTCCATAGCGTGTGTGTGTGTGAGCGTACACACTTTTTATGTTTTTTGCTTGAAACATATTTGTACAAGTTCACGCTTCCATTGAAGCATTAAGCTTCAACATTTGCTATTTACACATATGGGGAACCATTTGGTGTTTACATGGGACTGCAGTAGGTTGTCTGTGTTTCGCAGGGGGATCAGCATCTCTTCCGGTGGTCTCGCCCTTTGGGTTAGCCACTGTGCCCGGGTTTACAAGGTGCTAGGGCCCGCCTCTAGCAGGACTAAAGGCCCAGGGCATAGCAGTAATGACATACCGAGGTAATCTGATGTTGATAGATCAGTCAGTAGCATGGCTGGACCTAAGTGCGTCCGGCATGGTCAAGTATCTGGAACTCCTGGGTCAGGATCCCAGTCTAATGGTACATTCATAGTTCAATAAATAGCTTGGAGCGTTTGGCACACAGCCCAAAAAATCGTTGTTTTTTTTTTTTCTTGCTTCAGACAGAGTCAGCGTTATACGAAAGCTGGTCTATGTGGTCAAGGCAAGGAAGAGTTCCTTACAATTACCTTTTTTCTTAAGGTGTTAGGGATCGTGGCTTCATTAAAAAGATTCCTTTTGCTCAGCTTCATTCTAGGCTACTAGATCCTTACCTGGCTTTATCCAAAGGGTCTGATCCCACGGATACGATGGAGTCTCAGTTGGTGGTTCCTAACCAAAAAGTTTGGCAGAAAGAAGGTCCTTCATGCCAATTACCTGAGGTAGTGGCTACGAAGGCTGGCCTCTGGGGATAGAGACTAGTCCTGGAAGAAACCACTGCCCAGGAGAGGTGGTCTAGCTCCAAGAGAACCTTGTCCGTCAACTTTTCTTGCCGTCAAGGGTCGAAACCTTCAGCTGGCACGTTTGAATTAAAGCGGTTGTATGGTCAAAAATACCACTTTACAGTTATTTATGAACAGCAATAATTGCAATCGTTTGCTCGTTTTTTTTTTTTTTTCTTTTTCTTACCTTTTTACATTTAATGTTACAGGTGTTTTCCCCAGTGTAGGTCACTACTGCGCATGCGCCCGATATCCGTTCATTTCGGCTGGCAGAGCCTCTGCCGGAATATCGCTGTGTTTATGTCGGGGCTGCGTCATTTCCTTATGTATACGTCAGCCCCGACATCCCGCGATCTTTCAGCACAAACGTCCTTGTTATCATGTGACCTGAAAGTCACATGATACAGAGAGAACGTCCGATTGGTGGGACAGTTCTCGCCAGAACACCAGAGTAGACTGAATGAAATGCATTTGTTTCCATAGAAACCGTAAACGAAAAAGAGGCTTGGATATCGTGAGCCTAAAGCGCACGCGCGGGATTACTGAGTGCAGTAGGAACTGTGGGCGGAAAAGAAATTCGATTCAAACCAGGAAGACCACAGCGGAGATGGCGCTGAGTTACTACTACAAGCAGACTGGACAAATGTCACGGAATATAAGGCAAGTATAATGTTTCTCTTCCAACAATAGCGATCAGTCACTTCTAAATTACTTTGTATACAAATAGCATATTTGTAATGACAAAGTAAAGCGGTTGTAAACCCTAATATAATCGCCTGGGCGTTTAGGTTGCAGGTTTGTTCTGTCAGAGTACAATCCTATTATGCCACACCACTGGTTGACTTCGTTTACCAAGGAGATGCTAGAAATCACGCAGCCAGAAGGAAATTAAGCCATGTTCTGGCTTAGGCAGAGGGATTTTGTGCCTTACCTATCGTCAGTCTTCATTTCATGGAATGGAGAATTGGCAGGCGGTTCTCAGGAATCGTCAACATATGTTCCCGGGTGTATGGCTTCTACTCCCTGATCTGAATTCTGATCAGAGGCCGGAGAAAGGGTACCCCGTGCAAAAGGTTCATGGGCGTACAGCTTCAACAAGAAGTTGAACAGCTTTATGTCTAGGACAAAGGATCCACTCGCACACGGGACAGGATGCATTGTAACCCCGTGGGACCAGTTGTCACTGGTTTATACATTCTCGTCACCCAGCGCCATGACTACCGCGGCCTCTAGCTACATCCGAGGGGAACGGAAGCTGGCTTTATAGCTCCAGCATGACCCAGACGACCTTACTGTTCAGGGATCTCAAGGGTGTTGGTGGAGGACCCAGGGTCCCTTGCATCTTGCCTAGATCTACCTTCCGTGGGCCGACATTCCATTGTATCTTGCAAACATGGGAATTAATGGTTTACTTGGTTTAGCCCGCATTCTTGAAGATGGTGGCTTTCAGAATCAGGGACGACTACCCTGATTTATACAGGAGAGCGGTTCTCAAGGACCATGTATTGTAGGATCTGAAAGGCCCATATTCCTGGTGTGAAACCAAGGGATGGCATCCTCTGAAGTATGTCATAGGTACAATTCTTACCTTCCTACACTAAGGAAGGGATGGAGCTAGCCTTAAGTTCCATCAAGAGATGAGTCTCTGCCTTGTCTGTGTTTTCAGGGTCGCTTGCTTCCTACTCTTTGATCCGGGTTTTTTCTACAAGGGGTAACGCGTATAAGTCCGCCAGTTAGTTGGCTCTTGTGCCTGGGGGATTTGAGTCTGGTTTGTCGGCTTGCAGGGACAGCTCCTTGGGCCGATGCACCATATTTCCCTTCATCCTCCTTCAAGGGAGTTGGTGTTCTTGGTTGCGGTAGCCTCCGCAAGAGTTTTTCAGTATTGGCAACTTTCTTTGTATAGAGCCATACTTATTAGGGTGATGTTAAAACCTCACCCAGCCTTTTTCCCAAAGGATCTAGTTTTCTCTTTTAATCAAAACACTTCTTGCCTGCTCCCCCTTTTTTTTTTTTTTTTTTTTCTCCAGAAATTTGGTTTACGAAAGGAAATTTTTTTTACTTTTCTCTAAATATAGATGAGAACAGTTAAGGTCTATCTGAAAGTTTTAGATACAGGAAACTAACGTTTGTTATGCTGCCAGAAGACCCTAGAAAGGGGTAGGCAGCGTTCTAACCAGCTATTATAATGATTGCTCTCTCGTTGGATTGAGAGCAGTCAAGGCCTATCTGAAGCAGTTGCTCAGATACGGAAAACTGATGTTTGTTGTGCTACCAGGAGGCCCTGTAAAGGGCAGGCAGCGTCTAAACCAGGGGTCTCCAAACTGCGGCCCTTTTCTTGCCTTTATCTGGCCCTTGGGGCACTATTCCATCCACTGACACCAACAATGGCGAATCATTTTTATTGCTGAAACCACCAATGGGGCACTATTCATCCACCTTACACTATCAAAAGGGTACAATTCCTTCTATTGACACTAACAATGGGGCACTTGTCCTCCCACTGACACCAAAGGAATGGTATTGTTTACTCCCACTCAACATTTTCTACTCCCAATGGCCCTAGTCCAGCCCTCCTAAAGTCTGAAGGACAGTAAACTGGCCCTTTTGTTTAGAAAGTTTGGAGACCCCTGGTCTAAACCAAATGTTTCGATATTGATTCATCAGGCTATTATTCAGGCTTGTGGTTGAAAGAGGGGTTCCCCCTGTTTGTTTTAGAAAGCACTCTACCAGGACAATATAAGCGTTTCTTGCATGGTGCATTACCAGGCCTTTATGACTCAGATTTGCTAGGCCGCAACTTGGTCGTCGATACATGCGTTCACTAATATTTATCAGGTGAATGTAACACGGTTAGAGGTCTCCCACGGTCTCCCTCCCCTCAAGTTGAGCATTGCTCTGGGACGTCCCATTATGTAATGATTAAGCCTCTGTGTCCCGTGATGTACGATAAAGAAAATAGGATTTTTATTACAGATTACCTGTAAAATCCTTTTCTTGGAGTACACCACAGGACACAGAGCTCCCACCCCTCTTATTTGGGGATATTGGGACACTTATTGCTTTGCTACAAAAACTGAGGAGCTCCCAGTAGGGGAGGGGTTATATAGGGAGGAAACTTCCGGTCTAATTGATTACACCAGTGTCCAGCACCTGACGGTGGATATAACCCATTATGTAATGATTAAGCCTCTGTGTCCCGTGATGTACTCCAAGAAAACGATTTTACAGGTAATAAAAATCCTATTTTTCCCCCTTACTGTGTGTATGTATATACATACTATATTGGCAAAACTATTGGGACTCCCTTCCTTTACAAGCACATGAACTTTAAAGGCATCCCAGTCTTATGCTGTGTACACACGGTCGGAATTTCCGACAACTGTTCGGTGGGAGCTTGTTGTCCGAAATTCCGACCATGTGTAGGCTCCATCGGACATTTTGCTTTCGGAATTTCCGACAACAAAAATTTTGAGAACTGGTTCTCAAATTTTCCGACAACAAAATTTGTCGGAAATCCTGAGCGTGGGTACACAATTCCGACGCACAAAATTTATGATGCCGGGAGACGGGGCTTAGGAGCACGTGACCGCTGTGATTGGCTGTCACAGAGGTCACGTAATCCAAAAACTCCCGATCGCAAGCAGCAAGGTTTACTTCCTCTTTTAAGGTTAATCGAAAAAATAATCGGCCAACTACTCGATTATGAAAATAATCATTAGTTGCAGCCCTACAAGAGATGGTCGGGGACTGCAGACATGATACAAGAGATGGCCGGGGACTGCAGACATGATGCAAGAGATGGCCGGGGACTGCAGACATGATGCAAGAGATGGCCGGGGACTGCAGACATGATGCAAGAGATGGCCGGGGACTGCAGACATGATGCAAGAGATGGCCGGGGACTGCAGACATGATGCAAGAGATGGTCGGGGACTGCAGACATGATGCAAGAGATGGTCGGGGACTGCAGACATGATGCAAGAGATGGTCGGGGACTGCAGACATGATGCAAGAGATGGTCGGGGACTGCAGACATGATGCAAGAGATGGTCGGGGACTGCAGACATGATGCAAGAGATGGTCGGGGACTGCAGACATGATGCAAGAGATGGTCGGGGACTGCAGACATGATGCAAGAGATGGTCGGGGACTGCAGACATGATGCAAGAGATGGTCGGGGACTGCAGACATGATGCAAGAGATGGTCGGGGACTGCAGACATGATGCAAGAGATGGTCGGGGACTGCAGACATGATGCAAGAGATGGTCGGGGACTGCAGACATGATGCAAGAGATGGTCGGGGACTGCAGACATGATGCAAGAGATGGTCTGCAGATTGCATTTTTTTTTTCTTGAGCTTTTCTTGCACTAAAGGTGCCAATAATGGCCAACAATAAATTGTGATATTTAAATTGATGATATTAATTAAGTCGAATATAATACAATTCTCTAAAAATATCAATATTTTTTTTAAAACTGTCAGTTTCGGTTGCGGCACCAAAATTAATATTCGGTGCACCCCTATTTAATGGGGAAATCAGCACTTTTCAAAGCGCTGGTTGAATGAAGAAAACATTTATGTATGGCCTGCTTTATTGTGCTGAATGTGCAGTGGAACCTCCGATTGCGAGTAACGCGGTTAATGAGCGTTTCGCAATACAAGCACTGTATTTAGAAAAGATCCTAACTCTGTTTGCCAGTGTTGTCTCGCAAAACGAGCAGGATTCAAGCCAAAGCGGTGTGCAATACTGCATTTGGCCTGAGGTGGGGGGGCGCCGGAGCCGAACGGCGCAGTTCGGAAATGCTTGGAAAATCTCAAATACTCTGTACCCGAGGTTTTCCGAGTTCAGCCGAGGTGTCCTTGGCCCTTTTCGGGTGTTTTTCGAGGCTCTCCAGTGCCCCCACCCACCTCTGGCCACATGCGGTATTGCATGCCATTGAAGTCAATGCGGAACAAATTATTTTAGTTTCCATTGACTTCAATTGGGAAACTCGCTTTTGATATGCGAATACTTTGGATTACAAGCATTCTCCTGGAACAGAATTATGCTTGTAATACAAGGTTCCACTGTATTAAAACAAAACAAAAAGCCAGTGAGGGTTTAAAGGATTGGTTCACCGTTAAAAAAAAAAAAAAAAAAGTGCATTATTATTTTTTTTAAATTCTTTTTGCAGATGTGCATTTTTCTCTTTTTTAGTCCATGGACGGAAACAGCTCCTTAATTCTTGACTTGTGGGTTATGTTCCGTCTATTAGGAGAGGACTAGGCAGACATGTTGGTTATCTAAATACATGTATCTTTAACAGAATTGAGCAGCCCCGCCCAGGGGGCGGTCCCACCGGTCATAACCCCTCACCCTGCAGCTAGCAGCTCAGTTTTTTTTCTGCCTAGTAGAGAAGGACCTGGCTCCCCCTTGGGCCCAAAGTCCTATGGAAATTTTTTACCTTTTTTTTTTTTTTTTTTTTTTTTTTTTTTTTTTCTTGTTTTATTTTTTTATATTTTGATCCTGAGATCTTCTATCAATTGCCAGCTGGGCGACAAGCTGGATAGTATAGATCCTGGTAGTCTCCCCAGCCTGGCCATCGAGCGTGAGCAGACCTTAGCTAAGCGCTGGGTCAGCCACGACATGCCCTGCCTGCTCCAGGGGTGGCTGGTGAGTTTTTACTCCAGGGTCCACATATAACCTGAGGCTAACCCATCACAGTGGACCATGGCCGACAGCCACTCCGTACTGTCCGGCGGTGAGTCTGTCTGGAATGCACCAGCAAGTCCACGCATGGACGGGTAAGTAGAGTTCCTCCTGTTTTTGGCAGTTTGGACCAGCTGGGCTTCCTGGAGGGTCATTAGGGGGTCTCCTGTCCTCCCTTTCCCCCCGTCTGACCCCCACTCTTTCCTCCTCCCCATTGCGGGGCCTACTGCGTCAGCGGGGTATACCTGTAGGGGGCCTCTGTATCCCGGTTGGGGGCTGTGGGGGTGCCCGGGTCCGCTCTCCATGAGGGGTGTCTGTCTGTTTTTTTGGGAGCCTCCGCTCTGCGTCCCTGCGGCCTTCTCGTCCACCTCAGTGTGCTCGGCCGCCATTTTGGGTAGCGCCGGCGCCATTTTCTAGTGGGTTTCTGTTAGATAATGTCTTGTAATCAATCGAATTCCAGGTGTTTGAAAGTGAAGACAATTTATTCAAAATGCACAGGTACACTTTGTGTGAAGCTTACAAGATGAAAATCATAGAAAAAGTGAGTGAGAAGGAGGCGGCCCCCACCTTCTCATCCTTACACTAAAAAGGCAATAACACTTCTTATTGGCTAATTTGCTAAGGAGGCTCCACCTACACCTGGTACAAGCTGGTACCTTTTATTCACAAGCAGAGCCTCCCGTACAATCTGCTTTCTATACATGTATTACGTATGGGGTTAGTAAGAACAAAAGTATACAACAAGGTTAGAACATGTGCTCAGGAGCCATCTTAAAGGAAAATCAGTGAAGCTGTCTAATAGACGCACAATACTAAACTTTTCTAACATTCCCTCCTCTTGTGGGTCTATTTTATCTCAACACATTTCGATGATAGTCCCTGTGTCATACACTTTCAGACTGTATGTCATTAAGTTGAGCTTCAATGTCCACATAGGTCTCCTCAGAGGTAGGAACGGCTTGATACATCGTTCTTGAGATTGCGGTTTTAATCAGTTTTTTGTGAAAGTCCTCGAATACAGAGAATGCAGCAGCATCCGTAACTTACGTGACCAAAACCGCAGTAATTGAGATCGAACATGATGTGATAAGTCCAGTCCACTTACCGAACCATCCTTCAAGCCAGTTTGTGAATGGATCGTTAATACCTGAATTTTCCGCCAATTCATTCGATAGGCCAGAGCCCTGGAAGGATTGACTGCTCTATCTATCCATTACTCAAATGACTCTTTTTACACCTGTTAGCATGTGTAATTTGTACAGGTAATTTTCCTCTATAGCCTTGACTGCTAAGATCAAGCAAAGGCATAACAGTAGTTTACTCATCTTTTGAAATCCGCTGTACTTTTCTTGCAATGGCTAGCATGTATCCATGTCACTTTACAGCTGTAGCAGTTGTCAGGGTCCTTCAACTTTGGTCCTAAAGGTACTTTCACATGTTCTTTTA
Source organism: Rana muscosa (assembly GCA_029206835.1). Classification (NCBI taxonomy): domain Eukaryota; kingdom Metazoa; phylum Chordata; class Amphibia; order Anura; family Ranidae; genus Rana; species Rana muscosa. The sequence goes on from CM055117.1 coordinate 969,946,187, forward strand.
CTAGGACCCAATCATCTGGCTGTAAATCATGTGTTCCAGTTACTTGATCTGGAATTGGATCAAAAACAAACTTGTGCATCACAGTTAGTTTCTTCTATTAGACAATTACATAACAAAATTATTATACATTATAACAGTCTGATGTGGAAAATGCAACCCTGTCTTAGGTGGGCCCCCCAAACAAAATCTCATAAGGGCTCAAGTTCTCTGACCTATAAAGTAGGGGTAATCCTGATGCTGTAAAGAACCTGAGGAAACCGTTATGGCCACTGTTTCTTTACTAACCTATCTACCCTTTTCTTGCATAGATTTAGCTGGCCTGCCTTTAATGACTCCACTATACCTTTCTACCTACCCTGAACTCTGAGGATGATAGGAGCATGGAAGGCCTGCTCAATTGCCAAATCCTTGCATGTAATTTGCATGATCTGTTCAGCGGAATGTGTTCTTCTGTCATTCTCTATGATTTCAGGGACTCCAACCGGCATATTACCTCGGAAAGGATCATCTTTTCTGTCGTCTTGGCATTTGCTTTAGCCACCAGTCAGGCTTCTATCCAGCTTGAAACATTTCTATGCACAACAAAACATTGATTTCTCTTGTCATCCATGGACTGACACAGCGTGTCTTATACACCTTTACACGTGGGTTATGTCCCTGCTTGCAGGAGAAGACCTAGGCAGAATGTGAGATGTTATACATACATTCTAAACAGCCAGAGCTGAACAGCCCGCCCAGGGGGGCGGTCCCTCCGGGCATAACCCTCCCACTGCAGTCAGCAGACCTCAGTTTTTTTCTGCCTAGCAGAAGGAGAAGACGTGGCTCTCTCAGGAGCCAGTCTCCTGACCTATTTTTATTCTTTTGGAAAAAATTTTCCTATTTTATTTTTTTATTTTTTTGAGATCTTCTATCAACTGTCGGCTGGGCAACAGGTTGGGTACAAGATATCCTCGTAGTCTTCCCTGTCCGACCATCGAGCGTGCTGATCCTCGCCTTGTGTGCGTGAGACTCAGTTCACGACATGCCCCACGACTCCAGGGGTGGCCGGTGGGCTTCCAGCTCCGCGGTCCTCTCAAGATAGAACAGTCCGGCTGTATCTTTCGCGGTGGACCGGGCCGACAGCTACTCAGTACCGCACTGTGATAGTTCTGTCAGAAACACACCAGCGGGTCCCTCAGGGGATGGGTAAGTAGTCTCTCCTGGCTGCAGGTGAGTACATGCTGTGTGTTTCTTGTGTGGGGGGATTTCCCTGTCTCCCCCTGTGTTTTTAATGTCACTCTCTGTTCACTAGTGCTGGCGCTGTACTATGGGGGGTGCCTGGGGGCCATACTGTCCTGGGGGGGGCTCATGCTGCTCTGCACTCGCTGGGGCTGTTTTGTTTTTGGAGGTGAGGGGCCTGGGCGCCGTTCGGCGCCATGTTTTGGGTGTGTGCTGATTTTTACATTGGCGGCCATCTTTCCGGGGCCCGCCGGAGCACATTGCGGCGGCCATTTTCTTGTAGCCGCACGTCTTTTCTGGCACTAGTTTGGCCTCTAGCGCCGCTGGAAACGGCGCGAATCTCCTCACACTCTCTCCTCTCAGCTCACTCACGCTGAGCAGCGCGGCGCAGTGAGACAGAGCGGCGGAACCGAGCGGTCCTGGTCAGGTTGGTGGGTTCCCTGGGCATTCCCCTACTTCAGTCAGCACGGCCTGTGGGTGGTCTGAGAGGGACATTATGGAGTCAGAGTCACCAGCTTCCCCTAACATGCCAGAGGCAGCAGCCAGTGCTCCAGCACCTGCGGTCCCTATGGACCAGTTGTCGGCAGTCCTGGAATCATTTCTGACCAGGATGGAAGCTGTGTGTGAGCACAAGGGAGCAAAAAAGCGCCCTCTCCCCACTTTATCTCCACAAGGGGAGTGCTCTGCTTCAGATATGGGCCTAGTTATTGCTGCTCAGGACCCTAGCTCTGAATATTTGGATGGTTTTGAACAGGACATTCCTTGTGAGGAAGACTCCAGTTCTGAGTCAGTAAATGACAGGGCGCTTGTTAGTGAACTCATTGATGCTGTGAGGGACACTCTCAAGCTAGATGCTGCGACCGCAGAACCTCAGGCGGATACAGTCTCCTTTGGTTCTTTTAAGACCACGCCTTCTAAAAAGGTTTTTCCATATGTACCTTTCTTTGACCAGCTCATTGACCAGGTCTGGGAAAAGCCGCAGAAGACTTTTATGGTCCCGCGGCGTTTGTCTATTAGATACCCCTTTGAAGACGCCCTGCTTAAAAAGTGGGCTTCTCCCCCGGTGGTCGACCCTCCAGTCGCCCGTTTAAACAAGGCCACCACTCTCCCGATGGAGGGGACTCCTGCGTTTAAGGACCCCACTGACAGGAGGTCAGAAGTGGTGAGTAGAGCCATGTTCGCCTTGTTGGGATCCGCCCTACGGCCCGTAGTAGCGGCGACCCTTGTGTCTCAGACACTCACGGAATGGGCAAAAATTTTGCACCAAACTGTGCAGGAGTATAACCTTCCTCCAGACACTATTGCTCTGGCCCACCAGATGGTGCAGGGTCTGATATATGTGTGCGACGCCACGTTGGACGCGGCCCCTTTAATATCCAGGGCCTCTGTCTCGGCGGTGGTATTGCGTCGTCTCATCTGGTTGAAATGCTGGTCTGCGGACCTAGCCTCTAAGAAGCTCCTGACGGATCTACCTTTTAAGGGTGGTAGACTTTTTGGTGCTGCTCTGGATGACATCATCAAGGATGTCACGGGAGGTAAAAGCACTCTCCTTCCTCAAACTATCAAGGGTAAGGAGGCCCGACGTAAACCGGGTCCTTCCTTTCCAGCAAAAAAGGGTTTTTTTCGTCCGTCAGAGTCCACGGGTAAGCCATCCCAGACTGACAACAGTGCGGCTGGCGGGCACAAGCGCCCCTGGGTGCGTAAGCCGAACAAGCCGGCTCCCAAGCCCGCCTCCGCGTGAAGTCTTGCCCCCGCCCGTCTCTGGGGTGGGGGGACGACTTCGCGGGTTCACGGATCGGTGGACCTCCCGGATCTCCGACCGGTGGGTGTGCGAGGTGGTCACCTCAGGATACAGAATAGAGTTCCGCTCTTGGCCCCCAGACAGATTCTTTCCCTCAAATCTCCCTCTCTTTCCTGCCCGTCGGGCAGCCCTCTTGGGGGCTGTACAGGATTTGATCGGGTCTGGAGTAATTGTGCCGGTTCCGTCCCAGGAGAGGTTTCAGGGGTTCTACTCGAATCTGTTTGTTGTTCCAAAAAAGGACGGGGTTCGGCCGATCCTGGACCTCAAGGCCCTGAATGCCTTCGTGAAGGTGCAAAAATTCCGCATGGAATCCATTCGCACGGTCGCTACACTCCGTCAAGGGGATTTTCTGGCATCCTTGGACATCAAGGACGCCTACTTGCATGTTCCGATCTGCGCAAGCCACCAGAAGTTTCTGCGCTTTGCGGTCGGCGAAGTCCACTATCAATTTGTGGCTCTTCCCTTCGGCCTGGCCTCGGCACCGAGGGTGTTCACCAAGGTGCTTGCTCCGGTCCTAGCTTTGCTGAGACAGCGAGGCATTGCTATCGTGGGCTATCTGGACGATTTCCTTCTAAGAGCAGACAGTGGCTCAGAATTGGAAGAAAGTGTGACTATCGTCAGTCAGACCCTCAGGGAGTTTGGGTGGCTCCTGAACGTTCAGAAGTCGGTTCTAGTCCCGACTCAGCGTCTGGAGTATCTAGGTCTGATTCTGGACTCCTTGGAAGCAAGAGTCTTCCTACCTCCAGACAAACTACTGACACTTCAGTCTGCAGTACGGGTGCTGACGTCCCGGAAATGGTCGTCAATCCGCTTTTGCATGAGAGTCCTGGGACTCATGGTGGCCTCCTTCGAGGCCGTTCCTTATGCCCAAGCGCACACCAGGGCCTTACAGAAAGAGATCTTGTCCACTTGGGACAAATCCCAGTTGTCCTTGGATCTTCAGATCCAGGTGAGTCACCTGGTCAGGGCATCCCTGACGTGGTGGTTGAGGTCCCCGGCTCTTCGGTCCGGGAAGTCGTTCCTCCCCATCCAATGGACGGTGATCACGACGGACGCCAGCCTGACGGGCTGGGGGGGAGTCTGGGGAGTCCTGTCGGCCCAAGGGCTTTGGACTCCGGACGAAGCCCTCTTACCGATCAATGTGCTGGAGATACGGGCAATCAGACTGTGCCTCTCCTCATGGTCGGAGTAACTACAGGGTCACTCCATCAGGATACAATCGGACAACGCCACAGCAGGGCGTATGTCAACCATCAAGGGGGGACTCGGAGCTCAGCTGCGGCTTCCGAGGTCGCCCGCATCCTGAGGTGGGCCGAAAGAAGCGTGCCGGCTCTGTCGGCCGTCTACATTCGGGGCGTAGACAATTGGCAGGCGGACTATCTAAGTCGCCAGACGCTGGACCAGGGGGAGTGGTCCTTGCACCCGGAGGTCTTTCAACTTCTTTGCAGACGGTGGGGCACGCCGGATGTGGACCTGATGGCTTCTCGACTCAATCGCAAGGTGTCGAGGTTTGTGGCCAGATCCAGGGATCCCTGGGCGGATGCCTCGGATGCGTTGGTGGCCCCATGGGGTCAGTATCGCCTGATATACGTTTATCCTCCGCTGCAGCTGCTCCCTCGCCTGCTCCGCAGGGTAGCGACCGAGGGAATTCCGGTGATCCTCATTGCTCCGGATTGGCCTCGGCGTCATTGGTACGCCGATCTGGTACGTCTCGTCGCAGACGTTCCCTGGCGGTTACCGATACGGGGGGACCTTCTGTCTCAAGGTCCTATATTTCATCCTGCTTTACAGTCTCTGGTTTTAACGGCATGGTTATTGAAAGCCAGGTGCTGAGAGACCGAGGTCTCTCGGATTCGGTCATTTCGACCATGTTAAGGGCACGGAAGTCTTCCTCCAGAAGGATCTATCACCGTACTTGGAGAGCTTACATCGCCATGTGCGAAGAGCTGGACTGGCGCCCACGAACGTATTCCGTTCCCAGAATCCTGCATTTTCTGCAGCGTGGCGTGACCCAAAAGCTCGCTTTGAGTACCATTAAGGGTCAGATTTCGGCCTTGGCCATCTTCTTTCAGCAACCGCTGGCGGGTCATCCCTTGGTTAGCACCTTTGTGCAGGGGGTTCGACATGTGCTCCCCCCTGTCAAGCCTCCTCTCCCCCCGTGGGACCTGAATTTGGTGCTCTCGGTCCTCCAGGAACCTCCCTTTGAAAATATTAGAGATATTCCCCTCTTGACTTTGTCTCAGAAGGTGGCCTTCTTGGTGGCCATTACTTCCATTAGACGAGTGTCTGAATTGGCGGCCTTGTCCTGCAAGTCGCCCTTTTTGATCATCCATAAGGATAAGGCGGTGTTACGTCCGCGACCTTCCTTTCTGCCAAAGGTGGTCTCGGCCTTCCACTTAAACGAGGACATTGTCCTCCCGTCCTTGTGTCCTCACCCATCGCATCCCAGAGAGTTTGCGCTACACACTTTGGATGTGGTACGAGCCTTGCGGGTGTACCTGTCTGCTACTGCTTCTATTCGGAAGTCTGACTCACTATTTGTGGTTGTCTCTGGGCCAAAACAGGGCCAAGCGGTTTCGTCTGCCACCATTTCTAGGTGGATCAGACAAACCGTCATTCAAGCTTATGCTCTCAAGGGGCGGGCGCCTCCCTTTCCGGTTACGGCACATTCCACCAGGGCAATTGGTGCTTCCTGGGCTTTCCGACATCAAGCGTCGGTTGCACAAGTGTGCAAGGCGGCGACCTGGTCGTCTGTTCATACCTTTTCTAAGTTTTATAAGGTTGATGTGGCTGCATCTTCGGATGCTTCCTTCGGCCGCAAGGTGTTGCAGGCCGCTGTTTGATGTTGCAACTCCTCCGTTGAGGAGCTCTGCCTTGTTTGGAGTGAAGTTTGGGGTTTTCCATTTTATACTGCTCCCATCCCTCTTGACACTGCTTTGGGACATCCCACGTGTAAAGGTGTATAAGACACGCTGTGTCAGTCCATGGATGACAAGAGAAAATAGGATTTTTGTACTCACCGTAAAATCCGTTTCTCTGGCATCCATGGACTGACACAGCACCCACCCTTCTTTTTAAGTTTGTACTGCTTTGTTACGAACTGAGGTCTGCTGACTGCAGTGGGAGGGTTATGCCCGGAGGGACCGCCCCCCTGGGCGGGGCTGTTCAGCTCTGGCTGTTTAGAATGTATGTATAACGTCTCACATTCTGCCTAGGTCTTCTCCTGCAAGCAGGGACATAACCCACGTGTAAAGGTGTATAAGACACGCTGTGTCAGTCCATGGATGCCAGAGAAACGGATTTTACGGTGAGTACAAAAATCCTATTATTGGCCTGATTTGAGCAATTGGATTTAATAAATCTGAAGTCTTTGGAAAAGGAATAGTGACTTGGCCAAATGTCTTTGTGTTACTCTGGTCTGTTTTCCTGAGTTATTTTTAGCACAGATTATGCATCCCTCAACAAAGTCTTGATATTCATTTTTGGAGTATCGAATAAACCATCCAGCCTTGCTTATGTTCCTTCCATTACCTTTAGGGCATACATGACTCAGTCCATGGGCTAATGGCATAATCATCTTTTCCATTTCAGATGGGACACTTATTCCATTTTCCTTGCACAAGAGTCCATCTTGATCCTTCTTTACATAATCTTATACCAATCATCAGGTGCAGATTCTTGCAATTTCTTAATCAGCTCTTTTACTTTCAGTATTAGTTCCCTTATTTTCCTTCAATCTGTTGCAGGTTTCTTCTTCTTCTTTTTTTTTTTTTTTTTTTTTCCCTTGCAAAATCTGTGATTAGTCATGATTGCTTCCATTGGTGTTTCAGCAGTCTTCCTGGCAGTATGATCAGGCAACTGGTTTCCTTTTTCTTCCATGGGTTGTCCTCCAGTATGTGCCTTGACTTTCAGGGTGGCTACTTCCTTTGGGAGGGTGACTGGTTCAAAAAGTTCTCAAACATATTTCCAGTTTTAAATTGATTCTTCTTGCAGCAATTGGGAAACTTCTGTTCTTCCTTATGGGTCCATAATCATGGACTACTTCGACAGCATGCTTGCTATCAGTGTAGATGTTGGCTGTTTGATCCTTTGCTGTCTCACAGGCCCTCATGAGTGCTACCACTTTGGCAACCAGCGCTGAAAGTGATGAAGGGAGTAGTTGGGTCTCAATCACTTCCTCCAATGTTGTCACCGCATATGCCATTCTTGGGACTCCATCTTTGTACAGGCGTGAACCCTCTGCAAACAGGATCAGATCAGAATTTTCAAAAGGAGTGTCCTTTTACTGGGGAGATTTGCTGCATTTCTTCTTCCATAAGTTTTAAGCAGATGTGGTCACCCTCCTCTTCTGGGTTTTCCTCTGTCTCTAGGAAAAAGCTGGCAGGCTTGATTGTAGTACATCTTTTTCACTTCTTTTTCTCCTAATTCAAGCAGTATTGCTTCATAACATCCATTCCAAAGCATATCTTCTCTTCTGTACAGCACCACTGGCACAGGTTGCAGCTGCAGTTTTCTTTTTGCGTTCTTGCCACAACATGGGTTTTGGTGCATCCACCCACCGGATCTATTTTATACACGGCTTGAAAGTGTTCGCGGTCAACAGGTCAGAATGAAGAGGTTTCACACCATTTAAGAATGCAGGATATACAGAAAACATGACGACAATCTTCTGGAAAGCCAACCTTCAGGGAAAGATTGTTCAGACAAATTGGACACCTCTCAGTTGAACTTTAATGCTAAAGTACTGGCACCAGTCCCATCTTTTGCCTTCGTCACCATCCTTTTTTTCATGTAGCTGGTCTTTGGCATCAGGTAAACATAAATGTTTGCTCCTCATCCTCTCCACTAAACCTAATAATGTGATTTATCTCCGTAGGGTCAGAAACTAAAATGTTGCTAGTTACCCCTTGTATGAAGATTAAGTTCAAGGCCTTCCCCGTACTGGCCCATTCTAGAGATTCCTATTTCCAGTTTCTGCCTCCCCGTATGGACGTCTCCCCTAGAGTCACCAGTAGACCCAAGACAATTACTATCCCTTTCATCCTGACCAGCTACAGAGCCCTGGGGGGGTAAGGTAAGGCAGGGCTCGACAATCCCCGGGCGCCAGGTCGCAAATGCGACTAGAATTAGCGACCTGGCGCCTGAGGCAGCACAGCTGAGGTTACCTGTATCTCTGTGCGCCCCTCCGCGATCGCGTGATCTCGTCGGGCCGCGCCGGCCGTTAATATAGGCCGCGGCTTTGCGGCCTTCTGCAGGCCTAGGCTTCATTCTGTACTCTGACGCCATCTTGTGGTGGCCGTTCGTATGACAAGTCAACCAGCAATGCTTGCCTGTTTCACTGCCTGCCCATCTCCTTCCCTTTACTTAGAAGTTAACCCCCAAATATATATATATATATATATATATATATATATATATATATATATATATATATATATATATATAAAAAATGTATTATTTATAAACACCCTAGAGAATAAAATGACGGTCGATGCAATACTTTCTGTCACACCGTATTTGCGCAGCGGTCTTACAAGCGCACTTTTTTGAGGAAAAAAATACACTTTGAAATTTAAAAAATAAGACAAAAGTAAAGTTAGCCGAATTTTTTATATTGTGAAAGATAACGTTACGCCGAGTAAATTTGATACCAAACATGTCACGCTTCAATATTGCGTCCGCTCGTGGAATGGCGACAAACTTTTACCCTTTAAAATCTCCATAGGCGACATTTAAAAAATTCTACAGGTTGCATATTTTGAGTTACATAGGATGTCTAGGGCTAGAATTATTGCTCTCGCTCTACCAATCGCGGCGATACCTCACATGTGTGGTTTAAACACTGCTTTCATATGCGGGCGCTGCTTGCGTATGCTTTCGCTTCTGCACGCATTGGTCGTTAAAAAAAAAACCTGGCTCCTAACTTTTTTAGCTGGCTCCTAGATTCCAAGCAAATTTGTCAAGCCCTGAGGTAAGGGAGTCTTCACCGGTTTGAGATGAGCCCCACCTTGTGCAGAACCTCCCTTTTTGTAGCCGGACTTACCAGAGCTCTGCCGCCAACTGACCCTGCTCTGCCTATAAAACCTTTTTGCAACGGGACTGGTGAGTCCAGGTAGACCTCTCTGCAAACCTTATTGCCGTGGGAGTTTATTTACAAAAATGGGATCCCTTATCACTGTAGATCTTTTCAGGTATTCCAAATGTAGGAATTATATCTTAGTAACGTTTTGGCCACAGTCTATGCGTCCGCACTTCCTGTCGGGAATACCTCCACCCATTTGGTCAAGGCGTCTATGATAACCAAACAATATTTCTTCCTTTCCACACCTGTCCAATTCAATAAAATCCATACAAATGTACTGGAATGGATATTGCGGTGTAGGTAACTTCCCTTTCCGTGGTCTTAAGCCTCCCTGAGCATTGTCACTTGCACATATAATGCACGGAGAACAATTTTTTTTTTTAGTAGTTATTAAAACCATAGGCTATACATACCGTATTTAACATCTCAGTCATCCCCCTGTTTGACACATGATTTACTCCATGTGTCAAAACTGCTGCATACCTAAATAGGGATCTTGGTAATACCGGTTTTCCTTCAGGTGATGTATAAATACTATCTATTATTGTGCAACCTTTTTGTTTTCCAATAATGTTTCTCCCCGGGATGTGCATTCTACTGCATATCAGTAAGGACTGTATGATCTATCTCTATAATGTCCAGTTCTGTCATTATTTGATGTGTTTCTTGTGCTGCTATTTTAGCAGCTTCATCTGCCCTTTTATTTCCCTTCGAGATGGGGGTCTGTGTGTGAAATTTGGCTTACCACTAGAGATCACCATCCCCCTGTTTTTCCATTGTTGTGCAAAAAACATTGACTATCAGTATATATGGTTACAGATTTTCCTTTTGATAGTATGCATGTTCTTGTCAGTGCTACAAGCTCTGCTACTTGTGCTGAATAATGTTTTGGTAATGGCCTAGCCTCTAAGATTTCACCCCGTGTCACTACTGTATATCCAGTTGCATTTGTGCCATCTGGATTTTTTTACTGGAGCCATCTACAAAAAGTGTCATGTCAGGGTTGGATAACGGTACATCTTTCAAATCACTTTGTGGCAGTACCTTTTCAGTGTTGGCAGCAGTACAGCCATGTTTATGACCATCAGTATGAAGTGGTAGCAGTGTGGATGGGTTTAATGTAGTACACCTCTGTATTGTTAAGTGAGGTTGTATCAAGTGTATTGTCATACAGGAAAGATGTCATGCTGGGCTCAAATGTGATATCTTTTGTAGCAAAAGAATAACAGATACTGCATGTGATACTTTGAGTGTAAGCAGGTGATATAGCACTATGGATGCTGAGGCCTTAACTGCTTCGGCTACAGCTACCACTGCCTGTACACAGGGTAGAAGTGCTCTATTTACCCTGTCTAGTTTTATAAAATAGTAAGCGATCGGCCTCTGGCGCCTGCCATGTGACTGTGTAAGTACCGATGTCATGTGACCCTCCCTTGAGTCCACTGTTTGTTTGAAAGGTCCAATCAGTCCGTTGTACCCATCTTAGGTGACATCTATTCAGTAAGGCAGTCAACCTGTTTGTTTCTTAAGTCTCTAGGCTATCTGGAGGCAATGGATCCCCTCGCCCCTGTTCGCTTGTCCTACCCTGGGGTATGGGACTTCTATCAAGGGGTACTCCTCTCCATCATCTACACCATACCTCATAGGAGGTTTATTTAATCTCTTGGACCCTGCTGGGGCCCCTAGTACATGGATTATGGCGTTAGTTAACCACTTAACGACCGCTCACTGTATATATACGTCTGCAGAATGGCACCGACGGGCACAATCGCGTAGAGTGTACGTGATTGCCTTTGTATAGTTGGGGGGTCCAATCGGACCCCCCTTCTGTACAGTGAGCGGTGGCTAAGTGTCCGGGAGCGTTCCTGGATGAGGGGGCAGCCATTAGTTTCTGGCCACCCCCTCGCGATCGCTCCCGGCGAATGGAAATGCCCCCTCTGTCTGTGTCAGACAGAGGGAGCAGGAGGAAGTGATGTCATCTCTGGTGCGGCGCTCACATATACCGAGCGCCGTACAAGAGAAGACATCAGGTCAGTGCACACAACACTACACTGACACCAGGACACATAGGGACATAAATCGACACCCCAGATCACCCCCTAGATCACCCCCCCAGCCCCCAGTCACAGTGTCACTGATTGCAGTGACCATTTATTTAGTGATCACTGCAATCAGTGACATTTGTGACTGTAAAAGTGTCACCAAAGTTTAGTCTTAGGTCCAGTGTAGCCCCCTAATAAAGGTTTAACCCCCTGATCACCCCCCAGATAACCCTTTCACCGCCTATCACCACTGTCGCTTAGCGATCATTTTTCTGATCGCTGTCTTAGCGTCAGTGATGCCGATCGGCAGCCAGTAATTTTTTTTAGGTTTGCCGCAGGTTTTTATAGCGTCAGGTACCCCCATATATTATCTAATAAAGGTTTTAATCCCCTGATTGCCCCTAGTTAACCCTTTCACCAGTGATCACCATATAAGTGTTACGGGTGACGCTGGTTAGTTAGTTTGCTTTTTATAGTGTGAGGGCACCCGCCGTGTATATAACCCAATAAAGGTTTAACCCCCTGATCGCCCGGCGGGTGATATCAATTAGGTTTTAGCGTCAGAGAGGGTCTGAGTCACACCCCAGGCAGCGTCAGGTTAGTGCCAGTAACGCTAACACCCACGCGTGAAGCATACACCCCCCTTAGTGGTATAGTATCTGAACAGATCAATATCTGATCTGATCAGATCTATACTAGCGTCCCCAGCAGTTTAGGGTTCCCAAAAACGCAGTGTTAGCGGGATCAGCCCAGATACCTGCTGGCACCTGCGTTTTGCCCCTCCGTCCAGCCCAGGCCACCCAAGTGCAGTATCGATCGATCACTGTCACTTACAAAACAAAAACACACATAACTGCAGCGTTCGCAGAGACAGGCCTGATCCCTGCGACTCCAGTGCTGTAGGAGGTGATTTCACCACCACAGTTAAAAAAAAAAAAGCAAATATGCCGAAGCATTGGGGCAGCAGGGGTGGAGGAGTGATTTTGCTCCTAATGCCGCGTACATACGGTCGAAATTCCGACGGAGGCTTGCCCGTGGAAAAGTCCGACCATGTGTGTGCGGCATAACTTTTTTGCGGGAGGATGCCCCTATGCTTCGGCATATATAAATGGTGCGTGTATGCCCATCATTGGAAGTGGGTGGATGAAGGGCGGTATTCTAATGGTGGGCATACCCACCGATCAATCTCTTTTTTCGTTCAGCCAACTGGCTGCATGAAATAAAAAGATTACAATACATGTCCAACAAGGACCAGCAACGTACTGGTATGTTGCTGGACTTTGAATGTTTATACCAGAATGATGCCTGCGGGTTTAGGTATCATCTTGGTATCATTCTTTTCAGCCTGCGGCCGGCTTTCATGTAAAAGCAATCCTAGCGGCTAATTAGCCTCTGGACTGCTTTTACAAGCAGTGGGAGGGAATGCCCCCCCCCGGATATAAAAAGCGCCATTGGGAAAGCATTTTATCACACCGATCTTGGTGTGGTCAGATGCTTTGAGGGCAGAGGAAAAATCTAGGGTCTAGAAGACCCCAGTTTTTTCAAAAAAAAGTACCTGTCACTACCTATTGCTATCATTGGGGATATTTACATTCCCTGAGATAACAATAAAAATGATAAAAAAAAAAAATACTTGGAAGGAACAATTTAAAAATAAAATAAAAAAGCAAAATTAATAATAAAAAAAAAAGAAAAAAAAAAAAAGCACCCCTGTCCTGCCCTGCTCTTGCCCAATGGCGAACGCAAGCGTCGGTCTGGCGTCATATGTAAACAGCAATTGCACCATGCATGTGAGGTATCACCGCGAAGGTCAGATCGAGGGCAATCATTTTAGCAGTAGACCTCCTCTGTAAATCTACTGGGGTAACCTGTAAAGGCTTTTAAAGGCTTTTAAAAATGTATGTAGTTTGTCGCCAATGCGCGTTTGTGCGAAATTTTAAAGCATGTCGTGTTTGGTATCTATGTACTCGGCCTAAGATCATCTTTTTTATTTCATCAAACATTTGGGCAATATAGTGTGTTTTAGTGCATTAAAATTAAAAAAAGTGTATTTTTTAACCCAAAAAATGCGTTTGAAAAATCGCTGCGCAAATACTGTGTAGAAAAAAAAATGCAACACCCACCATTTTAATCTGTAGGGCCTTTGCTTTAAAAATATATATAATGTTTGGGGGTTCAACATAATTTTCTTGCAAAAAAAAAAATGTTTTCATGTAAACAAAAAGTGTCAAAAAGGGCTTTGTCTTCAAGTGGTTAGAAGAGTGGATGTAAGCTTCCTAATGTTGTGTATAAAATGCCAGAACAGTTCAAAACCCCCCCAAATGACCCCATTTTGGAAAGTAGACACCCCAAGCTATATACTGAGAGGCATGTCGAGTCCATGGAATATTTTATATGTTGACACAAGTTGCGGAAAAACAACTTTTTTTTTTTTTTTTTTTTTGCACAAAGTTGTCACTAAATGATATATTGCTCAAACATGCCATGGGCATATGGGCATATGTGGAATTACACCCCAAAATACATTCTTTTGCTTCTCCTGAGTACGGGGATACCACATGTGTGAGACTTTTTGGGAGCCTAGCCACGTACGGGACCCCAAAAACCAAGCACCGCCTTCAGGCTTTCTAAGGGTGTAAATTTTTGATTTCACTTCTCACTGCCTATCACAGTTTCGGAGGCCATGGAATGCCCAGATAGCACAAAACCCCCCCAAATGACCCCATTTTGGAAAGTAGACACCCCAAGCTATTTGCTGAGAGGTATTGTGAGTATTTTGCAGATCTCGCTTTTTGTCACAGTTTTGAAAATTGAAAAAAAATAAATATATATTTTCTTTCTTCATTTTCAAAAACAAATGAGAGCTGTAAAATACTCGCCATTCCTCTCAGCAAATAGCTTGGGGTGTCTATATTCCAAAATGGGGTCATTTGGGGGGGTTTTGTGCGATTTTGGCATTTTATGGCCTTCGAAACTGTGATAGGTAGTGAGGAGTGAAATCAAAAATTTGCGCCCTTAGAAATCCTGAAGGCGGTGCTTGGTTTCCGGGGTCCCGTACGCGGCTAGGCTCCCAAAAAGTCCCACACATGTGGTATCCCCGTACTCAGGAGAAGCAGAAAAATGTATTTTGGGGTGAAATTCCACATATAATCATGGCATGTGTGAGCAATATATCATTTAGTGACAACTTTTTGTAATTTTTTTTTTTTTTCGTCATTATTCAATCACTTGGGACAAAAAAAATAAAAAATTCAATGGGCTCAACATGCCTCTCAGCAATTTCCTTGGGGTGTCTACTTTCCAAAATGGGGTCATTTGGGGGGGGGGGGGGGGTTTGTACTGCCCTGTCATTTTTAGCACCTCAAGAAATGAGATAGGCAGTCATAAATTTAAAGCTGTGTAAATTTCAGAAAATGTACCCTAGTTTGTAAACGCTATAACTTTTGCGCAAACCAATAAATATACGCTTATTGACATTTTTTTTACTAAAGACATGTGGCTGAATACATTTTGGCCTAAATGTATGACTACAATTGAGTTTATTCGATTTTTCTTATAACAAAAAGTAGAAAATATCTTTTTTTTCAAAATTTTCGGTCTTTTTCCGTTTGCCTCTGCGATTTTTATTTTTTGCGATATAATCAAATACCATTAAAAGAAAGCTCTATTTGTGGGAAGAAAAGGACGCAAATTTCGTTCGGGTACAACATTGCATGTCCGCACAATTTACAGTTAAAGCAGCACAGTGCAAAATTCTGAATTCACCTCTGGTCCTTTAGCTACCAAATGGTCCGGGGCTTAAGTGGTTAAAGATTCAAGGATCGATCTGTTCATCTCCGAAGCTGTGCTACTGTCTAAATAGATTGAGGAAGTAAGTTTGGGGTCTTGTTCAAAGGCGGTTCCTAACAGGGGTGGGTGTGACAGGGAGGGTGGTACTCTGGGCAGTGGCTTGCACCTTGTGGTTCAATAAATGAAATCCTCCTCTTTGTCCACCAGGGGCATTTGGGCTTGGCATTTTCTTTTGTTCTTCTCCCATCTGGTCTGATCCTAGCGTGTTGAAGCCCGTGAGGCCATTTTTAAAAAAAAAATTTTTTAACCCATGTCTTTTTTTTTTTTTTTTTTCTTTTTTTTCTCTGGGTCATAACAATTTAAGCTTATCCACCAAATCCTGACACCCTTTTACAGTTAATTTACCATTAAATCCAACTTTTGTTTCCCATTTAGCACAATACTGAACAGATTTTAGGTTGTTTGCTATGCATACATTTCTTATCTCCTTCTAACAGCACTACAATGAACACCTTTTAAAGTAGTCAAAAACATCCTCAGCTTTTCCTTGTCTCTTATTCAACAATCCTCATTAATAATCTTACAACAGTTTACCTTCTTTATACTGCAATTCACTTCCATGTTTTTCCATCTACTACTTTTTAACTTTAACTTGCATAGTTCCTTTAATATTTTGGCACACTAAATCAATTCAGTCACATGTTATACTACTAAAGTCATATCAAGTGTTAACATTTTTAGAGACGATTTTCCCACATAGAAATCTGAAGGGAGATTCCTCTCTCCTTTCTTAAGCATAGATACACAAATGCAAACAGAGGGAGGGAGGGAGGCTTTGAAATACAAGCAGGCTCTTCTCTGCATCTAAGAATCATCCGCATTGATTTTCTGCTTCTCAAATATTTCTTAAACGTTTAGATAATACTTGCATTGCCTGGTCTAATTCTCACCATCACATAAATCAGCATTTCTTTATCGTACACCACGGGACACAGAGCTAGTCATTACATAATGGGTTAAGGGTCACCAGCGGTGATTGGACACTGGCACAACCAATGGAAGACAGTTCCCCTCCATATAACCCCTCCCATCAGGGAAGTACCTCAGTTTTTTCGCCAGTGTCGAAAGGTGTTGGACGCGTTAGGAGGTGCTAAAGGAAAGCTCTACCAAAGAGACCCTCTGGGGGTAAAAGAGCTATGCTTTCGGATCCATCCAAGACGCCTACAAATGAGCTGAATCTGGATGGGATCCGGGCCTCATCCATGAGGCGTCGCCTGTAATGTCTCTCTTCGGAGGACTGGGCTCTAAGATCCAGCACTTTCGCTATTTCGCTATAAAGTCCTGGTAAGAGTCTTGTACAAGGCCCAGGGGAGAGGTATCCTTTAAATAGGAACCCATATCCCTGAAGGTTGGCACACATAGCCCACCGTGAAGGGTGAAGTTTGGTATCTGTCTGAAATCTTTCAGCAGAAAAACCTGCGGCGTGGATAAGGTGAGATTAGAAGGTCCATAACTAGGTTGGGACCTTTTTCAAAAAATGGATGTCTTCTTTTTTTCCACCACTGGGGGGAGTAAAGAGCTGAATATACTCACCTCACTCTGTTCAGTGTCGGCTTCGGCGAAGTACACTGCTCGTCACCTCCGCTGCTGAGCTTGCTGGGGCACCCCGATCCTCCTTTCGGTGGCCGACCAGACACCTGCAGGTAAGTGGGAACAAGGGCTGATGAGAGTCCTCTCTCACTATGGCCACCGCCATAGCGCTAAGGGCCGCGTGAGCGCGCTTTATCGGAGGGGGGGGGGCGAAGGCGTGCGCGGGCACGTGGCGCGCGCAGGCACAGAAACGGCGCCAAATTTAAAAGACTGTCAGTGTGAGAAGCACTGCAGCAGCAAGCAAGCTCGTTAGTTCTCTTATTCCTGGCAGAGAAACACAGCAGCTATACAGGGACGTAAGACTCCATGTGGTTGGATTGGGTACTTCCTAGAAGACATCCATGTTATGCATAGTTAGGTGTTAAAAGTTGCATACTTAATGTATTTGCTAAACTGAACACGGTAGTATATGCATTTAGGTACCTTGTATTTTGTCTAAACAGTAAGCCTTCCAGGGGAAGTAATATGGACAAAAAGAGATAAGAATGCACCACCGCCTGAGAGGAGGCTCTAGCTGTGCTGACTCGGTACCTTTCTCTCCTGTGTTGCTAAATGCACCTGTTCAGGATGAGCCATTACCTCTGTCAGGTATGGCGGCTTCCCCAGTGAAGCCTGGGCCTGTATATGTCACTGAGGACACTTTATCAGCTGCCCTAAATAATCTGGAGGAAAAAATTGCTACCTTAATCGCTAAGTCCTCTAAAGAGGGACAATAAGCGAAGCAGGTCTCTTCCAGTATTGGACCTCCCTTCAGAAGTACCTGAGGGAGGAGGATGAGGAGGAGGAGGCTACATCAGCAGAGGATGAGGAGCCAGATTTTAAGGTCACAGGTACAATGCTATAGCAGTGCATTTAAGTTAACCTCTGCGGAGGTAACGGAATTACCTGTCTCCTCCCTAGGGTCATTAAGATCCCTGCAAGGTGCATGCTCCTTCCCGATTCATCCGTTACTAGAGGATCTAATATACGCAAACTGGCAACATCCAGATAAGCGTTTCTCACCTCCAAAAAGGTTTAACATTCTTTATCCTATGGGGGAAAACATTTTTAAAGAAATGGAGCCTGCCTGCGGTAGATGCGGCTATTTCTTGTGTAAATAAAAACCTGACATGTCCGGTGGATAATGTACAAGGGTTTAAAAGATCCTTCTGAGAGGAAGTTGAAATCCTCCTTCCTTTTGGCCGGCTCAATTACCCAACCTGCAGTAGCAGCAGTCGGTATGTGTCAGGTCATCAGCCAACAGGTAAAGCAGGGGCTGAAGGAACTGCCTTCAGAGCAGGCTAGAAATTGGGAAAATTTGCCTAAAGCCTTATGCTTCACAGTGGATGCCATGAGAGATTCTATCATACAGGCATCACGCCTTACACTCCAGCTGAAACAGATGCGCAGAGTACTTTGGCTTAAGCATTGGTCAGCGGAGACCCCATGCAAAAAGCTGTTGGCAAGTTCCCGTTCCATGGCGAACGCCTATTTGGGGAAGATTTAGAAAAATATATACAGAAGATCAAGTGGTAAAACGACTTTTACCTGAGAGAAAGAAAAACAAGAGATCTTGTTTTAAACGCTCTCTCCCCAGCTCCCGGGAAATCTGACTCCAACCAGTGGCGGCGGCCTGTTTTAGCCGCCCACAAAAGCCAAGGGGCAAGCTCAGAAGAACAAGAAGCCGTGGGGTGCAAGAGCTAATAAGCAAGCCCCCAAAGCCTCTCAGGGAAGGGGCGCCCCCGCTCGGCCGAGTGGGAGGAAGGCTTTGTCAGTTCTGAGCGACTTGGTGGTCAGAAATCCAGGACAATTGGGTAGTATCCACAATATCCTCAGGGTACAAACTGGAATTTCGAGAGATCCCATCTTCTCAATTCCGAGGTTCAAGACTCTCCAAGGATCCACAAAAAAGAGAATCCTTCTTCAAAGGTTTGAATCACTTAATGGCTCAAGGGGTAGTTACAGACGTACCCCAAAAAGAGCGAGGTTCAGGTTTTTACTCAAACCTCTTTGTGATTCCAAAGCCAAATGGAGATGTCAGACCCATCCTGGATCTAAAATCCCTAAATCGGTTCCTGAACGATCGCCATTTTCGAATGGAAACGATCCGATCCGTGGCCGCCACTTTAAAGGGCGGAAAATTCATGGCGCCCATAGATATCAAGGACGCACATTTACACATACCCATCCTCCCCGCTCACCAAAGATTCCTAAGGTTTGCGGTAGAAGATCGCCACTTTCAATTTGTGGCTCTGCCGTTTGGTGTAGCCACCGCGCCCATAGTATTCACAAAGGTGCTAGCTCCTCTGTTAGCAAACCTAAGAACACGGGACATTGCGGTAACAGCCTATCTGGACGATCTACTAGTAATAGATCAGTCAAAGGACGGATTGGGTCACGCTGTACACACTACAGTAGGATACCTGGAGCATTTAGGATGGATTATAAATTTACAAAAATCCTCTCTCCAGGCCCAAAGATCATAGATACAGCCCAAAACGGGGTATACCTGCCAGAACCGAAGATACAGTCTCTGAAAGACCTGATCCACAAGGTCAAAGCAAACAAGAGGCCGTCTATTCGCCTTTGCATGAGACTATTGGGAAAGATGGTAGCCTCCTTCGAGGCGGTCCCTTACGCCCAGTTTCATTCGAGACTACTTCAAGGCAATATTTTAGCTTCCTGGAACAGGAAGAGCCAAGCTCTGGATATACCCATGCGCCTGTCCTCACAAGTACGCCACAGCTTCGATTGGTGGCTAGAAGCCAGGAATTTACGGAAGGGAAAGTCCTTCCTCCCAGTGGCCTGGAAGGTGGTATCTAGGGATGCCAGCCTATCGGACTGGGGTGCAGTATTCGAGGAGGCTTCTACCCAGGGAACCTGGGCCAAGACTCAGGGGATCCTGCCCATCAATGTGCTAGAGATCCGGGCGGTATATCTAGCCCTCAAAACCTGGACATACAGGTTACAGGGCTACCCAGTTCGGGTTCAATCCGACAATGCTACTGCAGTAGCTTACATCAATCACCAAGGAGGCACCCGCAGTCGGGCAGCCCAAAGAGAGGTGAACCGGATCCTGGCATGGGCAGAAGAGCATGTACCTTGCCTTTCTGCAATCTTCATTCCAGGGATGGAAAATTGGCAAGCAGACTACCTGAGTCGTCAGCAGCTGCTACCAGGGAGTGGTCTCTTCACCCCGAGATCTTTCAGGCCATATGTCTGAGATGGGGAAACCCAGATGTAGACCTGCTAGCTGCCAGGTTCAACAAGAAATTGGACAACTTTGTGTCCAGAACGAGAGATCCTCTAGCCTACGGGACAGACGCTCTAATAATACAGACGCTCTAATAACTCCATGGAATCAGTTCTCACTGATCTAGGCATTCCCTCCGATCCCTCTTCTACAAAGACTGCTTCGCAGGATCAAGGAGGAGGGAATACCAGTAATCCTAGTGGCCCCAAACTGGCCCAGGAGGCCTTGGTACGCCGAGATTGTAAAAACGGCGATAGGAAGGCCCTGGAAGTTTCCACTCCGACATGACCTGCTGTCACAGGGTCCAGTATTCCACCCTTCCTTACAAAGGCTAAAGTTGACGGCCTGGCTGCTGAGACCCACATTTTTAAAAAGAGAGGGGTCTCTGGTCCGGCTCTTTCTACGCTCATTAATGCTAGAAAGCCAGCCTCCAGACTCATCTATCAGAGAGTCTGGAGAGCATACGTTTCCTGGTGTGAATCCAGATGTTGGAATCCTCAGAAGTATGAAATAAGTAGGATTCTTGCTTTTTGCCAGTTAGGAGTGGATATGAATTTAGCCCTTAGCACCATCAAAGGGCAAATATCGGCTCTATCAGTCTTCTTTCAGAGACCATTGGCATCTCACTCCCTAGTTCGGACATTCATTAAGGGGGTACTGAGGATAAATCCTCCAGTTAGGACTCCCTTGTGTCCATGGGATTTGAATTTGGTATTGTCAGTGTTGCAAAAGCAACCTTTTGAACCTATTCGCCATATTCCTTTAATTATATTAAGTAGGAAGTTGGCCTTTCTGATTGCTATAGCTTCTGCTAGGAGAGTATCAGAGCTAGCAGCTCTTTCTTGTAAAGAGCCTTATCTAATTTGTCACAAGGACAAAATCGTACTACGACCCCATCCGGCTTTTCTACCTAAGGTGGTGTCGGCTTTTCACTTGAATCAAGACATTGTTCTGCCTTCCTTTTTTCCAAACCCGCGGACGGCGGGGGAAAAATTATTACACTCTCTAGATCCAGTGAGAGCGGTAAAGGTGTATCTGCAAGCAACCGCTCAGATACGTAAAACAGATGTTTTGTTTATTTTACCAGATGGCCCAAGAGGGGCCAAGCGGTATCAAAATCCACCATTTCCAGGTGGATTAGACCAGTAATTATTCAAGCTTATGGTTTAAAGA
The DNA here is from genome assembly GCA_029206835.1 of Rana muscosa. Lineage (NCBI taxonomy): Eukaryota > Metazoa > Chordata > Amphibia > Anura > Ranidae > Rana > Rana muscosa. Next base: position 969,967,174 of record CM055117.1, read on the forward strand.
ACAGGACTCCTCCTTTTCCTGTTAAGGCGCACTCTACCAGGGCGATAGGTGCTTCATGGACAGTGCACCACCAGGCTTCGATGGCGCAGATCTGTAAAGCTGCAACTTGGTCTTCAGTCCATACATTTTCCAAATTCTATCAAATAGATGTGAAAGGACATGAGGATTCCGCCTTTGGGCGAAGTGTGCTGCAGGCAGCAGTATAGGGCTTCTGGTCCGCAAGCGGCCTGTTTTGATCTGTGTCTCCCCCCCTTCATATGAGCATTGCTCTGGGACGTCCCATTATGTAATGACTAGCTCTGTGTCCCGTGGTGTACGATAAAGAAAATAGGATTTTTATAACAGCTTACCTGTAAAATCCTTTTCTTGGAGTACACCACGGGACACAGAGGTCCCCCCCTTCTTATGGGAACCTTACTGCTTTGCTACAAAACTGAGGTACTTCCCTGATGGGAGGGGTTATATGGAGGGGAACTGTCTTCCATTGGTTGTGCCAGTGTCCAATCACCGCTGGTGACCCTTAACCCATTATGTAATGACTAGCTCTGTGTCCCGTGGTGTACTCCAAGAAAAGGATTTTACAGGTAAGCTGTTATAAAAATCCTATTTTGTGGGTCTCACATTAACTTTTAGAACACCTCGGCTCAGTTCTGCCGTTGTTCAATGAAATTACAGCATCAATAAAACATAAGAAAGAAGACACTAAAACGCACACAGAATAACGTTAACTTTGTGGTCTTTTCAGATCACTCTGCTAATTAGCGCTTAAACCATCAAACATTCAACCTCTGACAACGTCAGGCAATCTACCTCCTGACGTTTTGGTATACCACAAATCTTTTTTTTACCTGTCCAGAAAGCGGGTTGCGTTTATTTTACCATAGGCCACGTACCCAAATGCCTCTGTCTTCGAAACATTGGATTACCGAGATTATTATACGATCAATGCCAATGTCGGTACCACAATTCACATACACAATTCACACAGAACAAACGAGAATCAACCGAAAAGAAGAGAAGAGAGGAAAAGAGAAGAAAAGTAAATATAAATTATCTTACCTTGCAAACACCAAAAGACTAAATATATTCAGGTTCAGAACCAGATGGTGGATTTGGGTCAAATTCGGGGCCAAGCAGCCCCTGTTTAACACTAACGTGAGTGGGGGTTCTCAGTGAGCTTTTCAGGTCCAATACTCACTGGGTTCTGTCGGTTCCAGAAGACCCAATCTCCAACCATTGATTTCCGCTCGAAAGACCAAATGTTAGATAATTTCTTGTAATCAATCGAATTCCAGGTGTTTGAAAGTGAAGACAATTTATTCAAAATGCACCGGTACACTTTGTGTGAAGCTTACAAGATGAAAATCATAGCAAAAGTGAGTGAGAAGGAGGCGGCCCCCACCTTCTCATCCTTACACTGAAAAGGCAATAACACTTCTTATTGGCTAATTTGCTAAGGAGGCTCCACCTACACCTGGTACAAGCTGGTACCTTTATTCACAAGCAGAGCCTCCCGTACAATCTGCTTTCTATACATGTATTACATATGGGGTTAGTAAGAACAAAAGAATACAACAAGGTTAGAACATGTGCTCAGGAGCCATCTTAAAGGAAAATCAGTGAAGCTGTCTAATAGACGCACAATACTAAACTTTTCTAACAGTTTCCTATATTGAAAATTCCCATTGGCGGCCATTTTATTGTGGCCGTGCTGCAGGTCTTCATTGCGGGCGGCCATTTTCTTGTAGCCCGCACCCTTTTTTCCCCTGAGGAGTCTGGCAGCCATTTTACAGTGTTTTTTTCACTATATGGCTTGGCCTGTAGCGCTGGTGGCTTCCTCAACGGCACGAATAGCGCAAATCTCCTCACAGATCACCTCAGTCACACGCTGTGTGTGAGGCAGAGCGGACAACGGCGCTGAGCAGTCTCTGGCTGGGTGGTGAGTCCCTGGGTAACCCCCCTGGTCAGCGCAGCTAGGAGGGTGGACATTTGTTATTACAAGTGCCTTGACTTAATCCTTAAGGACTGTCAGTGGGTCAGAATGGAGTCTGAAGCTGGCGTTTCTTCCCCAGACATTCCAGAGGCAGCAACCGGTGCCCCTGCACCTGCGGTTCCCATGGACACTTTGTCGGCAGTCCTGGAGTCATTTGTTGCCAGGGTGGAAGCGGCATGCGGGCGTAAGGGGGGGGGGTAAAAAGCGGCCCCTCCCCCGCCATCTCCTGGGGAATGCTCGGACTCGGGCCTGGCTGCAGCTCAGGACCCCTGTTTTGGGATGTCAGAGGATGTGGACCAGGACCGTCCGGGCACCGAGGAGGACTCCTCATCAACGCAGGACAGAGCACTTGTGGGAACACTTATCAACGCAGTAAGGGACACCCTTAAGCTAGACGATACAGCTGGGACATCCACTGAGGTGTCAGTCCCTTTTGGGTCTCACAAACCGACCCGCTCTGTTAAGGTTTTTCCTTATGTCGATTTCTTTGACGAGTTCATAGATGAGGAATGGGAACGGCCGCAGAGGTCCTTTTTGTGGTCCCTCAGCTCATTGTGGTCCGTTACCCATTTCAAGAGAGCCTTTTGAAAAAAATGGGCTTCTCCACCTGTCGTTAACACCCCGGTCTCACGGTTGAACAAGGTAACCACTATCCCGGTAGAGGGGACCCCTGCTTTTAAGGACCCTACTGATAGGAGGTCCGAAGTGGTGAGTCGGACCGTGTTCACCATGCTGGGGTCAACATTGCGGCGGATAATGGCTGCGACTTTGGTGTCTCAGTCACTCACTGAATGGGCTAAACTTTTGCACCAGGCAGTGGAGGAGCATCAGCTCCCACAGGAAATCATGACACTGGCCGACCAGCTGGTGCAGGGTCTTGTGTATGTCTGTGATGCAACACTGGATGCGGCACCTTTTAATCTCCAGGGCCTCTGTATCCGTGTTGGTCTTGTGCCGCCTGATATGGCTAAAATGCTGGTCTGTGGACCAAGCTTCTAAGAAAGCTTTGACAGATTTGCCTTTCAAAGGTGGCAGGCTTTTTGGTGCCTCGCTGGACGACATTATTAAGGATGTCACTGGAGGTAAGAGCACACTTCTACCTCAGTCTACTAAAGGTAAGGAGCCACACCGTAAGCCGGGGCCCTCCTTTCCCGCACAAAAGCGGTATTTCTCTTACGTTCACTGACTGACACAGCTCCTTTACTTTAAACCATCGGGTTGTTATGCCACCTTCAGGAGAGAACTAGGCAGAACATGTTAACATGTACAAAAAAACAAAACTTTCTAGTTCTGCCCAAGGGGCGGTCCCTTCAGTAACAACCCCCCAGCCTGCAACTTGCGGCCCCAGTTTTTTTTTTCTGCCTAGTGAAGGAGAAGGACCTAGGAACCCTGCGGGCCCATCGGTCCGTGGTTTTTTTTTTTTTTTTTTTTTGCAGAAGTTTGCCTTTTGCGCAAGATTAGGATCCTGGGATCTGCTATCAACAGCCGGCTGGGTGACGGGCTGGATAACCTTATCCTTGTAGTCTCCCTGGCCAGCGAGCGTGTGCAGACCAGAGCTCCACGACATGCCCCTCAGGCTCCAGGGGCGGCCGGTGAGCGTAATGCTCCGGGGCACACATGACCGGGCTACTGATGTCTGCATCAGTGTGCCGGGCCAGCAGCCACCCCGTACTGATCGGAGCGTGGGTCTGTGATGGAATGTCCCCAGCTCGTCCGGAATGGTAAGTACAGCTCTCCCTGTCCCGGTGGGGCTGAGCAGCTGGGCATTCCCTGGGAGGTCGATTCGGGGGTCCCTCTCCTCCCTCTCTTCTCTCCCTTCTCTCCCTATCTCTTCCCCCCCCCCCGTGGGGGATGCTGCATGGGCTGCTACTCGGTGTGTGTGCCACATGGGCAGGGGTCTCCCGGGGGGGCTCTCACCTTGGGTGGGGGGCTGCGCTGGGTGGGTGTGTCCTGGGTGTTTGTTGTCTCTCCCCTGGGTGTCTGGAGGGCTTCTTTGCTGATCTCTGCCTGTTTTTCACTGTCTTTCCCTGCATACAGTTGTTTGTCGGCCATTTTTGGTGTGCCCAGGGAGAAGCATGGTCAGGAACCATTTTCTTGTACTTCGGCGGCCATTTTCCCTGTGATTATGTCCTTTTTATATTGGCTGCTCGGCGGCCATTTTGTTGTAGCCTGGCACGGTTTTATGCTCAGCGCTGATCCAGGAGCCTCAGAAAGGCGCGGTTTCCTCTCAGACACCTGGGAGCTGACACAGGCACACCTAGATGGACGGCGCAGAACTCGGTCAGGGTGGTGAGTCCTGCGGTTGGGGCCCCTCAGCCTGCAGCAGTTAGGACAGTGAATGGTCCCACCCTCCTAAGTCCCAAACAGGCAGCAGACAGGGTGGGTCAGCATGGCTTCAGAACCTAGTGTTTCTTCCCCAGAAATCCAGGCCATTGCAACCGGTTCGCCTGCAGTCAGTGCGGTGCCTCTGGACGCTTTGTCAGCGTTCCTTAACTCGTTCGTTGCTGAGATGGAGGTGGTGCGTGGGCGCAAAGGTGGAAAAAAGCGGCCTCCGCCCCCCCCCTGTCCTCCAGGGGAGAGCTCTGACGCAGACTCGGGCCCCGCTGAGGCTGGTGACCCCTGCTCTGTTGTTTCAGATGACGCTGACCAGGACCGATCGGACAGTGAGGATGAGTCCTAGAGTTGCCACCTCATCCCTTTTTTTAAACCGAACACATATTAATTACACAGGTTCTGTGGCTGATTAAGGTGGTAATTAAACTCACTTGGTGCCTTATCTGCATTATAGTAGCCTCAGAACTTGTGTAATTCATATGTGTTCGGGTTTAAAGGGATGAGGTGGCAACCCTAATGAGTCCGGGTCTGCACGCGACAAAGCGCTAGTTGGAGCACTTATCACAGCTGTGCGTGATACCCTGAAGATTCAGGATACAGCAGATTCCTCTGCTGAAGTAGTGGTCCCTTTTTGGGTCCCGTAAGCCAGCCCGTACACCTAAGGTGTTTCCGTATCTGACTTATTTAGATAAGTTCATATACAAGGAATGGGGGCATCCGCAACGGACCTTTTCGGTCCCAAAATATATGGCGGTGCGTTACCCCTTTGAGGAGAGCCTTCTTAAGAAATGCTCGGCTCCTCCGGTCGTGGACCCCCCGTATCCAGGTTAAATAAGGTAACCACGATCCCGGTAGAGCGGACTCCTGCCTTTTAAGGACCCCACGGACAGGAAGGCCGAGGCAGTGGCCCGTTTCTTATTTACGGTTGTGGGGTCAGCGATGCGACCAGTACTGGCCTCCGCGCTTGTGTCACAGACACTGACCGAGTGGGCAAAACTTTTGCACCGCGAGTTGGGGAAACAGGCTTTTCCTGTCTGCGTGCAACTAGCAGACCAGTTAGTACAAGGCCTTAAGTACGTTTGTGACGTGGCCCTGGATACCCTCCCTCTGTTATCCAGGGCTTCGGTGTCAGCAGTGGTGCTGAGGCGCCTGATTTGACTAAAATGCTGGTCTGCGGACCAGGCATCTAAAAAAGCATTGACGGATCTACCCTTCCTTGGCGACGGGCTCTTTGGAGCCTCGTTGGATGACATCATTAAGGATGGAGATACAGGATGGGGTATCCTGTGTCTCCATGCGCCCCCACCTCCCCCCACCGCGCAATCGCGTCGGGCCGCGGCTTTGCGGCCTTCTGCAGGCCTATGCTTCCTTCCCCAGGCGCCAGGTCGCTAATGCTAGTCGCAATTGCGACCTGGCGCCCGGATTTTGTTGAACCCTGTCCTAAGGTGGGCCGAAAGGAGCGTACCGGCTCTGTCGGCTGTTTACATTCCGGGCGTAGAAAACTGCCAGGCGGACTATCTAAGTCACCAGATGCTAGACCAAGGGGAATGGTCGCTACACCCGGAGGTGTTTTAAACTCCTTTGTCAGAAATGGGGCACACCAGATGTGGATCTCTTGGCTTCTCGACTCAATCGCAAGGTGTCGAGGTTTGTGGCCAGGTCCAGAGATCCCTGGGCAGACGCATCAGACGCGTTAGTGGCTCCATGGGGTCAGTACCGGCTAATCTATGCCTTTCCCCCACTGAAGTTGCTTCCTCGTCTGCTCCGCAGAGTGGAGGCCGAGGGGATTTCGGTGATTCTAATCGCCCCAGACTGGCCCCTGCGTCCCTGGTACGCCGACCTGGTGCGCCTGGTGGCGGACGCTCTCTGGCGTCTGCCAATGCGGGAGGACCTTCTGACTCAAGGTCCCATACTTCATCCTGCTTTACAGTCGCTGGCTTTTAACGGCATGGCTATTGAAAGCCAGGTACTAAGGGACCGTGGTCTGTCAGACTCGGTAATCTCCTCCCATGTTGAGGGCTCGTAAGTCATCTTCCCGGAAGATCTACCATCGCAATTGGAAGGCCTACATCTCTGTATGAAGAGATGGATTGGTGCCCACGGGCATATTCGGTTTCTCGGATCCTGCTGTTCTTACAGAGTGGAGTGGATCAGAAACTGGCCTTAAGCACTATTAAGGGGCAGATTTCAGCCTTAGCTGTTTTCTTCCAATGACCCCTGGCGGTTCATTCACTGGTAAGCACGTTTGTGCAGGGGGTCCGACATGTGATTTCCCCTGATTTTAGACCACGCTCACTCCGTGGGACTTGAATCTGGTGCTCTTGGTACTTCAGGAATCTCCTTTTGAGAACATCAGGGAGATTCCTCAACACTTTCTCAGAAAGTTGCCTTCCTAGTAGGCATTACATCTGTCAGAAGGGTTTCTGAATTGGTGGCCTTGTCTTGCAAGTCACCTTACTTGGTCCTCCATAAGGATAAAGCGGTGCTACGCCCGCAACCCTCATTCCTTCCTAAGGTAGTTTTGGCTTTTCACCCAAACAAGGACATTGTACTTCCATCCTTGTGTCCTCGGCCGTCGCATCCCCAGGAGGCTGCGCTACATACTTTGGACGTGGTACGTGCCCTATGGGTGTACCTGTCTGCTACTGCTCCGTTCCGGAGATCTGACTCGCTGTTCGTGTCAGTGTCTGGTCCAAAGAAGGGCCTGGCGGTCTCGTCGACCACCATTTCTGGGTGGATCAGACAGACCGTGATCCAGGCCTATGCCCTTAAGGGGCGGGCGCCTCCTTTTTCCCGTCACGGCGCATTCGACCAGGGCAATTGGTGCCTCCTGGGCTTTCCGACATCAAGCGTCTGTCTCACAGGTGTGTAAGGCGGCGACCTGGTCGTCCGTTCACACTTTCTCCAAATTTTATAAGGTTGATGTGAGTGCATCTTCGGATGCTTCTTTTTGGCTGCAAGGTTTTACAGGCGGCTTTTTGAGGTTGCAACTCCTCCGTTGAGGAGCTCTGCTGTTTGGGGTGAAGTTAGTTTTTTGATTGCTGTTCCCACCCCTTGTTTTTTTCTGACAATGCTTGGGGACGTCCCACAAGTCAAGAATTAAGGAGCTGTGTCCGTCCACCGTAAAATCCTTTTTCTCTTATCGTCCATGGACTGACAGAGCTGGATACTGTAAACGTGTGGGTATATGTCCCTGCTCGCAGGAGAAGATCTAGGCAGAATGTTAGATGTTAGCAACATACATTCCAGAACAAACCAGAGCTGAACAGCCCCGCCCAGGGGGGCGGTCCCTCCAGACATTACCCTCCCACCTGCAGCCTCAGTTTTTTTCTTCTGCCTAGCAGAAGGAGAAGACATGGCTCTCTCAGGAGCCAGTCTCCTGGAAGATTTTACCTTTAAATTTTATTTTTGAGACCTTCAACTGTCGGCTGGGCAACGGGTTGGGTACACTGGTATCCTCGTAGTCTTCCCTGTCCGACCATGCTGATCCTCGCCTTGTGTGCGTGAGACTCAGTTCACGACATGCCCCATGACTCCAGGGGTGGCCAGGTTGCTTTTAGCTCCCGTGGTCCTCTCAAGATTGAACAGTACCTGACTGACTGTATCTCTCGCGGTGGACCGGGCCGACAGCTACGCAGTACTGCTCTGTGATAGGTCTGTCTGAAACAAGCCAGTGGGTCCCTGAAAGGGACGGGTAAGTAGTCTCTCCTACTGCAGGTGAGTACATGCTGGCTGTGTTTCCTTATATGGGGGGGGGGTTTCTCCCTGTCTCCCCCCTGTTATGCTGCACCCTGTACTGGTGCTGTGCTGTGGGGGTTACTCTGGCCTGGCTGGGTGCTCATGCCTGTAGTGGGTCCTTGGGAGAGGGGCAGTTTTTCTGGTATGTGAGGTGGCTATTGCGTGCGTCATTAGCGCGCGCATTAGTGCTGTTTGAGGAAGTTATTGCGTGCGCCATTAATGCGCGCATTAGAGCTGTTTGACCTTTTGAATTTCACGTTCGGCGGCCATCTTGCTGTGGTTCAATGGCGCAGTTATAGCTGCGGCCGGCGGCCATTTTCTTGTAGCCGCGGCGCATTTACTTTTGGTTTCGGCCTCTAGCGGCGGCGCTGTGGCGCGAATCTCCTCACAATCTCCTCACAGGATTCTTCCCTCCTCAGACTCACAGCGCGGGCAGAACTGAGCGGTCCGTAAGGGTTGAGTCCTCCGGGTATCCCCTCCTCAGCCTCAGCGTAGCCAGTGGGTGGACTGTATATTCACTGTATAGTGTATAAGGTCTCAGAGGGTGGCGGTATGGAGTCTGGTACACCTGCTTCTCCACACTTGCCTGAGGCAACTAGCAGTGCTCCTGCACCTGCGGTCCTTATGGACCAGTTGTCGGCAGTCCTGGAATCATTTCTTGTCAGAATGGAAGCGGTGTGTGAGCGCAAGGGAGCTGTAAAGCGCCCCCTCCCCACACATTCTCCTGTAGGGGAGTGCTCTGTCTCAGATATGGGCCTAGCTACTGCCCCTCAGGACCCTAGCTCTGAGGATTTTGATGTGTTTGGACAGGACGTTCCTTGTGAGGAAGACTCCGTCCTGAACCAGTAACTGACAGGGACAGGGTGCTTGTAAGTGAACTCATTGATGCTGTGAGGGACACTCTCAAGCTGCATGTTGAGACTGAGGAACCCCAGGTGGAAACTGTCTCCTTTTTTGGTTCTTTTAAAACCGTCTCTTCAAAAAAAGGTCTTTCCATATGTGCCTTTTTTTTTTTAAATACATTCATTGACCAAATCTGAGAATAAGCCGCAGAAGACTTGGACGGTCCCGCGGCGCTTAGCCTTAAGGTACCCCTTTTTGAAGAGGACCTGGTTAAGAAGTGGGCGCACCCCCCAGTGGTCGCCCGTTTGAATAAGACTACCACGCTCCCAATGGAAGGGACTCCTGCATTTAAGGATCCCACCGACAGGAGGTCTGAGGTGGTGAGTAGAACTGTTTGCCTTATTGGGCTCTGCCTTACGCCCTATTGTGGCGGCGACGCTTGTGTGTCAGACACTCACGGGATGGGCAAAGATTCTGCACCAGACGGTTCAGGAGCATAATCTTCCTCCTGAGACCATTGCCCTGGCTCATCAACTTGTGCAGGGCCTGGTCTATGCGTGCGATGCCACTTTAGATGCGGCTCCCTTAATATCTGGGGCTTCTATCTCTGCTGTGGTGCTGCGTCGCCTTATCTGGCTGAAATGCTGGTCGGCCAACCTAGCTTCCAAAAAGCTCCTGGCTGACTTGCCCTTTAAGGGCGGTAGACTGTTTGGGACCGCCCTGGATGACATTATTAAGGATGTCACAGGAGGTAAGAGCACCTTCCTCCCTCAGTCTGTTAAGCTCCTCCGCAGGTCGGGCCCTTCCTTTCCGGCGAATAAGTTTTTTCGTCAGTCAGAATCCACAGGTAAGCCCGCCCAGACTGAGAAAAGTGTGGCGGGGGGACACAGGCGTCTTTTGGGTGTGTAAGCCCACCAAGCAAGCTCCCAAGCCCGCCACCGCATGAAGTCTTGCCCCTGCCCGACTCTGGGGTAGGGGGACGTCTTCGCAGGTTCACGGTTTGGTGGACCTCCCGGATCTCCGACCGGTAGGTGTGCGAGGTTGTCACCTCCGGATACAGGATAGAGTTCCGCTCATGGCCCCCAAACAGGTTCTTCCCCCTCAAACCTCCCTCTCCTTCCTGCCCGCTGGGCAGCCCTCTTGGGGGCCGTACAGGATTTGCTCGGGTGTGGAGTGATTGTGCCGGTTCCGTCACAGGAGAGGTTTCAGGGGTTTTACTCGAACCTGTTTGTTGTCCCGAAGAAGGACGGTGTACGGCCAATCCTGGACCTCAAGACTTTGAATGCCTACGTGAAGGTACAAAAATTCCGGATGGAATCCATTCGCACGGTCATTGCGACCCTCCACCAAGGGGATTTCCTGGCGTCCTTGGATATCAAGGACGCTTACTTGCACGTCTCAATCTGCGCAGGTCACCAGAGGTTTCTGCGCTTTGCCATAGGCGAAGTCCACTATCAGTTTGTGGCTCTTCCCTTCGGCCTAGCATTGGCACCACGGGTTTTCACCAAAGTGCTTGCCCCGGTTCTAGCTTTGCTGAGACAGCGAGGAATTGTCGTGGGCTATCTGGACGACCTCCTAAGAGCAAACACTGGCTCAGAATTGTAGGAAAATGTGACAATAGTCAGTCAGACCCTCCGGGATTTTGGGTGGCTTCTGAACATGCAGAAATCGGTTCTGGTCCCGACTCAACGTTTGGAGTAATGGGCCTGATTCTGGACACTTCAGCAGCGAAGGTGTTTCTACCCGCAGAGAAGTTACTGACACTTCAGTCGGCGGTTCGGGTCCTGACGGCCCGAAAATGGTAATCTATCCGTTTCTGCATGAGGGTCCTGGGACTAATGGAGGCCTCCTTCGAGGCGGTCCCGTATGCTCAATCACACACTTGGGCATTGCAGAAGGGAATTCTGTCTGTTTGGGACAAGTCCCGCATTGTCATTGGATCTTCAGATCCGAGTGAGTCACTCAGTCAAGGCATCCCTGACGACGTGGTGGCTGAGATCCCCGGCTCTTTGGGCCGGGAAGTCGTTTCTCCCCATTCAGTGGACGGTGGTCACGACGGACGCCAGCCTGACGGGCTGGGGAGGAGTTTGGGGAGTCCTGTCAGCGCATGGCCTCTGGACTCGGGACGAATCTCGTCTCCCAATCAACGTTCTGGAATTGTGAGCAATCAGACTTTGTTTCTCCGCGTGGTCGAAGAGACTACAGGGCCGCTCGATCAGGATTCAGTCGGACAACGCCACGGCCGTGGCGTATGTCAACCATCAGGGGGGCACTCGGAGCTCGGCTGCGGCATCCGAGGTCGCCCACATCCTAAGATGGGCGCAAAGAAGCGTGCCGGCGCTGTCTGCCATCTACATTCCGGGCGTAGAAAATTGGCAGGCGGACTATCTGAGTCGCCAGTCCTAGGACCAGGGGGAGTGGTCCTTGCATCCGGAGGTGTTTCAACTCCTTTGTCGGTGGTGGGACACGCCGGATGTGGACCTGATGGCATCTCGCCTCAATCGCAAGGTGTCGGTTTGTGGCCAGGTCCTGGGTGGATGCGTTGGTGGCTCCGTGGGGTCAGTATTACTTGATCTACGCTTACCCTCCTCTGCAGTTGATTCCTTGTCTGCTGCGCAGGGTAGCGGCCGAGGGCAATCCGGTGATCCTCATTGCCCCGGATTGGCCTCGGCATCATTGGTACGCCAATCTGGTACGTCTCATCGCGGACGTCCCTTGGCGACTGCCCCTGAGGGAGGACCTTCTGTCTCGAGGTCCTATCTTTCATCCTGCTTTACAGTCTCTGGTTTTAACGGCATGGCTATTGAGAGCCAGGTGCTGAAGGACCGAGGCCTGTCGGATTCGGTGATTTCAACCATGCTTAGGGCACGGAAGTCTTCTTCTAGAAAGATCTATCACCGTACCTGGAGAGCTTACATCGCTATGTGCGAGGAGCTAGACTGGCGTTCACGGACGTACTCTGCCCCCAGAATCCTGCGGTTCTTGCAGCGTGGTGTAGCCCAAAGGCTGGCTTTGAGCACAATTAAGGGTCAGATTTCGGCCTTGGCCGTTTTCTTTCAACGACCCCTAGCAGGTCATTCTTTAGTTAGGACTTTTGTGCAGGGGGTTCGCCATGTGATCCCCCCTTGCGATCTGAACTTGGTGCTTTCGTTTCTTCAGGAACCTCCATTTGAAAATATCAGGGATATTCCTCTTTTAACCTTTGTCTCAGAAGGTGGCTTTCTTAGTGGCCACCACTTCTGTTAGACGGGTGTCTGAGTTGGCGGCTCTGTCATGCAAGTCGCCTTACCTGATCCTCCATAAGGATAAGGCGGTGTTGCGCCCGCGACTATCTTTTCTTCCAAAGGTGGTGTCAGCTTTTCACCTTAATGAGGACATTGTCCTTCCGTCCTTGTGCCCTCACTAATTGCATCCCAGAGAGCTGCGCTTCACAATTTGGATGTGGTATGGGCCTTACGGGTGTACCTGTCTGCTACTGCTTCCATTCAGAAGTCTGACTCACTATTTGTGTCTGTCTCGGGTCCAAAACAGGGTCAAGCGGTTTCGTCTGCCACCATTTCTAGGTGGATCAAACAGACTGCTATACAGGCCTATGCCATTAAGGGGCGGGCGCCTCCCTTTCCGGTTACGGTGCATTCTACTAGGGCAATTGGTGCTTCCTGGGCTTTCCGACATCAAGCGTCGGTTGCACAAGTGTGCAAGGCGGCGACCTGGTCGTCCGTTCATACCTTTTCTAAGTTCTATAAGGTTGATGTGGCTGCATCTTCGGATGCTTCCTTCGGCCGCAAAGTGTTGCAGGCCGCTGTTTAATGTTGCAACTCCTCCGTTGAGGAGCTCTGCTTCTTTGGAGTGAAGTTTTGGTTTTTCCTTTTACTACTGCTCCCACCCTTCTGATACTGCTTTGGGACGTCCCACACGTTTACAGTATCCAGCTGTGTCAGTCCATGGACGATAAGAGAAAATAGGATTTTTGTACTCACCGTAAAATCCTTTTCTCTGACGTCCATGGACTGACTCCGCACCCACCCTTCCTTTTAAGGTTTGTACTGCTTTGTTACGAACTGAGGCTGCTGGCTGCAGGTGGGAGGGTAATGTCCGGAGGGACCGCACCCCTGGGCGGGGCTGTTCAGCTCTGGTTTGTTCTGGAATGTATGTTGCCAACATCTAACATTCTGCCTAGATCTTCTCCTGCGAGCAGGGACATATACCCACACGTTTACAGTATCCAGCTGTGTCAGTCCATGGACGTCAGAGAAACTGATTTTACGGTGAGTACAAAAATCCTATTTTCTCTGTCGTCCATGGACCGACACAGCACCCACCCCTCCTCCTTTTTTTTTTTTTGTACTGCTTTTTGATGAACTGAGCTGCTAGCTGCTGGGTGAGGGGTTATGACCGGAAGGACCGCCCCCTGGGCGGGGCTGCTCAACTGTTAAAGTTACATATATTTATTTAGATAACTAACATGTCTGCCTAGTCCTCCTAATAGACGGGACATAACCCACAAGTCAAGAATTAAGGAGCTGTGTCCGTCCATGGACTACAGAGAAAAGGATTTTACGGTGAGTTCAAAAATCCTATATTATTTTATTTTATTTTTTTTGTTTCTTGAGCCTCTAAAGCATTGCACCCATGGTCGATCAGTAGATCGCTGATGTCATGTAGGTTATCTGCAGACCTGTCAGTGCATCTGTGTGCCCGTGCATCGTATGAAATTTCTAGTCGCCATGGTGACCTGGCGCCTGGGATTTGTTCATCCCTGATATATATAATTATAATATACACAGCGGGTATAGAAAAGAATAACCCCTCTTTAAACTAATCACATTTTGTTGCTTTGCAGCCTGAAATTAAGGTTTTTGTTTTATTCAGCTGTATGTACTCAGTGAAACTTATATCGTCCAGATGAAAGACATAACCTCAACATGTCAGAAAAATAAATAAACGAGATTGAAAAACCTAATCACTGAGCGAGCAGCGTCTCCCTGCAGGGATGTAGTCCCAAGGAAGGGGACGAGCACGCTGACTAACGGCTCGGATGATGGAGGCAAGCTTACTGAGGGGGAACAGGAAGTGAGAAATTCAGACAAAGGAAAAAAAACATTTAGAAGGGGAATCGAAGGAAAAGGTAAGTAAACCAACAATGCACTAGCTGGAACCTATTTAGAAAATAAAAAACAAACCTTTAACAACCCCTTGATCGTCCCTGATAACTTTTTATGTAATTTTTTTTTGTGTACTTTTTTTTAGTAATTTTAGTGTCACTGGTCTTTAAAGTGTTGCAGTCTTGCTAAAAATTGCTGATTTCCACCGCCATTACTAGTAAAAATAAAAATATCCAATAGGTTGGTTTGCTCAAAATATATAGTGTGTACAATCAATATACACTTATTGAGATTTTTTATTTTTTTTCCCAAAAGTATGTAGCAGAATACATATTGGCCTAAATTGATGAAGATATTTGATATTTCTTTTTTCTCAAGTCGTCTTCCAGGACGGCACAATGAGAGATGACTGGCTCCACCTGACAGGAAACACAATCAATTCAAAGAGGTTAAAGCACCCTCCCCTCCCCATGGCACCCTCCCCTCCCCATGCTCATCAGTTCTTGATTGTGTTTCCCCACAGCGAAACCGTTTATTTTTTTCCACAGACTGAAGGCCTGGGGCTGGAAGTCCCCCCCCCCCCCCGGGAGCTGAGCCGCATGCCTGGGAAGCCTCTGGGCCTAGCAGGACTCTGTTTGTCCGTCCTGGGGGTATCCCATTCCTTTCTCAGAGAGGGCAGTTGAAGAGCCTCCCTGAGCACTGAAGGACCCTAGGTGCGGGGCTGTACCCGGGACTTCAGGGGCCAGATATCCTCCTTCCTCCCCCCTACCTGTTTGGGTGTCCATTCCGGAGGGGGGGCTGGCAGGTCCCTCCGTGTAACCCCCGCTCGCGCGGTCCGTTCGTTCAGGGCGTCGCTCTATGCATGTGCATAGCATTGCAGCGCCATTTTCCCGGCGTCTAGGACATTCGTCCTCTAGCGTCAGGGATGACGCCATCGCGTGCCGCGTCATTTCCAGTTCCGGTCTCCGGCAAAATGGCGACGGCCGGCGTCTGTTGCCCGCATTTCAAAACGGAGGGACGCCAGGAAGAGAGGCGCCCTTTTTTCACTCCAGTGGCTCTGCAGAGACTCGGTGCACACCTAGCAGAGACATCTCACCTAGCATGAGGAGAGGCCGACTACGGCCGCGGCTACAGAGGAGACCACAGGGGGTGAGTCAACCCAGCCAGCAGGGGTCATGATGGGGGATGGTACCCCGACTCTTTCCCCTTGCCGGTCACAGGGTTCCTTTTTTTAATGCATTCCTGTGTACCCTTACATTGCAGGAGAGGACGTCCCTGCCCAGGGGATTGCCAGTCGTTCCTCTAGACCCCCTGCCCGCTCCAAAAGATGCGGTTACTGTAATGAGAAATTACCTTCAACCCATTCCAAGCCCTTCTGCTTCAAGTGTATCCAGAAGCTGGCTGGGAAGGAAACATCTCAGGTTATGAGAGACTTTCTCTCTGTCCAAACCCAGATGCTTGCCACCCTTAAGGATTTTCAAGCCTCCCTTAAAGCTAAGGAACCAGAGTCCCAGACAAGCAGGGAGGGCCCTTCCTCACAGGAGGGTTCCTCCTCAACCAGATTAGGGAGAGGACACCCAGAATCCCTGAGATCCCTCTTATCTCAGGACTCAGAGGAAGAAGAGGACTCGGAGGTCCCTGATCAGGGACTATCCGATGAGGGCCTGATAGTCAGGCTGAGGAGGAGGAAGAAGGCTCTAGGTCAGGAAGACACATCTTCTCAGCTGACGACATGGAAGGCCTCCTTGGTGCAATCTACGCCTCTGAAGAAATTCAGGAGCCGACGGAGCAGGTATCCACAAAGGATAGATTGTACCGAGGCCTAGTAAGGGCCCAACCCAGAGCCATTCCGGTTCATCAGACTCTCAAAGATGTGATCCTTAGAGAGTGGAAGGAACCTGAGAGGAAGCTTCTGAAATATAAAACTTGGAAGCGTAGGTGTCCTTTTAAGGGGGAGGATGAGGAGAAATTCTTTAAGATTCCCAGATTGGACGCCTCTTTGGCACAGGTGTCAAAGCAATCCGACCTCTCCTTTGAGGACGCGGGTAATATCAAGGATCTTATGGATCGCCGTACTTAGACGACCTTGCGTAGAGCCTGGGAAGCCAATGCGGCAGCAATGAGCCCCGCGTTGGCTTCAGCCTGTATAGCTAGGAACGCGGATACATGGATAGCCAAACTAATAGAACATGTTTCCCGTGTGTCCAAGTCCAGGGAAGTCCTAGACTCTCTACAGGTGATAGGTAGCGCAGTGGCATACCTAGCAGATGCTGCAGTAGAGACCGTGCGGGCCACCGCAGAAACAGGGGCCTTCGTAAACTCGGCTCGCAGAGCCGTATGGGTCAAAACATGGGACGGTGATAACGCATCCAGGACCCGCTTATGTGGACTCCCATTTGAGGGCTCCCTCCTTTTTGGTACAGGGCTTGATAAAGCTCTGTCAAGATCTACTGAAAAAAGCAAGAAGTTTCCCACCAAACCTAAAAGGGACCAAAAAAGTTTTTTTCGAGGCCCCCAGGGTAGAAACCGCTTTTCGAACAAGAAGCCTGCCGGTAATAGGAAGTGGGGCATTGGGAAGGATAAGCCGAAAGGAAGTATCCTCTTTTCCAACCAAAAATCAAATGAAAAGGACTTTAAGTGACGTGAGGGTAGGGGGAAGACTTTCCCAATTCCTTTTCCAGGTGGGAGAGTATTACTCAGAGCCCTCATATTCTCATCATTGTAAGAGAGGGTTACAGGCTGGAGTTTCTTCAGCCCCCCCCCTCAAAGTTCCTATTAACATATCTCCCCAGGGACCCCCTCAAGGAAGCAGGTCTTCTGCAAAACATCTCAGACCTAGCAGAACAGGGAGTTGTAGTTCCGGTACCTGCGGGTCAACGCGGAATGGGGGTCTACTCCCATATCTTCGTTGTCCCAAAATCCTCAGGCAAATAGCGTTTGATAATAAACCTGAGACCCCTGAATACCTCTCTGCGTCACAAGAAATTTTGCATGGAGAGCATATACACCCTCAGAAGACTCCTTCTGAAGGAGGTATACATGGTAACGATCGACTTAAAGGACGCCTACCTACACGTCCTGATCTTTCCAGGACATCAGGCCTTCCTCAGATTTGCAGTCGAGTCTCCTCAGGGGATTCAACACTGGCAGTTTGCTGGCTTCCAGCCCAAGGGTGTTCACAAAAATCGTAGCAGAGGTGGTCGCCTTCCTACACTTGCAGGGTATATCAATAGTCCCTTATCTCGACGATCTTCTACTCTACAACCAGAGTCGAGATCTCCTCCTCGCAGACCTGGCCAAGGTTGTGAGTACCCTGGAATCCCTAGGTTGGATCATAAACAGGGAGAAGTCCTCGATGATCCCGGACCAAAGAAAAGTTTACCTGGGTTTCCTGATAGACTCCCTACAGAGAAGGCTCTTCTTACCCCAGGAGAAGGCCCAGGGCCTCATGGCAGCGGTCTGGTCTCTGTTGGAGCCAGGAGAGTTCTCTTTCAGAGACATCATGAGGGTACTGGGTCTAATGACCTCTTGTATTCCTGCGGTCCCGTGGGCTCAGCTCCACTCCAGACCCCTCCAACAATTCCTCTTATCCTCCTGGGACGGAACAAGAGGGACATTAGACCACAGAATCTCCATCCCAGAGGTAGTAAAAGACTCTCTGAGCTGGTGGCTTCTTCCTCAGAAGTTGCAGGTGGGTCATCTTTGGACTCAGACAGAACCCCTCCGGATAACGACAGACGCAAGTTCCTGGGGTTGGGGGGCCCACTTAGGCGAGCTCCGAGCCCAGGGTTCCTGGAATCGGGATCAGAGGCGCGCCTCCTCAAACTTCCGGGAATTATTGACGGTCGGGGAGGCCCTAAAAGCGTTCGAGGAAAGGATCCGAGACCGGGAGGTCCAGATCCTGTCCGACAATGCGACCACGGTGGCCTTCATAAATCATCAGGGGGGAACCAGGTCTCCCTCCCTGCTGGCCTTGTCTCTAGGAATTCTGGGCTGGGCAGAGCTTCCGATTGCCTCTATTACGGCAGTACACATAAAGGGAATGTACAACATAGAGGCGGACTATCTAAGCCACCATCCAATTCTCCAGGGGGAATGGGAGCTGAACCCAGAGGTGTTCAACCTGGTGTGCCAACAGTTTGGAAGGCCAGAAATAGATCTCTTTGCCCGCAAGGAAAACAGGAGAGTAAGAAGATTATTTTCCCTGTCCCGGGAGTGGGGCTCGGAGGGGGTGGATGCATTAGCTCAGGTATGGAGTTTTCACCTGGCTTATGCTTTTCCCCCTCTGAGTCTCATTCCAAGAGTCCTACAAAAACTAGGTCTCTCAGAAACCAGACTCATTCTAATTGCCCCTTGGTGGCCCAAGAGAGCCTGGTTCCCCGCTCTACAGAACTGGTCTGTAGCACCTCCCCTCCATCTACCAGTTCGGGTGGACCTTCTTCGGCAGGGATCGGTCTTTCACCCAGATCCCAGCTTCTTCAAGCTGACGGCCTGGTGCTTGAGAGGCAGAGCCTGCGGGAGAGGGGATGTTCCGAGAGAGTGATTAACACTCTCCTTTCAAGTAGAAAAGAAGTCACCAGACGTATCTACAGGAAGGTGTGGGGAGTCTTCTCTCACTGGTGTCTAGTGAGAAATGTATCCCAGCAAAAAACCTCGGTCATCCTGGACTTTCTCCAGGATGGCGCTGATTTAGGTCTCGCTACCAAGACTCTAAGAGTGCAGGTAGCAGCCTTATCTTATTTTTTGGACAAGAAGTTATCACTGGACCCTCTAGTTAAAAGATTTCTGATGGCCAGGGATAGATTGTCCCCGGTGCGGATCTCTAGAGTTCCGCCCTGGGACCTTACGTTAGTTTTGGAACAATTAACTAAAGCTCAGTTTGAGCCACTAGACGATATTTCAGTTAAATTACTGACGTTTAAGTTTGCTTTTCTTCTGGCAATTACTACAGCCAGAAGAATAGGCGATATGCAGGCTCTGACTATTAAAGAGCCTTTCCTTAGTTTATTCGAGGACAGAGTTATTCTCAGGCAGGACCCCCTGTACCTCCATAAGGTAGTGTCGAAGTTTCATAGATCACAAGAAATTATTCTCCCTTCTTTTTGTTCAAATCCACAGAATGAAAGAGAGGCCTCCTTTCATTGTCTGGTTGTCAGACGGTGTCTGCTAGCTTATCTGGATAGGGTGGGTGAATTTAGGAAATCCAGCCATTTTACTAATTAATTTTTTTGGACAGAAAAAGGGCCAACAGGCATCTAGAGCATCCATATCTAGATGGATCAGACAGACAATCTCCATAGCTTATGACCAGGCTGGTAAGACAGCCCCGAAAGTTAAAGCTCATTCCACTCGCTCTCTGGCAACCTCCTGGGCAGAAAGAGCCGGAGCTTCGGTTGAACAGATCTGTAAAGCTGCGACTTGGTCAAGCCAGAATACATTCCTAAGGCATTATAGAGTGGAGTTGCTGTCACCTCAGGACCTGTCCTTTGGTAGAAAGGTCCTGCAAGCAGTCGTCCCACCCTAAGGTAGGCCTGAAGCTACTTGCTTCTCTCTCATTGTGCCGTCCTGGAAGACTTCTTGAGAAAGTGACCAGTTACACTTACCGGTAACGGTGTTTCTGGGAAGTCTTCCAGGACGGCAGGCCTACTTCCCACCACTTTTTGGTAAATACATTGGTTTGTATAGAGTTATTTTGGTGTGTGTTTTCTCTCTCGTGCACTGGTGTGGGTCTGTACTTTATCATAACTGAGGAGCACGGGGAGGGGAGGGTGCTTTAACCTCTTTGAATTGATTGTGTTTCCTGTCAGGAGGAGCCAGTCTTCTCTCATTGTGCCGTCCTGGAAGACTTCCCAAAAACACAGTTACCGGTAAGTGTAACTGGTCACTTTTTACCCTATTTGGGGGGGGGGGGGGGGGAAGGACATCAATTTTCTTTGGGTACAACGTCACGTGAACAAATTGTCAGTTAAAGCGACACATTTCCGTATCGCAAAAAATAGCTTGGTCATGAAGGGAGTGAAACCTTCCGGGGCTGAAGTGGTGAAGGTGGAAATAAAATAACACTTAATGATAAAATAATTGGATAATAAGGCTTTCAACAGTAAAAGACTTATACTAGACTTCGTTTTTTTTTTAAGTGAAAACTTTGCAGCAGTGAAGGATTAACACTTGCATTTTCCCAGGTTGTGACCCATGTATCTTTTGGTAGGAATCTGACCACTTCTTGGAGGTGTTTACTCCAGTCTTTGCCTCCAATGCTTCTGCCCTTCTCCCTGCTGCTATGCAGGCAGACAGCAGGAACCCACACAGCTACAAATGTTTAGAACACTAAAGGCAATTTTTTTTTTTTTTTTTTTTTTTTAAATAACAAACATGTTATACTTGCCTCCACTGTGCAGCTCGTTTTGCACGAAGTGGCCCCGAACCTCGTCTTCTGGGGTCCCTCTGCAGCTGTCTCGGCTCCTCCCCGCAAGAACTTTCCAAGAACTTTCCACCTTCATGCGAGCTCTCTCGCATGGTGGATAGTTTTTGCGGGCGCGTTCCCGTGATACAGCCGGCGGCTATAGCCGCTCACTGTATCACTCGTCCCCGCTTCCCCGGCGCGCCGCGTTTATTGGATGTAATTGACAGCAGCGCGAACCAATGGCTGCGCTGCTTTCAATCAACCAATGAATGAGCCGAGAAGCCAGCGCGTTCACGGCGTGGGACTTTCGAGGGGGTCAGGTAAGTTAACGGGGGCTCGGGGGCTGCTAATCCTCGGATGTTTTTTCACCTTAATGCATTAAGGTGAAAAAACTTGTACCTTTACAACCCCTTTAAAGTAATTTAATGAAGATGCAAGGGGTAGGTTAAAAAACCCAAAACAAACATAAGTACTTTCCTCAATGCTGCAGCTGTCCTACGTCCGCTCTAAGACCAATAACTGAGCAATCATATGACCACTGATGGCTCAGCTCTTGGTCTTCTTAAAAGCACCATCAGTGACTGTCAGTCACTGCTCTCCTCTGTTCCCATCTAGCGCTGGGAGGGGGGGGGGGGGCACAGCTGGCCTTGGCACTCAGATGTATGTTGAGAGCCGGAGCCAACTGTGAATTAGGCCAGCTGGGTGGATCCCCACAATATGGTCAAAATCCTTCCAGAGCCTGCTGGAGCAGCTCTGTGATGTCCACTGTCGGCCACAGGAGAGCAAAAGTAAGTGCACTCCTGTGACCCAGAAGAGTAAGCAGAGGCGTTCGAGCACAAAAACCTATAGAAACTACAAGTTAATTGTAATATATTTGCAGTGGATGAGGTGTCACTGCTTGCATTATTCCATGCTCTGCTGTGTGCGATCTCCTGCTGTCAGCCTCTCTGCCCTGTCTATCAAATAAATTATAGACTTTTCAGTTAGCCTGGAACATAAATAAATGATTGGGGCGTAGTACAGAGCATTATTTGAGTGACAGCTCTTAGTGTGCCTGGGGCTTCTGGTGTCACCTCCAAGATGGCAGCAGCACCAGGCCTGTTAAGTATCAAAATATCACTAATTACAGGGAGATTAAATGTACAAAACTTGTAATTTGACAGATAATCTTGAGGGGAGATAGTTCATAATAATAGCAGGGTCTTTTTAAAGGCCCATTGTATGCAAACTTAATCCCTCCATGGTGATATTTTTGTTTTGTGAATTGAATTCATAGACTGTGTCGGTTGAGTTTAAAACCTCAGTAATGGAAATGGAAAAAACTGCGCTTGCTTGTATAAGTGATGAAAAAAATAAATAAACCCTTTTAAGCAGCAATAATAGTGGGATAAACACAAAATAAACAAGGAAAAAGAAAAAATTGCGCTATGGGTTCAAAATAATAAGTCCAAATGAGGGAATACTGAAACCAACACAAAGGACACAATGCTTGTCATGGATTTCTAGGCAAACTTGTCAGGATATGTGCTTACCAGATGATAAGCCAAAATGGACAAATGGCTATAACCCAGCCCAGGCCTTTGTTTGTCACACCAGTGCCAATTCCTCCAATATAGATGGATAGCAGCAATGGGGAGATGGCTCCACGGTATGTATTGATGCGTGTGTCCAAAGAAACGTATTTAAATAAACAAACTGAGAAAAGGAAAAAATAAAAAAACACATAGCGTTATCCTGCCACATGAGATGTCTCTATACGGTGTCAAAACTATGGGGTATGGGAGACAAAACGACACCCAGTGTTTGACTGCTATTTATAGTGAACCATCACCACACATAGAATCTCCTTGCCAGATACCAACATAAAAACAGGCCTTAACAGTGATAAAGAGTCACAGGAACACATCCACCACTGTGTAAACCGCCACCTCTCATAGAGTCTGCTTACCAGAATGACCTAAGTTGTGTGCAATGAATTCAACCGCAGGCTAGTGGATGGACGTAAGTGTCACTCATATGGATATGGCTGTTGTAGTGGACGGATCAATGTTCCTCACTGTTGAAGTTGTAACTCTATGGGGCCCATACGGAAGTTGTATACCAAAAAAGCAAATGGGGACTAGATAGTGTGATATCGCCACAACATTTATTTAAAAAAAGTAAAAATACACTTACTCAGTAAGCGATAAACAGGACATATAAAAGCCGGCCGGCTAGAAAGCAAACTCCCTTCCTACGAGCGTGGTGACGTCAGCAGAGAGTGCAAGGTGTTATTTCACCTTAATGCATAGGATGCATTAAGGTGAAAAAACACAAAGCTTTACAACCCCTTTAACCACTTCCATACCGGGCCATTGTAAAATTACGCCGGTAGGAACCCTCTCTCCCTCCGGGTGGACGTCATATGACGTCCTGGGCTTTGTGGGAGGATATCTGAATGATGCCTGCAGCTAGAGGCATCATTCAGATATCCTTCTCTTCTGGCGATTCTGCGCACCATAAGATTGATCATAGCGGTTCCGCCGCTTGATCGTTCTTATAGGCGATGGGAGGGGACATCCTCCCGTCGCCATCCGGTGCTTCTACGGGCTCTCCCGTGCCATCGGGGACCCGGAGAAAGAATCGTCCGGCGCCAGTGGTTGGTCACATGACGAGCATAGAGATGACTGGTGACCAGATGGTCACCAGTCATCTCTGACCTCCTAGAGGCCAGGGCGCCATGTGATGACGTCACGCCCGGGTTCCCAAAGGTAAACAAAGCCGCGATTACGGCTGAAAGCATAAGATCAGTGATTTTCTTTTCCCGATCTCATATTTTCCAGCCTGGAGGAGAGAAGTAGGGTCATATTGACCGCGCATCTCTCCATAAAGAGGACCTGTCACACACCATTCCTATTACAAGGGATGTTTACATTCCTTGTAATAGGAATAAAAGCGATCAAAAAAAAAAGTGTAAAAATAAATAAAAATTAAGTAAAATAAATAATAAAAATTTTTTTAAAACGCCCCTGCACACGCAAGTCCCGCCCTAAACGCAGTTCAAACCACATGTGAGGTATCGCCGCGTGCGTTAGAGCGCGTGCAACAATTCTAGCACTAGACCTCCTCTGTAACTCTAACCTGGTAACCTTTTAAACATTTTCAAAGCGTCGCCTATGGAGATTTTTAAGTACCGAAGTTTGGCACCATTCCATGAGTGTGCGCAATTTTAAAGCGTGACATGTTGGGTATCTATTTACTCGGCGTAACTTCATCTTTCATATTTTACAAAAAAATTGGGCTAACTTTACTGTTTTTTGTTATTTTTTAATTCATGAAACCATTTTTTCCCCCAAAAAAAGCGTTTAAAAAAATTATTGCGCAAATATCGTGCAAGATAAAAAGTTGCAACGACTGTCATTTTATTCCCTAGGGTGTCTGCTAAAAAAACATATATAATGTTTGGGGGTTCTGAGTAATTTTCTAGCAAAAGAATGATGATTTGTACATGTAGGAGAGAAGTGCCAGAATAGGCCCGGTATGGAAGTGGTATAAAAAGCCCTGTATTGAAAGGGTTAAGGTAATTTTTTTTTTTTTTTTTTTTTCTCTTATCATCCATGGACCGACACGGCGGCTCTTAATCACTGAACGTGTGGGTATATGTACCTGCTTGCAGGAGAAGACCTAGGAAGAATGTTAAATGTTAAAACATTCTAGAACAAACCAGAGCTGAACAGCTCCGCCCAGGGGGGCCGTCCCTCCGGACATTACCCTCCCACCTGCAGTTAGCAGACCTCAGTTTTTTTCTGCCTAGCAGAAGAAGATGTGGCTCTCTCAGTAGCCAGTCTCCTGGAAGATTTTACTTTTAAATTGTATTCCTTTGGGAATTTTATTTTATTTTTGAGACCTTCAATCAACTGTCGGCTGGGCAACAGGTTGGGTACACTAGTATCCTCGTAGTCTTCCCTGTCCGACCATCGAGCGTGCTGATCCTCGCCTTGTGTGCGTGAGACTCAGTTCACGACATACTCCAGGGGTGGCCGGGTTGCTTTCATGCTCCCGCGGTCCTCTCAAGATTGAACAGTACCTACTGTATCTTTCGCGGTTGACCGGGCCGACAGCTACGCAGTACTCCTCTGTGATAGGTCTGTCTGAAACAAGCCAGTGAGTCCCTTTTATTGGCACCGAGGGTGTTCTCCAAGGTGCTTGCGGGACGGGTAAGTAGTCTCTCCTGCTGCAAGGTGAGTACATGCTGGCTGTGTTTCTGTGTGTGGGGGGTTCTCCCTGTCTCCCCCTGTTATGCTGCTCTCTGCATCCTGTTCTGCTGCTGTGCTGTGTGGGGATGCTTGGGGGTCACTCTGCCCTGGGGGGGGGGGGGGGGCGCTCCAGGTCTGTTAATATGTTTGGAACGTGTTCTGGGGGAATGTGTGTTGTTTTTTCATGCGCCATTGGCGCGGTGTTTTAAATTTAAAAAGTGCGCCATTTTGCCGCGGCTCAAATCAGTTATACAGGCACCCGGGGGCCATTTTCTTGTAGCCGCGGCGCTTTCAGTTTAGTTTTCGGCCTCTAGCGGCGCTGCTGAACATCTCACAGATTCTTCACTCTCCTCAGGCTCGCGCTACAGCGCGGCTCAGACAGCGGTACCGAGCGGTCCCTAGGGGTGGTGAGTACTCCGGGTATCCCCTCAGCCCCAGCATAGCCAGTGGGTGGGCTGTATTGTTCACTGTAATGGTGAATAAGGTCTCAGAGGGTGGCAACATGGAGTCTGGTTCACCTGTTTCTTCACACTTGTTAGAGACAACTGGCAGTGCTCCTGCACCTGCGGTCCTTATGGACCAGTTGTCGGCAGTCCTGGAGTCATTCTGACCAGGAGGGAAGCAGTGTGTGAGCGCAAGGGAGCAAAAAAGCCCCTCTCCCCACTTTATTTCCATAAAAAATAAAAGGGGGTGTGCGCTGATTTAGATATGGGCCTAGCCACTACCGCTCAGGACCCTAGCTCTGAATATATTTGATGGTTTTGAACAGGACATTCCTTGCGAGGAAAAATCCAGTTCTGAGTCAGTAAATGACAGGGCGCTTGTTGGTGAACTCATTGCTGCGGTGAGGGACACTTGCAAGCTAAATGCTGCGGATGCAGAACCCCAGGCGGACAGTCTCCTCTGGTACCTTTCTTTGACCAGCTCATTGATGAGGTCTGGGGAAAAAGCCGCAGAAGACTTTTATGGTCCCGCGGCGTTTGCCTATCAGATACACCTTTTGAATATGCCCTACTTAAAACGTGGACTTCTCCCCCAGTGGTCGACCCTCCAGTCGCCCGGTTGAACAAGGCCACCACTCTCCCGATGGAGGGGACTCCTGCATTTAAGGACCCCACTGACGGGAGGTCAGAAGTGGTGAACAGAGCCATGTTTGCCTTTTTGGGGTCCGCCCTACGGCCTGTGGTAGCGGCGACCCTTGTGTCTCAGACACTTGCGGGTTGGGCAAAAAATTTTGCACCAAACTGTACAGGAGCATAATCTTCCTCCAGACACTATTGCTCTGGCCCACCTAATGGTGCAGGGCCTGGTTTATGTTGCGACGCCACGTTGGACGCGGCCCCTTATATCTCAGGGCCTTGTCTTGGCGGTGGTATTGCGTTGTCTAATCTGGTTGAAATGCTGGTCTGCTGACCTAGCTTCTAAAAAGCCTCTGCCGGATCTACCATTTAAAGGTGGTAGGATTTTCGGTGCTGCGCTGGATGACATCATCAAGGATGTCACGGGAGGTAAAAGCACTCTTCTTCCTCAGGCTAGCAAGGGTAAGGAGGCCGCCATAAGCAGGGTCCTTCCTTTCCAGCAAAAAAGGTTTTTTTTTTTGTCAGTCAATGGGGAGGCCCTCCCAGACTGACAGCGGTGCGGCTGGTGGACACAAGCACCTCTGGGTGCGTAAGCCAAACAAGCCGGCTCCCCAAGCCCGCCTCCGCGTGAAGTCTTGCCCCCACCCGACTCTGGGGTAGGGGGGACGACTTTGCAGGTTCACGGATCGGTGGACCTCCAGGATCTCCTACCGTTGGGTGGGCGAGGTGATCACCTCAGGTTACAGGATAGGTTTCCGTTCCTGGTCCCAGACATATTCTTCCCTCGAATCTTCCTCTCCTTCCTGCCCGTCGGGCAGCCCTATGGGGCCTATTCAGGATTGCTCAGGTTGGAGTGATCGTGCCGGTTTCGTCACAGGAGAGGTTTCAGGGATTCTACTCGAATTCGTTTGTCCCAAAAAAGGGACGGGGTTCGGCCTATCTTGGACCTCCAGGTCCTGAATGTCTTCGTGAAGGTGCAAAAGTTCCACATGGAATCCATTTGCACGGTGATCTGTACACTCCGTCAAGGGGATTTCCTGGCGACCTTGGACATCAAGGACGCCTACTTCCATGTTCCGAACTGCGCAAGTCACCAGAAGTTTCTGCGCTTGCGATTGGCGAAGTCCACTATCAATTTGTGGCTCTTCCTTTCGGCCTAGCCTCGGAACCGAGGGTGTTCACCAGGGTGCTTGTGCCGGTTCTAGCTTGCTGAGACAGCGAGGCATTGCTGTTGTGGGCTATCTGGACGATCATCTTCTAAGGGCAGGAAATGGCTCAGAATTGGAAGACAGTGTGACTATCGTCAGTCAGACCCTCAGGGACTTCGGATGGCTCCTGAACATTCAAAAGTCGGCCCTGGTCCCGACTCAGCGTCTGGAGTATCTAGGTCTGATTCTGGACTCCTTGGAGGCAAAGGATTTCCTACCTCCGGGGAAGCTACTGACGCTTCAGTCTGCAGTGCGGGTGCTGACATCCCAAAAAATGGTCGTCAATCCGTTTTTTGCATGGGAGTCCTGGGACTCATGGTGACCTCTTTCGAGGCCATTCCGTATGCACAATCACACACCAGGGCATTGCAGAAGGAGATCTTGTTCCCTTGGGACAAATCCCCGTTGTCTTTGGATTTTCCGATCCAGGTGAGTCACCTGGTCAGGGCGTCCCTGACATGGTGGTTCGGGTCCCCGGCTCTTCGGTCTGGGAAGTCGTTCCTCCCCATCCAATGGACGGTGTTCACTACGGACGCCAGCCTGAAGGGCTGGGGTGTAGTCTGGGGAGTCCTGTTGGCCCAAGGGCTTGGACTCCGGACGAAGCCCGTTTGCCGATTCAATGTTCTGGAAATACGGGCCATCAGACTGTGCCTCTCCTCGTGGTCTGAGAGATTGCAGGATCGCTCCATTAGGATCCAGTCGGACAAAGTCACGGCGGTGCCGTATGTCGACCAGCAAGAGGGGACTCGGAGCTCAGCTGTGGCTTCCGAGGTCCCCCGTACCCTGATGTGGGCTAAAAGAAGCGTGCCGGCTCTGTCGGCCGTTCACAATTCCGGGCATAGAACTGGCGGACTATTTGAGTCACCAGACGTTGGACCAGAGAGAGTGGTCTTTGCACCCGGAGGTATTTCAACTCCTTTGCCACACACGGTGGGGCACGCCAGGGGTGGACCCGATGGCCTCTTGACTCAATAGTTGTCGAGGTATGTGGCCAGATCCAGGGATCCTTGGGCGGATGTCTCAGAGGCGTTAGTAGCCCGTGGGGTCATTATCACCTGATATACGTTTATCCTCCGCTGCAGTTGCTCCCTCGCCTGCTGCGCAGGGTGGCGACCGAGGGAATTCCGGTGATCCTCATTGCTCCGGATTGGCCTTGGTTTCACTGGTACGCTGATCTGGTACGTCTCGTCGCGGCCGTTCCCTGGCGGTTGCCAATAAGGGAGGACTTTCTGTCTCAGTCATATATTTCATCCTGCCTTTACAGTCTCTGGCCTTTAACGGCATGGCTGTTGAAAGCCAGGTGTTGAGAGACCGAGGTCTCTCGGACTCGGTCATTTCGTCCATATTAAGGGCACGGAAGTCTTCCTCCAGAATGATCTATCTCTGTACCTGGAAAGCTTACATCGCCATGTGCGAAGAGCTGGACTCGCGTCCTCGGGCGTATTCCGTCCCTAGAATCCTGGGTTTCCTGCAGCATGGAGTGGCCCAAAGGCTCGCTTTGAGTATCATTAAGGGTCAGATTTCGGCCTTGGCCGTCTTCTTTCGGCAAACACTAGCGGGTCTTTCCTTGGTTAGCACCCTTGTGCAGGGGGTTCGCCATGTGCTCCCTCCTGTCAAGTCTCCTCTCCCCCCGTGGGATCGGCATTGGTACTCTCGGTTCTCCAGGAACCTCCTTTTGAGAATATCAGGGATATTCCCCTCTTGACTTTGTCTCAGAAGGTGGCCCTTTTAGTGGCAATCACTTCTGTTAGACAAGTGTCTTGAGTTGGCGACCTTGTACTGCAAGTCGCCATATTTAGTCATCCATAAGGATAAGGCGGTGTTGCATCCGCGACTTTCTCTTTTGTCAAGGGTGATCTCGACCTTTCACCCAAATGAGAACATTGTCCTCCCGTCCTTGTGTCCTCACCTATCACATCCCAGAGAGTGTGTGCGGCAAACTTTGAATGTGGTACGAGCCTTGCGGGTGTGCCTGTCTGCTACTATTCGGAAGTCTGACTCTCTGTTTGACTGTTCAGAAACAGGGCCAAGTGGCTTCGTCTGCCACCATTTCTAGGTGGATCGGACAAACCGTCTTTCAAGCCTATGCTCTCATGGGGCGGGCGCCTCCCTTTCCGGTTACGGCGCATTCCACCAGGGCAATTGGTGCTTCCTGGGTTTTCCTACATCAAGCTTCGGTTGCACAAGTGTGCAAGGCGGCGACCTGGTCGTCTGTTCATAACTTTTCTACGTTTTTATAGGGTTGATGTGGCTGCATCTCCGGGTGCTTCCTTCGGCCGCAAGGTGTTGCAGGTTGCTGTTTAAAGTGGCAACTCCTCCGTTTAGGAGCTCTGCCTTGTTTGGAGTGAAGTTTTTTTGGTTTTTCCATTTATACTGCTCCCATCCCTCTTGACACTGCTTTGGGACATCCCACACGTTTAGTGATTAAGAGCCGCCGTGTCGGTCCATGGATAAGAGAAAATTAGGATTTTTGTACTCACCGTAAAATCCATTTCTCTGACATCCATGGACCGACACGGCACCCACCCTTCCTTTTAAGTTTGTACTGCTTTGTTACGAACTGAGGTCTGCTAGCTTCAGGTGGGAGGGTAATGTTCGGAGGGACCGCCCCCCTGGGCGGGGCTGTTCAGCTCTGGTTTGTTCAAGAATGTTTTAACATTTAACATTCTGCCCAGGTCTTCTCCTGCAAGCAGGGACATATACCCACACGTTCAGTGATTAGGAGCCGCCGTGTCGGTCCATGGATGTCAGAGAAATGGATTTTACGGTGAGTACAAAAATCCAAATTTTTTTTTTTTTTTTTTTTTTACCTAATTTACTTTCTACTTTGGGTAAAAAAAACTTTCAATAGCTTATCACAGGGCTCGACAAACCCCGGGCGCCAGGTTGCAATTGCGACTAGAAATAGCGACCTGGGGCGGCACAGCTGAGGTACCCTGACTCCGTGCGCACCCCCCCCTCGCGCCGGCCGGTAATTGAGGCCGCGGCTTTGCTGCCTTCTGCAGTCCTATGGTTCCTTCTGGAATCTGGCGCCCTCTTGTGGTGGCCGTTGGTATGACTAGACAACCAGCAATGCTAATGGAGCTTCCCTGCCTGTTTCCATCTCCTTCCCTTTACTTAGATGTTAGAACCCCCAAACATTATATATTTTTTATTCTAACACCGTAGAGAATAAAATGGCGGTCATTGCAATACTTTCTGTCACACTGTATTTGCGCAGCGGTCTTACAAGCGCACTTTTTTGGGAAAAAGTACACAGTTCAATTTTGGATCCTGAGATCTACCATCAACTGCCGGCTGGGTGACAGGCTGGATATTATAAATCCTTGTAGTCTCCCCAGTCCGGCCATCAGGTGTGAGCAGGCCTTTAGCTACGCGCTGGGTTGGCCATGACATACCCCGTTTGCTCTAGGTGTGGCCGGTGAGCTATATGCTCCGGGGCCGACATATGACTGGGCTACTGCTGTCTAGTCACAGTGAGCCGTGGCCGACAGCCACTCCGTACTGCTCGGTGATGGGTCTGTTAGGAATGCGTCTAGCAGTCCTCGCAGGGATGGGTAAGTAAGGTTCCTCCTGTCTTGGCAGGATGGAACAGCTGGGCATTCCTGGTGTTGCCGATTAGGGGGTCTCTAGTCCTCCCTTTCCTCTCTCCCCATCCAACCCTCCTCCCCATGCTTTGCTGGGCCTGCTGTGTACCTCACGGGGGGTCCCTGAGGGGGGCTCCGGGTCCTGGCTGGGGACTGCGCTGTGTGTCCGGGTCCGCTCTAGTGTGGGTTGTCTACCTTGTGGGGGGCCTAGTGTTTTCGCGGCTTTTTATTTTTACCTCCAAATGCTGCACTGTTCCTATAGCTAATACAGCGGTAGGCCATTTTCTTGTAGCTTTCGCTCTTTTTTTTCCTGAGGTAAACGGTGGCCAATTTTGGGGGGATTTTTACTGTGGCTGGACCTCTAGAGCTGGTTTGTCATTCTGAAAGGCAGATCACCTCAGAGACACCTCAGGCACACACTGCAGGAGTTTAGAGCGGACGGCAGCGCTGAAGCAGTGCCTGGGTCAGGGCGGTGAGCCCTCTGGGAATACCCCTCGGTCTGGGCAGCTAGGAGGGTGGGCCTTTTCTTGTACCTTGACTTGTTTCCTGAGTGGCTGTCAAGTGTGTGGGTCAGCATGGCGTCAGAAGCTGGCGTTTCTTCCCCAGACATTCCGGTGGTAGCAACCGGTGCCCCTGTGGACGCTTTGTCGGCAGTCCTGGAATCATTTGTTGCCAGGGTGGAAGCGGTGTGCAGGTGCAAGGGGGGTAAAAAAACGCCTCCTCCCCCACCATCTTCTGGGGAAAGCTCTGACTCAGACTCGGCCTGGCTGTGACACAGGACCCCTGTTCTGAAGGGTCAGAGTATGCAGACCAGGACCATTTGGACAGTCAGGAAGACTCCGTGTCCCGCTCAGCGCAGGACAAGGCGCTTGTTGGAGCACTTATCACCGCAGTGCGGGAAACCCTCAAACTGAAGGATGTGGCTGGGACATATGCTGAGGTGTCGGTCCCTTTTGGGTACCACAAGCCGACCTGCACTACTAAGGTGTTTCCTTATGTAACTTTTTTTGTTACGTTTTATAGACAAGGAATGGGATCGACCGCAGAGGACCTTTTCGGTCCCAAAACGCATGGCGGTCCGTTGCCTATTTTTTCAGAAGACTCTCCTCAAAAGGGTATCTCTCCCGGTTGTGGACCCTCTGGTATCCCGGTTAAACAAAGTAACCACTATTCCGGTTGAGGGGACCCCTGCATTTAAGGACCCTGCGGATAGGAGGACCGAGGCGGTGGCCCGGTAAATGTTTACCATGCTGGGATCTGCATTACGGCCAGTTTTGGCTGCGGCTTTGGTGTCCCAGACACTTACAGAATGGGCTAAAATTTTGCACCAGGAGTTGGAAAGACAACAGGTTTCCCCGGTCTGCGTAGAAATGGCTGACCAGTTGGTGCATGGCCTCAAATATGTCTGCGATGCAGCCCTGGACACAGCTATCCTGCTTTCTAGAGCCTCAGTATCCAAGTACCTAAGTCACCAGATGCTGGACCAAGGAGAATGGTCGCTACACCTGGACGTGTTTCAACTCCTTTGCCTAAAATGGGGCACGCCAGACGTAGATCTCCTGGCTTCTCGACTCAATCGGAAGGCATTGAGGTTTGTGGCCAGGTCAAAAGATCCCTGGGCGGACGCAACGGACGCGTAGGTGGCCCCGTGGGGACAGTATCGGCTGATCTATGCTTTTCCCCCACTGAAACTTCTTCCTAGTCTGCTCCGCAGAGTGGAGACCGAGGGGATTCCGGTAATCCTAATTGCCCCAGATTGGCCTCGGCGTCCCTGGTATGTCGGCCTGGTGGCGGATGCCCCTTGGCAACTGCCGATGCCGGAAGACCGTCTGTCGCAAGGTCCCATACTTCATCCTGCTTTACAGTCGCTGGCTTTAACGGCATGGCTATTGAAAGCCAGGTACTAAGGGACCGAGGCCTGTCGGATTCAGTAATTTCCACTATGCTGAGGGCACTGAAGTCATCTTCTCGGAAGATCTACCATCGCACGTGGAAGGCACACATCTCTATGTGTGAGGAGATGGAGTGGCGTCCACGGGCATATTCGGTTTCCAGGATCCTGCTGTTTCTACAGCGTGGGGTGGATCAGATACTTGCCTTAAGCACCATTAAGGGGCAGATTTCAGCTTTGGCTGTTTTCTTTCAACGACCCCTGGCGGATCATTCACTGGTGAGTACGTTTGTGCAAAGGGTCCGACATGTGGCGCCTCCGGTTCAACCACCACTACCTCCGTGGGATTTAAATCTGGTGCTCGTTACTTCAGAAACCTATCTTTGAGAACATCAAAGAATCTCTTTTGACACTCTCTCAGAAAGTTGCCTTTCTGGTGGCCATTACATCTGTCAGGAGGGTTTCTGAGTTGGCAGCCTTGTCTTGCAAGTCCCCCTACTTGATCCTCCATAAGGAGAAATCGGTGCTACGCCCGCAGCCTTCGTTTCTTCCGAAGGTGGTTTTGGCTTTTCATCTGAATGAGGACATTGTACTTCCATCCTTGTGTCCTCGGCCGTCGCATCCCAAAGAGGTTGCGTTTACATTCCTTAGATGTGGTACGTGCTCTGCGGGTGTATCTGTCTGCTACCGCTCCGTTTCGGAGGTCAGACTCACTGTTTGTGTCGGGAGACTGGTCCAAAGAAAGGCCTGGTGGTCTCGTTGGCCACCATTTATCGGTGGATCAGACAGATTGTGATTTAGGCTTATGCCCTTAAAGGGCCGTCGCCTCCCTTTCCTGTCACAGCGCATTTGATCAGGGCGATTGGTGCCTACTGGGCTTTTCGACATCAAGCGTCTGTCTCACAGGTGTGTAAGGCGGCAACCTGGTCGTCCATTCACACCTTCACTAAATTTTACAAGATTGACATGCATGCATCTGCGAATGCTTGCTTCGGCCGCAAGGTTTCGCAGGCGGCTGTTTTAAGGTTGCAACTCTGTTTGGGGTGAAGTTTGCTGTTCCCACCCCTCGTGTTTTTTTTTTTTTACACTGCTTGGGGATGTCCCAATTGTCAAGACTAAAGGAGCTGTGTCTGTCCATGGACGAAAGAGAAAATAGGATATTTGTACTCACCGTAAAATCCTTTTCTCTGAAGTCCATGGATGGACACCGCACCCACCCCTCCTATTTGAGTATTAGTTCGCTTCTGCACGCGAGCTCAGCAGGACGGGGCACTTTCCTGGCTCCTAACTTTTTTAGCTGGCTCCTAGATTCAAAGCAAATTTGTCAAGCCCTGGCTTATCCTCCTCACCTCCCTTAACCACTTCAGCTCCGGAAGGTTTTACCCACTTCCTGTCCAGGCCATTTTTTGCGATACGGCACTGCGTTGCTTTTAATTGTGCAGTCGTGCCACGCTGTATCCAAATAAAATGAATGTCCTTTTTTTTATCCCACAAATAGAGCTTTCTTTTGGTGGTATTTGATTACCTCTGCGGTCTTTATTTTTTGTGTTTTTATAAACACAAATTTTGAATTAAAAAAACAATTTCTCTTACCATAAAAACCTTTTCTCTGACGTCCATGGACTGACAGCTCTAATACTGAAACACGTGGGTATATGTCCCTGCTCGCAGGAGAAGATCTAGGCAGAATGTTAGATGTTAGAAACATACATTCTAGAAAAAACCAGAGCTGAACAGCCCCGCCCAGGGGGGCGGTCTCTCCAGACATAACCCTACCTACCTGCAGCTAGCAGCCCCAGTTTTTTTTTCTGCCTAGCAGAAGGAAAAGACGTGGCTCTCTCAGGAGCCAGTCTCCTGGAAGATTTTATTTTTATTCCTTTGGGAAATGTTATTTGATTTTTGAGACCTTCAATCAACTGTCGGCTGGGAAACAGGTTGGGTACACTGGTATCCTCGTTGTCTTCCCTGTCCGACCATCGAGCATGCTTATCCTCGCCTTGTGTGCGTGAGACTCAGTTCACGACATGCCCCATGACTCCAGGGGTGGCCGGGTGGCTTTTATGCTCCCGCGGTCCTCACAAGATTGAACAGTACCTGCTGTATCTTTCGCGATGGACCGGGCCAACAGCTACTCGGTACTACTCTGTGATAGGTCTGTCTGAAACAAGCCAATGGGTCCCTATGGGACGAGTAAGTAGTCTCTCCTGCCTGCAGGTGAGTACATGCTGGCTGTGTTTCTCTGTCTGGGGGCTTTCTCCCTGTCTCCCCCCTGTTATGCTGCTCTCTGCACCCTGTACTGGCGCTGTGCTGTGTAGGGGTACTTGGGAGTCACTCTGGCCTGGCAGGGGGGAGGGGCGCTCATGTCTGTGTGCTGGGGCTGTGAGGTGTGAGTGTTTGGAGAAGCCACTAGCTGGCATGGCTTTTACTGTTTAAGCTGCGCTCGGCGGCCATCTTCCCTGCGGATCAATAGCGCTGCTTACACGTGGCCGGCGGCCATTTTCTTGAAGCCGCTGCGCTTTCACTTTCGGCCTTTATCGCCGCTGCTGCGGCGCTAATCTCCTCACTCTCAGGCTTCACTCGCGCTGGCAGCGCGGTGACATACAGCAGAGCTGAGCAGTCCTTACAAGGGTTGGTGAGTCCTCTGGGTATCCCCTCCTCAGCCTCAGCACAGCCAGTGGGTGGACTGTATTATTTACTTTATAGTGTATAAGGTCTCAGAGGGTGGCAAATATGGAGTCTGGCTCATCTGCTTCCCCACTCTTGTCAAAGGCAACGGGCAGTGCTCCAGCACCTGCGGTCCCTATAAACCAGTTGTCGGCAGTCCTGGGGAAAAAAAATGTCGGGGTGGAAGCGGTGTGCGAGCAAGGGAGCTATAAAGCGCCCTCTCCCCACATGGGGAGTGCTCTGATTCAGATATGGGCCTAGCTGCTGCTGCTCAGGACCCTAGCTGTGAATATTTTAATGTTTTTGAACAGGACATTCCTTGTGAGGAAGACTCCAGTTGTGAGTCCGTAAATGACAGGGCGCTTGTAAGTGAAGTCATTGATGCTGTGAGGGACACTCTCAAGCTGGATGCTGTGGCTGTGGTACCTCACAAGCTTTTCTATTACACAGCTTCCTCACTGTTTTCCTCACGCACTGCATCGAGAGCAGCATGGATGATACAGTGGTACACCGTGCCTCCTGCCCCCCCTGGTTGGTGCAGCATGGGGGGGGGGGCATTTTATTAATTTATTTCTATAGTCCCTGTGAGCCTTCTGTGTGATGTCTGAGGCAACAGGGTCTCTGCACCTGTGGTTTCCTGCCATTTTCCTGGGGAACGCTCTGAGCTCTGACAGGACCACGGTCTGCGGTGTCAGAGGTTACCTTTTTACCTGCATACTGCTTCGGCAGCACATTTTAAGCAGGTTGGAATGATAACAGAGAAGATTATGTGCCTCTGCGCCATAATTAAAACGTATCTTATATCTCTACACTGGATACATTCACAGTGTATGTATGGGTTATTAATCTCTGTGTCTGCGTGGGTTTCCTCCCACGTTCCAATGCTGTGTCTTCAGTGCCATACACGATATAAACATACACAATACGTTTATACACGACTCTAAATACATTTACAGTATATGTATGTATTGTACTCTCTGGATCGGCGTGGGTGGCCTCCGGGTGCTTCGGTGTCCTCTCACGGTATGTGCGCTTCGGCTCTCTGCACAGTATAAACATGTTGAATATGTTTATTGCACATGCTAATGCTATAAATACTTACAGTATGTGTATGCTGTCTGCGTGGGTTTCCTCCCACACGCCAAGGGTAATGCACAGCATAACCATGTGCAATATGTAGGCACCATGTGCAATATGTAGGCACCATGTGCAATATGTAGGCACCATGTGCAATATGTAGGCACCAATCGCCCTGATCAAATGCGCTGTGACAGGAAAGGGAGGCGACGGCCCTTTAAGGGCATAAGCCTAAATCACAATCTGTCTGATCCACCGATAAATGGTGGCCAACGAGACCACCAGGCCTTTCTTTGGACCAGTCTCCCGACACAAACAGTGAGTCTGACCTCCGAAACGGAGCGGTAGCAGACAGATACACCCGCAGAGCACGTACCACATCTAAGGAATGTAAACGCAACCTCTTTGGGATGCGACGGCCGAGGACACAAGGATGGAAGTACAATGTCCTCATTCAGATGAAAAGCCAAAACCACCTTCGGAAGAAACGAAGGCTGCGGGCGTAGCACCGATTTCTCCTTATGGAGGATCAAGTAGGGGGACTTGCAAGACAAGGCTGCCAACTCAGAAACCCTCCTGACAGATGTAATGGCCACCAGAAAGGCAACTTTCTGAGAGAGTGTCAAAAGAGATTCTTTGATGTTCTCAAAGATAGGTTTCTGAAGTAACGAGCACCAGATTTAAATCCCACGGAGGTAGTGGTGGTTGAACCGGAGGCGCCACATGTCGGACCCTTTGCACAAACGTACTCACCAGTGAATGATCCGCCAGGGGTCGTTGAAAGAAAACAGCCAAAGCTGAAATCTGCCCCTTAATGGTGCTTAAGGCAAGTATCTGATCCACCCCACGCTGTAGAAACAGCAGGATCCTGGAAACCGAATATGCCCGTGGACGCCACTCCATCTCCTCACACATAGAGATGTGTGCCTTCCACGTGCGATGGTAGATCTTCCGAGAAGATGACTTCAGTGCCCTCAGCATAGTGGAAATTACTGAATCCGACAGGCCTCGGTCCCTTAGTACCTGGCTTTCAATAGCCATGCCGTTAAAGCCAGCGACTGTAAAGCAGGATGAAGTATGGGACCTTGCGACAGACGGTCTTCCGGCATCGGCAGTTGCCAAGGGGCATCCGCCACCAGGCCGACATACCAGGGACGCCGAGGCCAATCTGGGGCAATTAGGATTACCGGAATCCCCTCGGTCTCCACTCTGCGGAGCAGACTAGGAAGAAGTTTCAGTGGTCGAGGCCATTCCGGTGATCCTCATTGCTCCGGGACGGCGACATTGGTACGCCAATCTAGTTCGGCTAGTCGCAGATGTTCCTTGGTGAGTGGACCTTCTGTCTCATGGTCCCATACCTCATCCTGCTTTTACAGTCCTTGGCTTTGGCACGGCTGTTAAAGCCAGGTGCTGAGGGACCGAGGTCTCTCGGATTCGGTCATCTCATCTATGTTGTGGGCACGGAAATCCTTCCTCCGGAAAGATCTATCACCGTACCTGGAAGGCTTACATCACTACGTGCGAGGAGCTTGATGGCGTCCACGGACGTATTCCGTTCCCAAGATTTTGCTGTTCTTACAGCGTGGTGTGACCCAAAAGCTGGCCTTGCGTACCATCGAGGGTCGGATTTCGGCCCGGGCTGTCTTTTTTTCAAGGCCGCTAGCGGGCCATTCCTTGATTAGCACCTTTTTGAGCAGGGGGTTCGCCATGTAATCCCCCCTGTCAAGCCTCCTCCCCCTCCTTGGGATCTGAATTTGGTGCTCTCGGTTCTCCAAGGACATACCTTTGAAAATATCAGAGAGATTCCTCTCTTGACCTTGTCCCAGAAGGTGGCTTTCTTAATGGCCATTACTTCTGTTCGGGTGTGTGAGTTGGTGGCCTTGTCCCGCAAGTCGCCTTACTTGGTCCTTCATAAGGATAAGGCGGTGTTGCGCCCACGACCGTCTTTCCTTTCAAAGATGGTCTCGGCCTTTCACCTTTAATGAGGACATTGTTCTTCCATCCTTGTGCCCTCGCCCATCGCATCCCTGAGAGTTTGCGCTTCATACATTGGATGTGGTACAAGACTTACGGGTGTACCTGTCTGCTACTGTTTCCATTCGGAAGTCTGACTCACTGTTTGTTTGTGTCTGTCTCTGGTCCAAAACAGGGCCAAGCGGTGTCGTCTGCCACCTTTTCTAGGTGGATCAGACAGACCGTTATACAGTAACATAAAAATAAATAGTGCAGCGCTTTAAAAGTCCATATATCAAAGATAGAAAAACAGCACAGTAAATCAGTATATAATCCCCGTGATCTTCATAGATGACACATGAACTCTTGATTGCATGCAGGTGGTAACAGACACACACACAGTGAGAGACCTCCACCAACAGATAAATTGGCCGCTCACCTTCCAACATGGACCCTTTAATTATAGAGGGTCACTGAAAAACTTTCCCTTACGGGTTAATCCAAAGCAGATGAAGATGTAAACTTCCCCAAAAGGATTAGGGTCATCAATTCCATATAACATCAGGATCATTCAAAAACTTCCAGGTATTAAGTTCATAGGGCAGTGTTTACATGTGGAAAATATAGAAGCAGACCATAGTGTTTCTCCGTAATAGAAAACAATTTAATGAAAAACGAAAGTAGTGCACTTACATTTAAAAGGCACTAAACCAGTGCCGAGGTACAACAGCGCGTCTGGTGAGACTGTGAATGAACTGCGGGTGACGTCACGAACTTCCCATCCGTACGCACGTTACGTCCCGGTAGGCGGGACTTCATCAGCGGATATGGGAAGAACGCCAGACACCCGCTCTTATAGCAACAAGGCGCCTGTGACTATGGAGACACGATGCAGCGTCACATGACGCCGATAGGGACGTCTGAATCACATGACATCAACCAGGAAGTGTCCCCGTGAGCCAGATATCCACACAAAGACTCCAAAGGCAACCAAAATACATGATAAAAACTTTAAAATAGAAAATATAAATATATATATATCTAAAATTCAACCAGTAAACCAGCCCAGTTGATTAATATAAAATATATGTATATTAATGCAGCAATCAACTCCTACAGTTACTACCGATATGGAGAAAGAGGCTGCTTATACATTGGATAAAAAATAAATAAACAAATCTGGACTGCAGACCTGAATATAGACGTGACATCAACCACAGCCCACAACAATCTCACCAAACCAAAATAAACATACTAAAACAATAATACATTAATAAATCACATATAATAAATGAAAAAAACATCTACGATCTAATTAACGGTCAGTTATAAAACAATTTATGTCAAATTCGACATTTAACCCGTCAGGGCAAAGAACTCGTGTTTCATGAATCCAATGGGATTCTCTTTTGCTCAGCTGACGGATAAAATTGCCACCTCGCCAATGTCTAGTGACTTTCTCTATGCCCCAGAATCTCAAACCCTTGGGATTTTGTTGGTGGAACTGTTTAAAATGCCTAGAGACATTATGGGTTTTGACCCCCTTTTTAATATTATTAACATGTTCTGCCACACGAACATGTAGAGGTCTCGAGGTTCGGCCTATATATTGGAGTCCGCAATCGCACTCCAGCATATAGACGACCCCCACCGTGGCGCACGTAATCAATTGTTTAATATTGTATTCTTTAGTGGTGGCAGATGCCAAAAAAGACTTCCTTTTCTTAAGATTAACTTTGGAGGTCCTGCACGGGACACAACGGCCACATGCGTAAAATCCACCCAGGAATCTAAACATGCTGTTATCTGACGGTACAGGGGGGTTTAGGACACTAGGTGCCAATCGATCTCGCAAGGACGGGGCTTTCTTATAAATGAATTGGGGTTTCTCCGGTAGAACGGGACCAAGAATCTTATCTTGTTTTAAGATGGACCAATTTTTAGCAATAATTTTCTCGAACTTTTTATACTGGACATTGTAGTCCAATATCATTCGAAAATTGTGAGAATCCCCATCAGAAGTTTTACTTCGATCAGTCAATAATGTCTGTCTATCAATCATCTTAACTTGTTCTACCTCTCGGAGCAGAACCTGTTCATCATAACCCTTTTGCACAAATCTAGTGGTCAACACTCGTGATTGGTTTACAAAATCAGATACTTGTGTGCAATTCCGACGCAACCTAATATACTGTCCCCTGGGGATGTTGCACAACCAAGAACGGTGGTGACAACTCCCCAGGGGAATGTACGCATTGCGATCGGTGGGTTTAAAGTGATTGATCAACTTAAAATGATCACTTCCCTTGGTGATGGTAAGATCCAAATAATCAACCTTCTCATTATCTATGGTCCATGTGAGGATAATATTTTTGTTGTTGTCATTAAGATGACTAATGAAAAAATCCAAAGCGGATCTATCACCCTCCCACACCAGGATCAAATCATCAATATAACGAAAATAACAAACTAATTCAGGGGGACGACATGCGAACACTGCCCGTTCCTCCCAGTGGGCCATAAAAATATTGGCCACACTGGGAGCAAAACGGGCCCCCATCGCAACTCCCCTAGTTTGTAAGAAAAAATCCCCATCGTACCAAAAATAGTTCCGGGATAAACAAAAATCCAAACAACTCAAAAGGAACTCCTGATGTCTACCAGACAGCGTAGAGGTGGACAGAGCCCATTCCACAGCCGTCAGTGCATCCTGGTGTCCTATAATGGTGTACAGGGACCCCACGTCTGCTGTCACCAATATACTTTTTTCAGAACACCCCAGAGATTGGAGGATCTGGATAATATGTTTAGTGTCTTTAAGGAATGCTGGCGTTTTAACTACCAGGGGTTGTAAGAATGAATCAATGTATTGCCCTAATCGGGCTGACACTGAGTCAGTCCCATTTACTATGGGCCTCCCTGGAGGGTTAACACTGTCTTTATGTAATTTCGGTAGAAAATAAATGATAGGAGTTCTGCAAAACAATGGATCCAGGTAAAGAGCCTCTTTTATGGTCAATATTCCCTGATCTTTACCATCCTCAATGATATGGTGTAACTCATCCTTAAAGGACAACATAGGGTCTGTATGAAGAACTCTATATGTATCCTCATCTGACAATAGGTTACTCATTTCCATTTTATAGTATTCTTTACTCAGGATGACTAACCCTCCTCCTTTGTCCGCTGGACGAATTACAATTTCTTTTCTTTTTTCCAAAGATCCCATACCCCGTTTAATATATTGTGGATCTAATACCTTTTTAATTTTCAATGACTCCAAATCCTTTACTACCATATTCTTGAAGACCTCCATATATTTGCTGTCAACATTAATGGGGTTGAATATTGATTTATTTCGTAAAGAAGAATGGTCACCCCTAACAAGTGGTGTAGCCCTACTAGTGTTGGATAAAAAATATTTTTTCATGTTCAAACTTCTAATATATTTTTGCAAACTTACGTAAGTTTGGAATTTGTTCAAATTATACAGGCCAATGCCCTTAAGGGGCGGGCGCCTCCCTTTCCGGTTTCGGCGCATTCCACCAGGGCAATTGGTGCTTCCTGGGCTTTCCAACATAAAGCGACGGTTGCACCTGGTTGTCCGTTCATAGCTTTTCTAAGTTCTATAAGGTGGATGTGGCTGCATCTTCGGATGCTTCCTTCGGCCGCAAGGGTTGCAGGCCGCTGTTTAAAGTTGCAACTCCTCCGTTGAGTTCTACTTGTTTGGAGTGGAGTTTGGTTTTTCCTTTACTACTGCTCCCACCCTTTTCTGATACTGCTTTGGGACGTCCCACGTGTTTCAGTATTAGAGCTGTGTCAGTCCATGGACGATAAGAGAAAATGGGATTTTTGTACTCGCCGTAAAATCCTTTTCTCCGACGTCCATGGACTGACACAGCACCCACCCTTCTTTAAGGTTTGTACTGCTTTGTTTCGAACTGAGGCTGCTAGCTACAGGTAGGAGGGTTATGTCTGAGGGACCGCCCCCCTGGGCGGGGCTGTTCAGCTCTTCTTCTTTTTTTTTTTTTTTTTTAGAATGTATGTTTCTAACATCTAACATTCTGCCTAGATCTTCTCCTGCGAGCAGGGACATATACCCACGTGTTTCAGTATTAGAGCTGTGTCAGTCCATGGACATCAGAGAAAAGGTTTTTACGGTGAGTACAAAAATCCTATTTCTTACTTTCTGCTATAAAACATTCCCAATAAAAAATGTAAACAAATTACTTCATCAGTTTAGGCCAATGTGTATTCTGCTACTTATTTTGGTTAAGAAAAATCCCAATAAGCGTATATTGACTGGTCTGCGCAAAAGTTATAGCGTCTACAAACTATGGGATAGGTTTAGGGACTTTTTTTATTGTTTTTATTAGCAATGGTGGCGATTTTTAGTTGGATTGCGGCAGACCAATTGGAAACTAAGTGACACTTTGGGGACCAGCGACACCAATACAGTGATCAGTGCTAAAAAATGCACTGACACTGTATAAATGACACTGACAGGGAATGGGTTAACATCAGCGGCAATCAAAGGGATAAGTGTGTCCCCAGGAGGTGTTTTCTAGCTGTGTGGGAGACGGATACACTGGAGTAAAAGAGAGATCCGTGTTTCAGCTTAGATAAAATGCACAATCTCTCTTGCTCCTTGGCAGATCAGCTGTCTGCCTTGTTTACATAGGCAGACCGCTGCTCCGTCTCTCCTCTGAACAATCGGCGGGTCGCGGTTGCCGTCACCTCTGATTGGCTCCTGCTGTGTCCAATCACAGCAGGAGCGCGGTGCTCCGGCGGCGCGCGCCCCTTACACCGCGTGCCCAAAATTACGTACAGGATTTTGCGCAGCTGGGCCACCCTGCCGTAGAATATATGCTGTGGGTGGTTAAACATCTACCTAAGCCTGATCTCGATTCAGCAATGTACCTGTCTGCAGTAGATCTTCTCTGCTCTCACTTATCTCGCATGTGACTTGGCAGCAGCAGGAGCCATTGTCGGTCGAAGCCTGTAAGGGAGGGTCTTGGCCGAGCCGTGCTTTGTGTGTCGATTAATTTCTTTAAGACATGGGTGCTCAGCCTGTGGCCCTCCAGCTGTTGCGGAACTACAAGTTCCTTGAGGCATTGCAAGCCACTGACGGTTACAAGCATGACTCCCAAAAGCAGAGGCATGATGTGACTTGCAGTTCTGTTACAGCTGCCGAGCCACAGGCTGAGCACCCATGCTTTTAAGACTTTGGTACAGGGTGTTTACCGTGTAGCTCTCACTGTCCGTAACTCTGTTGGATTTGGTTCTCTTGGCACGTTAAAGTGGTAGTAAACTGCGGCAGTTCAATTCTACCCTCTTGGTCTAAACAGACCCCTGACATTTCCCCTTTTGAGAGATGGATAGGGACTGAGGATGGAGATTTCCCAGTTCCTTTCTCAGCAGCCTCAGCTGCACTGAACATGAATGGACAGGAGACAGCGGCTCCTCGCCATTCATAAACTTTGTTACTGATCACTGACTCTCTGCATTCAGAAAAGGAAGGAGCTGGTAAAGATTTATCGGTTCCGTCCTCCGCTCGCCATCCTGAAAGATCTGGGACAGGGGCGGCGGAGGACGACGGGGGGGGGGGGACCGTAGGAGGGGGAGATGTGGAGGAGGGACAGGACAGGG
This sequence comes from Rana muscosa, assembly GCA_029206835.1. Classification (NCBI taxonomy): domain Eukaryota; kingdom Metazoa; phylum Chordata; class Amphibia; order Anura; family Ranidae; genus Rana; species Rana muscosa. The sequence goes on from CM055117.1 coordinate 970,010,933, forward strand.
GGGGGGCCAGAGGAGCACACAGAGGGGAGCCAGAGTAGGATACAGGGGACACTCGGGGATGATCGGTGCGGGGGAAGTTATTATCACCAATCACCCTGTGTGGCTTTAATTAAAGCAGCTGAAAGCCACCGAGGGGAGAGGAGGAGAAGCGGCTGTCAGCTGTTCTAATGAAAGGCCACACAGGGATACTAATATTGGTATCGGGACAACCCTACCTCCAACGGTGCGCTGTCAACGCTGACAGGGCTTCCATTGTCACCAGGTTTTCCTTCCGGGTTCGAAGGCTCCGGCAACTTGAATGGCCGAGCTTCGTTGACATTAATTCCGCACATGCGCACAGGTGGGAAAGGCCATGGCACAGAGCTTTGAAGGAATGGCACGGGTGTGCTGTTCCTTTAAAGCACATGCGCTGGTGACGTCACCGGCTGCCAAAAGAGCGAATATCTCCTAATTGGTGCACGTTTAGGAGATATTAATTTTGCCTAAAGGTAAGACTTATTTATAGGCTAACCTGTAGGTAAAAATCACAAAGCAGACTTAACGACCAGTTTAAAAACCAACTTTTAAACCTATTCATGATATTCTTTTCACTCTTTACTCACAAGGTTGCTTTTTTGTCGCCATTACCTCTGAAAGGGTATTTGAGCTGGCAGCTTTTTCCTGTAAAGAACAATTTCTGGTCTTATACAAGGACAAGGCGGTGTTGAGGGCCAAAGCTGCCTTCCTAAAGTGGTTTTGGCCTTTCACCTTAACCAGGACATCATATGGATGCTGTCTGCACTGTGCATGTTGAGGCATGGACTGCCAGTGTTTTTGTTTAATTTTTTACAATTTAACTTTAAATTATTTTATTTATTACAATGTTTATTTATTTTTGATTCAACCCTGTTGGGAGGCTTTGGTGAGTAGTCAGGGATCTGACTAGGAGGAGCACAGAGGAGAACAGAGAGGGGAGCTGGAGGAGGATACAGAGGACACTTGGGGATGACCCATGTGGCGGTGGGGAAGTTGTAATCACTGATCTCTCTGTGTGGCTTTGTAGCTGGAATCGACTGAGGGGAGAAGCCGCTGTCTGGCTTTCATTAAAAGCAGCTCACAGGGAGATCGGTGATTATATCTTCCCCCGCCGCCGCACTGATCATCCCTGAGTGTCCAGGTATTGGACTAGGCATCAGGAGCATTTGCAGAAATACAAGTACTCCTGCAAATGCTCGGTATCAGGACAACCCTAATTTCTGTATTGAAAATTCTTATTTTTATTGGTCTTAAGTAATCTAATTTTCTGAGATACCGAATTTTGGGTTTTCATTAGTTGTAAGCCATATTCATAAAAATTTAAAGAAATACTTGAAATATATCCCTCTGTGTGTAATGAATTTATATAATGAGTTTCACTTTTTGAATTACTGAAATAAAAAACTTTGATCAGTTTTTTAAGATACTCCTATATGCATTTCTCCTTGACAATCCTGCCATGTTATTTTGAGCCAAATATCTGTCTTTTCACTTGCATCTGTTAAACTTCTAAAAACCAAATAAGCATTTTGTAAATCAAAATTAATGGGCACTGGTGAGGCTGCATCTGACAGACACTGGTGAGGCTGCATTATTATTATATTGGCCAATAGTTGAGAGCTCTGATCGGAATGTTCTGGCGAGGGTGAGGGGCTGTCCCCGTTGGAACACAACAGTTTAGTGGGAGAGATCGCTGCGCTAACGTCAGATCGTTGGTACAACGGCTCCAACCGGAGCTGTGAGTTTTTTTCGTTCAACCTGTTGGGTTTTTAAAAAAAAACATAGGTGTACCAGGCTTAAGATGCTCCTTTTTTTATTTTATTTATTTTTTATTTAATTTTTTATGCCTCACAATCGTGTTACTGACCTTTTGCCAATTAAAGAATTGGTTGCAAAATGTTCGCCCAGCTCTTCCTGGTTAGTACCCCTTACTTTGCCAGCTTTTTGTTTCCGTTCAACTTTTTGAGATGTGTTGTTGACGTCAATTTCAAAATGACCTTCCCTTTTTTTTTTTTTATGGTATACAGTGCCTTGCGAAAGTATTCGGCCCTCTTGAACTTTTCATCCTTTTGCCACATTTCAGGCTTCAAACATAAAGATATAACATTTGAATTTTTTGTGAAGAATCACCAACAAGTGGGACACAATTGTTAAGTGGAACGAAATCTATTGGATTTTTGAAACTTTTTTAACTAAGAAAAAAATAAAGTGGGGCGTGCAAAATTATTCGGCCCCCTTGCGTTAATACTTTGTAGAGCCACCTTTTGCTGCGATTACAGCTGCAAGTCGCTTGGGGTATGTCTCTATCAATTTTGCACATCGAGAGACTGAAATTCTTGCCCATTCTTCCTTGCAAAACAGCTCGAGCTCAGTGAGGTTGGATGGAGAGCGTTTGTGAACAGCAGTTTTCAGCTCTTTCCACAGATTCTCGATTGGATTCAGGTCTGGACTTTGACTTGGCCATTCTAACACCTGGATACGTTTATTTGTGAACCATTCCTTTGTAGATTTTGCTGTATGTTTGGGATCATTGTCTTGTTGGAAGATAAATCTCCATCCCAGTCTCAGGTCTTTTGCAGACTCCAACAGGTTTTCATCCAGAATGGTCCTGTATTTGGCTGCATCCATCTTCCCCTCAATTTTAACCATCTTCCCTGTCCCTGCTGAAGAAAAGCAGGCCCAAACCATGATGCTGCCACCACCATGTTTGACAGTGGGGATGGTGTGTTGAGGGTGATGAGCTGTGTTGCTTTTACGCCAAACATATCGTTTTGCATTGTGGCCAAAAAGTTCGATTTTGGTTTCATCGGACCAGAGCACCTTCTTCCACATGTTTGGTGTGTCTCCCAGGTGGCTTGTGGCAAACTTTAGACAAGACTTTTTATGGATATCTTTTGAGAAATGGCTTTCTTCTTGCCACTCTTCCATAAAGGCCAGATTTGTGCAGTGTACGACTGATTGTTGTCCTGTGGACAGACTCTCCCACCTCAGCTGTAGTTCTCTGCAGTTCATCCAGAGTGATCATGGGTAGAGGTCGACCGATATGGGTTTTTCTCTGGCCGATGCCGATATTTAGAAATTGAGGCGGCCGATGGCCGATTTTTGTGGCCGATATTTTAGGCCGATTTAAAAAAAAAAAAAAAAAGAAAAAAAACTCACCCACTCAACTCCTTGCTTACTCCTGTCACTCTAGCACACCCTTGATGTCCTCAGTACAGATGGCACTAGTTGGACCTGGCAGGTGGCACTGGTTTGGAACTGACAGATGGCACTGGCAGGTGGCACTGGTTTGGAACTGACAGATGGCACTGGCAGGTGGCACTGGTTTGGAACTGTCAGATGGCACTGGTTTGGAACTGACAGATGGCACTGGCAGGTGGCACTGGTTTGGAACTGTCAGATGGCACTGGTTTGGAACTGACAGATGGCACTGGTTGGCATTGGCAGGTGGCACTGGTTTGGAACTGACAGATGGCACTATTGGCACTGGCAGGTGGCACTGGTTTGGAACTGTCAGATGGCATTGGCACTAGCAGGTGGCACTGGTTTGGAACTGACAGATGGCACTAGTTTGGGACAGATGGCACTGGCAATTGGCACTGGCTGGCAGGGGCGGGTGGCACTGGCTGGCAGGGGCGGGTGGCAGTGGTGGGTGGCACTGAGAGATGGCACTGATTGGCGGTGACACTGGCAGGTTTCACACTAAGCCGAGTGTAACTGTAACCAGTGCTGGGACAAGGTCATCCAGTGCCCAGGGCAAAGTGCGCCCCCTCGGGTTTCACACTGGTGCGCTTTGGTTTGACCACAGTGCGATTGTATGTGTGATTTACTTGCAGTTGTAGGTGTGCTTCTGATGAATTCTAGTGGACTGTGTGTTTTCTGATTGCGCATCAAAGATGCAGCACGCAAGACTGTAATTTGCTTTCTTGAAAACAGACAGTCTAATAGAATTGAATGGGAGCGCACCTAAAACTCTGGGTAAACTGAATATACAAATCGCACTGTGGCCAGACCACAGCACACCAGTGTGAACCTACTATTAGCCCCCCGTTCTCATTGACTGTGGCTTTGAAATTGTTCGACTTAACCTGAAATCGCACAATTTCAGAGCTGCATCTCAGTGCGACTTTGGGTTGTGACTTTGAAGACATCTGTGTGGCTATTGAAGTCACACCCTAAATAGCAAAAGTAGTGCATGTACTACTTTTTCAAATTTATGCGGCAACTCAAAGTCAGTGTCGCATTGATTTGAACAGTGCCTTGCCGGCAATAGGATGTGACTTGTCAAATTGCTACAATGTGAAGGGGGAGGGGGGGGGGAGGTTAAGATATTATAAAAGAGAGAATGGTGAGGAGGTTGGGGTGGTAAATGTATGTGCTAATGTCTTTATTAGTGACAGAATGCAGGGAATGTGCTAGGCTGCATGGTGGGGACAGGACAACTATGAGAGCTAAAAGCAAACTGGGATGGAAAGGGTGTAAGATCTGTGTGTGTGGAACTCTGAGCTGAGACAGGACAGGAGGCAGCATGATAAGTGTAGTGAAGATTTATGGGAGAGGACAGCAGATAAGATACGGGAAAAATTAACTAGGCAGGGGAGCGGGGATTGGTGCTGACTTACTGTGTGATCATGCAGCAAGGCAGAGAGATAAGTGCAGACGGGAGGAGCTGCCTGGACTGACCAGAGTAAAAGTAACAAGGAAGTGAAGTGATCTGCTACACCGCCCCGCCCCCTCCCCCCTACTCCCGACATCAAGCTGACAGCTTCTCTCTCCCTCTCTCTCCCTCCTCTCTGTTCACACACTCAGCGCGGCACTTGATGCTGCCAGAGCTGCTGAGTGTGGAGAAGAAAAGACAGGAGGGACGGCCAGTGTAAAATATCGGCCTAATTTTGATGATAATCGGCCCGATGCCGATTTATCAAAAATGGCCAAATATCGGCCGATATATCGGCCAGCCGATATATCGGTCGACCTCTAATCATGGGCCTCTTGGCTGCATCTCTGATCAGTCTTCTCCTTGTCTGAGCTGAAAGTTTAGAGGGACAGCCAGGTCTTGGTAGATTTACAGTGGTCTGATACTCCTTCCATCTCAAAATGATCGCTTGCACAGTGCTCCTTGGGATGTTTAACCACTTAACGACCGCTCACTGTATATATACGTCGGCACAATGGCACCGTGATTGTGATTGCCTTTGTACAGTTTGTCCGATCGGACCCCCCTTCTGTACAGTGAGCGGTCGGAATTCGTCTGGGAGCGTTCCGAGATGGGGGGGCGGCCGTTCGATTCCGACCACCCCCCCGCGATCGCTCCCGGCGAATAGAAATGCCCCCTCTGTCTGTGTAATGTTTACACAGATAGAGAAAGCAGGAGGAAGTGATGTCATCTCCTGTGCGGCGCTCACATATACCGAGCGTCGTACAAGAGAAGACACACAGGTCAGTGCACTAACACTACACTAACACCAGCACACATAGGCACATAAATCGCCCCCCCCCAGATCACCCCCCAGTCACAGTGTCACTGATTGCAGTGACCATTTATTTACTGATCACTGCAATCAGTGACATTTGTGACTGTAAAAGTGTCACTACATTTAGTTTTAGGTCCAGTGTAGCCCCCTAACCCCCCCAATAAAGGTTTAACCCCTTGATCACCCCCCAGATAACCCTTTCACCCCCTAGCACCGCCGTCGCTTGGCGATCATTTTTCTGATCGCTGTCTTGGCGTCGGTGATGCAGATCGGTACCCAGTAATTTTTTTAGGTTCGCCGCAGGTTTTTATAGCGTCGGGTACCCCCCATAAATTATCTAATAAAGGTTTAACCCCCTTGATCGCCCCCCAGGTAACCCTTTCACCCCCTATCACCACTGTCGCTAAGCGATCATTTTTCTGATCGATGTCTTAGCGTCGGTGATGCAGATCGGTAGCCAGTAATTTTTTTTAGGTTCGCCGCAGGTTTTTATAGCGTCAGGTACCCCCATATATTATCTAATAAAGGTTTTAACCCCCTAATTGCCCCTAGTTAACCCTTTCACCAGTAATCATCATATAAGTGTTACGGGTGACGCTGGTTAGTTAGTTTGCTTTTTATAGTGTCAGGGCACCCGCCGTATATAACCCAATAAAGGTTTAACCCCCTGATCGCCCGGCGGGTGATATCAATTAGGTTTTAGCGTCAGAGAGGGTCTGCGTCACACCCCAGGCAGCGTCAGGTTAGTGCCAGTAGCGCTAACACCCACGCGTGAAGCATACACCCCCCTTAGTGGTATAGTATCTGAACAGATCAATATCTGATCAGATCTATACTAGCGTCCCCAGCAGTTTAGGGTTCCCAAAAACGCAGTGTTAGCGGGATCAGCCCAGATACCTGCTAGCACCTGCGTTTTGCCCCTCCGTCCAGCCCAGGCCACCCAAGTGCAGTATCAATCGATCACTGTCACTTACAAAACACAACACACAACTGCAGCGTTCGCAGAGACAGGCCTGATCCCTGCGACTCCAGTGCTGTAGGAGGTTATTTCACCACCACAGTTAAAAAAAAAAAAGAAGCAAATATGCCGAAGCATTGGGGCAGCAGGGGCGGAGGAGCGATTTTGCTCCTAATGCCGCGTACATACGGTCGAAATTCCGACGGAGGCTTGCCCGTGGAAAAGTCTGACCATGTGTGTGCGGCATAACTTTTTTGCGCGAGGATGCCCCCATGCTTCGGCATATATAAATGGTGCATGTATGCCCATCATTAGAAGTGGGTGGATGAAGGGCGGTATTCTTATGGTGGGCATACCCACCGATCAATCTCTTTTTTCGTTCAGCCACCTGGCTGCATGAAAAAAAAAGATTACAATACATGTCCAACAAGGACCAGCAACGTACTGGTATGTTGCTGGACTTTGAATGGTTATACCAGATTGATGCCTGCGGGTTTAGGTATCATCTTGGTATCATTATTTTCAGCCAGCGGCCGGCTTTAATGTAAAAGCAACCCTAGTGGCTAATTAGCCTCTGGACTGCTTTTACAAGCAGTGGGAGGGAATGTCCCCCCCCCCCCGGATATAAAAAGCGCCATTGGGAAATTGGGAAAGCATTTTATCACACCGATCTTGGTGTGGTCAGATGCTTTGAGGGCAGAGGAAAGATCTAGGGTCTAGACTAGAGGTCGACCGATATATCGGCTGGCCGATATATCGGCCGATATTTGACCATTTTTGATAAATCGGCATCGGCCGATTTATTATCAAGATTAGGCCGATATTTCAGACTGACCTCCGCTCATTCTTCCTTCTCCACACTCAGCGGCTCTGGCTGCATCAAGCGCCGCGCTGAGTGTGTGAGCAGAGAGGAGAGAGAGACAGAGAGGAGCTGTCAGCTTGATGTCGGAGGTGGGCGGGACCCGGCCGGGGTGGGCGGGACCTGGCAGCTAAATTACACCAGCCAATGATTGGGCTGCTTTAGAAAGGGGGCGGGGGCCACATACACGTAGCGACCCGCCCAGATACCATCCCATTAGCTGGTGTAATATAGCTGCTGGGTCCCGCCCACCCCGGCCTGGGTCCCGCCCACCCCGACATCGAGCTGACAGCTCCTCTCTGTCTCTCTCTCCTCTCTGCTCACACACTCAGCGCGGCGCTTGATGCAGCCAGAGCCGCTGAGTGTGTGAGCAGAAAGGAGAGAGAGAGAGGAGCTGTCAGCTCGATGTCGGGGTGGGCGGGACCCGGCCGGGGTGGGCGGGACCCAGCAGCTATATTACACCAGCTAATGGGATGGTATCTGGGCGGGTCGCTATGTGTATGTGGCCCCGCCCCCTTTCTAAAGCAGCCCAATCATTGGCTGATGTAATTTAGCTGCTGGGTCTGCAAAATCAGTGCAATCTGTCAGTGCCGCCAGCCAGTGCCACCGCCAGCCAGTGCCACCCGCCACCGCCAGCCAGTGCCACCCGCCACCGCCAGCCAGTGCCACCCGCCACCGCCAGCCAGTGCCACCCGCCACCTCCAGCCAGTGCCACCCGCCACCGGCAGCCAGCGCCAGTCAACGCCACCGCCACCCGCCACCGCCAGCCAGCACCACCCGCCGCCACCGCCAGCCAGCGCCGCCCGCCACCAGCCAGCGCTGCCCGCCACCGCCAGCCAGCGCCGCCCGCCACCTGCCACCGCCAGCCAGCGCCACCCGCCACCGCCAGCCAGCGCCACTGCCAATCAGTGCCATCTGTCCCAAACTAGTGCCATCTGTCAGTTCCAAACAAGTGCCACCTGCTAGTGCCAATCAGTGGCAGTCAGTGCCAATAGTGCCATCTGTCAGTTCCAAACCAGTGCCATCTGTCAGTTCCAAACCAGTGCCACCTGCTAGTGCCAATCAGTGCCACCTGCCAGTGCCAATAGTGCCATCTGTCAGTTCTAAACCAGCGCCATCTGCTAGTGCCAATCAGTGCCACCTGCCAGTGCTAATCAGTGCCTCCTGCCAGTTCCACACCAGTGCCACCTGCCAGTGCCAAACCAGTGCCACCTGCCAGTGCCAACTGTCAGTTCCAAACCAGCGCCATCTGCTAGTGCCAATCAGTGCCACCTGCCAGTTCCACACCAGTGCCACCTGCCAGTTCCAAACCAACGCCATCTGCTAGTGCCAATCAGTGCCACCTGCCAGTGCTAATCAGTGCCACCTGCCAGTGCTAATCAGTGCCACCTGCCAGTGCTAATCAGTGCCACCTGCCAGTGCTAATCAGTGCCACCTGCCAGTGCTAATCAGTGCCACCTGCCAGTGCTAATCAGTGCCACCTGCCAGTGCTAATCAGTGCCACCTGCCAGTGCTAATCAGTGCCACCTGCCAGTGCTAATCAGTGCCACCTGCCAGTGCTAATCAGTGCCACCTGCCAGTGCTAATCAGTGCCACCTGCCAGTGCTAATCAGTGCCACCTGCCAGTGCTAATCAGTGCCACCTGCCAGTGCTAATCAGTGCCACCTGCCAGTGCTAATCAGTGCCTCCTGCCAGTTCTACACCAGTGCCACCTGCCAGTTCCAAACCAGTGCCACCTGCCAGTGCCAACTGTCAGTTCCAAACCAGCGCCATCTGCTAGTGCCAATCAGTGCCACCTGCCAGTTCCACACCAGTGCCACCTGCCAGTTCCAAACCAGTGCCACCTGCCAGTGCCATCTGTACTGAGGACATCAAGTGTGTGCTAGAGTGACGGGAGTAAGCAGGAAGGAGTGGAGTGGGTGAGGGTTTTTTTTTTTTTTTAAATCGGCCACAAAAATCGGCCATCGGCCGCCCAAATTTCTAAATATCGGCATCGGCCAGCGAAAAACCCATATCGGTCGACCTCTAGTCTAGACCCCAGTTTTTTCAAAAAAAGAGTACCTGTCACTACCTATTACTATCATAGGGGATATTTACATTCCCTGAGATAACAATAAAAATGATAAAAAAACAAAAAACATGGAAGGAACAATTTAAAAAAAAAAAAAAAAAGCACCCCTGTCCTGCCCTGCTCTTGCCCAATGGCGAACGCAAGCGTCGGTCTGGCGTCATATGTAAACAGCAATTGCACCATGCATGTGAGGTATCACCGCGAAGGTCAGATCGAGGGCAGTAATTTAATTTTAGCAGTAGACCTCCTCTGTAAATCTAACGGGGTAACCTGTAAAGGCTTTTAAAAATGTATGTAGTTTGTCGCCAATGCGCGTTTGTGCGAAATTTTAAAGCATGTCGTGTTTGGTATCTATGTACTCGGCCTAGGATCATCTTTTTTATTTCATCAAACATTTGGGCAATATAGTGTGTTTTAGTGCATTAAAATAAAAAAAGTGTATTTTTTCCCCAAAAAATGCGTTTGAAAAATCACTGCGCAAATACTGTTTAGAAAAAAAAAATGCAACACCCACCATTTTATTCTGTAGGGCCTTTGCTTTAAAAATATATATTATGTTTGGGGGTTCAACATAATTTTCCTGCAAAAAAAAAAATGTTTTCATGTAAACAAAAAGTGTCAAAAAGGGCTTTGTCTTCAAGTGGTTAGAAGAGTGGATGTAAGCTTCCTAATGTTGTGTATAAAATGCCAGAACAGTTCAAAACCCCCCCCAAATGACCCCATTTTGGAAAGTAGACACCCCAAGCTATATACTGAGAGGCATGTCGAGTCCATGGAATATTTTATATGTTGACACAAGTTGCGGAAAAAAGAAAATTTTTTATTTTATTTTTTTGCACAAAGTTGTCACTAAATGATATATTGCTCAAACATGCCATGGGCATATGTGGAATTACACCCCAAAATACATTCTGTTGCTTCTCCTGAGTACGGGGATACCACATGTGTGAGACTTTTTGGGAGCCTAGCCGCGTACGGGACCCCAAAAACCAATCACCGCCTTCAGGCTTTCTAAGGGTGTCAATTTTTGATTTCACTTCTCACTGCCTATCACAGTTTCGGAGGCCATGGAATGCCCAGATGGCACAAAACCCCCCCAAATGACCCCATTTTGGAAAGTAGACACCCCAAGCTATTTGCTGAGAGGTATTGTGAGTATTTTGCAGATCTCGCTTTTTGTCACAAAGTTTTGAAAATTGAAAAAAGAAAAAAAAAAAAATGTTCTTTCTTCATTTTCAAAAACAAATGAGAGCTGTAAAATACTCACCATGCCTCTCAGCAAACAGCTTGGGGTGTCTACTTTCCAAAATGGGGTCATTTGGGGGGGTTTGTGCTATTTTGGCATTTTATGGCCTTTGAAACTGTGATAGGTAGTGAGGAGTGAAATCAAAAATTTGTGCCTAGAAATCCTGAAGGCGGTGATTGGTTTTCGGGGTCCCGTACGCGGCTAGGCTCCTAAAAAGTCCCACACATGTGGTATCCCCGTACTCAGGAGAAGCAGCAAAATGTATTTTGGGGTGCAATTCCACATATAACCATGGCATGTGTGAGCAATATATCATTTAGTGACAACTTTTTGTAAAAAATTTTTTTGTCATTATTCAATCACTTGGGACAAAAAAAAAATATTCAATGGGCTCAACAGGCCTCTCAGCAATTTCCTTGGGGTGTCTACTTTCCAAAATGGGGTAATTTGGGGGGGTTTTGTGCTATTTTGGCATTTTATGGCCTTCAAAACTGTGATAGGTAGTGAGGAGTGAAATCAAAAATTTGCGCCCTTAGAAATCCTGAAGGCGGTGCTTGGTTTCCGGGGTCCCGTACGTGGCTAGGCTCCTAAAAAGTCCCACACATGTGGTATCCCCGTACTCAGGAGAAGCAGCAGAATGTATTTTGGGGTGCAATTCCACATATAACCATGGCATGTGTGAGCAATATATCATTTAGTGACAACTTTTTGTAATTTTTTTTTTTTTTTTTTTTTGTCATTATTCAATCACTTGGGACAAAAAAAAAAAATTCAATGGGCTCAACATGCCTCTCAGCAATTTCCTTGGGGTGTCTACTTTCCAAAATGGGGTCATTTGGGGGGGTTTTGTACTGCCCTGCCATTTTAGCACCTCAAGAAATGAGATAGGCAGTCATAAATTTAAAGCTGTGTAAATTCCAGAAAATGTACCCTAGTTTGTAAACGCTATAACTTTTGCGCAAACCGATAAATATACACTTATTGACGTTTTTTTTACTAAAGACATGTGGCTGAATACATTTTGGCCTAAATGTATGACTAAAATTGAGTTTATTCGATTTTTCTTATAACAAAAAGTAGAAAATATCATTTTTTTTTTCAAAATTTTCGGTCTTTTTCCGTTTATATAGCAAAAAATAAAAATCACAGAGGCAATCAAATACCATTAAAAGAAAGCTCTATTTGTGGGAAGAAAAGGACGCAAATTTTGTTTGGGTACAACATTGCATGTCCGCACAATTTACAGTTAAAGCAGCGCAGTGCAAAATTCTGAATTCACCTCTGGTCCTTTAGCTACCAAATGGTCCGGGGCTTAAGTGGTTAAAGCTTGGGAAATCTTTTTGTATCCAAATCCGGCTTTAAACTTCTCCACAACAGTATTACGGACCTGCCTGGTGTGTTCCTTGGTCTTCATGATGCTCTCTGCGCTTTCAACAGAACCCTGAGACTATCACAGAGCAGGTGCATTTATACAGAGACTTGATTACACACAGGTGGATTCTATTTATCACCATCAGTCATTTAGGACAACATTGGATCATTAAGAGATCCTCGCTGAACTTCTGGAGTGAGTTTGCTGCACTGAAAGTAAAGGGGCCGAATAATTTTGCACGCACCACTTTTCAGTTTTTTATTTGCTAAAAAAGTTTAAAATATCCAATAGATTTCGTTCCACTTCACAATTGTGTCCCACTTGTTGTTGATTCTTCATAAAAAATAAAAATGTTATATCTTTATGTTTGAAGCCTGAAATGTGGCAAAAGGATGAAAAGTTCAAGGGGGCCGAATACTTTCGCAAGGCACTGTATTTCCTCAGTTTTAACATTTTAATGTTTTTTCTTTTTTTCGATTAATAAACAACATTTTATGAGATTTGCAAATCATTGTATTCTGTTTTTGTGTAGATTTTAAACATGTCCCATCTTCTTTTTTTTTTTTTAATTGGGGTTAAATATACCAGTCATGTCAAGTTTTAAAAATTGTGTACGCCCATGGTTTAACAAAGAACTGCGGTACCCAAAGTACCATAGTGGTGATGCTTTAAAAGTCTTCTTTTTTTATTTTTCATTTGCTCAATCAATACATGTGATTTGTGCATTTAGTCTTACACATTGATATATAAACAAAAGCATATTAAAATTCCTGTCCATACAAAAAAAAAAACCTTATCAATTTACAGTACAACAGTGACATTTAAATTTTTCCCTTTTACTCCCCCCCACCCAACCCTTTTAATCTTAACAACCTGGGTCTTTTCTCCTATTCGCAAGCTCTCCCAAATCGAATGCATTGTCATTAGCGCATTTAACTTATAATCCCCCCCCCCCCAACCGCCCCATATAGGTTTCTACATCAGGAGCCTATCCTTTACCAGTTGTAATGACACAAGGCTAGGATCCTCCAGCCATGGTTGCCATATAAGATTGAATTTATCCACTGCCTTTCTACGTCTGTAGGCGAGCCGTTCTCTGAAAAGCAAGGAATTGACATACGCAATCCACTGCTTCCCTGTGGGAACCGTCTCTGCCATCCAGTATCGCGCTATTAGCTTTCTAGCCAGGTACATCAGTCTTATTATCATATAGTACCTTCCTTGTGGGAACTTTTCAGCTTCAATCGCCCCAAGCAGGTACACCAAAGGGTCCAAGGATATAGGTACCTGGGCCACTCTTGTGATGTTCTGGGAAACCTCCTCCCAGTATCTGTGGAGTTTTGGGCACCTCCAAATTAGATGTATAAAGTCCCCTTGCTGTACTTTGCACTTTGGGCACAAGGGGGAGTCCCTTCCTCCCCACTTGTAAAGCTGTACTGGTGTTCTATAGGCCCTATGCAGAATAAATAATTGTGATAATTTGTGGGACGCTGATACAGATACCGCCGGAATAGAGTCCAACGCCATATCCCACTGGTCCCCATCTATATCTCCGATGTCTTCTGCCCATTTACTACGACATCTAAGGGAGGCATAGTCCTGTATTGAGGATAGTAATTCCGCATATGTTTTTGATATTAGTCCTCTCTGGGTATCCGCCTAGAGGACCTCCATTTTAAAAGTATTTTACATGTCATCAGTTTAGAGTTTATCGTGAACTAAGGCCCTAGAATTATTACTCTCACACTCATGTTCGCAACAATATCTCCTGTGTGGTGCAGTTGATGTTTACATTCAAGTGCTTGCCCTGCACTGAGCTTTTCTTTTTATATGGGGTGTGTGCAGTGGTGATGGGCGGAGCTTTAAACCTTTTTAAAAATGTATTTTAATTTTTTAATTTATTTTATTAACGATGTGAATGACATTTAGAAACGTACTTTGGTAGACAAGTGGTTAAGAATCTGTTATTTCTTTATCGTACACCACGGGACACAGAGCCTTAATCATTATATAGTGGGTTGTATGGGTCACCGGAGGTGATTGGACACTGGCACAACCAATGAAGACAATTTCCCCTCCATAAAACTCCTCCCACAAGGGAAGTACCTCGGTTTTTTCCGCCAGTGTCTAAGGTGTTGGACGAGATTAGGATGTGCTGAAGGAAGCTCTGCCAAAGAAGCCCTCTGGGGGTAAAAGAGCTACACTTTCGTGTCCATCCAAGACGCCTAAATATTTAGGCCAAAACTGGATGGTATCCGGGCCTCGTGGACGAGGTGTCGCCTGTAATGTCTCTCTTCGGAGGACTGGGCTCTAGGGTCCAGCACTTTCGCTACTATACGCTAAAAGTCCTGGCAGAGTCTTTTACAAGGGAAGAGGCCTCCTTTAAATAGGAACCCATATCCCTGAAGGTTGGCACACATACCCCGCCGTGATGGGGGTAGATTGGTTCTGAAATCTGCAGCAGGGGATAAGGTAAGCAGGAAAGAGTCCGAAGTATTATCTTAAGGACCTTTCCTATATTTGTGTAGGTGTCTCTTCTTTGGCCACCACTAGAGGGAGTGAAGAGCTGAGTTCCACTCACCATACTCTAGAAGAGTGTCGGTTCCCTCGCACAAGCACACTCCTCCGCTGCAGAGCTCTGCCATGGTCAGCTGCCACTTCCCTCCTCCCCAGCTCAGTGTCAGGAGGATGTTCCTCCTTCTCAGACCGCCGCCATTGAACCCCTAGGAGGCGCGCTTTATAGTGTATGGCAAGGAGGGGGCGGCTGGGTCGCAGGCGTGCACGCTTTCCAGATGGCAATCTGAACAGGCAGGAAGCTACAAAACAGTCTCACAAGCCTGGATCTCTCTCCTTGATGGGACACAGCAGCGTAAAGGGCATGTAAGGTCTCTATGTGGTTTGGCTGAGCACTCCCAAATAAGACCCCTACATGAGACTGTGTGTTATTAGTTGCATACTTTTATGTAATTTGCTAAACTAGCACAGTAGTATATGCGCTTTGGTACCTCGGCTCTGCTTAGTAATGTGTCTTTCCAAAGAAGAAATTCGGGGACTAAAAAGGACAAAAAAGCACCGCCGCCTGAGGTGCCTGAGCCTGCATATGAGGACACTTTGGCGACAGCCCTTAACAGCTTGGAAAGGAGAATTGCTGCATTAATTGCAAAATCCTCACATAAGGACAAAAAGCGAAGCAGATCTTCTGTTTTCTATCTCCTTTCAGAAAAATATGAGGATGTTACACCTTCAGGGGATGAGGATTAGGAGTCGGAGGGATCAGGGCTATTGGAGGAACCTTTTTTTTGTTCCCAGGTTCTAAAATCACAGATGCAATGTTATGCTGAAGCAGTACGCTCCACATTTAAGTTACCCCCTTCGGAGTTAACTGAATCGCCTGTCTCCCCCCTGGGTTCATTAAAATCCCCGCAAGCTGCATGCTCCTTTCCAGTTCATCCTTTATTGGAGAATCTGATTTACGCAGATTGGTTACATCCAGATAAGCATTTTTTACCTCCGAGGAAATTTGATGTTCTTTATCCTATGGAGGAGAAATTTACCAAGAAGTGGAGTCTGCCCTCTGTAGGTGCAGCTATTTCTTGTGTAAATAAGAACCTAACTTGTCCTGTGGACAATGCTCAGGTATTTAAAGATCCTTCTGAAAAGAAATTGGAATCCTTTACTGAAATCTTCCTTTCTCTTGGCTGGAGCAGTGGCCCAACCTGCTGTGGCGGCAGTTGGTATGTGTCAGGTTCTAAAGGAACAAGTAAGACAGGGGCTTGAAGATCTGCCTCTAGAGCAGATCAAACTTTGGGAGAATCTGCCTAAGACCTTATGTTTTACAGTAGATGCCATTATAGACTCTGTTCAGAAAGCATCTCGCCTCACACTCCAGCTGGTGCATATCCGCAGGATTCTTTGGCTAAAGCATTGGTCAGCGGAAGCTCCATGCAAAAAACTTTTGGCCAGTTTCCCCTTCCATGGCGAACGCCTCTTTGGGGATGATTTGGAAAAATATATCCAAAAAATATTGATCGGTAAGACTACACTATTGCCAGAGAAGAAAAACAAGCGTCCTTGTTTTAAACGTTCTCTCTCCCCGGCTCCCGGAAGATCTGCCTCCAGCATTTTAGCCGTCGCCACAAAGGCTAAAGAAAACCAGGCCCAGAAGAGCAAGAAGCCGTGGGGTTCAAAAGCTAACGAGCAAAACCCCAAAGCCTCTTTATGAAGAGGCGCCCCCGCTCGGCCGAGTTGGGGGGGTGGCTTCGGCAGTTTTCAGCGGCATGGCAGGCAGAGATCCAGGACATGTGGGTAGTTTCCGCAGTATCCCTAGGATACAAACTGGAATTTCAAGAGGTCCAATCTTATCTGTTTCGAAGTTCAAGGCTCTCCAAAGATCCCTTTTTAAGTACTTTTTCAAAGGATTGGATCACTTTATGTCCCGGGGGTAATCATGGAAGTACCCCTAGAGGAGCAGGGTTTAGGTTTTTACTCAAACCTCTTTGTGGTTCCAAAACCAAATGGAGACGTCAGACCCATCCTGGATCTAAGATCTCTGAATCAGTTTCTGAGCATCCGCCATTTCCGAATGGAGACTATTCGATCTGTGGTCGCCACCCTACAAGGTGGAGAATTCTTGGCGTCTATAGACATCAAGGACGCATATTCCATCCCGCTCACCAAAAGTTCCTAAGGTTTGCGGCAGAACATCGCCACTTCCAGTTTGTGGCTCTGCCCTTTGGTTTGACAACCGCGCCTCGGGTATTTACAAAGGTTCTGGCCCCTCTGTTGGCAAAGCTGAGGGCACAGGGCATAGCGGTGACGGCCTATCTAGATGATCTACTTGTGATAGATCAGTCAGTGGCAGGATTAGATCACGCAGTGCTCAGTACAGTAAGATACCTGGAGCATTTAGGATGGATCATAAACTTACAGAAATCCTCTCTACAAGCCCTAAGAAGGGTAGAGTATTTGGGCATGATCATAGACACAGCCCAAAGCAGGGTATTCCTGCCAGAGCCAAAGATCAAGTCTTTAAGAGAATTGATCCACAAGGTCAGGGTGAAGAAAGGACCATTGATTCGCCTTTGCATGAGGCTATTAGGGAGGATGGTGGCCTCCTTTGACGCTGTTCCTTACGCCCAGTTTCATTCGAGACTACTGCAAGGCAGTATTCTAGCTGCCTGGAACAGGAGAAGGTAAGCTCTGGATTTACTCATGCGCCCATCTCCACAGGTGCGCCAAAGCTTCAGTTGGCGGTTAAAGACCGAGAACTTGCGGAAAGGAAGGTCCTTTCTCCCAGTCACCTGCAAGGTGGTGTCTACGGATGCCAGCCGGTTGGGCTGGGGAGCAGTGCTAGAAGAAGCTTCAGCCCAGGGTACCTGGGCCAAGTCCGAAGAGAGCCAGCCCATCAACATAATGAAGATCCGGGCAGTATACTTAGCCCTCAGAACCTGGACACACAGGTTACAGGACCACCCTGTTCAGATTCAATCCGACAATGCTACTGCTGTAGCTTATATCAATCACCAAGCAGGCACCCGGAGTCGGGATGCTCAGGAGGTGAATTGGATTTTGACATGGGCAGAAAAGCATGTTCCTTGTCTTTCTGCAATCTTCATTCCAGGGGTAGAAACCTGGCAAGCGGACTATCTAAGTCGCCAGCAGCTGTCACCAGGAGGGTGGTCTCTCCACCCCGATGTCTTTTAGGCAATATGCCAGAGATGGGGGGACCCCGGATGTATACCTGCTAGCTTCCAGGCTCAACAGGAAGTTGGTTAACTTTGTATCCAGGACGAGAGATCCGCTGGCCTACGGAACGGATGCTCTGATAATTCCTTGGAATCAGTTTTCACTGATCAATGCATTCCCACCGATCCCTCTCTTACAGAGCTTGCTGTGCAGGATCAAGAAGGAGGGAATACCATTACCCCTAGTGGCTTCAAATTGGCCCAGGAGGCCCTGGTACGCCGAGATCATAAAGATGGCGGTAGGAAGACCTTGGATGCTTCCACTACGTCACGACCTGCTTTCACAGGGTCCAGTGTTCCACCCTTCCTTACAAAAGCTAAATTTGACGGTCTGGCTACTGAGACCTACATTTTGAAGAAACGAGGGCTCCCGGGTCCTGTTCTTTCTACATTCATTAATGCTAGAAAGCCAGCCTCCAGGCTTATCTACTACAGACTCTGGAAGGCGTATGTTTCCTGGTTTGATTCCAGAGGGTGGAATCCTCAAAAGTATGCCATAAGTAGGATTCTCGCCTTTTGCCAATTAGGAGTGGGTATAAAATTAGCCCTGAGTACCATCAAGGGTCAAATATTGGCTCTATTGGTCTTTTTTCAGAGACCGTTGGCATCTTTCCCTAGTTCGGGCTTTCATTCAGGGAGTACAGCGGATAAATCCGCCAGTCAAGTCTCCCTTAGGTCCCTTGGATTTGAACTTGGTATTGTCAGTCTTGCAAAAGCAACCAATTGAACCTATCCGCCATATTCCTTTGATCCTTTTTAGCAGGAAATGTACCTTTTTGATTGCGATCTCTTCTGCTAGAAGAGTATCGGAGTTAGCAGCTCTTTCTTATAAAGAGCCTTATTTAATTTGTCACACAGACAAAATTGTGCTACGCCCCCATCCTACCTTTCTTCCAAAGGTGGTGACAGCGTTTCATTTAATTCAAGACGTTGTTTTGCCTTCCTTTTTTTTTCCTGATCCGCGGACAGCGGGGGAAAAGTTATTGCACTCTAGATGTAAAGAGAGCAGTAGAAGTTTATCTGCAGGCAACTGCTCAGATAGGTAAAACAGATGTTTCTCTTTCGTCCATGGACGGACACAGCTTCCTTAATTCTTGACATTAGGGTTATGTTCCGTCTATTAGGAGAGGACTAGGCAGACATGTTGGATATTTAAAAACATGTAATTATAGCAAAGCTGAACAGCCCCGCCCAGGGGGCGGTCCCTCTGGTCATAACCCCTCACCCTGCACTCAGCAGCAGCTCAGTTTTTTTTCTGCCTAGTAGAGATGGACCTGGCTCCCTAGGGGCCCATTGGTCCTGTAGAACTTTTTTTTATTTTTACTTTTTGATCCTGAGATCTACTATCAACTGCCAGCTGGGTGACAGGCTGGATAATATAGATCCTTGTAGTCTCCCCAGTCCGGCCATCGTGCGTGACCAGGCATTTAGCTACGTGCTGGTTCGGCCACGACATACCCCGTTTTCTCCGGGGCCCACATATGACCGGGCTACCGCTGTCCAGTCACAGTGGGCCGTGGCCGACAGCCACTCCATACTGCTCGGTGATGGGTCTGTCAGGAACGCGTCCAGCAGTCCTCGCAGGGACGGGTAAGTAAGGTTCCTCCTGTCTTGGCAGGATGGAACAGCTGGGCATTTCTGGGGTGGTCGATTTAGGGGGGTCTCTCGCCCTCCCTTTCCTCTCTCCCCGTCCATCCCTCCTCCCCATGCATGTGGGCCTGCTGTGTACCTGAGGGGAGGCTCTGGGTCCTGCGCGGTGTTTCCAGGTCCGCTCTAGTGTGGGTGGTCTGCCTTTTGGGGGGCCTCCGCTTGGAGACCCAGTGTTTTCATTGCCTTTTTATTTTTACCTCGGAACGAATCCGTGCCATTTTAAATGCGCCGGCGCCATTTTCCTGTAGCCGCGCTGTTTCTATTGCTCATACAGCCGGCGGCCATTTGCTTGTAGCTCACGCTCTTTTTTTTTTTTTTTTCCCTGAGTCAGCCGGCGGCCATCTTTTTGGGGCTTTAACATTGGTTTCGGCCTCTAGCGCTAGTTTTGTCATTCTGAAAGGCAGATCGCTTCAGAGACACCTCAGGCACACACTGCAGGAGTTGGAGCGGACCGCAGCGCTGAGCAGCGCCTGGGTCAGGACGGTGAGTCCCCTGGGCAGCTAGGATGGTGGGCCTTTTTTTTATCATGACTTATTCCCTGAGTGGCTGTCAGGTGAGCGGGTTAGCATGGCGTCAGAAGCTTCTTCCCCAGACATTCCAGTGGTAGCAACCTGTGTCCCTACACCTGCGGTACCTAGGGACGCTTTGTCGGCGGTCCTGGAATCATTTGTTGCCAGGGTGGAGGTGGTGTGCGGGTGAAAGAGGGGTAAAAAAACGCCCCCCTCCACCATCTTCTGGGGAAAGCTCTGACTCGGACCCGGGCCTGGCTGTGGCACAGAACCCCTGTTCTGAAGTGTCAAAGTATGCGGACCAGGACCATTCGGACAGTGAGGAAGACTCTGTGTCCGGGTCAGCGCAGGAGAAGGCGCTTGTTGGAGCACTTATCACCGCAGTGCGGGAAACCTTCAAGCTGGAGGATGCGGCTGGGGCATCTACTGAGGTGTCGGTCCCTTTTGGGTCCCACAAGCCGACCCGCACTACTAAGGCGTTTCCTTTTTATGTAACTTATTTTGATAAGTTTATAGACAAAGAATGCGAACGACCGCAGAGGACCTTTTCGGTCCCAAAACGCATGGCGGTCCGTTACCCCTTTTGAGGAGAGCCTTCTGGAAAAATGGGCATCTCCCCCGGTTGTGGACCCCCCCGGTATCCAGGTTAAACAAGGTAGCCACGATTCCGGTAGAGGGTACCCCTGCATTTAAGGATCCTGCAGATAGGAGGTCCGAAGCGGTGGCCCGGTCCATGTTCCCCATGCTGGGGTCAGCATTACGGCCAGTTTTGGCTGCGGCCCTGGTGTCAGACACTTACTGAATGGGCAAAATTGTTGCACCGGGAGTTGGAGAAGCAACAGGTCTGCGTAGAACTGGCTGACCAATTGGTGCATGGCCTCAAATATGTCTGCGATGCAGCCCTGGATACAGCTCCCCTGATTTCCAGAGCCTCAGTATCTGCTGTGGTACTGCGTCGCCTGATTTGGCTAAAATGCTGGTCCGCGGACCAGACTTCCAAGAAGGCTCTGGCAGATTTGCCCTTCCAGGGAGGGAGGCTATTTGGAGCCTCGCTGGACGACATTATTAAGAATGTCACTGGGGGTAAGAGCACGCTGCTCCTGCAATCCAGAAATGTTAAGGAGCCTTGCCGTAGGCCAAGGCCCTCCTTTTCCGCTCAGAAGCGTTTTTTCATCAGTCCGGGCCCGCAGGTAAGCGTTCCCAGGCCGACAAAGGGCCAGCTGAGGGACAAAAGCGTCCCTGGGTTCGCAAGCCAAGCAAGCCTGCGAACAAATCTGCTACTGCATGAAGGTCTGCCCCCGCCCGACTCTCGGGTGGGGGGTCGCCTTCACAAGTTTTCGATGGACCTCCCTGCTTTCCGACCAGTGGGTTTGCGAAGTGGTCTCGTCGGGGTACAAGATGAGACCACTCGTCTTTCTTTATTGTCTTGTCCACCAAACAGATTTTTTCCCTCCAACCTTCATCTTCTTCAGACTCGTCTGAATGCCCTATTTGGGGCAGTGCAGGACCTGCTGAGGCACGGGGTAATAGTACCTGTGCCGCTGCCGGAAAGGTTTCAGGGATTCTACTCCAATTTGTAGTCCCAAAGAAGGATGGGGTCCGTCCAATCCTGGACCTGAAGGCCCTCAACTCCTTTTGTAAAAGTACGAAGGTTCAAGATGGAATCAGTTTGCTCTGTGGTCGCTGCACTCCATCCAGGGGATTTTCTGGCGTCCTTGGACATCAAAGACACATACTTGCATGTCACCATATATGTCGGGCATCAAAAATTTCTGCGCTTTGCAGTCGGGGATGATCACTACCAATTTGTGGCTCTCCCTTTTGGCCTGGCATCGGCACCAAGGTTCTCACCCCGATTCTGGCCTTGCTGAGACAGCGAGGAATCTCTATCGTGGGCTACCTGGACGACCTCCTTCTGAGAGCTGCTTCAGACTCCGAATTAAAGGAGGATGTGGCGATTGCCAGTCAGACTCTTCAAGAATTTGGTTTGGTGCTGAACCTCCAGAAGTCGGTGTTGGTGCCGACTCACCAACTATGTAACTATGTTGTTGCAGACTCAGCACCTGAAATACCTGGGCTTGATTCTGGACTCATCAGAGGCGAGAGTTTTTCTCCCTTTGGAAAAATTGCAGACTCTTCAGGCGGTGGTGAAGTTGCTGGCATCCCGCAGGTCGTCGCTGCGCTTTGCATGCGAGTCCTGGGTCTCATGGTAGCCTCCTTCGAGGCAGTGCCGTATGCTCAATTCCACACTCGAGTCTTGCAGAAGGAGATCCTATCCAAGTGGGATAAGTCTCCGTTGTCCCTGGATTGTCAAATCCAGGTGAGCCAACTAGTCAGGTCTTCCCTGGTCTGGTGGCTGAGATCTCCGGCCCTTCAGTCCGGAAAGTTGTTCCTTCCCTTTCACTGGACGGTGATCACGACGGACGCCAGCCTGACCGGTTGGGGGGGGGGGAGTTTGGGGCGTACAGTCGACACAGGGACGCTGGACGCAGGAAGAATCCCACCTGCCGATGAATGTGCTGGAACTTTGGGCGATCAGGCAGTGCCTCTCCACATGGTCACAGAGACTGCAGGGTCTCCAGTCGGACAACGCCACGACGGTGGCATATGTCAACCATCAAGGAGGAACAAGCTCGGCCTCCGCATCGGAGGTCACTCACATCCTGCGATGGGCAGAGCGGAGCGTGCTGGCTTTATCGGCCGTATACATTCCGGGCGTAGAAAACTGGCAAGCGGACTACCCAAGTCGCCAGATGCTGTACCAAGGAGAATTGGTCGATACACCCGGATGTGTTTCGACTCCTTTTGCCTGAAATGGGGCACGCCAGACGTGGATCTCCTGGCTTCTCGACTCAATCGGAAGGTATTGAGGTTTGTGGCCAGATCAAAAGATCCCTGGGCGGACGCGAAAGACGCGTTAGTGGCTCCGTGGGGACAGTATCGGCTATTTTATGCCTTTCCCCCACAAACTTCTTCCTCGTCTGCTCCGCAGAGTGCAGACCGAGGGGATTCCGGTGATTCTAATTGCCCCAGATTGGCCTCGGCGTCCCTGGTTACGCCGACCTAGTACGCCTGGTGGCGGATGCCCCTTGGCGACTGCAGATGCGAGAGGACCTTCTGTCGCAAGGTCCTTTTACTTAATCCTGCTTTACAGTCGCTGGCTTTAACTGCATGGCTGTTGAAAGTCAGGTTCTGAGGGACCGAGGCCTCAGTAATTTCCACCATGCTGAGGGCACGGAAGTCATCTTCTCGGAAGATCTATCATCGCACGTGGAAGGCCTACATCTCTGTGTGAGGAGGTGGGGTGGCGTCCACGGGCATATTCGGTTTCCGGGATCCTGCTGTTTTTACAGCGTGGAGTGGATCAGAAACTTGCCTTAAGCACCATTAAGGGGGAGATTTCAGCCTTGGCTGTTTCCTTTCAACTATCCTTGGCAGCTCATTCACTGGTGAGTACATTTGTGCAAGGGGTCCGACATGTGGCTCCTCTGGTTCGACCACCACTACCTCCGTGGGATTTGAATCTGGTGCTCTCGGTACTTTAGAAACCTCCCTTTTGAGAGCATCAGAGAGATTCCTCTTTTTTGTTTATTAAATCAATTCTTTTATAGATGTCTATGATGACACAACCCTCACATGGCAATCTACTTTTGGGGAGTACTGGGTTTGTTTTCAAATCTTTTTTTATTTAAAAAAAAATTCTGTACATACAATCTTCCATATCATTACCAATTGACACATTACATTACAAAAAAATTTAAACAGTACATACATACACTTACAACAATATATACACCATATGGGTCAATCCTGTAGCCTCATTTATTCTTCTCCTCTCTCTCTTTATTTTCCCTTTTTAACTTACATGGCCTCTGTTATCTTTCTCCTTTTTCCTCCCCTTTTCCTTCGCCTTTATCTCCCCCCCCCCCCCCCCCTCATCCCAGGTTTCAGGTGCCTAGTGCCTTTCCCCATTCTACTCTTCCCTTCCCTTTTCCCCCCTTAAATTAGTATTTGTGTCCTCTGTGTTATCTGTAGTTTATGAGGAGACATGAGTACCTCTCTCGGTCTCCAAAAAAAATAAAATAAATTGTAGGTTTGTCAGGGCTTGACAAATGTGCTTGAAATCTAGGAGCCAGCTAGAAAAGTTAGGAGCCAGTTTTTTTTTTTTTCAGCATGCCGAATGGCTGGCTTCTGTCGGACCGGCTGCCATACACACGGGCCGAATGGCAGCCAGTTTTTATTGAACCGACCAATGTCGCCCGGCATTCGGCCCTTGTGTACAAGGCTTGATGGTGTGATGGGCAGCGGCTCACAGTGCAGCAAGGTGGGGATGAGAGGAGATCCAGTAGCTTCAGTAACTCATGCCACCCTAGGCCCCTTGCACACGAGCACCTCTGCTAAGCGGAATCCGCTTGCTCAGCGGAGATTTCTCCACTAATCCCCGCTGAGCAGGTGGATGACAGGTCCTTAGTATACAGCTGGTTGTGTTATAATTGTATACAGAGCTCAGTATACAGCTGCCGGCTGTGTTTATAATTGTATACAGAGCTCAGTATACAGCTGCCGGCTGTGTTTATAATTGTATACAGAGCTCAGTATACAGCTTCTGGCTGTGTTTATAATTGTATACAGAGCTCAGTATACAGCTGCCGGCTGTGTTTATAATTGTATACAGAGCTCAGTATACAGCTGCCGGCTGTGTTTATAATTGTATACAGAGCTCAGTATACAGCCGGCTGTGTTTATAATTGTATACAGAGCTCAGTATACAGCCGGCTGTGTCTGAACATGGCAGAACTCCTGCACAGTTCCTGTCGTTTTTTTTTTTTTTTTTCCTGAGCTTAAATTTGCTCTTTTCTAATGTTATTTAGACTAATATTTTACTATCATTACACTTATTTGGCCCATTGTAGTTCACCAATGAATCCCAATTCTACTTTATCCCTATACTATGGAGTGACACGTCAGTGAGTTTGGTTTTTCTTTTTGTTTACATTACAAACCTATATGTTGCTATGCCATGTCAACAATATGCTATGAATATGCATACAATAAATCATATGTACTTTTATTATTGGTCATGCATTGTGCTTATATGTAACGTGTGGTTCCTGGCAGCAATGAACCCATATGTTATCATGCCATGCTGTTACTTTGTTATTATGATATATACAATAAATTTTATGTTTTTTACATAGCTATGTACTGTGTCACTATGCAACATATGTCGTTCTTGTTCAATATGTACTACCTACTGGACACACTCTGACGTGCTCTCTCCTTGGCTGCATGATTCATTTAAAGTCCCACCTTCCTCCCCCTTTCTTCCAATTCAACAGGAATGGAGGCTATTGTCCATATTTGTTCAAAGCCTCATTTAAAGTCCCATTTTAGTTTAGCATAGGTTTTTAGAATTTTTTGTTTGATTGCTGTTCCCTCCCCTTGGTTTTTTGACACTGCCTGGGGACGTCCCTAATGTCAAGAATTATGGAAGCTGTGTCCGTCCATGGACGAAAGCGAAAATAGGATTTTTGTACTCACCGTAAAATCCTTTTCTCTGAAGTCCATGGACGGACAGAGCACCCACCCCTCCTTTTTATGTTTTGTACTGCTTTTTGATGAACTGAGCTGCAGGGTGAGGGGTTATGACCAGAGGGACATAACCCTAATGTCAAGAATTAAGGAAGCTGTGTCCGTCCATGGATTTCAGAGAAAAGTATTTTACGGTGAGTTCAAAAATCCTATTTTTGTTTATTTTGCCAGATGGTCCCAAAAAGGGCTAAGCGGCATCAAAATCCACCATTTCTAGGTGGATTCGACAAGTAATTATTCAAGCTTATGGTTTAAGGAACAAGATTCCTCCTTTTTCATTTAAGGCGCACTCTAGCAGGGCAATAAGTGCTTCATGGGCAGTGCATCACCAGGCTTCGATGGCTCAGCTCTGTAAAGCTGCAACTTGGTCTTCAGTCCATACATTTACCAAATTCTATCAAATAGATATAAAAGGACATGAGGTTTCTGCTTTTGGGCGTAGTGTGCTGCAGGCAGCAGTCTAGGGCTTCTTGTCCGTTTAGCGACCTGATTGATCTGTGTTTCCCACCCTTCATATTGAGCATTGCTCTGGGATGTCCCACTATGTAATGATTAAGGCTCTGTGTCCTGTGGTGTACGATAAAGAAAATAGGATTTTTAATAACCGCTTACCTGTAAAATCCTTTTCTTGGAGTACACCACGGGACACAAAGTTCCCCCCTTCTATGGGGAACCTTACTGCTTTGCTACAAAAACTGAGGTACTTCCCTTGTGGGAGGGGTTATATGGAGGGGAACGTGTCTTCATTGGTTGTGCCAGTGTCCAATCACCTCTGGTGACCAATACAACCCACTATGTAATGATTAAGGCTCTGTGTCCTGTGGTGTACTCCAAGAAAAGGATTTTACAGGTAAGCTGTTATTAAAAATCCTGTTTCTCTTATCATCCATGGACTGACACGGCGTCTCTTATTCACTGTCCCTGCTTGCAGGAGAAGACCTAGGCAGAATGTGAGATGTTATACATACATTCGAAAAGCCAGAGTTGAACAGCCCCGCCCAGGGGGAGCCGTCCCTCCGGACATAACCCACCCCCTGCAGTCAGCAGACCTCAGTTTTTTTTTGCCTAGGAGAAGACGTGGCTCTCTCAGGAGCCAGTCTCCTGGAAGATTTTATTTTATTTTTGAGACCTTCAATCAACTGTCGGCTGGGCAACAGGTTGGGTACACTGGTATCCTCGTAGTGTTCCCTGTCCGACCATCGAGCGTGCTGATCCTCGCCTTGTGTGCGTGAGACTCAGTTCACGACATGCCCCATGACTCCAGGGGTGGCTGGGTTGCTTTCATGCTCCCGCGGTCCTCTCAAGATTGAACAGTACCTGACGGACTGTATCTCTCGCGGTGGATCGGGCCGACAGCTACGCAGTACTACTCCGTGATAGGTCTGTCAAACACACCAGTGGGTCCCTCAGGGGATGGGTAAGTAGTCTCTCCTGCCTGCAGGTGAGTACAACATGCTGTGTGTGTGTGTGTGTGTGTGTGTGTGTGTGTGTGTGTGTGTGTGTGTGTGTTTGCTTCTCTGTGAGGGATTTTCCCTGTCTCCCCCTGTGTTTTATTGTCACTCTCTGTCAGGGTGCATGGGGGTCATACTGTCCTGGGGGGGCTCATGCTGGTCTGCATATCGCTGGGGGCCTTTTGTGTGATTTTGGGGCCTGGGCGCCGTTTGGCGCTGTGTGTGTGCTGTTTTTAATTTCAACTGCGCATGGCGGCCATTTTGCCACAGATCGCCTCAGTGAAGTGCAGCGGCGATTTTCTTGTAGCCCGCGCGCTTTTCAGCACTAGTTTGGCCTCTATCGCAGCTGTAACAGCGCGAATCTCCTCACAGCTCACTCGCGCTGACGCAGTGCGGAACAGAGCGGTCCTGGTCTGGTCTGGTGAGTCCCCTGGGCGCCCCCTCCTCAGTCAGCACAGCCTGTGGGTGGACTTTTTTATCTGAGGAGTCTCAGAGGGGGGCAATATGGAGTCAGTGTCACCATCTTCCCCTTACATGTTGGATGCAACAGGCAGTGCTCCAGCACCTGCAGTCCCTATGGACCAGTTGCCGGAAGTCCTGGAATCCTTTCTGACCAGGAGGGAAGCGGTGTGCGAGCGCAAGGGAGCAAAAAAGCCCCTCTCCCCACTTTATCTCCACAAAAAAAAGGGGGGGCGTGCGCTGATTCAGATATGGGCCTAGCCACTACCGCTCAGGACCCTAGCTCTGAATATTTTGATGGTTTTGAACAGGACATTCCTTGCGAGGAAGACTCCAGTTCTGAGTCAGTAAATGACAGGGCGCTTGTTAGTGAACTCATTGATGCGGTGAGGGACACTCTCAAGCTGAATGCTGCGGATGCAGAACCTCAGGCGGACAGTCTCCTTTGGTTCTTTTAAGGCCGGGCCTTCTAAAAAGTTTTTTCCATATGTACCTTTGATAAGGTCTGGGAAAAAGTCGCAGAAGACTTTTAAGGTCCCGCGGCATTTGTCTATCAGATACCTCTTTGAAGATGCCCTACTTAGAAAGTGGGCTTCTCCCCCAGTGGTCGACCCTCCAGTCGCCCGGTTGAACAAGGCCACCACTCTCCCGATGGAGGGGACTCCTGCATTTTGAGGACCCCACTGACAGGAGGTCAGAAGTGGTGAGCAGAGCCATGTTTGCCTTGTTGGGATCCGCCCTACGGCCTGTGGTAGCGGCGACCCTTGTGTCTCAGACCCTTACGGGATGGGCAAAATATTTTGCACCAAACTGTACAGGAGCATAATCTTCCTCCAGACACTATTGCTCTGGCCCACCTCATGGTGCAGGGCCTGGTTTATGTGTGCAACGCCACGTTAGGCGCGGCCCCTTAATATCCAGGGCCTCTGTCTCGGCGGTGGTATTGTGTCGTCTTATCTGGTTGAAATGCTGGTTTGCTGACCTAGCCTCTAAAAAGCTCCTGACGGATCTACCATTTTAAAGGTGGTAGGCTTTTCGGTGCTGCGCTGGATGACATTATCAAGGATGTCACGGGAGGTAAAAGCTCTCTTCTTCCTCAGACTAGCAAGGGGAAGGAGGCCCGCCGTAAGCAGGGTCCTTCCTTTCCAGCAAAAAAGTTTTTTTTTTTTTTTCGTCAGTCAGAGTCCACGGGTAGCCCTCCCAGACTGACTGCAGTGCGGCTGGTGGACACGCGCCCCTGGGTGCGTAAGCCAAACAAGCCGGCTCCCAAGCCCGCCTCCGCGTGAAGTCTTGCCCCCACCCGACTCTGGGGTGGGGGGGGGGGGGGCTTCGCAGGTTCACGTATCGGTGGACCTCCCTGATCTCCTACCGGTGGTTCTGCGAGGTGGTCACCTCAGGTTACAGGATAGTTCCGTTCCTGGCCCCAGACAGATTCTAACCTCGAATCTTCCTCTCTTTCCTGCCCGTCGGGCAGCCCTATGGGGGCTGTTCAGGATTTGATCAGGTCCGGAGTGATTGTGCCGGTTCCGTCACAGGAGAGGTTTCAGGGATTCTACTCGAATCCATTTGTTCCAAAAAAAGGAAGGGGTTCGGCCTATCCTGGACCTCAAGGCTCTGAATGCTTTCGTGAAGGTGCAAAAATTCTGCATGGAATCCATTCGCACGGTGATCGATACACTCCGTCAAGGGGATTTTCTGGCGACCTTGGACACCAAGGACGCCTACGTGCATGTTTCGATCTGCGCAAGTCACCAGAAGTTTCTGCGCTTGCAATCGGCGAAGTCCACTATCAATTTGTGGCTCTTCCTTTCGGCCTAGCCTCGGCACCGAGGGTGTTCACCAAGGTGCTTGCGCCGGTTCTAGCTTTGCTGAGACAGCGAGGCATTGCTATTGTGGGCTATCTGGACGATCTTCTAAGAGCAGAAAGTGGCTCAGAATTAGAAGACAGTGTGACTATCGTCAGTCAGACCCTCAGGGACTTCGGGTGGCTCCTGAACATTCAGAAGTCAGTCCTGGTACCGACTCAGCGTCTGGAGTATCTAGGTCTGATTCTGGACTCCTTGGAGGCAAAGGTATTCCTACCTCCGGGGAAGTTACTGACACTTCAGTCTGCAGTGCGGGTGCTGACATCCCGAAAATGGTCATCAATCCGTTTTTGCATGAGAGTCCTGGGACTCATGGTGGCCTCCCTCGAGGCCGTTCCGTATGCCCAATCACACACCAGGGCATTGCAGAAGGAGATCTTGCTCACTTGGGACAAATCCCCGTTGTCTTTTGATCTTCCGATCCAGGTGAGTCACCTGGTCAGGGCGTCCCTAACATGGTGGTTGGGCTATCCGGCTCTTCGGTCCGGGAAGTCGTTCCTCCCCATCCAATGGACGGTGTTCACGACGGACCCCAGCCTGACAGGCTGGGGTGGAGTCTGGGGAGTCCTGTCGGCCCAAGGGCTTTGGACTCCGGACAAAGCCCGTTTACCGATCAATGTTCTGGAAATACGGGCAATCAGGCTGTGCCTCGCCTCGTGGTCTGAGATTACAGGATCGCTCCATCAGGATCCAGTCGGACAACGTCACAGCGGTGGCATATGTCAACCATCAAGGGGGGACTCGGAGCTCAGCTGCGGCTTCCGAGGTCGTCCGTACCCTGAAGTGGGCCAAAAAGAAGCGTGCTGGCTCTGTCGGCCGTTTACATTCCGGGCATAAACAATTGGCAGGCGGACTATTTGAGTCGCCAGACGCTGGACCAGGGAGAGTGGTCCTTGCACCCAGAGGTATTTCAACTCCTTTGCCGATGGTGGGGCACGCCGGATGTGGACCTGATGGCCTCTCGACTCAATCGCAAGGTGTCGAGGTTTGTGGCCAGATCCAGGGATCCTTGGGCTGATGCCTTGGATGCGTTAGTGGCCCCATGGGGTCATTATCACCTGATATACGTTTATCCTCCGCTGCTGTTGCGCCCTCGCCTGCTGCGCAGGGTGGCAACCGAGGGAATTCATTGCCTCATTGCTCCGGATTGGCCTTGGCGTCGCTGGTACGCCGATCTGGTACGTCTCGGTGTGGACGTTCCCTGGCGGTTGCCAATAAGGGAGGACTTTCTGTCTCGGTCCTATATTTCGTCCTGCTTTACAGTCTCTGGCTTTAACGGCATGGCTGTTGAAAGCCAGGTGTTGAGAGACCGAGGTCTCTCGGACTCGGTCATTTCGATCATGTTAAGGGCACGGAAGTCTTCCTCCAGAATGATCTATCGCGTACCTGGAAAGCTTACATCGCCATGTGCGAAGAGCTGGACTAGCGTCCTCGGGATGTATTCCGTCCCTAGAATCCTGCGTTTTCTGCAGCGCGGAGTGGCCCTAAAGCTCGCTTTGAGTACCATTAAGGGTCAGATTTCGGCCTTGGCCGTCTTCTTTCAGCGACCACTAGTACTGGGAAAAAAATCGATTTTAATCTTGAATCGAGTTTTGAGTTCAAATCGATTCAGATTTGAAGAAGATCAATTTTTTTTCGATTTTATATATTTTTTTTTTTATTATTTTTTCCTTCAGAGATTCCGTAGCAGGGCTGCAAGGGGCGTATCCGGAATGGCACGTGGCGGCGTTACCCCAATTACATCTACTCGCCGCAGCCGCCGCAAGTAGATGTAATGTAACACTAACCGCAAGCTGCCGTCTGCCTACCTGATCAGCGTGTCATACAGACAGACGGCGGCCATTGCAGTGTTCAAAAGCCGCACCTCCCGAGTCCTCGTCGTCTGTGATAGGCAGAACACTCAATTTCACAGCAGGCAGTGTTCAGCCTATCATGGACATCCTCTCATCCTTGTCTGTGTTATGAGGATGTCCGTGATAGGCGGAACACTGAATGCTGGGAAATTGAGTGTTCCGACGATCACAGACGAGGAGGAGGCGCGGCTTTTGAATACTGGAATGGCCGCCGGTGTAGCAGTAAAATCCGTAACCCACGAAAATCTGCATCAGGTATGGGCACAGTGAGGCACGGGCACAGTTCAATTCAACTAAGAGTAACCTCAGGATTTTTTGTTTTATTAGCTAAATCCAAATACAGTATTTAACAATCTTTGTTGCACACTGACTTTGCAGTTAGAGAAAGGGTTTGCCTTTGCAATTTTGTTTGTTGAAAGGATAAGGCGGTGTTGCGTCTGCAACCTTCTTTTTTGCCAAAGGTGGTCTCGGCCTTTCACCTAAATGAGGACATTGTCCTCCCGTCCTTGTGTCCTCACCTATCGCATCCCAGAGAGTTTGTGCTTCACACATTGGACGTGGTACGAGCCCTGCGGGTGTACCTGTCTGCTACTGCTTCTATTCGGAAGTCTGACTCACTGTTCGTAACTGCCTCTGGTCCAAAACAGGGCCAAGCGGCTTTGTCTGCCACCATTTCTAGGTGGATCAGACAAACCGTCATTCAAGCCTATGCTCTCAAGGGGCAGGCACCTCCCTTTCCGGTCAAGGCGCATTCAACCAGGGCAATTGGTGCGTCCTGGGCTTTCCGACATCAAACGTCGGTTGCACAAGTGTGCAAGGCGGCGATCTGGTCGTCTGTTCATACCTTTTCTAAGTTTTATAAGGTTAATGTGGCTGCATCTTCGAATGCTTCCTTCGGCCGCAAGGTGTTGCAGGCCGCTGTTTAGAGTTGCAACTCCTCCATTGAGGAGCTCTGCCTTGTTTGGAGTGAGGTTTTTTGGTTTTTCCATTGATACTGCTTTGGGACATCCCACGTGTACAGTAAATAAGAGACGCCGTGTCAGTCCATGGATAAGAGAAAACAGGATTTTTGTACTCACCGTAAAATCCTTTTCTCTGACATCCATGGACTGACACGGCACCCACCCTGACTTTTAAAGTTTTTGTACTGCTTTGTTACGAACTGAGGTCTGCTGACTGCAGGGGGTGGGTTATGTCCGGAGGGACTGCCCCCCATGGGTGGGGCTGTTCAACTCTGGCTTTTAGAATGTATGTATAACATCTCACATTCTGCCTAGGTCTTCTCCTGCAAGCAGGGACATAACCCACGTGTACAGTGAATAAGAAACGCTGTGTCAGTCCATGGATGTCAGAGAAAAGGATTTTACGGTGAGTACAAAATCCTATTTTCTCTTATCGTCCATGGACTGACACAGCTGGATACTGTAAACGTGTGGGTATATGTCCCTGCTCGCAGGAGAAGATCTAGGCAGAATGTTAGATTGTTAGAAACATACATTCTAGAACAAACCAGAGCTGAACAGCCCCGCCCAGGGCGGCGGTCCCTCCGGACTTTACCCTCCCACCTGCAGCTAGCAGTCTCAGTTTTTTTCTGCCTAGCAGAAGGAGAAGACGTGGCTCTCTCAGGAGCCAGTCTCCTGGAAGATTTTACTTTTAAATTTTATTCCTTTGGGAATTTTGTTATTTTATTTTTGAGACCTTCAATCAACTGTCGGCTGGGCAACAGGTTGGGTACACTAGTATCCTCGTAGTCTTCCCTGTCCGACCATCGAGCGTGCTGATCCTCGCCTTGTGTGCGTGAGACTCAGTTCACGACATACCTAGGGCCGAAACAACTAATCGATTATGAAATTAATCGATTACAATTTTCATAATCGATTAATCGGCCAGTAACATAATGGGGTTAAAACAAAACTAAAATTAGCCCTTTATAGTACAAAAAGAGCAAATCGCTACTGTAAATATTACTTTCACTGTCCCACAGTAAAAAATTAACCCCTTACAGTAGAGCTGCACGATTCTGGGAAAAATGAGAATCACAATTCTTTTGCATAGATTGAAGATCACGATTCTCAAAAAAAATTTAATATTTTACAGATTTACAACCTCTGAACATGAGAGATATATAAAATATCTGTGCGCAGTCTCGTAAGGGACAGTGGTTGGTATTTTAAGTCCTCCTTTAATAGCCTGTCTGCAAGGTCTGGGTAGCTGACTCAGACTGTGCTGTGGTAATATTCATAATATTGTATAAGGGACAGTGGTTTTTGGTATTTAAAGTACACTCCTCACATGCCCCCCTTTAATAGCCTGTCTGACTGTCACCTGCAAGGTCTGGGCCCCAGACCTTGCAGATGACAGTCAGACAGGCTATTAAAGGGGGGCATGTAAGGAGTGGACTTTAAATACCAGAAACCACTGTCCCTTATAAAATATTATGAATATTACCACAGTCTGAGTCAGCTACCAATATTATGAATATTTCCACAGTCAGCTACCCCAGAGTTTGGGGTAGCTGACTGTGGTAATATTCATAATATTTTATAAGGGACAGTGCCAGTGGTTGCTGGTACTCACGTGTGTGTTGGAATCATCGGATCAATACTGTTGCACACATAGACTCAGTGTGCAATGTGCACTCACTGTGGTGTTTCATTAACAGGTGTTGTGCCGAGAATGGTTCCCCGCCGGATTCTGTTCCCCCTAGCTCTCGGCTCTTATCGGAACTCGGCCCCCCAGCCCTGTACATTGCCGCTCCCTCCTACTGTTCCTCACGAATGCAAATTCTCCTAATACCGCCCCGCCTCTCCAGCCCTCTGCTTTGCCGCTCACGCCTACTGTTTTTTCAGGAATGCTAATGAGCAGAGGGCTGGAGCGGCCGAAAAACGTGGTGGTACCGCCCACGATGATGTGGCGCATCACGCTCTCTGCTGACTGACCTCAGTTCCTATTGCTGACGTCAGTTCCGATCAGCGCCATTTGCGTTCCATGCCTGTTCCGGCGCGGAAATACGAAAATACAAAAATCGAGCTAATCCAGCCTGGAGATCGCGGGGGTTGGGGGGGGGGGGGGGTGTGGTGGTAATTGAAATCCCGATCTTATAACGCTGCTCTTTTTGTACTAATTTTAGTTTTTGTAACCCCATTATGTTACTAAACCTCTCAGGCCTGGGTCACTCTGTTTTTTGGTGCTTTTTGCAGAAACACACTACAATTCATTTACATCGTTTCCTATGGGACACATTCACATCCATGATTTTTTCAGCTGCGTCGTATTTGGAAAGGGCAAGGACTTTTTTTTAAACGCAAAACGGTGCTATTTTGTTTTTTGGGTTTAATGTACTTCAATGGAGGAGCTGCAGAAAAGCATGTAACGTGTTTTTGCGGTAATTTGTGTTTTGTAATCTGCCCAAAAACAAATTGGGCAAAAAAAAGAAAAAAAGCAAATCGCAGCAAAATTACCTTTTTTTTTTTTTTTTTATTTATTTATTTATTTATTTATTTTTTTTTTTTTGGTTTATTAACCAATTAATCGAAACAATAATCGGCCAACTAATCGATTATGAAAATAATCGTTAGTTGCAGCCCTAGACATACCCCATGGCTCCAGGGGTGGCCGGGTTGCTTTCATGCTCCCGCGGTCCTCTCTAGATTGAACAGTACCTGACTGTATCTTTTGTGGTGGACCGGGCCGACAGCTACGCAGTACTACGCTGTGATAGGTCTGTCTGAGATAAGCCAGTGGGTCCCTCTAGGGACGGGTAAGTAGTCTCTCCTGCTGCAGGAGAGTACATACTGGCTGTGTTTCTTTATGTGGGGGGTTCTCCCTGTCTCCCCCCTGTTATGCTGCTCTCTGCACCCTGTACTGGTGCTGTGCTGTGTGGGGGTGCTTGGGGGTCACTCTGGCCTGGCTGGGGGAGCTCATGTCTGTTTTAATGGCACTGGGGCAGTGTTCTGGTGTGTGAGTGTTGACATTCTGTGGTGGAATAGTGGTTACATGCATGCTTAGCAAAGCTAAGCTTCACAGATTCAGTTCCTGAGGGGGGCTGTTTGTGTTCAAACAGCCGCCCCAGCGCTTGCCGTGCCACAGCCAGTGAGGGCAGGAGCTCCTGCCTTGTGGTTAGTGAACAACCACAAAACATGTGCGCCATTAGCGCTGTAAGGTCATTTTGAAAAAACCGCGCTCGGCGGCCATTTTGCCGTGGATCGATGGCACAGTATTGTAAGCGGTCGGCGGCCATTTTCTTGAAGCCGCAGCGTTTTTGCTTGCAGTTTCGGCCTCTATCGTCCGCTGCTGCGGCGCGAATATCCAATCTCCTCACAGTCCGGTCTCCCCAGGCTTCACCCACGCGGCAGCGCGATTTCATACAGCGGAATGAGCGGTCCTTACAGGGGTTGGTGAGTACTCTGGGTGTCCCCCCCCCCTCAGCTTCAGCATAGCCAGTGGGTGGACTGTTACTCATTATGATAGTGTTTAACAGTCAGAGGGTGGCAGTATGGAGTCTAGTTCACCTGATTCTCCACACTTGTCTGAGGCAACTGGCAGTGCTCCTGCACCTGTGGTCCCTAGCGACTAATTGTCGGCAGTCCTGGAATCATCCTTGTCAGGATGGAAGTGGTGTGCAAGCGCAAGGGAGCTGTAAAGCGCCCCCTCCCCACACATCCTCTTGTAGGGGAGTGCTCTGTCTCAGATATGGGCCTAGCTATGGCTGCTCAGGATCCTAGCTCTTAGGATTTTCATGTTTTTTTAAACAGGATATTCCCTGTGAGGAAGATCCCAGTTCTGAAAAACTGACAGGGTGCTTGTAAGTGAATTCATTGATGCTGTGAGGAACACTCTCAAGCTGAATGTTGAGGCTGAGGAACCGCAGGTAGAAGCTGTCTCCTTTGGTTCCTTTAAAGCCGTTTATTCAAAAAGGTTTTTTCCATATGTGCCTTTTTTTGATACATTCATTGACTAAGTCTGGG
Source organism: Rana muscosa (assembly GCA_029206835.1). Classification (NCBI taxonomy): domain Eukaryota; kingdom Metazoa; phylum Chordata; class Amphibia; order Anura; family Ranidae; genus Rana; species Rana muscosa. The sequence goes on from CM055117.1 coordinate 970,047,018, forward strand.
GTAAGCGGCAGAGGACTTTGACGGTCCCGCGGCGCCTAGCCATGAGGTACCCCTTTAAGGAGGACCTGGTTAAGAAGGGGCTCTCCCCCCAGTGGTCGCCCCCCCAGTCGCCCGTTTGAATAAGGCTACCATGCTCCCAATGGAAGGGACTCCTGCATTTAAGGATCCCACTGACAGGAGGTCAGAAGTGGTGAGTCGAACTATGTTTACCTTATTGGGGTCTGCCTTGCGCCCTATAGGGGCGGCGAGACTTGTGTCTCCAGACACTCGCAGGATGGACAAAGATTTTGCACCAGACGGATCAGGAGCAAAATCTTCCTCCTGAGACCATTACCCTGGCTCACCAACTGGCGCAGGGTTTAGTCTCTGTGTGCCATGCCACTTTGGATGCGGCCCCTTTAATTTCTGGGGCCTCTATCTGCTGTGGTGCTGGTCGGCCGACCTAGCTTCCACATAGCTCCTGGCTGACTTGCCCTTTGAGGGCGGTAGATTGTTTGGGGCCGCCCTGGATGCCATTATTATGGATGTCACAAGGGGTTAAAGGACTTTCCATCCTCAGTCTGGTATGGAAAAAGGAGCCCCACCGTAGGCCGGGCCCACCCTTTCCGGCAAAGAAGAATGATTTTCTTCTCGTCAGTCAGAATCCACGGGTAAGCCCTCCCAGACTGGGTAAAGTGCGGCTGGGGGACATAAGCGTCCCTGGGTGCGTAAGCCTAACAAGCAAGCTCCCAAGCCTACCGCCGCAGGGAGTCTTGCCCCTGCCCAACTCTGGGGTGGAGGGGGGACGTCCTTGCAGGTTCACGTTTCAGTGGACCTCCCGGATCTCCGACTGGTGGGTGTGCGACCTCAGGATACAGAATAGCATTCCGTTCCTGGCCCCCAGATAGATTCTTTCCCTCAATTCTCCCTCTCCTTCCTGCCCGTCGGGTGGCCCTCTTAAGGGCCGTACAGGATTGATCAGGTCCGGAGTGATTGTGCCGGTTCCCTCACGGGAGAGGTTGTTCAGGGTTTCTACTCGAATCTGTTTTGTAGTCCCAAAAGGTGGACGGGGGTTCGGCCAATCCTGGACCTCAAGGCCTGACTGCCTTTGTGATGGTGCAAAGGTTCCGCATGGAATCCATTCTCGCGGTGTTCGCTACACTCCAAGGGGATTTTCTGGCATCCTTGGACATCAAGGCCGCCTACTTGCATGTTCCGATCTGCGCACGTCAACAGTAGTTCCTGCGCTTTGCGATCGGCGAAGTCCACTATCAATTGTGGCTCTTCCCTTCGGCCTAGTCTCGGCACCAAAGGTTTTTACCAAGATGCTTACTCCGGTTCTAGCCTTGCTGAGATAGCGAGGCATTGCTATCATGGGCTATCTGGACAATCTTCTTCTTAGGGCAGACAATGGCTCAGAATTAGAAGTGTGACTATTGTCAGTCCGACCCTTTAGGGACTTCGGGTGCAGCTGCTTACTCGCCCGCTGCGCAGGTTTGTGGCCGAAGGGATTCTGGGGATCCTCTTGCGCAGGGTGGGTCTCGCCGTCTTTGGTACGCTGATCTGGTACGTCTCATCGCGGACGTTCCTTGGCGGTTGCCAATAAGGGAGGACCTTCTGTTTCAAGGTCCTATTTTTCATCCTGTTTTATTGTCTCTGGCTTAACGGCATAGCTATTGGGAGCCAGGTGCTGAGAGTCCGAGGTCTCTCGGATTCGGTCATTTCGACTATGTTCAGGGCACGGAAGTCTTCCTCTTGAAAGATTTATCACTATACCTGGGAAGCTTACATCGCTATGTGCAATGAGCTGGACTAGCGTCTACTGACGTATTCCGTCCCCAGTATTCTGCGGTCCTTGCTGCGTGGGGTGTCCCAAATGCTTGCTTTGAGTACCATTAGGGGTCAGTTTTCGGCCTTGGCCATCTTCCTTCAGCAACCGCTAGCGGGTCATTCCTTGGTAGCACCTTTGTGCAGAGGGTTCGCCATGTGCTCCCTCCTGTTGAAACCTCCTCTCCCTCCTCAGGATTTGAATTTGGTGCTCTCGGTTCTCCAGCAACCTCACTTTGAAAATATCAGAGATATTCCCCTCTTGACCTTGTCTCAGGAGGTGGCCTTCTTAGTGGCCATTACTTCTGTCAGACGGGTGTCTGAGTTTGCGGCCTTGTCCTGCAAGTCGCCCTATTTCAGTGGTTCTCAACTCCAGTCCTCAGGGCCCACCAACAGGCCAGGTTTGCAAGATAACTGCAATGCATCACAGGTGATATAATTTGCTGCCCAGGGATTGCAGTATTCTAGTCTGCATCTCACCAAGGTAATACTTAAAATCTGGCCTGTTAGTGGGTCCTGAGGACAGGAGTTGAGAACCACTGCCCTATTTAGTCATCCATGAGGATAAGGCGGTGTTGCGTCCGCGACCTTCCTTTTTCAAAGGTGGTCTTGGCTTTTCACCTACATGTGGACATTGTCCTCTCGTCCTTGTGTCCTCACACATCGCATTCCAGAGGGTTTGCGCTTCACACATTATATGTGATATGACTCACTAGTTGTGTCTGTCTCTGGTCCGAACAGGGCCGAGCGGTGTCGTCTGCCACCTTTTCTAGATGGATCAGACAGACTGTTATACAGGCCTATGCCATTAAGGGGGTGGCCCCTCCCTTTCCGGTTATGGCGCATGCCCCAGGGCAATTGGTGCTTCCTGGGCTTTCCGACATCAAGCGTCGGTTGCACAAGGGTGCAAGGCGGCGACCTGGTCGTCCGTTCATGCCTTTTCAAAATTCTATAAGGTTGTTGTGGCTGCATCTTCGGATGCTTCCTTCGGCCGCAAAGTGTTGCAGGCCGCTGTTTAATGTTGCAACTCCTCCGTTGAGGAGCTCTGCTGGTTTGGAGTGAAGTTTTGGTTGTTCCTTTTACTATTTTGCTCCCACCCTTTCTTATACTGCTTTGGGACGTCCCACACGTAATCAGTATGTCCATGGACGATAAGAGAAAATAGGATTTTTGTACTCACCGTAAAATCCGTTTCCCTGACGTCTATGGACTGACACAGCACCCACCCTCCCTTTTTTTAAGGTTTGTACTGCTTTGTTACGAACTGAGGCTGCTAGCAGCAGGTGGGAGGGTAATGTCCGGAGGGACCGCCCCCCAAGGCGGGGCTGTTCAGCTCTGGTTTGTTCTAGAATGTTTTAACATCTAACATTCTGCCTAGGTCTTCTCCTGCAAGCAGGGACATATACCCACATGTAATAAGTATGACAGCTGTGTCAGTCCATGGACGTCAGAGAAACGGATTTTACGGTGAGTACAAAAATACTATTTTTTTCTGCCCGTAACAATTTTACACTTACATTTTTGTTTCTGTTATTTTGGATTGCTATTTTACTAAAGTCATTGAAATTTAGTCGGTCCAGAAGGGACTAATATGTGTGCTTCCACCCTTTTGAATCAATTGTTTATTGGAATTCTGTTAGAGACATTTTGGAAAACTTCCGTTGATCAGTGGATGCAGTCAAATATTAAAAGATGCTATGGGTGATTTTTTTTTTTGACAGCTGAAGCTCCCTTGTTGGAAAACCAAGTGCATGCCTCCTGGTGTTCCAAACCAGTTTTACCTGGTGGTCATGTGTTATCTACCACAGGAATGAATCAGTGCATGCAGGTCGTCCCCCCCCCCCCCCCCCAATAACTAAGAACATTTTTCTGAGCACAATTTAAAATCTAGACGGAGATGCACTGATTTTGTTACATGCTTTCTGTAAAATGTATCACTAACTTTGGTTAGATAAAGTGGATATTCAACCTAACACTACCTATGTTTAAAAATGTTCCCTCCTTCCTACCTATCCTGTGTAAAAAGGACGTGTATACTAATTGCCTCCCCGATGGCTGCAGGGGAAAGGAGGGAGCACTGACAGTCTGGGACATGGGAACCTATGGGTGATGTCACTGCTCTCGGAAATCCCAGCCTTTGCCGAGGGCTTCCTCCTTTCCCCTGAAGCCACCAACTGACAGGGATTGCGTGATCGTATTGGAGCGGAATGAAAATGGTTAAGTGTACACCATTTTTTTTACATAGATTAGGCAGAATAAAGAAGGGGGAGGGAAAAATTGTAATATTATGTTAGACAAGAAGAGTTCTACTTTAATCACTTCCCCTCTGGAACATTTTTATTTTTTCCCTTTTCTTTTTTTTTTTACACACGTTGGCATTTTTATGCTGTACAATTACTTAAACCCGATTTTATTATATAATTCCTGAATTCAGAGACCCTGTCGAATAATAAAGAAGGTAGTTTTATATCTTGCACAATATTTGCGCAGCTGTTTATCAATCCATTTTTTGGGGAAAAAAACATTAACATTTTTTGCTGGTGTAGAAAAAATACCTTACAATAATTGCCTATAATTATGCATTCCTATGGACTGGTGGATATCCCTTTGTCATCCGCCTTATCTCCTGGTTGGATCATTCCCACAAAAAAAAAAATGGAGGAGGACTGCCTGGATCGGAGGCAGCTGGGTGTAAACGGACAGCGGAGTCAGTTTACTACCAGCCACCCATAGAGCAGACTGGGGTTTGTCTGCCTGCTCAGCAGAGACTGAGTGGACATAGACGTGTCATCTGCCCTGCTCTGTCTGATCAGCAGGGGATTAGCTCACAGATCCCCTGCTGATTGTAACAGTAGGCATCTGTGAAAGGGGTCTAAATGAAGAGTTATCACTCTGGCATGCACAGTGATGTATAGCGCGTGGCTCAATGTTTTTTCTATGCAAATGTGTATGCGTGGGTTAACAGGAGTGCTTTTAATTTTTTTTTTTTTTTGTGTATTTAAGGCTGATCCCCCTAATCCAAGAATGTATTGTAAGATTAGAGTTTTAAGTGAGTTTATTAAAATTTCAAGCTTTCGAGACAGTTCAGGTGTAAATGGGCATGTCTAGTCTAGTCCTGATGGGAGAGAGGTGTTGTGTTTCCCTTTGCGTTCTCATATAAGAATATCATGTACTATTAGTCCTCATGCACATGGACGCTTAGCAGCTTCTGTGTGCTGGACCATATAATCCCCAGTGTTTTCTGGTGCCCAGGGAGCTGCACGTGCCACATTCAGCTGCCAAAACAAGTGAATGGCAGTACGCTGCTATGTTTGGGTAAACCTTTACCTGCACATGGGTGTACAGTGAAAGTGGTGCCTTCGCTTAGCAACTGTACGCAGCATAGAAGCTGATAAGCATGTGCTTGCAGACTTATGTGTATGTATATATGCACACACACTGACTGACACACACGATTGGCATGCTATTTATTTAATTTCACCACCTCGTGTTTTTTTTTTCTTCCAGGGATAAACGCACTGTGCCATCATGGCTCATTCGAAGACCAAAGCCAACGATGTTAAGATCACATATCCCCCGGGAGTCAAAGAAATCTCTGACAAAATTTCCAAAGAGGAAATGGTTAGGCGTTTGAAGGTAAGCTAGTCGTCTATGTTGCTTGGAAAGATTACAGAATAAATGTATATAGCTATCAGTCTATCTGCATTAACCACTTGCCTACTGGGTACTTTTCCCTCCTCCTGCCCAGGCCAATTTTCAACTTTCAGCTCTGTCGCACTTTGAATAACTATTGCACGGTCATGCTACATGTACCCAAACAAAATTTTTATTAAAAAAAATTACGCAAATAGAGCTTTCTTTTGGTGGTATTTAATCACCACTGTTTTTTTATTTTTTTTATTTTTTGCTAAACAAACCAGAAAACAAAAAATGTTTTCATAGTTTGTTAAATTTTGCAAACGGGTAATTTTTCTCCTTCACATATGTGCGCTGATGAGGCTGCGCTGGTGGGAACTGTTGGCACTGCACTGATAATCAGTGCCCATGTCCATTTTAGAGAAGCCGGTTATTGGGTCTCTTCTCTCTTCAAGCTGTCAGCCTGAGGAAAGGAGTGCCGATAACTGCCTTATATTTACATCTGTGATCAGCTGTGATTGGACACAGCTGACCACTGATTGGCTCTTTATCTTATATTGTAAACAGCAGTGTCCGCTGGACACTGCGATCACAGTGCGCGCTGGGCGCGATAATCGGAGGCCGTCATTTGACGGCGTCTCAGAACTAGCCGTCCGCACTGTAGCCGTCATTCGGCTATAGTGCGGTCGGCAAGTGGATAAGGTAAAATTATATCCCAGTGTTTGTTTTGCCCCCTCATTCCCCTCTATACTTAGCCGAGTCCTTTTTAGATCCAGCACTGTGCCAGTTTACAGTGGCTCTCTGCTCACAGAGGTAGCAGAATAGCCATTGACTCCTGCTTGTCAACAAAATGTTGTAAAAAAAGAGGAGAGTACAAAGCTTTCTATGATTGGCTGAGTGCCGCTCAGGCCGACACTATTTTGTTCTGGGTGTGAGACAGTAAAGTATCATCTCGGACCTTGAAAGCTGGAGATCCGTTTTTAACCACTTCCTTACAGGGCACATAAACCCCCTTCCTGCCCAGGCGAAATTTCAGCTTCCGGCACTGTCACGGTTTGAATGACAATTGCGCGGTCGTGCAACGTGGCTCCCAAAAAAAGTTGACGTCCTTTTTTTCCCACAAATAGAGCTTTCTTTTGGTGGTGTTTGATCACCTCTGCGATTTTTATTTTTTGCGCTACAAACAAAGAAATAGCGACAATTTTGAAAAAAACACAATATTTTTTGATTTTTGCTATATTAAATATCTCAATTTTTTTTTTTTTTTTAATTTTTTCCTCAATTTAGGCCGATACGTATTCTTCTACATATTTTTCGTAAAAAAAATCGCAATTGCCTTTTATTGATTGGTTTGCGCAAAAGTTGTAGCGTTTACAAAATAGGGGATAGATTTATGGCATTTTTATCAAAATATTTTTTTTATTAGTAATGGCGGCGATCAGTGATTTTTTTCGTGACTGCGACATTATGGCGGACACATCGGACACTTTTGACACATTTTTGGGACCATTCACATTTATACAGCGAACAGTGCTATAAATATGCACTGATTACTGTATAAATGTGACTGGCAGGGAAGGGGTTAACACTAGGGGGAGAGGAAGGGGTTAAATGTATTCCCTATTGGTGATTCTTACTGTGGGGGGAGGGGACCAACTGGGGGAGGAGACCGATCTGTGTCCCTATGTACAAGGGACACAGCATCGGTCTCCTCTCTCCCTGACAGGACATGGATCTGTGTGTTTACACACACACAGATCCATGTCCTTGTCTATGTAACCGCCGATCGCGGGTGCCTGGCGGACATCGCGGCTGCCAGGCACGCGCATCGGCATTACAGTGACGTGCCGGGCTTGCGCGCCCCCCAGTGGCCAAAGAAGCGGAGGCCGTAAAAAGACGGCCTCCCGGATTTGTAGAGCCACCTTGCGGCCGTATATAGTCGTACGGCCGGCGCGAGGTGGTTAAACTTTGATTCATCTGACCACAGAACACTTTAGAGTTTTAAATGAGCTTTGGCCCAGAGAAGCACTTCTGAATTATGTTAAGGAATGGCTTCCGCTTTGCATGATAGTTTTACCTTGTATGTTTGGATGGCACAGTGAACTGTGTTCAGACAGTGAGTTTTGGAACTATTCCTGAGCCCATGCAGTAATGTCCATTACAGAGTTACGTCTGTTTTTAATGCGGTGACGTCTGAGGGTCCGAAGATCACGGGCATCCAATATTGCGTTTCAGCCTTGTCCCTCAAAATCTTTTGATATTATGTAATGTAGACATAGAAATGCACACGGTGTGTGCCCGGGCACACCCTAATCACCCGCGTGTTGGTGCAGCCAAATGCATTTTTTTAAAACTTAGCAGGGATGATGGAAACCCCTTTACAGATAATTACAATGCAAATTAACTTCAAGTGCAACAGCTTTTTAGTTGGGAGGTTCACACCATTATAGCACTTTGGAATTTTTATTTCTCTTATCGTCCATGGACTGACACAGCTGGATACTGTAAACGTGTGGGTATATGTCCCTGCTCGCAGGAGAAGATCTAGGCAGAATGTTAGATGTTAGAAACATACATTCTAGAACAAACCAGAGCTGAACAGCCCCGCCCAGGGGGGGTGGTCCCTCCGGACATTACCCTCCCAACTGCAGCTAGCAGCCTCTCTGAAAGATTTTACTTTTACATTTTATTCCTTTTGGAATTTTATTATTTTATTTTTGAGACCTTCAATCAACTGTCGGTTGGGCAACAGGTTGGGTACACTGGTATCCTATTAGTCTTCCCTGTCCAACCATCGAGCGTGCGGATCCTCGCCTTGTGTGCGTGAGTCTCAGTTCACGACATGCCCCATGACTCCAGGGGTGGCCGGGTTGCTTTTAGCTCCCGCTGTCCTCTCAAGATTGAACAGTACCTGACTAACACTATCTCTCGCGGTGGACCGGGCCGACAGCTACGCAGAACTGCTCTGTGATAGGTCTGTCTGAAACAAGCCAGTGGGTCCCTGAAAGGGACGGGTAAGTAGTCCTCTCCTACTGCAGGTGAGTACATGCTGGCTGTGTTTCTTTATATGGGGGGTTTCTTCCTGTCTCCCCCCTGTTATGCTGCTCTCTGCACCCTGTTCTGGTGCTGTGCTGTGGTGGGTGCTTGGGGGTCACTCTGGCCTGGCTGGGCGCTCATGTTTGTAGTGGGCTCTGGGGTGAGGGGCAGTTTTCCTGGTGTGTGTGAGTTGTTTATTGTGTGCGCCATTAGCGCGCGCATTAGCGCTGTTTGCCTTTTGAATTTCGTGCTCGGCGTCCATCTTGCCGTGGTTCAATGGCGCAGTTATAGCTGCGGCCATTTTCTTGTAGCCGCCACACATTTACTTTCGGTTTCGGCCTCTAGCGGCGGCGCGAATCTCCTCACAATCTCCTCACAGATTCTTCACTCTCCTCAGATTCACAGCGCGGTTTCTTCAGCAGAACTGAGCGGTCCTTAAGGGTTGGTGAGTCCTCCGGGTATCCCCCTCCTCAGCGTAGCCAATGGGTGGACTGTATATTCACTGTATTAGTGTATAAGGTCTCCTGCACCTGCGGTCCTTATGGACCAGTTGTCTGCAGTCCTGGAATCATTCCTTGTCAGAATGAAAGCGGTGTGCGAGCGAAGGGAGCTATAAGCCCCCTCTCCCCACAAAAATCTTTAGTGAAGGAGTGCTCCGATTCAGAAATGGGCCTAGCTATTGTGCTCAGGACCCTAGCTCTGAAAATGTTTGTTTGTTTATGAACAGGACATTCCCTTGTGAGGAAGATTCCAGTTCCGTGTCAGTGAATGACAGGGCGCTTGTAAGTGAACTCATTGATGATGTGAAGAACACTCTCAAGCTGGGTGCTGTGGCTGTGTGGTACCTCAGGCGGACGCTGTTTCCCTTGGTTCCTTCAAGCCTCTCTTTTACCCTGCTTCCTTACTGTTTTCCTCACACGCTGCATCGAGAGCAGCATGGATGATACAGTGGTACGCAGTGTTTCCCTCCCCCTGGTCGGTGCGGCATGGGGGGGGGGGGACTTTATTCATTTATGTCTCTAGTCCCTGTGAGCCTTCTGTGTGATGTCCTGAGGCAACAGGGTCTCTGCACTTGTGGTTTCCCGCCATTTCCTGGGGAACGCTCTGAGCTCTGACAGACACACGGTCTGAGGATCAGAGGTTACCTGTTACCTGCATGCTGCTTCGGCAGCACAGTCAAGCAGGTTGGAATGCTACAGAGAAGATTATGCGCCTCTGCGCCATAATTTAAACTCATCCTATACCTCTACACTGCATACATTCACAGTGTATGTATGTGTTATTGGTCTCTGTGTCTGCGTGGGTGTCCCCCCACGTTCCAATGCTGTGTTTCAGTGCCATACATGATATAAACGTACAAAATATGTTTATGCACGACTCTAGATACATTCACAGTATATGTATGTATTATACTCTCTGGTCGGCGCGGGTTTCCGCCGGGGGCTCCGGTTTCTCCCCCGCGCTCCAATGGTGTGCGCATTTTCAGCGCTATGCACAGTATAAACATGTGCAATTTGTTTATTCGCAGGCTAACATACCTACACGGTTGTGTACGCAAGCTGCATGGCTGGTTTACGTCCAAGCCCCGATGATGTGCGCGCCTTCGTCGCTGGCACAGTATAAACGTGTTTTTAATAGGTTTATCCACACATACTAAACTACATACGCCGTATGTGGTTGTATTATGCTCTTTGTGGCTGGGTGGGTTTCCTCCCACACTCTATTTGCACGTTTGACGCAATACACAGTATAAACTATGTGTTTGTACAATCAGCACTTATCCATGGGTAGCTGCTGGATGGAGCATTGTCATAAGGATCCCTGGTTTCAGGGGTACCACTTTCCACCTGCTTTCAGTGGTGATCAGAAGCGCTGGCTTGGACTGTGTTCGCCAGGCTGAGGTTAGCGTTACGCCCGTTAGTGGCTGCGTCTCTGGCGTTTCTGTAGTTCAATGACTGGGCAAAAGCCTCTGCTTCATCTATCAGTCGACTAGCAGGTGCACTGCAACTGCTTTAGCCTTTAGGGTCTCTGTGCCCGGGGTGGGTTTGCGCCACCTGTGGAGGCTGAGGTACTGGTCCTCTGACAGAGTTTCTAGGGAAGCTCTGTCAAGTTGCCTTTATTGGCCAACAGTTGAGGCACCCTGTACACCGGGCCTCTCTTGTCCGATACATTGCGGAGTCTCTTTGGGATTTTCATACATCTCGCTGCAAGACGGTTCTGTCGCGCCGTGTGCATTGCAGGGGAAGGGTCCTTGCATCCGGAGGTGTTTCCACCTCCTTTACCAGAGGTGGGGCACCGGATGTGGACCTTATGGACTCTCGACTCACTCGCAAGGTGTCAAGATCGTGGCCAGGGACTCCTGGGCAGACGCGTCAGTAGCCCGTGGGGGCAGTATCGCCTGATATATACTTACCCTCCGCTACTGTTGTTGCCTCGCCTGCTTCGCAGAGTAGGGGCTGAGGCCATTCCGGTGATCCTCATTGCTCCGGAAAGGCGACATGGTATGCCGATCTACTTCGGCTAGTCACAGACGTTCCTTGGTGACTGCCTATTGGGGTGGACCTTCTGTCTCATGATCCCATACTTCATCCTGCTTTACAGTCCTTGGCTTTAATGGCATGGCTGTTTAAAGCCAGGTGCTGAAGGACCGAGGTCTCTCGGATTCGGTCATCTCTTCTATGTTGTTGGCACGGGAATCTTCCTCCCGAAAGATATATCACGTACCTGGAAGGCTTGCATCGCTATGTGCGAGGAACTTGATTGGCGTCCTCGGACATATTCTGTTCCCAGGCTCTTGCTGTTCTTACAGCGTGGTGTGACCCAAAAGCTGGCCTTGCATACCATTTGAGGGTCGGATTTTAGCCCGGGCTGTCTTTTTCAGCGACCACTACCGGGACATTCCTTGATTAGCACCTTTTGTGCAGGGGGTTCGCCAAGTGATCCCCCCCTGTCAAGCCTCCTCTCCCTACTTGGGATCTGAATTTGATGCATCTCGGTTCTCCAAGAACATTCCTTTGAGTATATCCGAGAGATTCCTCTCTTGACCTTGTCCCAGAAGGTGGCCTTAGTGGCCATTACTTCGGTTAGACGGGTGTGTGAGTTGGCGGCCTTGTCCTGCAAGTCGCCTTACTTGGTCCTCCATAAGGATATGGCGGTGTTGCGCCCACGATCGTCCTTTTCAAAAGATGGTCTCTGCCTTTCATCTTACAGAGGACATTGTTCTTCTGTCCTTGTGCCCTCATCCATCGCATCCTAGAGAGTTTGCGCTTCACAATTTGGATGTGGTAACAGCCTTATGAGTGTACCTGTCTGCTACTGCTTCCATTCGGAAGTCTGACTCACTGTTTGTGTCTGTCTCCGGTCCAAAACAGGGCCAAGCGGTTTCGTCTGCCACCATTTCTAGGTGGATCAGACAGACCGTTATACAGGCCTATGCCATTAAGGGGCGGGCGCCTCCCTTTCCGGTTTCGGCGCATTCCACTAGGGCAATTGGTGCTTCCTGGGCTTTCCGACATCAAGCGTCGGTTGCACAAGTGTGCAAGGCGGCGACCTGGTCGTCCGTTCATACCTTTTCTAAGTTCTATAAGGTTGATGTGGCTGCATCTTCGGATGCTTCCTTCGGCTGCACAGTGTTGCAGGCCGCTGTTTAATGTTGCAACTCCTCCATTGAGTGAAGTTTTGGTTGTTCCTTTACTACTGCTTCCACCCTTCTGATACCGCTTTGGGACGTCCCACACGTTTACAGTATCCAGCTGTGTCAGTCCATGGACGATAAGCGAAAATAGGATTTTTGTACTCGCCGTAAAATCAGTTTCTTTAACGTCCATGGACTGACACAGCACCCACCCTTCCTTTTTAAGGTTTGTACTGCTTTGTTACGAACTGAGGCTGCTAGCTGCAGTTGGGAGGGTAATGTCCGGAGGGACCGCCCCCCTGGGCGGGGCTGTTCAGCTCTGGTTTGTTCTAGAATGTATGTTTCTAACATTCTGCCTAGATCTTCTCCTGCGAGCAGGGACATATACCCACACGTTTATAGTATCCAGCTGTGTCAGTCCATGGACGTCAGGGAAACGGATTTTACGGTGAGTACAAAAATCCTATTTCTCTTATTGTCTATGGACCGACACAGCTCTCATACTGATTACATGTGGGTATATGTCCCTGCTTGCAGGAGAAGACCTATGCAGAATGTTAGATGTTAAAACATTCTAGAACAAGCCAGAGCTGAACAGCCCCGTCCAGGGGGGCGGTCCCGCCGGACATTACCCTCCCACCTGCAGCCAGCAGCCTCAGTTTTTTTTCTGCCTAGCAGAAGGAGAAGACGTGGCTCTCTCAGGAGCCAGTCTCCTGGAAGATTTTTACTTTTAAAATGTTATTCCTTTGGGAATTTTTTCTTTTATTTTTGAGACCTTCAATCAACTGTAGTCTGGGCAACAGGTTGGGTACACTAGTATCCTCGTAGTCTTCCCTGTCCGACCATCATGCGTGCTGATCCTCGCCTTGTGTGCGTGAGACTCAGTTCACGACATACCCCATGGCTCCAGGGGTGGCCGGGTTGCTTTCATGCTCCCGCGGACCTCTCAAGATTGAACAGTACCTACTGTATCTTTCGCGGTTGACCGGGCCGACAGCTACGCAGTACGACTCTGTGATAGGTCTGTCTGAAACAAGCCAGTGGGTCCCTCTATTGGCACCAAGGGTGTTCTTCGAGGTGCTTGCGGGACGGGTAAGTGTCTCCTGAAAAGAAGGTGAGTACATGCTGGCTGTGTTTCTGTGTGTGGGGGGTTCTCCCTGTCTCCCCCCTGTTATGCTGCTCTCTGCACCGTGCTGTGCTGTGGGGATTCCTGGGGGGGGGGGTCGTTCTGCCCTGGGGGGGGGCTCCATGTCTGTTTAATATGCTGGAAAGTGTTCTGGAGGACTGTGTGTGTGTGGGGTTTTGCGTGCGCCATTGGCACGGTATTTTAAATTTAAAAAGTGCGCCATCGGCGGCCATTTTGCCGCGGCTCAAGCACAGTGATACAAGCACCCGGCGGCCGTTTTCTTGTAGCCGCGGCGCTTTTAGTTTTGTTTTGGGCCTCTAGCGGCGTTGCTGACCGGCGCGAAATCCCTCTCTCCACAGATTCTTCACTCTCCTCAGGCTTCGCCCGCGCTACAGCGCGGCTCATACAGCGGAACCGAGCGGTCCCTAAGGGTGGTGAGTCCTCCGGGTATCCCATCCTCAGCCTCAGCACAGCCAGTGGGTGGACTGTACTATTCACTGTAATAGTGAATAGGGTCTCAGAGGGTGGCAATATGGAGTCTGGTTCACCTGCTTCTCCCCACTTCTCAGAGGCAACTGGCAGTGCTCCTGCACCTGCGGTCCCTATGAACCAGTTGTCAGCAGCCCTGGAATCATTCCTTGTCAAGATGGAAGCGGTGTGCGAATGCACGGGGGCTGTAAAAGGCCCCCTCCCCACACAATCTCCACATGGGGAGTGCTCTGACTTAGATATGGGCCTAGCTACTGCTGCTGAGGACCCTAGTTCTGAGGATATTGATGTGTTTGGACAGGACCTTCCTTGTGAGGAAGACCCCTGTCTTGAACCACCTACTGACAGGGTGCTTGTAAGTGAACTCATTGACGCTGTGAGGGACACTCAAGCTGAATGTTGAGGCTGAGGAACCTCAGGTGGAAACTATGACCTTTGGTTCTTTGAAAGCCGTGTCTTCAAAAAAGGTTTTTCCATGTGTGCCTTTTTTTGATACATACATTGACCAAGTCTGGGATAAGCCGCAGAAGGCTTTGACGGTCCCGCGGCGCGTAGCCTTAAGGTACCCCTTTAAGGAGGACCTAGTTAAGACGTGGGCTCATCCCCCAGTGGTCGACCCCCCCCCGGTCGCCCGTTTGAATAAGTCTACCATGCTCCCAATGGAAGGGACTCCTGCATTTAAGGATCCTGCTGACAGGAGGTCAGAAGTGGCGTGTAGAACTATGTTCACCTTATTGGGGGCCGCCTTACGCCCTATAGTGGCGGCGACACTTGTGTCTCAGACACTCACAGGCTGGGCACGGATATTGCACCAGACCGTGCAGGAGCATAATCTCCCTCCTGAAACCATTGCCCTGGCTCACCAGCTTGCACAGGGTTTAGTCTTCGTGTGCGACGCCACTGTGGATGCGACCCCTTTAATAACGGGGGCCTCCATTTCTGCTGTGGTGATGCTTCGCCTTATCTGGCTGAAATGCTGGTCGGCCGATCTAGCTTCCAAAAAGCTCCTGGCTGACTTGCCCTTTAAGGGCGGTAGACTGTTTGGGGCCTCCCTGGATGACATTATTAAAAACGTCACAGGAGGTAAGAGCACCTTCCTTCCCCAGTCTATTAAGGGAAAGGAGCCCCAACGCAGGCCGGGCCCTTCCTTTCCGGCGAAGAAGAAGTTTTTTCGTTAGTCAGATTCCACGGGTAAGCCCACCCAGACTGGAAAAAGTGCGACTGGGGGAAAAAAGACGTCCCTGGGTGCGTAAGCCTACCAAGCAAGCTCCCAAGTCCACCACCGCATGAAATCTTGCCCCTGCCCGACTCTGGGGTGGGGGGGACCTCCCGGATCTCTGACCGGTGGGTGTGCGAGGTGGTCACCTCGGGATACATGATAGAGTTCCGCTCGTGGCCCCCAAGCAGGTTTTTTCCCTCGAACCTCCCTATCCTTCCGGGCGGCCCTCTTGGGGGGCCGTACAGGATTTGCTCGGGCACGGAGTAATTGTGCCGGTTCCGTCATGAGAGGTTTTAGGGGTTTTACTCAAACCTGTTTGTTGTCCCGAAAAAAGAACTGGGTTCAGCCAATCCTGGACCTCCAGGCCCTGAATGCGAGGGTACAAAAATTGAGGATGGAATCCATTCGCACGGTGATCGCGACACTCCACCAGGGGGATTTTTTGGCGTCCTTGGATATCAAGGACGCTTACTTGCACATCCCAATCTGCGCAAGCCACCAGAGGTTTCTGCGCTTTGCTACAGGCGAAGTCCACTAACAGTTCGTGGCCCTTCCCTTCGGCCTAGCATCGGCAGCACGGGTTTTCACCAAGGTGCTGGCCCCGGTTCTAGCTTTGCTGAGACAGCGAGGAATTGTTATCATGGGCTATCTGGACGATCTCCTTCTCAGAGCAGAAAATGGCTCAGAATTGGAGGAAAATGGGACAATAGTCCGTCAGACCCTCCGGGACTTCGGATGGGTTCTGAACACGCAGAAGTCGGCTCTAGTCCCGACTCAACGTTTGGAGTACTGGGCCTGATTATGGACACTCAGCGCCTGGAGTATCTGGGTCTGCTCCTGGACATTTCGGCAGCGAGGGTGTTTCTACCCTCAGAGAAGTTACTGACACTTCAGTCGGCAGTGCAGGTTCTGACGTCCCGACAATGGTTGTCAATTCGCTTCTGCATGAGAGTCCTGGGACTAATGGTGGCCTCCTTCGAGGCGGTTCCGTATGCCCAAGCACACACTCGGGCATTGCAGAAGAGAATTCTGTCGGTTTGGGACAAGTCCCTATTGTCATTGGATCTTCAGATCCAGGTGAGTCACTCTGTCAAGGCGTCCCTGACGTAGTGGCTGAGATCCCCGGCTCTTCAGGCCGGGAAGTCGTTCCTCCCCATCCACTGGACGGTGATCACAACGAACGCCAGCCTGACGGGCTGGGGAGGCGTGTGGGGAGTCCTGTCCGCTCAAGGGCTCTGGACTCCAGCCGAATCTCGTCTCCCAATCAACGTCCTGGAATTGCGGGCGATCAAGCTGTGTCTCGCCGCATGGTCGAAGAGGCTACAGGGCCGCTCGGTCAGAATCCAGTCGGAGTATGTCAACCATAAGGGGGGCACTCGGAGCTCGGCTGCGGCATCCGAGGTCGCCCACATCCTAAGATGGGCGGAAAGAAGCGTGCCGGCGCTGTCGGCCGTTTACATTCCGGGCATAGAAACCTGGCAGGCGGACTATCTGAGCCGCCAGTCCCTGGACCAGGGGGAGTGGTCCTTGCATCCGGAAGTGTTTTAGCTCCTTTGTCGACGATGGGGCACTCCGGATCTGGACCTGATGGCGTCTCGACTCAATCGCAAGGTGTCGAGGTTTGTGGCCCGGTCCAAGGACCCCTGGGCGGATGCCTCGGACGTGTTAGTGGCCCCGTGGGGTCAGCATCGCCTGATGTATGTCTACCCTCCGCTGCAGTTGATTCCTCGTCTGCTGCGCAGGGTAGCGGCCGAGGGCATTCCGGTAATCCTCATTGCTCCAGACTGGCCTCGGCGTCATTGGTACGCCGACCTGGTACGTCTCATCGCGGACGTCCTTTGGCGCCTGCCCTTGAGGGAGGACCTTCTATATCAAGGTCCTATCTTTCATCCTGCTTTACAGTCTCTGGCTTTAATGGCATGGCTATTGAGAACCAGGTGCTGAAAGACCGAGGCCTGTCAGATTCGGTAATTTCAACCATGCTTAGGGTACGGAAGTCTTCTTCTAGGAAGATCTATCACCGTACCTGGAGAGCTTGCATCGCTATGTGCGAGGAACTGGACTGGCGTCCACGGACGTACTCTGTTCCCAGAATCCTGAGGTTCTTACAGCGTGGTGTTGGTCAAAGGCTGGCTCTGAGCACTATTAAGGGTCCGATTTCGGCTTTGGCCGTTTTCTTTCAAAGACCCCTAGCTGGTCATTCCTTGGTTAGCACTTTTGTGCAGGGGGTGCGCCATGTGGTTCCACCTGCCAAGCCCCCGCTCCCTCCTTGGGATCTGAACTTGGTGCTCTCGGTTCTTCAGGAATCTCCTTTTGAGAATATAAGGGATATTCCTCTTTCAACTTTGTCTCAGAAGGTGGCTTTTTTAGTGGCCATCACTTCTGTTAGACGGGTGTCTGAGTTAGCGGCTTTGTCATGCAAGTCGCCTTACCTGGTCCTCCATATGGATAAGGCGGTATTGCGACCGCGACCGTCTTTTCTTCCTAAGGTGGTTTCGGCTTTTCACCTTAATGAGGACATTGTCCTTCCGTCCTTGCATCCTAGAGAGGTTGCGCTTCACAATTTAGATGTGGTGCGTGCCTTACGGGTATACCTGGCGGCTACTGCTCCTATTCGGAAGTCTGACTCGCTGTTTGTATCTGTCTCTGGTCCGAAACAGGGACAAGGGGTGTCGTCTGCCACCATTTTAAGGTGGATCAGGCAGACCGTTATACAGGCCTATGCCATTAGGGGACGGGCGCCTCCCTTCCCGGTCACGGCGCATTCCACCAGGGCAATCAGTGCTTCCTGGGCTTTCTGACATCAAGCGTCGGTTGCGCAAGTGTGCAAGGCGGCGACCTGGTCGTCCGTTCATACCTTTTTTCAAAGTTCTACAAGGTTGATGTGGCTGCATCTTCGGATGCTTCCTTCGGCCGCAAAGTGTTGCAGGCCGCTGTCTAATGTTGCAACTCCTCCGTTGAGGAGCTCTGCTGGTTTGGAGTCAAGTTTTGGTTGTTCCTTACTTTTTGCTCCCACCCTTTTCTTATACTGCTTTGGGACGTCCCACATGTAATCAGTATGAGAGCTGTGTTGGTCCATGGACGATAAGAGAAAATATGATTTTTGTACTCACCGTAAAATCAGTTTCTCTGACGTCTATGGACCGACACAGCACCCACCCTTCCTTTTTAAGTTTGTACTGCTTTGTTACGAACTGAGGCTGCTGGCTGCAGGTGGGAGGGTAATGTCCGGAGGGACCGCCCCCCTGGGCGGGGCTGTATAGCTCTGTCTTGTTCTAGAATGTTTTAACATCTAACATTCTGCCTAGCTCTTCTCCTGCAAGCAGGGACATATACCCACATGTAATCAGTGTGAGAGCTGTGTCAGTCCATGGACGTCAGAGAAACGGATTTTACGGTGAGTACAAAAATCCTATTTTTTCTTGGATTGTTGCACTTAATTTTATATGTTTTAGTTACTATTATATTATATAATGTGAATCATTTCATTGCCGCATGTCAGTTTGACTTTGGGGGTCGATTTCAGAGACATCAGTGCGGGTTCCTGCAAATCGCACCCCGACGTCACCAAAAGTAGTACAGCAACTACTTTTGGGAATCTGTACGGCGACGGCCACCCCCTGCTAAGTCCATGTCACTATGGACTTTTTTTGTGCCTTGGTGCGCAGTCATGTTAGAACGGGAAGGGGCCATCCCCAAACTGTTCCGACAAAGTTGGTAGCATGAAATTGTCCAAAATGATGCCTTAACTACTTCCCACCCGGCCACTGTATATATAGGGCCGGGTGGGCGCTCTCTCCTTCTGAGTGGACGTTCAGGAATGTCCCTCAGAAGGAGGGGGATCGCGCGCGCACGTTCCCGCGCAGCGGCGCGATCCCGATGCACGCGTGTGACCCGGACACGGCGCATCTCGATTCGGCAGAAGGGCTCTGTGATTGGCTCTCCTGATCACATGACGGCCGTGTCCAATCACAGCCGTCATGTGATGTAAACAGAGAGCCGGTTGCTAGGCATTCAGCTCTCCTCTCCTCACACAGAAGTCGTCGGTGAGGAGAGTGGATCGCTGCAGCTGGCTGGTGATCAGTGAGTATGAGCTGTTTTTTTTCAGCTTTTTACTCACTGATCACCAGCCTAGTGTCCCCACACAGTGTAAACACAAACATGTCCCCAAAATACATGTCCCCACACACAATGTCCCCACATAGTAAAAACACCTGTCCCCCACATATGTGACAGTAAAATCATATGTCCCAATGATCATTTGCACACATATGTCCGTGATCACCTGCGCACATCTGTACATGATCATTTGCGTACACATGTCCGTGATCACACAAACCAATTATTATACACTTAACGGAATTTTTTTTACCAAAAACATGTAGTAGAATACATTTTGGCTTAAATTTATGTCAAAATTCGATTTTATTGGATTTTTTTTAAAATAGACGAAAATATATATTTTTTTCCAAATTTCCGCTCTTTTTTCGCGTATATCGCAAAAAATAAAAAACGTAGTCGTAAAAAAATAACACCAAAAGAAAGCTCTATTTGTGTGAACAAAATGATAAAAATTTCATTTGGGTACAGTGTAGCATGACCGTGCAATTGTCATTGAAAATGCGAGAGCGCTGAAAATTGGTCTGGGAAGGAAGGGGGCTAAAGTGCCCAGTATTGATGTGGTTAATGTTCCCTTCACTGGAACTAAGGGGCCCAGCCCAACCCCTGAAAAACACACCCACACCATAATCCCCCCCGCCACCAAATGATTTGGACCAGTGCACAAAGCAAGGTCCATAAAGACATAGATGAGCAAGTTTTGGGTGGATGAATTTGACTGACCTGCACAGTTCTGACCTAAACCCGATGGAACACTTTTGGGATGAATTATAGCGGAGACGGCAAGCCAGGTCTTCTCGTCTAGCATCAGTGTCTGACCTCTTTAATGCGCGTCTGGAAGAATGGTCAAACATTCCCATAGACACACAGAAGAGTTGAAGCTGTTATAGCTGCAAAGGGTCAGCCAACTCAATATTGAAATGGGAAGACACATATATTGAGAGAATGGTGCTGCGCACCCCGAAAGAATGCAACAGGGGAAGTTCCCCCCAGTTGGGTTTTTAAGCAGCGAGATTTCAACAGAATACAAAAGTATATATTAAACGATTTATTAGATATGTACATTTAAATACAGTCATGGTAAAATGGAGACTCTGGCAAAAGAAATATATAAATCCATACACAGAATTAAAAGCACAGCATTGCTATACAGTTTTACATGTCAAATGCATCTGTATATGTCACTGACGCACTTCGACCAAAAGAGGATCTTCTTCAGAGGATATGTAGTTTGCTGTAAAAAAACTATTGTATAGTAAGTTTCAATTCTTTACCTGGGTATGTACCCAATGGTAAGAAGTACGAAGTAAATAGTTACCAGCTAACTGGTACATGTGACAACAGTCTCCCGTATTCTTCATATGTCTGGGCTATGGTGTAGAGTGGCAAGACAGAAGCCCTTTCTTACGAAGAAAAACATCCAAGCCCGGCTAAATTTTACAAAAACACTTCTGAAGTCTCCCAAAAGCATGTGGGGAAAATGTGTTCTTGTCTGATGAAACAAGGTTGAACTTTTTGGCCATAATTCCAAAAGATATATGTTTGGTGCAAAAACACTGCACATCCCCCAAAAGAGCACCATACCCACAGTGAAGCATGGTTTTTCTTCACCTGGAACAGGGGCCTTCGTCAAGGTAGAGGGAAATATGAACAGTTCCTAATACCAGTCAATATTGGCACAAAACCTTCAGGCTTCTGCTGGGAAGCTAAACACGAAAAGCAACTTCATCTTTCAGCATGACAACCCAAAGTATACATCCAAATCAACAAAGGAATGGCTTCACCAGAAAAAGATTAAAGTATTGGCATGGCCCAGCCAGAGCCCAGACCTGAATCCCATTTAAAATCTGTGGGGTGATCTGACATGGCTGTGCACAGGAGATGGATGTCCCCGCAATCTGACAGCTTTGGAGTGTTTTTGCAGAGTGGGCAAATATTGCCAAGTCAAGATGTGCCATGCTGATAGACTCATACCCAAAAAGACTGAGTGCTTTAATAAAATCAAAAGGTGCTTTAACAAAGTATTAGTTTAACTGGTTCCCGACTAGCCGCCACAGTTGTACTGTGGCTAGTTGGCTCTCCTGCGCGAATTGCCGTCGTCGTACGATCGTTGGGGGCGTGTGCCCTTTCGTTAGCGGGGGAGACAATCAGAGTGGCAGAACGGGGATCTGCCAGTGTAAACAAAGCAGATCCCTGTTCTGTCACTGGAGTAGAGTGAGATTGTCTGTTCCTTGTGATTAGGAACCGCGATCTCTCTCTACTCCCAGTCGGTACATTCCCCCCACAGTTAGAAAGCACCTCCCTAGGGAACATTTAACCCTTTGATCGCACCTGGTGTTTGACCCCTTCCCTGCCAGTGTCATACAGTAATCGGTGCATTTTTATAGCACTGATAGCTTTATAAATGTCACTGGTCCCAAAAAAGTGTCCGATCTGTCTGACGCAATGTCGCAGTCCCGCTAAAAATCGCAGATTACAGCCATTACTAGTAAAAAAAATAAAATAATAAAAATGCCATAAATCTATCCCATATTTTGTAGACACTATAACATTTGCGCAAACCAATCAATGTACGCTAATTGGGATTTTTTTTTACGAAAAATATGCAGAAGAATACACTATTCTTTTGGGGGATATTTGTTATAGTAAAAAATATTTAATTTTTTTTTTCAGAAATCGTCTTTTCTCGACGTGATTCTTAAGCCTGCCTTGCCTACACACTATCGTTGAAAAAAAATGCTTGAGTAGAGCGCGGTGACATACAACACGTACGACGGCACTATAAAGGGGAAGTCCCATTCGGATGGCGCCACCCTTCTTGTTAGTAAAGTTTGAGAGACGATTCGCGCTTTTCAGCCTCGTGCTCTTCAGTCCGTTACAGTGTGACGAATGTGCTATCTCCATTACGAACGCTAGTTTTACCAGAACGAGCGCTCCCGTCTCATACTTGATTCTTAGCATGCGCATATTTTTTCACGTCGTTAAAGCCTACACACGATCGTTTTTCTTGATGAGAAAAACGACGAGGTGAGAAACGACAAGAGAAAAATTGGAGAATGTTCCAATTTTTTCATGGCCATTTTTCACGTCGTGAAAAATGCACTGAAGCCGACACACGATCATTTTTAATGACCATTTAAAAAAATTGCATTTTTCTCGTCATTAAACGGTCGTGTGTACGCGGCATTATTCTTGACCATTGGTTTATGTTCTGCCTAGTCCTCTCCTAAAGAACATGTTAGATATTTAATACATGTTACTTTAACAGAGTTAAATAATCCTCCACCCTGCAGTCAGCAGCCTCTGTTTTTTTTCTGCCTAATAGAGGAGAAAGGACCTGGCTCCCTTTTGGGTCCAGCGTTCTGAAGAAATTTTTACTTTTTATTATTTTATTTTTTTGGATCTTCTATCAACTGCCGGCTGGGCATGACAGGCAGGATAATACAGAACCTTGTAGTCCCCCCCCCAGTCCGACCATCGAGCATGAGCAGGCCTTAGCTACGTGCGGGGTCGGCCACGACATACCCCATGGCTCCAGGGGTGGCCGGTGAGCTATGCTCCAGGGTTCCCATATGACCGGGCTGCTTGCTGTCTCGGTCACAGTGGACCGGGCCGACAGCTACTCCGTACTGCTCGGTTGTAGGTCTGTCAGGAACGCACCAGCAGGTCCTCGCAAGGACGGGTAAGTACAGCTTCTCCTGCTCCGGTGGGATAGAACAGCTGGGCATTCCTAAGGGGGTCGTTAGGGGGTTCTCCTGCCCTCCCCTCTCTCCCTCTGTCACCCTTTTTCCTCCTTCCCTTGCGTGGCTCGCTGCATTACCTTAGGGGGGCTCCAGGTCCCGGCGGGGGGCTGTTGGGTTGTCCAGGCCCGCTCTCTGTGGGGGGGTAGTAAAATTCTGGAAGCCTCCGCTGCGGCCTTCTCGTCCACCTCGCTGCTTGGCGCCGTTTGTTTGGACCGCGGGCGTCATTTTTCTGGGGCCTGTGCATTGTATTGCATATCCCAATTGCCGGCCATTTTGCTGTGGCTGCGCTATGATGCAGGTCTGCATTGTGGGCGGCGCGCTTTTCTCTGGGGCACCCGGCGGCCATTTTGGAGTGGGTTTTGGCCTCTAGTGCTGACTGGCTTCATGAACGGCGCCATTCCCCCTCACAGAGTTCCTCAGTCACACACTGTGTGCACATGGAGAGCGGGCAGCGGCGCTGGACAGTCTCTTGCTAGGCGGTGAGTCCCCTGGGTAACCCCCAGGTCAATGCAGCAAGGAGGGTGGATATTTTTTTGTGTCCGGTTCTTGACTAAGTCCCTAAGGGCTGTCAGTGGGCAATATAGAGTCAGAAGCTGGCGGTTTTTCCCCAAATATTCCAGAGGCAGCAACCGGTGCCCCTGCGGTTCCCATGGACGCTTTGTCGGCAGTCCTGGAGTCATTTGTTGCCAGGGTGGAAGCGGCGTGCGGGTGTAAGGGGGGTACTAAGCGCCCCCGCCATCGCCTGGGGAATGTTCTGACTCAGACTCGGGGCTGGCTGCGGCTCGGGACCCCGGGTCTGGTATGTCAGAGGTGGACCAGGGCCTTCTCTATGAGGAGGACCCCTCGTCCGGGTCAGCTCAAGACAGGGCACTTGTGAGTGCACTTATCAATACTGTGAGGGACACTCTCAAGCTGGAAGATGCAGCTGGGACTTCCACAGCATGGTCTGTCCCTTTTTGGGTCGCACAAACCGACCCGCTCTGTTAAGGTTTTTCCTTATGTTGATTTCTTTGACAAGTTCATAGATAAGGAATGGGAACAGCCGCAGAGGCCCTTTGCAAGCCCTCAGCGCATGGCGGTCCGTTACCCATTTGAAGAGAGCCTTTTGAAAAAATGGGCTTCTCCTCCGGTCGTTGATCCCCCGGTCTCTCGGTTAAATAAAGTAACCACTATCCCGGTGGAGGGGACCCCTGCTTTTAAGGATCCTACTGATAGGAGGTCTGAGGCGGCGAGCCGCTCCATGTTCACCATGCTGGGGTCAGCATTGCGGCCTATATTGGCTGCTACCTTGGTGTCCCAGACACTCGCTGAGTGGGCTAAAATATTGCACCAGACTGTGGAGGAGCATCAGCTCCCTCCAGAATGTGTGTCCACTGGCCGAACAGTTGGTACAGGCACTCGTGTACGTCTGTGATGCAACCCTGGATGCAGCCCCTTTGATCTCCAGGGCCTCCGCATCTGCGGTGGTATTGCGCTGCGTAATATGGCTGAAATGCTGGTCCGCTGACCAAGCTTCTAAGAAAACTCTGGCAGATTTGCCTTTCAAAGGTGGGAGGCTTTTTGGTGCCTCACTGGACGACATCATTAAGGATGTCACTGGAGGTAAGAGCACACTTCTCCCTCAGTCCACTAAAGGGAAGGAGCTGCGCCGTAATCCGGGGCCCTACTTTCCCACACAGAAGCAGTATTTTCGTCAGTCAGGACCTGCCGGCAGACCCGCCCAAGCGGACAAAGGTCCAGCTGGGGGACAGAAGTGTCCCTGGGTGCGCAAGCCCAACAAGCCAGCAAACAAGCCTGCTACCGCATGAAGTTTTGCCCCCGTCCAACTCCAGGGTGGGGGGACGGCTTTGCAGGTTTGCAGCTCGGTGGACCTCCCTGCTCTCCGACCAGTAGGTCTGCGAGGTGGTCACCTTGGGGTACAAGATACAGTTCCTTTCTTGTCCACCAAACAGATTTTATTTCCTCAAATCTGCCTCTCTTTCCGGCTCGTTGGCCTGCCCTCCAGGGGCCAGTGCAAGACTTGTTGAGGTGCGGGGTGATCATACCCGTACCACCACAGGACAGGTTTCAGGGGTTCTACTCAAATCTGTTTGTGGTCCCAAAGAGGGACGGAGTCCGTCCAATCTTGGACCTCAAGGCCCTCAATGCTTTCGAAGTACACTATCGATTTGTGGTTCTTCCCTTTGGCCTAGCATCGGCACCAAGAGATTTCACCAAGGTGCTCGCCCCGATTCTAGCTTTGCTGAGACAGCGCGGCATTGCTATCGGAGGCTACTTGAACGACCTTCTTCTAAGAGCTGCTGCAAGTCAGACCCTCCGGGAGTTTGGTTGGATACTGAACCTCCAAAAGTCTGTGTTAGTACCGACCCATTTAAAAAAAAAATTAGAAACATTAAAAAACACAAAGCAAGAATGCCAGCTAATCATCCGCCATGCTGTAATATGTCATACAGTAAATCAAACATTAATAACACGCAAAGATCTCTTGAATGCCACACCTCTGCAAAGTAGAATTTTCACTAACCAAACCTATGCCACTTTTGGGTTACATTCTATGGGAATTATGCACCAAAATGCATTTAATAAATGTATTAAAATTCACTAGTAATACAACCACCCCCCTGTCCTATGTTCCAGATTAACCTGTTCCTCTTGGGTGCCTCAAAGGCAAACAGCAGGATGTATAGTAGTGGGAGATCAGTGAATGGATTTACCCTGTGGTGAGCGATGTATTCTTTTAATGAATACAAAGCCTACTTGAATTGGCAGAGGCTGTAGCATCATCAGCCAGTGCCTCTCTCTCTCAAAGCCAATTCGAGCAGGCTACTGTATGTAGGTTGTTGCTCCAATCCGAGCAGGCTCTGTATTCATTAATAGAATACATGGCTTGCCGGGATGTGCTCAGCGGCGAATACTGTATGTGGCTGATGCCACATACAGTATTACCGGACATCCAGCGGGCTGACATCCACCGGGCAGCATTCTATACCCGGCGTATAAGACGATCCCCGATTTCTGAGCATTTTTTTTAAGTGTAAAAGATGGTCTTTATAAGCTGGAAAATACAGTACTATGCACAGTTGCACCAATTTTAGTAAATCTCTCCCTCCTGAGGCTCGGTTCACATTGTTGCGATGTCTGTGCGATTCGATTTTAGCCATACAGATTTTATGGCTGCATTTGCATCACATTCTCACCAAATTCGTGCAGGACCCTTTTTGTGGCCCGCACCAGAATTGGATTGCATGGGTGTTCACACCCATGTGATCCGATTCCTGTTCGAATTGACAGTTCACACTGTGATATGCGAACTGATCTGCGGGTGTCATTAACTTTGTATTGACGCTCCCAGCGGTTTGCATAAGGCAGTGTGAACTGCCTGGGAGTCAGGTGTGATGCGGGAACCCGCAGTGGATTCGCAGGGTTTCCCTGCAACGCACCAATGTAAACCAAGCCTGACTCTCCAAGATGTTCTTTTTATACCTAATCGTGTTACTGACGTGTTGCAAATTAAACTAATTAGTTGCAAAATGTTTTTCCAGCGCTTCCTTGTTAATACCACGTACCGTATATACTCGTGTATAAGCCGACCCGAATATAAGCCGAGGCACCTAATTTTACCACAAAAAACTGGGAAAACGTATTGACTCGCGTATAAGCCTAGGGTGTCCATCTGCATGCCTCACTTTGCCTCACTGTGCCCATGCCTCACTGTGTCCATGACCAGACTGATGTTTAACATGGGAGTCTATGGAAGGGGTGCCCGGGTTTGAAAAATCGCTGCTCCCTGGCCTTGGGTCCCTCAGACAACAAACTTTGCACAATTGTAAAGGAGAAGTGGGGCTACATGTTTGCCAAGTTTAGGGTCCAGGGGACCTACGACTGGCCGGTACCGGGTCCCCAAAATCACCAAAGAAATTACCATTTAACATGGGAGTCTATGGAAGGGGTGCTTGGCTTTGAAAAATCTGTGCTCCCCAGCCGTAGGTCTCCCGGAAAACAAACTTTGCACAATTGTAGAGGAAGAGTGGGGCTATATGTGTACCAAGCTTGGGGTCCAGGGGACCTACGGCCGGCCAGTACCGGGTCCCCAAAGTCCAGGCGCTCAGGCGCAAAAAGGTGACTCGAGTATAAGCCGAGGGGGGCATTTTCAGCACAAAAAAAATGTGCTGAAAAACGCGGCTTATACTCGAGTATATACGGTACTTTGCCAGCTTTTTTTTTTGCTCTGCCCCAACTGTTTTGAGATGTTGCTGCCACCCATTTCAGAATGACGTTATTTGTTTCTTAAAATTTAACTTTTTCTCAGTTTAAACATTTGATGTTACCGTTTTCTAATTGTGAATCATATATGAGTTTATTCTATTTGTCAGTCGGTGCATTCTGTTTTTATGTAGATTTACAAAGTGTCCCAAGTTTTTTGGAATTGGGACTGTATAAAACACACACAATGTTGATATTTTTGTTTTCCCTTTTTAGATGGTTGTGAAAACCTTCATGGATATGGACCAGGACTCTGAAGAAGAAAAGGAGCATTATCTAAACCTGGCGTTGCACCTTGCTTCTGATTTTTTCTTAAAGCACCCAGATAAAGATGTCCGTTTGCTAGTAGCTTGTTGTCTTGCAGATATTTTCAGGATTTATGCTCCAGAGGCTCCATACACCTCGCCAGATAAGCTGAAGGTAATTTCATTTACTATTCCAAGATAAAATGACTGCAAAATCCTTTGCAGAGATGTGTTTTTTTACTATGAGATTAACCACTTCAGCCCCGGAAGATTTGGCTGCTCAATGACTAGGCCATTTTTTGCAATACGGTACTGCGTCGGATTAACTGACAATTGCGCAGTCGTGCGACGTTGTACCCCTAAAATAGAGCTTTCTTTTGGTGGTATTTGATCACCTATGCGTTTTTATTTTTTGAGCTATAACCAAAATAAAAGCGACAATTTTGAAAAAAGCACAATATTTTGTACTTTTTGCTATAATAAAATATCCCCAATTTTTTTAAAAAAAAAATTTCCTCAGTTTAGGCCGAAATATGTATTCTACATATTTTTGGTAATAAAAATCGTAATAAGCGTATATTAATTGGTTTGCGCAAAAGTGATAGCGTCTACAAAATAGGGGATAGATTTATGGTATTTTTATTGTTTTTTTTTTTAATCGGGACTGCGACATTATGGTAGACAGATCGGACATTTTTGACACGTTTTTGGGACCATTAGCATTTATACAGCGATTAGTGCTATAAAAATGCACTGATTACTGTGTAAATGTCACTGGCAGGGAAGGGCTTAACACTAGGGGGCGATCAAGGGGTTAACTGTGTTCCCTAGTGTGTGTTCTAACTGTAGGGGGATGGGAGTGACTGGCTATTAGGAACTCACGATTTCTCTCTCCTGTCCTCATAGAACTGGGATGTGTGTGTTTACACACGTCCCTGTTCTGGCTCTCATCCCCGCGATCGCACGTTGCCGGCGGTCATGCGCATCCACACCCCTGCTATCCCGCTTAAAGAAGTCGACCTACAGCTACGATGGCTCGGCGGATCGTGCCGACCTGCCGCAGTATAATGACGGCGGTAGGTCGGCAAGTGGTTAAACATTCAAACTTCCAAGGTGATGAATACATTTTTAGGCACAGTATTTTTATTTCTGTAATTATGCTAGGTACTAAGCTTAATAAAGCTTGTTCATTGATATGTGCCCACATTCTCAAGTCAGTATGATTATAGATTTGACTGTTTGCATCTTGCTAAATATGAAAGAACTAAACCGTTAATGCCAGAACAATTTTTTAAATATTTGCACACATTAACCACTTAACGACCGCCCACTGTAAATATACGTGGGCAGAATGGCACGGACAGGCGCAATCACGTACCTGTACGTGCCTGCCTTCGTATGGGTGGGGGGTCCAATCGGACCCCCCTCCGGTACAGTGAGCGGCCGGGATCGCTTCGGGAGCGATCCGTGATGAGGGGGCCGCCATTCGATTCTGGCCACCCCCTCGCGATCGCTCCCGGCGAATCAAATGCTTCCTCTGCCTGTGTGATGTTTACACAGGCAGGAGGAAGTGATGTCATCCCTCATACGGCGCTCACATATACCGAGCGCCGCATGAGAGAAGACACAGAGGTTAGTGCACAAACACTACACTAGCACCAGCACACATAGGCACATGATCGCCCCCCCAGACACCCCCAGATCACCCCCCAGTCACAGTGTCACTGATTGCAGTGACCATTTATTTACTGATCACTGCAATCAGTGACGTTTGTGACTGTAAAAGTGTCATGGCAGTTAGTTTTAGGTCCAGTGTAGCCCCGTAACCCCCCCCAATAAAGGTTTAACCCCCCCAGGTAACCCTTTCACCCCCTAGCACCACCGTCACTAAGCAATAGTTTTTCTGATCCCTGTTTTAGTGTCGGTGATGCCGATAGGTAGCCAGTTATTTTTTTTAGGTTCGCCGCAGGTTTTTATAGCGTCGGGTGCCCCCATATATTACCTAATAGAGGTTTAACCCCCTGATTGCCCCTATTTAACCCTTTCACCAGTGATCACCATATAAGTGTTACGGGTGACGCTGGTTAGTTTGCTTTTTATAGTGTCAGGGCACCCGACGTATATAACCCAATAAAGTTTTAACCCCCTGATCGCCCGGCGGGTGATATCAATTAGGTTTTAGCATCAGAGAGGGTCTGCGTCGCCCCAGGCAGCATCAGGTTAGTGCCAGTAACGCTAACACCCACGCGTGAAGCATACACCTCCCTTAGTGGTATAGTATCTGAACAGATCAATATCTGATCTGATCAGATCTATACTAGCGTCCCCAGCAATTTAGGGTTCCCAAAAATGCAGCGTTGGCGGGATCAGCCCAGATACCTGCTAGCACCTGCGTTTTGCCCCTCCGTCCAGCCCAGGCCACCCAAGTGCAGTATCGATCGATCACTGTCACTTACAAAACACAACACACATAACTGCAGCGTTCGCAGAGACAGGCCTGATCCCTGCGACTCCAGTGCTGTAGGAGGTGATTTCACCACCACAGTTAAAAAAAAAAAGCATATATGCCGAAGCATTGGGGCAGCAGGGGCGGAGGAGTGATTTTGCTCCTAATGCCGCGTACATACGGTCGAAATTCCGACGGAGGCTTGCCCGTGGAAAAGTCCGACCATGTGTGTGCGGCATAACTTTTGCGGGAGAATGCCCCCATGCTTCGGCATATATAAAATGGTGCATGTATGCCCATCATTAGAAGTGGGTGGATGAAGGGAGGTATTCTAATGGTGGGCATACCCACCAATCAATCTCTCTTTTTCGTTCAGCCAACAGGCTGCATGAAAAAAAAGATTACAATACATGTCCAACAAGGACCAGCAACGTACTGGTATGTTGCTGGACTTTGAATGGTTATACCAGATTGATGCCTGCGGGTTTAGGTATCATCCTGGTATCATTCTTTTCAGCCAGCGGCCGGCTTTCATGTAAAAGCAATCCTAGTGGCTAATTAGCCTCTGGTCTGCTTTTACAAGCAGTGGGAGGGAATGCCCCCCCCCCCCGGATATAAAAAGCGCCATTGGGAAAGCATTTTATCACACCGATCTTGGTGTGGTCAGATGCTTTGAGGGCAGAGGAAAGATCTAGGGTCTAATAGACCCCAGTTTTTTTTTTTTTTTAAAAGAGTACCTGTCACTACCTATTGCTATCATAGGGGATATTTCTTTATCGTACACCACGGGACACAGAGCTAGTCATTACATAATGGGTTAAGGGTCACCAGCGGTGATTGGACACTGGCACAACCAATGGAAGACAGTTCCCCTCCATATAACCCCTCCCATCAGGGAAGTACCTCAGTTTTTTCGCCAGTGTCGAAAGGTGTTGGACGCGTTAGGAGGTGCTAAAGGAAAGCTCTACCAAAGAGACCCTCTGGGGGTAAAAGAGCTATGCTTTCGGATCCATCCAAGACGCCTACAAATGAGCTGAATCTGGATGGGATCCGGGCCTCATCCATGAGGCGTCGCCTGTAATGTCTCTCTTCGGAGGACTGGGCTCTAAGATCCAGCACTTTCGCTATTTCGCTATAAAGTCCTGGTAAGAGTCTTGTACAAGGCCCAGGGGAGAGGTATCCTTTAAATAGGAACCCATATCCCTGAAGGTTGGCACACATAGCCCACCGTGAAGGGTGAAGTTTGGTATCTGTCTGAAATCTTTCAGCAGAAAAACCTGCGGCGTGGATAAGGTGAGATTAGAAGGTCCATAACTAGGTTGGGACCTTTTTCAAAAAATGGATGTCTTCTTTTTTTCCACCACTGGGGGGAGTAAAGAGCTGAATATACTCACCTCACTCTGTTCAGTGTCGGCTTCGGCGAAGTACACTGCTCGTCACCTCCGCTGCTGAGCTTGCTGGGGCACCCCGATCCTCCTTTCGGTGGCCGACCAGACACCTGCAGATGCAGGTAAGTGGGAACAAGGGCTGATGAGAGTCCTCTCTCACTATGGCCACCGCCATAGCGCTAAGGGCCGCGTGAGCGCGCTTTATCGGAGGGGGGGCGAAGGCGTGCGCGGGCACGTGGCGCGCGCAGGCACAGAAACGGCGCCAAATTTAAAAGACTGTCAGTGTGAGAAGCACTGCAGCAGCAAGCAAGCTCGTTAGTTCTCTTGTTCCTGGCAGAGAAACACAGCAGCTATACAGGGACGTAAGACTCCATGTGGTTGGATTGGGTACTTCCTAGAAGACATCCATGTTATGCATAGTTATGTGTTAAAAGTTGCATACTTAATGTATTTGCTAAACTGAACACGGTAGTATATGCATTTAGGTACCTTGTATTTTGTCTAAACAGTAAGCCTTCCAGGGGAAGTAATACGGACAAAAAGAGATAAGAAAGCACCACCGCCTGAGAGGAGGCTCTAGCTGTGCTGACTCGGTACCTTCCTCTCCTGTGTTGCCAAATGCACCTGTACAGGATGAGCCATTACCTCTGTCAGGTATGGCGGCTTCCCCAGTGAAGCCTGGGCCTGTATATGTCACTGAGGACACTTTATCAGCTGCCCTAAATAATCTGGAGGAAAAAATTGCTACCTTAATCGCTAAGTCCTCTAAAAAGGACAATAAGCGAAGCAGGTCTCTTCCAGTATTGGACCTCCCTTCAGAAGTACCTGAGGGAGGAGGATGAGGAGGAGGAGGCTACATCAGCAGAGGATGAGGAGCCAGATTTTAAGGTCACAGGTACAATGCTATAGCAGTGCATTTAAGTTAACCTCTGCGGAGGTAACGGAATTACCTGTCTCCTCCCTAGGGTCATTAAGATCCCTGCAAGGTGCATGCTCCTTCCCGGTTCATCAGTTACTAGAGGATCTAATATACGCAAACTGGCAACATCCAGATAAGCGTTTCTCACCTCCAAAAAGGTTTAACATTCTTTATCCTATGGGGGAAATTTTTTTAAAGAAATGGAGCCTGCCTGCGGTAGTTGCGGCTATTTCTTGTGTAAATAAAAACCTGACATGTCCGGTGGATAATGTACAAGGGTTTAAAAGATCCTTCTGAGAGGAAGTTGAAATCCTCCTTCCTTTTGGCCGGCTCAATTACCCAACCTGCAGTAGCAGCAGTCGGTATGTGTCAGGTCATCAGCCAACAGGTAAAGCAGGGGCTGAAGGAACTGCCTTCAGAGCAGGCTAGAAATTGGGAAAATTTGCCTAAAGCCTTATGCTTCACAGTGGATGCCATGAGAGATTCTATCATACAGGCATCACGCCTTACACTCCAGCTGGTACAGATGCGCAGAGTACTTTGGCTTAAGCATTGGTCAGCGGAAACCCCATGCAAAAAGCTGTTGGCAAGTTCCCGTACCATGGCGAACGCCTATTTGGGGAAGATTTAGAAAAATATATACAGAAGATATCAAGTGGTAAAACGACTTTTACCTGAGAGAAAGAAAAACAAGAGATCTTGTTTTAAACGCTCTCTCTCCCCAGCTCCCGGGAAATCTGACTCCAACCAGTGGCGGCGGCCTGTTTTAGCCGCCCACAAAAGCCAAGGGGCAAGCTCAGAAGAACAAGAAGCCGTGGGGTGCAAGAGCTAATAAGCAAGCCCCCAAAGCCTCTCAGTGAAGGGGCGCCCCCGCTCGGCCGAGTGGGAGGAAGGCTTTATCAGTTCTGAGCGACTTGGGGGTCAGAAATCCAGGACAATTGGGTAGTATCCACAATATCCTCAGGGTACAAACTGGAATTTCGAGAGATCCCACCTTCTCAATTCCGAGGTTCAAGACTCTCCAAGGATCCACAAAAAAGAGAATCCTTCTTCAAAGGTTTGAATCACTTAATGGCTCAAGGGGTAGTTACAGACGTACCCCAAAAAGAGCGAGGTGCAGGTTTTTACTCAAACCTCTTTGTGATTCCAAAGCCAAATGGAGATGTCAGACCCATCCTGGATCTAAAATCCCTAAATCGGTTCCTGAACGATCGCCATTTTCGAATGGAAACGATCCGATCCGTGGCCGCCACTTTAAAGGGCGGAAAATTCATGGCGCCCATAGATATCAAGGACGCACATTTACACATACCCATCCTCCCCGCTCACCAAAGATTCCTAAGGTTTGCGGTAGAAGATCGCCACTTTCAATTTGTGGCTCTGCCGTTTGGTGTAGCCACCGCGCCCATAGTATTCACAAAGGTGCTAGCTCCTCTGTTAGCAAACCTAAGAACACGGGGCATTGCGGTAACAGCCTATCTGGACGATCTACTAGTAATAGATCAGTCAAAGGAGGGATTGGGTCACGCTGTACACACTACAGTAGGATACCTGGAGCATTTAGGATGGATTATAAATTTACAAAAATCCTCTCTCCAGGCCCAAAGAAGGATAGTGTACCTGGGCATGATCATAGATACAGCCCAAAACGGGGTATACCTGCCAGAACCGAAGATACAGTCTCTGAAAGACCTGATCCACAAGGTCAAAGCAAACAAGAGGCCATCTATTCGCCTTTGCATGAGACTATTGGGAAAGATGGTAGCCTCCTTCGAGGCGGTCCCTTACGCCCAGTTTCATTCGAGACTACTTCAAGGCAATATTTTAGCTTCCTGGAACAGGAAGAGCCAAGCTCTGGATATACCCATGCGCCTGTCCTCACAAGTACGCCACAGCTTCGATTGGTGGCTAGAAGCCAGGAATTTACGGAAGGGAAAGTCCTTCCTCCCAGTGGCCTGGAAGGTGGTATCTAGGGATGCCAGCCTATCGGTCTGGGGTGCAGTATTCGAGGAGGCTTCTACCCAGGGAACTGGGCCAAGACTCAGGGGATCCTGCCCATCAATGTGCTAGAGATCCGGGCGGTATATCTAGCCCTCAAAACCTGGACATACAGGTTACAGGGCTACCCAGTTCGGGTTCAATCCGACAATGCTACTGCAGTAGCTTACATCAATCACCAAGGAGGCACCCGCAGTCGGGCAGCCCAAAGAGAGGTGAACCGGATCCTGGCATGGGCAGAAGAGCATGTACCTTGCCTTTCTGCAATCTTCATTCCAGGGATAGAAAATTGGCAAGCAGACTACCTGAGTCGTCAGCAGCTGCTACCAGGAGAGTGGTCTCTTCACCCCGAGATCTTTCAGGCCATATGTCTGAGATGGGGAAACCCAGATGTAGACCTGCTAGCTGCCAGGTTCAACAAGAAATTGGACAACTTTGTGTCCAGAACGAGAGATCCTCTAGCCTACGGGACAGACGCTCTAATAATACAGACGCTCTAATAACTCCATGGAATCAGTTCTCACTGATCTATGCATTCCCTCCGATCCCTCTTCTACAAAGACTGCTTCGCAGGATCAAGGAGGAGGGAATACCAGTAATCCTAGTGGCCCCAAACTGGCCCAGGAGGCCTTGGTACGCCGAGATTGTAAAAATGGCGATAGGAAGGCCCTGGAAGTTTCCACTTCGACACGACCTGCTGTCACAGGGTCCAGTATTCCGCCCTTCCTTACAAAGGCTAAAGTTGACGGCCTGGCTGCTGAGACCCACATTTTGAAAAAGAGAGGGGTCTCTGGTCCGGCTCTTTCTACGCTCATTAATGCTAGAAAGCCAGCCTCCAGACTCATCTATCAGAGAGTCTGGAGAGCATACGTTTCCTGGTGTGAATCCAGATGTTGGAATCCTCAGAAATATGAAATAAGTAGGATTCTTGCTTTTTGCCAGTTAGGAGTGGATATGAATTTAGCCCTTAGCACCATCAAAGGGCAAATATCGGCTCTATCAGTCTTCTTTCAGAGACCATTGGCATCTCACTCCCTAGTTCAGACATTCATTAAGGGGGTACTGAGGATAAATCCTCCAGTTAGGACTCCCTTGTGTCCATGGGATTTGAATTTGGTATTGTCAGTGTTGCAAAAGCAACCTTTTGAACCTATTCGCCATATTCCTTTAATTATATTGAGTAGGAAGTTGGCCTTTCTGATTGCTATAGCTTCTGCTAGGAGAGTATCAGAGCTAGCAGCTCTTTCTTGTAAAGAGCCTTATCTAATTTGTCACAAGGACAAAATCGTACTACGACCCCATCCGGCTTTTCTACCTAAGGTGGTGTCGGCTTTTCACTTGAATCAAGACATTGTTCTGCCTTCCTTTTTTCCAAACCCGCGGACTGCGGGGGAAAAATTATTACACTCTCTAGATCTAGTGAGAGCGGTAAGGGTGTATCTGCAAGCAACCGCTCAGATACGTAAAACAGATGTTTTGTTTATTTTACCAGATGGGCCCAAGAAGGGCCAAGCGGTATCAAAATCCACCATTTCCAGGTGGATTAGACAAGTAATTGTTCAAGCTTATGGTTTAAAGAACAGGACTCCTCCTTTTCCTGTTAAGGCGCACTCTACCAGGGCGATAAGTGCTTCATGGGCAGTGCACCACCAGGCTTCGATGGCTCAGATCTGTAAAGCTGCAACTTGGTCTTCAGTCCATACATTTTCCAAATTCTATCAAATAGATGTGAAAGGACATGAGGATTCCGCCTTTGGGCGAAGTGTGCTGCAGGCAGCAGTATAGGGCTTCTGGTCCGCAAGCGGCCTGTTTTGATCTGTGTCTCCCCCCCTTCATATGAGCATTGCTCTGGGACGTCCCATTATGTAATGACTAGCTCTGTGTCCCGTGGTGTACGATAAAGAAAATAGGATTTTTATAACAGCTTACCTGTAAAATCCTTTTCTTGGAGTACACCACGGGACACAGAGGTCCCCCCCTTCTTATGGGAACCTTACTGCTTTGCTACAAAACTGAGGTACTTCCCTGATGGGAGGGGTTATATGGAGGGGAACTGTCTTCCATTGGTTGTGCCAGTGTCCAATCACCGCTGGTGACCCTTAACCCATTATGTAATGACTAGCTCTGTGTCCCGTGGTGTACTCCAAGAAAAGGATTTTACAGGTAAGCTGTTATAAAAATCCTATTTTACATTCCCTGAGATAACAATAAAAATTATAAAAAAAATAAAATATGGAAGGAACAGTTTAAAAATAAAATAAAAAAGCAAAATTAATAATAATAATAAAAAAATCACCCCTGTCCTGCCCTGCTCTTGCGCAATTGCGAACGCAAGCGTCGGTCTGGCGTCATGTAAACAGCAATTGCACCATGCATGTGAGGTATCACCGCGAAGGTCAGATCGAGGGCAGTCATTTAAGCAGTAGACCTCCTCTGTAAATCTAACGTGGTAACCTGTAAAAGGCTTTTAAAATGTATGTAGTTTGTCGCCAATGCGCGTTTGTGCAAAATTTTAAAGCATGTCGTGTTTGATATCTATGTACTCGGCCTAAGATCATCTTTTTTATTTCATCAAACATTTGGGCAATATAGTGTGTTTTAGTGCATTAAAATTAAAAAAAGTGTATTTTTTCCCCAAAAAAATGCGTTTGAAAAATCGCTGCGCAAATACTGTGTCGAAAAAAAAAATGCAACACCCACCATTTTAAACTGTAGGGTCTTTGCTTTAAAAAAATATATAATGTTTGGGGGTTCAACATAATTTTCTTGCAAAAAAAAAAAATGTTTTCATGTAAACAAAAAGTGTCAGGGCTTTGTCTTCAAGTGGTTAGAAGAGTGGATGGTAAGCTTCCTAATGTTGTGTATAAAATGCCAGGACAGTTCAAAACCCCCCCCCAAATGACCCCATTTTGGAAAGTAGACACCCCAAGCTATATACTGAGAGGCATGTCGAGTCCATGGAATATTTTATATGTTGACACAAGTTGCGGAAAAAAGACAATTTATTTTATTTATTTATTTTTTTTGCACAAAGTTGTCACTAAATGATATATTAATCAAACATGCCATGGGCATATGTGGAATTACACCCCAAAATACATTCTGTTGCTTCTCCTGAGTACTGGGATACCACATGTGTGAGACTTTTTGGGAGCCTAGCCGCGTACGGGACCCCAAAAACCAAGCACCACCTTCAGGCTTTCTAAGGGTGTAAATTTTTGATTTCACTCCTCACTGCCTATCACAGTTTCGGAGGCCATGGAATGCCCAGATGGCACAAAACCCCCCCCCAAATGACCCCATTTCGGAAAGTAGACATCCCAAGCTATTTGCTGAGAGGTATGGTGAGTATTTTGCAGATCTCGCTTTTTGTCACAAAGTTTTGAAATTTGAAAAAAAAAAAAATTATTTTTCTTCATTTTCAAAAACAAATGAGAGCTGTAAAATACTCACATGCCTCTCAGCAAATAGCTTGGGTGTCTACTTTCCAAAATGGGGTCATTTGGGGGGGTTTTGTGCTATTTTGGCATTTTATG
The DNA here is from genome assembly GCA_029206835.1 of Rana muscosa. Taxonomy (NCBI): domain Eukaryota; kingdom Metazoa; phylum Chordata; class Amphibia; order Anura; family Ranidae; genus Rana; species Rana muscosa. Next base: position 970,084,621 of record CM055117.1, read on the forward strand.
GCCTTCGAAACTGTGATGGGTAGTGAGGAGTGAAATCAAAAATTTGCGCCCTTAGAAATCCTGAAGGCGGTGCTTGGTTTTCGGGGGCCCGTACGCGGCTAGGCTCCCAAAAAGTCCCACACATGTGGTATCCCCGTACTCAGGAGAAGCAGCAAAATGTATTTTGGGGTGCAATTCCACATATAACCATGGCATGTGTGAGCAATATATCATTTGGTGACAACTTTTATTTTTTTTTATTTTTTTTAGTCATTATTTAATCACTTGAGACAAAAAAAATATTCAGTGGGCTCAACATGCCTCTCAGCAATTTCCTTGGGATGTCTACTTTCCAAAATGGTGGTCATTTGGGGGGGGGGGGGGGGGTTTGTACTGCCCTGCCATTTTAGCACCTCAAGAAATGAGATAGGCAGTCATAAATTAAAAGCTGTGTAAATTCCAGAAAATGTATCCTAGTTTGTAGACGCTATAACTTTTGCGCAAACCAATAAATATACGCTTATTGACATATTTTTTTTACTAAAGACATGTGGCTGAATACATTTTGGCCTAAATGTATGACTAAAATTGAGTTTATTCGATTTTTCTTATAACAAAAATTAGAAAATATCTTTTTTTTTTCAAAATTTTCAGTCTTTTTCCGTTTATATCGCAAAAAATAAAAATCGCAGAGGCAATCAAATACCATTAAAAGAAAGCTCTATTTGTGGGAAGAAAAGGACGTAAATTTTGTTTGGGTACAACATTGCATGTCCGCACAATTTCCAGTTAAAGCAGCGCAGTGCCAAATTCTGAAAACACCTCTGGTCCTTTAGCTACAAAATGGTCCGGGCTTAAGTGGTTAAAATGCATATCTTAAACCTGATGATTACATTAACTAAAGGACAAACCAGAGAGGGGAAATGCCCCTGGGTAGTGTGACACCACTACACCAATGTACTACAGAGCCCAAACCCAGAAAGGACAGGGGGCTTACCCCCTAGGAGGGGGTTAAGAAGGTCAAAGCGACAACCGACTATCCGGAAAATCCAGAAAATGTTCCAGAATCTAGGATAATTGATGAGGATAGAGTGGAAGGAAGAGAAAAGCAAGAAGAGAAAAAGACGAAGAAGAAGAAAGATACCTGTGCAGGAGGTCAGAATTCAATATTTGGGGGGAAAAAAGGAAATAAAATAAGAATTAAATGGAAACATTCATATAAGTAGCCCAGGTCAGCTCAAATTTCTCGATGGAATTCTAAAGAATGCTTGTCATCTTCTCTTGAGACATCGTCCAAGAGATTTTCCGCTTTGCCATTATACATAAAACAATAGGGCTCTTCCATGCCGAAGCAATCGTAATTTTGGCCTCAAGTAGGATGTACCTAATCCAGAGCTTGGGTGAATTTAGACGCTTTAACTATTTGTTGATTGAGAAGAGCTATCCCAGGGTCCTGGGGCATAGATAACCCATGTGACTGCGAATCGGGTAAAAAAGCGAATTCCGAAATCTTTGGGTTCTGGGCCACTGTCAAAAGATGTGGAGCAGTGAACTCGTATGCCCACTCGCTCTAAAGCATAAAGGAGATACTGCGGGATTTATTTTTAAAAGGCGAGTAAGTACCATGTACCAGCGGCATATAACTTTCAGATTGGTCTTTATCAGTGAGATATTATGCAGTCCCTTAAAGGAATGCGCAAATCAGAAATGCCAAGTATCTAGATCCCATTCAAATTCGAGGTCTCGTTCCCATCCCAACATATAAGTGGGTTTCTCCGTAGACTCTGCTAAGGCCAAGTAAATTAAAGAAATACCTCCTCTCATCTCCATGACCTTAGAACACCATTGTTCATAAGATGTTACTGTTAATGGGCTTGGTTTGTTAAAACAAATGGACTGTAAAAAGTGATAAATTTGGGTGAAGCGAAATTTCTCCGAAAGTGTCATCTCTAGTTTTACTAACACAATAGCCAAAAGATAGGCCCTGACGATTTAATGAAATGTCTGATCCGGTATAGACCTTTGACTGTACACCATTAAAATGCCCGTATGTCACTCTCTGTGGGGGGGGGGAGGGGGTTATGGAAAATATGGGCTAGCAGGTGCCACACTGAAGCGATTTTGGGTGACTTATGTAGGGAGTCGCATAAGGCTATCGAATTAAACAAAGTTGGGGAGAATATGGGGGGTCGGGATTTAGGGTAATTTCAGATGAGATGGTCTATAGTAAAGTTGGGGACCGATTGTCTCTCCATAGCAATTCAGTAAGGTTTGACTCCTCTAGAGTAGACAATGGAGATCTGAGCTAAATGAGCTGCCTGGTAGTATCACTAAAGATTGGGGAGGCCCAGCCCCCCCTGAAGTTTGGACCTATATAATATATGCTTAGAAAAACGGTGCCCGTCTTACCCCACACAAGTCAGACTATTGCAGTTTGGAGAGATGGGTTTTGATTATTGGGATGGGAAGGGAATGAAAAAAAGTAGAAGATTTGTGGTAATATCATTTTAATCGCATGCACTCTGCCTAGCTGAGAGAGCCCTTTGTGACAGGTCAGTAGAAGGTTTCTTAGAGTGGCGAGTAGTTAACAATTTAAAGCTGGTCAGTAGTTAAAGCCAAATTGATACCTAGATAAGGGATTTACTTCTTGTTTCATGTGAAAGAGAAATTATCCCTGCAGACGATCCACCAGGACTGGAGAAGTTGATACACTAACCACTTAACGACCGCTCACTGTATATATATATACGTCGGCAAAATGGCACAGACAGGCACAATCGCGTACCTGTACGTGCCTGCCTTCGTATGGGTTGGGGGTCCGATTGGACCCCCCTCCGGTACAGTGAGCGGTCGGTATCGCTCCGGGAGCGATCCGTGATGAGGGGGCGGCCATTGGTTTCTGGTCACCCCCTCGCGATCGCTCCCGGCGAATCAAATGCTTCCTCTGCCTGTGTAATGTATACACAGGCAGGAGGAAGTGATGTCATCTCTCCTGCGGCGCTCACATAGACCTGAGCGCCGTGGAGAGAAGACCTCAAGTAAGTGCACAAACAGTACACTGACACGTAGGTACACATAGGCACACGATCGCCCCCCCAGTCACAGTGTCACCGATTGCGGTGATCATTTATTTACTGATCACTGCAAACCGTGACATTTGTAACTGTAAAAGTGTCAGGGCAGTTAGTTTTAGGTCCAGGGTAGCCCCCTAACCCCCCCCCCCCCCATATAAAGGTTTAACCCCTTGATCGCCCCCAGGTAACCCTTTCACCCTCTAGCACCACTGTCACTAAGCAATCGTTTTTCTGATCACTGTATTAGTTATGCTGGTGCCGCTAGGTAGTCAATTATTTTTTTAGGTTCGCCGCCAGGTTTTTATAGATATATTATCTAATAAAGGTTTTAACCCCCTGATTGCCCCTAGTTAACCCTTTCACCAGTGATCACAGTATAAGTGTTACGGGTGACACTGGTTAGTTAGTTTGCTTTTTATAGTGTCAGGGCACACGCCGTATATAACCCAATAAAGGTTTAACCCCCTGATCGCCCGGCGGGTGATATCAATTAGGTTTTAGCGTCAGAGAGGGTCTGCGTCACACCCCAGGCAGTGTCAGGTTAGTGCCAGTAGCGCTAACACCCACGCGTGAAGCATACACCTCCCTTAGTGGTATAGTATCTGAACAGATCAAGATCTGATCAGATCTATACTAGCGTCCTCAGCAGTTTAGGGTTCCCAAAAATGCAGTGTTAGCGGGATCAGCCCAGATACCTGCTAGCACCTGCGTTTTGCCCCTCCGTCCAGCCCAGGCCACCCAAGTGCAGTATCGATCGATCCCTGTCACTTACAAAACACAACACACATAACTGCAGCGTTCGTAGAGACGGGCCTGATCCCTGCGACTCCAGTGCTGTAGGAGGTGATTTCACCACCACAGTTAAAAAAAAGGGCATATATGCCAAAGCATGGGGGCAGCAGGGGCGGAGGAGCGATTTTTGCTCCTAATGCCACGTACATACGGTCGAAATTCCGATGGAGGCTTGCCCGTGGAAAAGTCTGACCATGTGTACGCGGCATAACTTTTGCGGGAGGATGCCCCCTTGCTTCGGCATATATAAATGGTGCATGTATGCCCATCATTAGAAGTGGGTGAATGAAGGGAGGTATTCTAATGGTGGGCATACCCACCGATCAATCTCTTTTTTTCGTTCAGCCAACAGGCTGCATGAAAAAAAAGATTACAATACATGTCCAACAAGGACCAGCAACGTACTGGTAGGTTGCTGGACTTTGAATGGTTATACCAGAATGATGCCTGCGGGTATAGGTATCATCTTGGTATCATTCTTTTCAGCCAGCGGCCGGCTTTCATGTAAAAGCAATCCTAGCGGCTAATTAGCCTCTGGACTGCTTTTACAATGGGGGAGTGAAATCAAAAATTTGCGCCCTTAGAAATCCTGAAGGCGGTGCTTGTTTTTCGGGGTCCCGTACGCGGCTAGGCTCCTAAAAAGTCCCACACATGTGGTATCCCCGTACTCAGGAGAAGCAGCAAAATTTATTTTGGGGTGCAATTCCACATATAACCATGGCATGTGTGAGCAATATATCATTTAGTGACAACTTTTTGTAATTTTTAATTTTTTTTGTCATTATCCACTCACTTGGGACAAAAAAAAAAAAAAATATTCAGTGGGCTCAACATGCCTATCAGCAATTTCCTTGGTGTCTACTTTCCAAAATGGGGTCATTTGGGTGGGGGGGGGGGGGGTTTGTACTGCCCTGCTATTTTAGCACATCAAGAAGTGAGATAGGCAGTCATAAATTAAAAGCTGTGTAAATTCCAGAAAATGTACCCTAGTTTGTAGACGCGATAACTTTTGCGCAAACCAATAAATATACGCTTATTGACATTTTTTTTTACTAAAGACATGTGGCTGAATACATTTTGGCCTAAATGTATGACTAAAATTAGGTTCATTTGATTTTTCTTATAACAAAAAGTAGAAAATATAATTTCTCTTATCGTCCATGGACCGACACAGCTCTCATACTGATTACATGTGGGTATATGTCCCTGCTTGCAGGAGAAGACCTAGGCAGAATGTTAGACGTTAAAACATTCTAGAACAAGCCAGAGCTGAACAGCCCCGCCCAGGGGGGCGATTCCTCCGGACATTACCCTCCCGCCAGCAGCCACAGTTTTTTTCTGCCTAGCAGAAGGAGAAGACGTGGCTCTCTCAGGAGCCAGTCTCCTGGAAGATTTTTACTTTTAACATTTTATTCCTTTGGGAATTTTTTCTTTTATTTTTGAGACCTTCAATCAACTGTCGGCTGGGCAACAGGTTGGGTACACTGGTATCCTCATAGTCTTCCCTGTCCGACCATCGAGCGTGCTGTTCCTCGCCTTGTGTGCGTGAGACTCAGTTCACGACATACCCCATGGCTCCAGGGGTGGCCGGGTTGCTTTCATGCTCCCGCGGTCCTCTCAAGATTGAACAGTACCTACTGTATCTTTTGCGGTTGACCGGGCCAACAGCTACGCAGTACGACTCTGTGATAGGTCTGTCTGAAACAAGTCAGTTTGTCCCTCTATTGGCACCAAGGGTTTTCTCCGAGGTGCTTGCGGGACGGTTAAGTAGTCTCTCCTGAAAAGAAGGTGAGTACATGCTGGCTGTGTTTCTGTGTGTGGGGGCTTCTCCCTGTCTCCCCCCTGTTATGCTACTCTCTGCACCCTGCTGGTGCTGTGCTGTGTGGGGATGCCTGGGGGGGGTCGTTCTGCCCTGGGGGGGCCGCTCCATGTCTGTTTAATAGGCTGGAAAGTGTTCTGGAGGACTGTGTGTGGGGTTTTGCGTGCGCCATTGGCGCTGTATTTTAAATTTAAAAAGTGCGCCATCGGCGGCCATTTTGCCGCGGCTCAAGCACAGTGATACAAGCGCCCAGCGGCCATTTTCTTGTAGCCGCAGCGCTTTGTTTAGTTTTCGGCCTCAAGCGGCGCTGCTGAACGGCGCAAATTACCTCTCTCCTCACAGATTCTTCACTCTCCTCAGGGTTCGCCCCCGCTAGCAGCGCGGCTCATACAGCGGAACCGAGCGGTCCCTAAGGGTGGTGAGTCCTCTGGGTATCCCCTCCTCAGCCTCAGCACAGCCAGTGGGTGGACTGTACTATTCAATGTAATAGTGAATAGGGTCTCAGTGGGTGGCAATATGGAGTCTGGTTCACCTGCTTCTCCCCACTTAGAGGCAACTGGCAGTGCGCCTGCACCTGCGGTCCCTATGGACCAGTTGTCGGCAGCCCTGGAATCATTCCTTGTCAAGCTGGAAGCGGTGTGCGAACACACGGGGGCTGTAAAGCGCCCCCTCCCCACACAATCGCCACATGGGGAGTGTTCTGACTTAGATATGGGCCTAGCTTCTGCTGCTGAGGACCCTAGTTCTGAGGATATTGATGTGTTTGGACAGGACCTTCCTTGTGAGGAAGACCCCTGTCTTGAACCACCTACTGACAGGGTGCTTGTAAGTGAACTCATTGACGCTGTGAGGGACACTCAAGCTGAATGTTGAGGCTGAGGAACCTCAGGTGGAAACTATGACCTTTTTGGTTCTTTGAAAGCCGTGTCTTCAAAAAAGGTTTTTCCATGTGTGCCTTCTTTTGATACAAACATTGACCAAGTCTGGGATAAGCCGCAGAAGGCTTTGACGGTCCCGCGGCGCATAGCCTTAAGGTACCCCTTTAAGGAGGACCTAGTTAAGAAGTGGGCTCATCCCCCAGTGGTCGACCCCGCGGTCGCATGTTTGAATAAGGCTACCATGCTCCCAATGGAAGGGACTCCTGCATTTAAGGATCCTGCTGACAGGAGGTCAGAAGTGGCGTGTAGAACTATGTTCACCTTATTGGGGGGCCGCCTTACGCCCTATAGTGGCGGCGACACTTGTGTCTCAGACACTCACAGGCTGGGCACGGATATTGCACCAGACCGTGCAGGAGCGTAATCTCCCTCCTGAAACCATTGCCCTGGCTCACCAGCTTGGGCAGGGTTTAGTCTTCGTGTGCGACGCCACTGTGGATGCGACCCCTTTAATAACGGGGGCCTCCATTTCTGCTGTGGTAATGCGTCGCCTTATCTGGCTGAAATGCTGGTCGGTCGATCTAGCTTCCAAAAAGCTCCTGGCTGACTTGCCCTTTAAGGGCGGTAGACTGTTTGGGGCCTCCCTGGATGACATTATTAAAAACGTCACAGGAGGTAAGAGCACCTTCCTTCCCCAGTCTATTAAAGCGGTTGTATACCCGCTATTTTTTTATTTATTTTTTTACACCTGTAAAGTAAAATGCATAATGAGCTTGTATGCACAGCATACAAGCTCATTATAAAATACTTACCTTAGAACGAGGCGTCGGGAACTTACCTGGTCCACGCCGAGGGAGATGTCATCTTGCCTCGGCGTGTCTTCCAGGTATCGCGGCTCCAGCGCTGTGAGTGGCTGGAACCGCGATGTCTCACTCCCGCGCATGCGCGCGGGAGACTTCGTTCCGGCGAGGCTCGGCGTCTGCCGAGCCTTCAGCCCGAGAATCCCCTGTGCGCATGCGCCGCTGCTGTCAGCGGCGCATTGCGAAGGGAATATCTCCTAAACCGTAAAGGTTTAGGAGATTTTTCTTTTACCTACAGGTAAGCCTTAGTATAGGCTTACCTGTAGGTAAAAGTTTAAAAAATTACTTTACAACCACTTTAAGGGAAAAGAGCCCCAACGCAGGCCGGGCCCTTCCTTTCCGGCGAAGAAGAAGTTTTTTTTCGTCAGATTCCACGGGTAAGCCCACCCAGACTGGAAAAAGTGCGACTGGGGGACAAAGACGTCCCTGGGTGCGTAAGCCTACCAAGCAAGCTCCCAAGTCCACCCCCGCATGAAGTCTTGCCCCTGCCCGACTCTGGGGTGGGGGGACGTCTTCACAAATTCTCGGTGCGGTGGTCCTCCCGGGTCTCCGACCGGTGGGTGTGCGAGGTGGTCACCTCGGGATACAGGATAGAGCTCCGCTTGTGGCCCCCAAGCAGGTTTTTTCCCTCGAACCTCCCTCTCCTTTTGGCCCGCCGGGCGGCCCTCTTGGGGGCCATACAGGATTTGCTCGGGCGCGGAGTAATTGTGCCTGTTCCGTCACAAGAGAGGTTTCTGGGGTTTTACTCAAACCTGTTTGTTTGTTCCGAAAAAGGACGGGGTTCGGCCAATCCTGGACCTCAAGGCCCTGAATGCCTATGTGAGGGTACAAAAATTCAGGATGGAATCCATTCGCACGGTGATCAAGACGCTCCACCAGGGGGATTTTTTGGCGTCCTTAGATATCAAGGACGCTTACTTGCACATCCCAATCTGCGCAAGCCAGCAGAGGTTTCTGCGATTTGCCATAGGCGAAGTCCACTATCAGTTCGTGGCCCTTCCCTTCGGCCTAGCATCGGCACCACGGGTTTTCACCAAGGTGCTGGCCCCCGGTTCTAGCTTTGCTGAGACAGCAAGGAATTGTTATCGTGGGCTATCTAGACGATCTCCTTCTCAGAGCAGAAAATGGCTCAGAATTCGAGGAAAATGTGACGATGGTCAGTCGGACCCTCCCGGGACTTCGGATGGGTTCTGAACACGCAGAAGTCGGCTCTAGTCCCGACTCAGTGCCTGGAGTATCTGGGTCTGCTCCTGGACACTTCGGCAGCGAGGGTGTTTCTACCCTCAGAGAAGTTACTGACACTTCAGTCGGCAGTGCGGGTTCTGACGTCCCGAAAATGGTCGTCAATTCGCTTCTGCATGAGAGTCCTGGGACTAATGGTGGCCTCCTTCGAGGCGGTTCCGTATGCCCAAGCACACACTTGGGCATTGCAGAAGAGAATTCTGTCGGTTTGGGACAAGTCCCCATTGTCATTGGATCTTCAGATCCAGGTGAGTCACTCTGTCAAGGCGTCCCTGACGTGGTGGCTGAGATCCCCGGCTCTTCGGGCCGGGAAGTCGTTCCTCCCCATCCACTGGACGGTGATCACAACGGACGCCAGTTTGACGGGCTGGGGAGGAGTGTGGGGAGTCCTGTCCGTTCAAGGGCTCTGCACTCCAGCCGAATCTTGTCTCTCAATCAACGTCCTGAAATTGCGGGCGATCAAGCTGTGTCTCGCTGCATGGTCGAAGAGGCTACAGGGCCGCTCGGTCAGAATCCAGTCGGACAACGCCACGGACGTGGCATATGTCAACCATCAGGGGGGCACTCGGAGCTCGGCTGCGGCATCCGAGGTCGCCCACATCCTAAGATGGGCGGAAAGAAGCGTGCCGGCGCTGTCGGCCGTTTACATTCCGGGCGTAGAAAACTGGCAGGCGGACTATCTGAGCCGCCAGTCCCTGGACCAGGGGGAGTGGTCATTGCATCCGGAAGTGTTTCAGCTCCTTTGTCGACGATGGGGCACTCCGGATGTGGACCTGATGGCGTCTCGACTCAATCGCAAGGTGTCGAGGTTTGTGGCCCGGTCCAGGGACCCCTGGGCGGATGCCTCGGACGCGTTGGTTGTCCCGTGGGGTCAGTATCGCCTGATGTATGTCTACCCTCCGCTGCAGTTGATTCCTCGTCTGCTGCGCAGGGTAGCGGCCGAGGGCATTCTGGTAATCCTCATTGCTCCGGACTGGCCTCGGCGTCATTGGTACGCCGACCTGGTACGTCTCGTCGCGGACGTCCCTTGGCGCCTGCCCTTGAGGGAGGACCTTCTGTCTCAAGGTCCTATCTTTCATCCTGCTTTACAGTCTCTGGCTTTAACAGCATGGCTATTGAGAGCCAGGTGCTGAACTACCGAGGCCTGTCAGATTCGGTAATTTCAACCATGCTTAGGGCACGGAAGTCTTCTAGGAAGATCTATCACCGTACCTGGAGAGCTTACATCGCTATGTGCGAGGAACTGGGCTGGCGTCCACGGATGTACTCTGTTCCCAGAATCCTGAGGTTCTTACAGCGTGGTGTTGCTCAAAGGCTGGCTCTGAGCACTAATAAGGGTCCGATTTCGGCTTTGGCCATTTTCTTTCAAAGACCCCTAGCTGGTCATTCCTTGGTTAGCACTTTTGTGCAGGGGGTACGCTATGTGGTTCCACCTGCCAAGCCCACGCTCCCTCCTTGGTATCTGAACTTGGTGCTCTCGGTTCTTCAGGAATCTCCTTTTGAGAATATAAGGGATATTCCTCTTTCAACTTTGTCTCAGAAGGTGGCTTTTTTAGTGGCCATCACTTCTGTTAGACGGGTGTCTGAGTTAGCGGCTTTGTCATGCAAGTCGCCTTACCTGGTCCTCCATAAGGATAAGGCGGTATTGCGACCGTCTTTTCTTCCTAAGGTGGTTTCGGCTTTTCACCTTAATGAGGACATTGTCCTTCCGTCCTTGCATCCTAGAGAGGTTGCGCTTCACAATTTTAGATGTGGTGCGTGCCTTACGGGTATACCTGGCAGCTACTGCTCCTATTCGGAAAGTCTGACTCGCTGGCCAAGTGGTGTCGTCTGCCACCATTTCAAGGTGGATCAGGTAGACCGTTATACAGGCCTATGCCATTAGGAGACGGGCGCCTCCCTTCCCGGTCACGGCTCATTCCACCAGGGCAATCGGTGCTTCCTGGGCTTTCCGACATCAAGCGTCGGTTGCACAAGTGTGCAAGGCGGTGACCTGGTCATCCGTTCATACCTTTTCAAAGTTCTACAAGGTTGATGTGGCTGTAACTTCGAATGCTTCCTTCGGCCGCAAAGTGTTGCAGGCCACTGTCTAATGTTGCAACTCCTCCGTTGAGCTCTGCTGGTTTGGAGTGAAGTTTTGGTTGTTCCTTACTTTTTTGCTCCCACCCTTTTCTTATACTGCTTTGGGACGTCCCATATGTAATCAGTATGAGAGCTGTGTCGGTCCATGGACGATAAGAGAAAATAGGATTTTTGTACTCTCCGTAAAATCAGTTTCTCTGACGTCCATGGACTGACATAGCACCCACCCTTCCTTTTAAGTTTGTACTGCTTTGTTCCGAACTGAGGCTGCTGGCTGCAGGTGGGAGGGTAATGTCCGGAGGGACCGCCCCCGGGGCGGGGCTGTTCAGCTCTGGCTTGTTCTAGAATGTTTTAACATCTAACATTCTGCCTAGGTCTTCTGCAAGCAGGGACATATACCCACATGTAATCAGTATGAGAGCTGTGTCGATCCATGGACGTCAGAGAAACGGATTTTACGGTGAGTACAAAAATCCTATTTTTTTTTTTTCAAAATTTTCGGTCTTGTTCCGTTTTTATATCACAATAAAAAACAATAAATCGCAGAGGCAATCAAATACCATTAAAAGAAAGCTCTTTGTGGGAAGAAAAGGACGCAAATTTCGTTTGTGTACAACATTGCATGTCTGCACAATTTCCAGTTAAATCAGCGCAGTGCCAAATTGTAAAATCAGCTCTGGTCTTTATGCTGTGTATTGGTCCGGGGCTTAAGTGGTTAAGGGCCTGAGATTTGGACATCTTGACTTTGAGGTCGGAAACTTGGCCAAAATTGTGTAGCAATTTGAGAATGTTAGGAGTTGAAATAAGGGGTGAGGTGACGATTCGGAGGAAATTATCCGCGACGAGGGTGCATTTATGGGTATACGGGCCATAGTGAATGCCATGGATATCAGGATGGTTTCTGATCGCGACAGCCAGGGTCTCTATTGCTATAGCAAATATTAAAGACGATAGAGGACAGCCGTGTCTAGTCCTAGCTATAGATAGGATGCAGGGCATTTACTCTGAGCCTCTAACTCTTGCGAAAGGCTAAGAATAGAAAGCTTGTAACACTCTAGTAAAGTTGGGGCCCAAACCCCATCTTTTGAGGATGGAGAATAGTAAGGACCAAGAAACTTTGTTGAAAGCCTTCTGAAGGTCCAATGATAATAAGTAGCCCTCCTGGGGAGGACCCCCTTCCCGTCCCGACTTCATTAGGAAAATTAACATCAATCGCTCTCCTTATCTGGTCTGGGCCTTGCCTACCCGATGTAAAACCCACCTGGTCTTTATGCAAGTAATTACCTATGAAGGAGGCTAAGCGGTTAGGCTAAATAGGCCTGTAGTTTCCTACTTCACTATGATCTTTCCCCAGTTTTGGGATAACTGAGATAATTGCAACATTAGCGGCAGGGTCCAGTGGTTAACCTTTCCTCAGAGAGTTAAAAAAACAGGGCCATATAAGGAGAGGGAGTATTTTCAAATGTCTTTATCGTAACAGGTAAAGAATCCATCAGGTCCGGGGGCAGACCCAGTACGGAGACCCTTAATAACATCCAAAACCTCGGCTTCTGAAATATGGTAGTCGAGGAGGGAGCGATGACTATCTTTAACCACTTAACGACCGCTCACTGTATATATACGTCGGCAGAATGGCACCGACAGGCACAATCCCGTAGAGTGTACGTGATTGCCTTTGTATAGTTGGGGGGTCCAATCGGACCCCCGTCCTATACAGTGAGTGGTGGCTAAGTGTCCGGGAGCGTTCCGGGATGAGGGGGCAGCCATTCGTTTCTGGCCACCCCCTCGCGATCGCTCCCGGCGAATGGAAATGCCCCCTCTGTCTGTGTCAGACAGAGGGAGCAGGAGGAAGTGATGTCATCTCTGGTGCGGCGCTCACATATACCAAGCGCCGTACAAGAGAAGACATCAGGTCAGTGCACACAACACTACACTGACACCAGGACACATAGGGACATAAATCGCCCCCCCAGACACCCCAGATCACCCCCCAGATCACCCCCCCAGCCCCCAGTCACAGTGTCACTGATTGCAGTGACCATTTATTTAGTGATCACTGCAATCAGTGACATTTGTGACTGTAAAAGTGTCACCAAAGTTTAGTCTTAGGTCCAGTGTAGCCCCCTAACCCCCCCCTAATAAAGGTTTAACCCTTTCACCCCCTATCACCACTGTCGCTAAGCGATCATTTTTCTGATCGCTGTCTTAGTGTCGGTGATTCAGATCGGTAGCCAGTAATTTTTTTTAGGTTCGCCGCATGTTTTTATAGCGTCAGGTACCCCAATATATTATCTAATAAAGGTTTAACCCCCTTGATCGCCCCCTAGGTAACCCTTTCACCCCCATCACCACTGTCGCTAAGCGATCGTTTTTCTAAACGCTGTCTTAGTGTCGGTGATGCAGATCGGTAGCTGGTAATTTTTTTTTTTTAGGTTCGCCGCAGGTTTTTATAGCGTCAGGTACCCCCATATATTATCTAATAAAGGTTTTAACCCCCTGATTGCCCCTTGTTAACCCTTTCACCAGTGATCACCATATAAGTGTTACGGGTGACGCTGGTTAGTTAGTTTGCTTTTTATAGTGTCAGGGCACCCGCCGTGTATATAACCCAATAAAGGTTTAACCCCCTGATCGCCCGGCGGGTGATATCAATTAGGTTTTAGCGTCAGAGAGGGTCTGAGTCACACCCCAGGCAGAGTCAGGTTAGTGCCAGTAACGCTAACACCCACGCGTGAAGCATACACCCCCCTTAGTGGTATAGTATCTGAACAGATCAATATCTGATCTGATCAGATCTATACTAGCGTCCCCAGCAGTTTAGGGTTCCCAAAAACGCAGTGTTAGCGGGATCAGCCCAGATACCTGCTGGCACCTGCGTTTTGCCCCTCCGTCCAGCCCAGGCCACCCAAGTGCAGTATAGATCGATCACTGTCACTTACAAAACAAAAACACACAACTGCAGCGTTCGCACAGACAGGCCTGATCCCTGCGACTCCCGTGCTTTAGGAGGTGATTTCACCACCACAGTTAAAAAAAAAAAAAAAGAAAATATGCCAAAGCATTGGGGCAGCAGGGGCGGAGGAGCAGAGGAGCGATTTTGCTCCTAATGCCACGTACATACGGTCGAAATTCCGACGGAGGCTTGCCCGTGGAAAAGTCCGACCATGTGTGTGCGGCATAACTTTTTTGCGGGAGGATGCCCCCATGCTTCGGCATATATAAATGGTGCGTGTATGCCCATCATTGGAAGTGGGTGGATGAAGGGCGGTATTCTAATGGTGGGCATACCCACCGATCAATCTCTTTTTTTCGTTCAGCCAACTGGCTGCATGAAAAAAAAAGATTACAATACATGTCCAACAAGGACCAGCAACGTACTGGTATGTTGCTGGACTTTGAATGTTTATACCAGAATGATGCCTGCGGGTTTAGGTATCATCTTGGTATCATTCTTTTCAGCCTGCGGCCGGCTTTCATGTAAAAGCAATCCTAGCGGCTAATTAGCCTCTGGACTGCTTTTACAAGCAGTGGGAGGGAATGCCCCCCCCCGGATATAAAAAGCGCCATTGGGAAATTGGGAAAGCATTTTATCACACCGATCTTGGTGTGGTCAGATGCTTTGAGGGCAGAGGAAAAATCTAGGGTCTAGAAGACCCCAGTTTTTTCAAAAAAAGAGTACCTGTCACTACCTATTGCTATCATAGGGGATATTTACATTCCCTGAGATAACAATAAAAATGATTAAAAAAAAAAATACTTGGAAGGAACAATTTAAAAATAAAATAAAAAAGAAAAATTAATAATAAAAAAAAGAAAAAAAAAAAGCACCCCTGTCCTGCCCTGCTCTTGCCCAATGGCGAACGCAAGCGTCGGTCTGGCGTCATATGTAAACAGCAATTGCACCATGCATGTGAGGTATCACCGCGAAGGTCAGATCGAGGGCAATCATTTTAGCAGTAGACCTCCTCTGTAAATCTACTGGGGTAACCTGTAAAGGCTTTTAAAAATGTATGTAGTTTGTCGCCAATGTGCGTTTGTGCGAAATTTTAAAGCATGTCGTGTTTGGTATCTATGGTACTCGGCCTAAGATCATCTTTTTTATTTCATCAAACATTTGGGCAATATAGTGTGTTTTAGTGCATTAAAATTAAAAAAAGTGTATTTTTTTAACCCAAAAAATGCGTTTGAAAAATTGCTGCGCAAATACTGTGTAGAAAAAAAAAATGCAACACCCACCATTTTATTCTGTAGGGCCTTCGCTTTAAAAATATATATAATGTTTGGGGGTTCAACATAATTTTCTTGCAAAAAAAAAAATGTTTTCATGTAAACAAAAAGTGTCAAAAAGGGCTTTGTCTTCAAGTGGTTAGAAGAGTGGATGTAAGCTTCCTAATGTTGTGTATAAAATGCCAGAACAGTTCAAAACCCCCCAAATGACCCCATTTTGGAAAGTAGACACCCCAAGCTATATACTGAGAGGCATGTCGAGTCTATGGAATATTTTATATGTTGACACAAGTTGCGGAAAAACGACAATTTTTTTTAAAAAACATTTTTTGCACAAAGTTGTCACTAAATGATATATTGCTCAAACATGCCATGGGCATATGTGGAATTACACCCCAAAATACATTCTGTTGCTTTTCCTGAGTACGGGGATACCACGTGTGAGACTTTTTGGGAGCCTAGCCGCGTACGGGACCCCAAAAACCAAGCACCGCCTTCAGGCTTTCTAAGGGTGTAAATTTTTGATTTCACTTCTCACTGCCTATCACAGTTTCGGAGGCCATGGAATGCCCAGATAGCACAAAACCCCCCCAAATGACCCCATTTTGGAAAGTAGACACCCCAAGCTATTTGCTGAGAGGTATTGTGAGTATTTTGCAGATCTCGCTTTTTGTCACAAAGTTTTGAAAATTGAAAAAATAAATATATATATATATATATTTTCTTTCTTCATTTTCAAAAACAAATGAGAGCTGTAAAATACTCGCCATTCCTCTCAGCAAATAGCTTAGGGTGTCTATATTCCAAAATGGGGTCATTTGGGGGGGTTTTGTGCTATTTTGGCATTTTATGGCCTTCGAAACTGTGATAGGTAGTGAGGAGTGAAATCAAAAATTTGCGCCCTTAGAAATCCTGAAGGCGGTGCTTGGTTTCCGGGGTCCCGTACGCGGCTAGGCTCCCAAAAAGTCCCACACATGTGGTATCCCCGTACTCAGGAGAAGCAGCAAAATGTATTTTGGGGTGAAATTCCACATATAACCATGGCATGTGTGAGCAATATATCATTTAGTGACAACTTTTTGTAATTTTTTTTTTTTTGTCATTATTCAATCACTTGGGACAAAAAAAAAAAAATTCAATGGGCTCAACATTCCTCTCAGCAATTTCCTTGGGGTGTCTACTTTCCAAAATGGGGTCATTTGGGGGGGTTTGTACTGCCCTGTCATTTTAGCACCTCAAGAAATGAGATAGGCAGTCATAAATTTAAAGCTGTGTAAATTTCAGAAAATGTACCCTAGTTTGTAAACTCTATAACTTTTGCGCAAACCAATAAATATACGCTTATTGACATTTTTTTTACTAAAAACATGTGGCTGAATACATTTTGGCCTAAATGTATGACTACAATTGAGTTTATTCGATTTTTCTTATAACAAAAAGTAGAAAATATAATTTCTCTTATCATCCATGGACTGACACGGTGTCTCTTTACACTTTACACGTGGGTTATGTCCCTGCTTGCAGGAGAAGACCTAGGCAGAATGTGAGATGTTATACATACATTCTAAAAGCCAGAGCTGAACAGCCCCACCCAGGGGGCGGTCCCTCCAGGCATAACCCTCCCACTACAGTCAGCAGACTTCAGTTTTTTTCTGCCTAGCAGAAGGAGAAGACGTGGCTCCCTCAGGAGCCAGTCTCCTGACCTATTTTATTCCTTTTTGGAATTCTTTTTTATTTTATTTTTGAGAATCTTCTATCAACTGTCGGCTGGGCAACAGGTTGGGTACAAGATATCCTCGTAGTCTTCCCTGTCCGACCATCGAGCGTGCTAATCCTCGCCTTCTGTGCGTGAGACTCAGTTCACGACGGGCCCCATGACTCCAGGGGTGGCCGGGTTTGCTTTCATGCTCCCACGGTCCTCTCAAGACTGAACAGCTCCTGACTGACTGTATCTTTCGCGGTGGACCGGGCCGACAGCTACTCAGTACTGCACTGTGATAGTCCTGTCAGAAACACCAGTGTGTCCCTCAGGGGACGGGTAAGTAGTCTCTCCTGCCTGCAGGTGAGTACAAAGGGCTGTGTGTTTCTCTGTGGGGGATTTTCCCTGTCTCCCCCTGTATTTTATTGTCGCTCTCTGTCACCATTACTGGCGCTGGCTGTGTGGGGTGCTTGGGGGTCACACTGTTCTTGGGGGGCTCATGCTGGTCTGCAATGTATGCCTTGGGGCTTTTTTGTGTGTTTTTTTTTTTGGGGCCTGAGCGCCGAGTGGCGCTGTGCGTGTGTGCTGTTTTTTCATTTTAACTGCGTCATGGCGGCCATCTTGCCGCGGATCGCCTCAGTGAAGTGCGGCGGCCATTTTCTTGTAGCCCGCGCGCTTTTCAGCACTAGTTTGGCCTCTAGCGCTGCTGTAGCAGCGCAAATCTCCTCACAGTCTCCTCACAGCTCACCAGCGCTGACACAGCGCAGTACAGACAGCGGAACTAAGCGGTCCCTGGTCCGGTTTGGTGAGTCCCCTGGGCGCCCCCTCCTCAGTCAGCACAGCCTGTGGGTGGACTTTTTATCTGAGAGAGTCTCAGAGGGGGACAATATGGAGTCTGTGTCACCAGCTTCCCCAAAAAATGTCAGTGGCAACAGGCAGTGCTTCAGCACCTGCGGTCCCTATGGACCTGTTGTGGGCAGCCCTGGAATCAATTTCTGACCAGGATGGGAGCTGTGTGCAAGCGCAAGGTACAAAAAAGGCGCCCTCTCCCCACTTTATCTACTCGAGGGCAGTGCGCTGATTCAGATATGGGCCTAGCCACTATCGCTCAGGACCCTAGTTCTGAATGTATGGATGGTTTTGAACAGGACATTCCTTATGAGGGAAACTCCAGTTCTGAGTCAGTAAATGACAGGGCGCTTGTTAGTGTGCTCATGACTGCGGTGAGGGACACTCTCAAGCTCAAATGCTGCGGATGCAGAACCTCAGGCGGATACAGTCTCCTTTGGTTCTTTTAAGGCCAGGCCTTCTGAAGGGGTTTTTTCCATTGTACTTTCTTTGACCAGCTCATTGATAAGGTCTAGAAAAAGCCACAGAAGAATTTTTTATGGTCCCGCGGCGTTTGTCTATCAGATACCCCTTTGAAGATGCCCTACTTAAAAAGTGGGCTTCTCCCCCAGTGGTCGACCCTCCAGTCGCCCTGTTGAACAAGGCCACCACTCTCCCGATGGAGGGGACTCCTGCAGTAAGGTCCCCACTGACAGGAGGTCAGAGGTGGTGCGCATAGCCATGTTTGCCTTGTTGGGATCCGCCCTACGGCCTGTGGTAGCGGCGACCCTTGTGTTTTAAAACACTTACAGGTTGGGCAAAAATGTTGCACCTAGCTGTACAGGAGCATAATCTTCCTCCAGATACAGTTACTCTGGCCCACCAACTGGGCAGGGCCTGGTTTATGTGTGCGACACCACGTTGGACGCGGGCCCTTTAACATCCAGGGCCTCTGTCCCGACGGTGGTATGGCGTCGTCTTATCTGGTTGAAATGCTGGTCTGCTGACCTAGCCTCTAAGAAGCTCCTGACGTATCTACCTTTTTATAGGTGGTAGACTTTTCGGTGCTGCTCTGGATGTCATCGTCAAGGATGTCATGGGAGGTAAAAGCACTCTTCTTCCTTAGACTGGCAAGGGTAAGGGGGCCCGCCGCGAACAGGGCCTTTTCCTTTCCAGCAAACAAGGTTTTTTTTCGTCAGTGGAGTCCACAGGTAGGTCCTCCCAGTCTGACTGAGTGCGACTGGTGGGCACAAGCGCCCCTGGGTGCGTAAGCCAAACAAGCGGCTCCCGAGCCCGCCTCCGCGTGAGGTCTTGCCTCCGCCCGACTCTGGGGTGGGGACGACGACTTCGCAGGTAACGAATCGGTGGTCCTCCCGAATCTCCGACTGGTGGGTGTGTGAGGAGGTCACCTCAGGATACAGGATAGTATTCCAATCCTGGCCCCCAGACAGATTCTTTCCCTCAAATCTTCCTCTCCTTCCTACCTGTCGGGCAGCCCTCTTGTGGGCTGTACAGGATTTGATCAGGTCCGGAGTGATTGTGCCGGTTCCATCACAGGAGAGTTTTCAGGGATTCTACTCGAATCTGTTTGTCGTCCCAAAAATAGGACGTGGTTCGACCTATCCTGGACCTCAAGGCCCTGAATGCCTTCGAGAAGGTGCAGAAATTCCGCATGGAATCCTTTCGCACGGTGATCGCTACACTCCACAAAAGGGATTCTCTTCTGGCGTCCTTGGACTTCAAGGACGCCTACTTGCATGTTCCGATCTGCGCAAGTCACCGTAAGTTTCTGCGCTTTGCGATCGGCGAAGTCCACTATCGATTGTGGCTCTTCCTTTCGGCCTAGCCTCGGCACCAAGGGTGTTCACCAAGGTGCTTGCTCTGGTTCTAGCCTTCTGTTACAGCGAGGTATTGCTCTCGTGGGCTATCTGGACGATCTTCTGCTAAGAGCAGAAAGTGGATCAGACTTAGAGGAAAGGTGACTATCATCAATTAGACCCTCAGGGACTCGGGTGGTTCCTGAACATTCAGGAGTCAGTCCTGGTCCCGACTCAGTGTCTGGAGTATCTAGTTCTGATTCTGGACTCCTTGGAGGCAAAGGTATCCTACCTCTGGAGAAGTTGCTGACACTTCAGTCTGCGGTGCGGGTGCTGACATCCCAAAAATGGTTGTCAATCCGTTTTTTGCATGAGAGTCCCGGGACTCGTGGTGGCCTCCTTCGCGGCCGTTCCGTATGCCCAATCACACACCAGGGCATTGCAGAAGGAGATCTTGTCCACCTGGGACAAATCCCCGTTGTCCTTGGATCTTCAGATCCAGGTGATTCACCTGGTCAGGGCGCCCCTGATGTGGTGGTTGAGATCCTCGGCTCTTCGGTCCGGAAAGTCGTTCCCCTCCCATCCAATGGACGGTACTCACGACGGACACCAGCCTGACGGGCTGGGGTGGAGTCTGGGAAGTCCTGTTGGCTCAGGCCTTGGACTCCGGACGAGCCCGTTTTACCAATCACTGTTCTGGTAATACGGGCCATCGGACTGTGTCTCTCCTCAGGTCAGAGAGAGTGCGGGGTCGCTCCATCAGGAGCCAGTCGGACACCGCCACGGCGGTGGCGTATGTAAACCATCAAGGGGGAACTCGGAGCTCAGCTGCTGCTTCCGAGGTAGTCCGTATCCTGAAGTGGGCCGGAAGAAACGTGCCGGCTCTGTAGGCCATTTTACATTCTGGGCATAGACAATGGGCAGGCGAACTATCTGAGTCGCCAGACGCCGGACCAAGAAGAGTGGTCCTTGCATATTTCAACTCCTTTACCGACGGTGGGGCACGCCGGATGTGGACCTGATGGCCTCTCGACTCAATCGCAAGGGTCGAGGTTGTGGCCAGATCCAGGGATCCTTGGGCGATGCCTCGGATGCGTTGGTGGCCCCATAGGGCCCTTATCGCCTGATATAAACTCCGGCGATCCTAATTGTTCCGGATTGGCCTCAGCATCACTGGTACGCTGATCTGGTACGTCTCGTCGCGGACGTTCCCTGGCGGTTGCCGATGAGGGAGGACCTTCAGTCTCAAGGTCCTATGTTTCATCCGGCTTACAGTCTCTGGCTTTAACGGCAGGGCTGTTCAAAGCCAGGTGTTGAGGGACCGAGGTCTCTCAGACTCGGTCATTTTGACCATGTTAAAGACACAGAAGTCTTCCTCCAGGCAGATCTATCACCGTGCCTGGAAAGCTTATATCGCCATGTGCGAAGCGCTGGACTGGCGTCCTCGGACGTATTCCGTACCCAGAATCCTGCGTCCTCTGCAGTGTGGAGTGACCCAAAAGCTTGCTTTGAGTACCATCAATGATCAGATTTCGGCCTTGGCCATCTTCTTTCAGCGACCTCTAGCGGGTCATTTTCTTGGTTGGTACCTTGTGTTGGGGGTTCGCCATGTGCTCCCTCCTGTCAAGCCTCCTCTCCCACCGTGGGATCTGAATTTGGTGCTCTCGGTCCTCCAGGAACCTCCTTTTGGGAATATCCGGGATATTCCCCTCTTGTCTTGTCTCAGAAGGTGGCCTTTTAGTGGCAATCACTTCTGTTTGCCGAGTGTCTGAGTTGGCTTTGTCCTGCAAGTCGCCATATTTAGTCATCCATAAGGATAAGGTGGTGTTGCATCCGCGACCTTCCTTTTTGCCAAAGGTGGTGTCTACCTTTCACCTACATGAGGACATTGTCCTCCCGTCCTTGTGTCCTCACCCATCGCATCCCAGAGAGTTTGCACTGCACATATTGGATGTGGTACGAGCCTTACGGGTGTACCTGTCTGCTACTGCTTCTGTTCGGTAGTCCGACTCACTGTTTGTGACTGTCCCTGGTCCATAACAGGGCCAAGCGGTTTCGTCTGCCATCATTTTAGGGGAATCAGACAAACCGTCATTCAAGCCTATGCTCTCAAAGGGCGGGCGCCTCCCTTTCCGGTTACGGCGCATTCCACCAGGGCATTTGTTGCTTCCTGGGTTTCCCGACATCAAGCGTCGGTTGCACAAGTGTGCAAGGCGGCGACCTGGTCGTCTGTTCATGCCTTAAGTTTTTTATAAGGTTAATGTGGCTGCATCTTCGGATGCTTCCTTCGGCCGCAGGGTGCTGCAGGCCGCTGTTTAAAGTTGCAACTCTTCCGTTGAGGAGATCTGCCTTCTTGGAGTGAAAGTTTGGTTTTTCCATTCATACTGCTCCCATCCCTCTTGACACTGCTTTGGGACATCCCACGTGTAAAGTGTAAAGAGACACCGTGTCAGTCCATGGATGATAAGAGAAAATAGGATTTTTTGTACTCACCGTAAAATCCTTTTCTCTGACATCCATGGACTGACACGGCACCCACCCTTCCTTTTAAGTTTGTACTGCTTTGTTACGAGCTGAAGTCTGCTGACTGTAGTGGGAGGGTTATGCCCGGAGGGACCGCCCCCTGGGTGGGGCTGTTCAGCTCTGGCTTTTAGAATGTATGTATAACATCTCACATTCTGCCTAGGTCTTCTCCTGCAAGCAGGGACATAACCCACGTGCAAAGTGTAAAGAGACACCGTGTCAGTCCATGGATGTCAGAGAAAAGGATTTTACGGTGAGTACAAAAAATCCTATTTTTTTTTCAAAATTTTCGGTCTTTTCCCGTTTATATCGCAAAAAATAAAAATCGCAGAGGCAATCAAATACCATTAAAAGAAAGCTCTATTTGTGGGAAGAAAAGGACGCAAATTTCGTTTGGGTACAACATTGCATGTCCGCACAATTTACAGTTAAAGCAGCGCAGTGCAAAATTCTGAATTCACCTCTGGTCCTTTAGCTACCAAATGGTCCGGGGCTTAAGTGGTTAAGAGTGGGAAGGGGGATCCCCCCCCCCCCACAGGAAGGCACCCAGACATCTGGGGTCCTCATCATTTTCATTACTTTACAGTTTAGAATAAAAAGAGTGGAAAGTTTCCTTGATACGATTGGGATTTAAGTAATTACGTCCGCCAGGGACCTCATTTTGGGAATAGAGATGGCAAAATATTTAGAGGTCAGTTTGGTTGCAAGCTTCAATCCGATTTTGTCTTTCTGTATATAAAAACGGGCGTTCTGCCATCTTAGACTTTTTTCCCGCCGCAGAGGTAAGGGTTAAGTTCAGAGCAAGTCTAGCTGTGTCAAGTTTAGCTAATGTAGCAGGAGTAGGGTTACGTTTGTGGGCTTTGCTGAGTGATTTAAATTCCTTCTCAAGCTTTTCTATGTCGACCTGATGCTGTTGTTTTAATTGAGAAGCTATTTAAATGAGTTTTCCACGGATCACCGCCTTATGAGCTCCCCATTAAGAGCGCGATAAGATGTCTTCCACATCATTCAGAAGAAAACTCCCACATCTCCTTCTTGAACATAGTACATCTAACCAGGTCACTTAGAAGGGATATGGTCTATACTAGCATATGTTTTGTGAGGAGCCGAATAGTGCATGAAGTCCCGGGAGGAAGGGTTCAGCACCCTCCAAATGTCTACCAGACCCAGAGAATGGAGGAGCCTGGCTATATATGTAGGCTTTGCTTAAGGGGCCTTTTGAGTTTGGGTGCCTCTACCCCCTTTTTGTCTTAAAGCTGGTCAAATGCAATATTAGAGTCCCCTCCCATTACTATCCGACCCTCAAAGTGGGGAGAGAGGATTTTTAGCATCTCTGAGAAAAACTGTGCCTGACCCTGGTTCGGAGCGTAATAGGAGATGAAAGTGTAGAGACAACCGTCAATATGTGTTTTTAGCCAGGATGCATCAACCCTCCTGATCCTTAATCGTTTGGGTGTGGGAAAAGGGAACTTTTTTTTTTTTTTTTTAGAGAAAAGGTAGCTACTGCCCTTTTTTTGACTTCTGGATTTGCTAAGAAAAATTTGGGAAATTTATGATTAACAAACACTGGAATCAATTTCCCAAAAAAGTAAGTCTACTATAGCAGGAGGACGTCAATACCCTGGGAATGATAATGCTGAAATGCCTTGCTTCTCTTTATCTGAGAATTAAGGCCTTGTGTGTTGAGATGCCACTCTCTGAGTTTCACCCTGCTTAACAGGTTTAGACATGGAGAGGAGAAATACACCATCAATTGATATACACATACCCAGATAGCCTGCCAAGGGTCCATTGAGAAACTAGTATGTGAAGGTTTCAGTCAAAATCCATTTAAATGATGCTGAGGCCTCTGCTAAGGTATCTGAAAGACGAGAGAAAACATAAGAACAGACAGAAAAGTTGCAGAGGAGGAGAAGAGAACACAGAATTGGGATTGTTCTCTTCTTTGGACACAGGACAGGATTTACCTAGTCCTGCCAAAAAAAAAAAAAAAAAATGTACCAGTGCGTCCTGATATACTCAGGGTGCTGTCCTGCCATCACCCAAGGGAACTGTAACCCTTGTGTCACAACAGGGGGAGGAGCACTGAAACCGCTCCAGCCTTAGAGCCTCATTTATATAAAATATCAAAGTAAATATCAAGAACATAGTGAATCTTAAGACCCAGGGCCTTCCCTCACAAAGTTAAAGCACACTAAAACGTAACACAGAAAAAAAGTGTCAAAGTGTAAGGTGCTGGTTCAAATGGCATTAGGGGGGGGGGGGACCCGACATCAATATAAATGTCATGAACCCGAGTAAGATGTCCCTCCCAGAAATGCCCATGATGAAGTTGTATTAGCACAAGGTGTGCTACCCAAGAGAACCCAAAACCTGGAAAGGGGAGCAAGGTAAAAATTGCACCATATTAACTGCGGATCAAGGTGACTTCAAGTCCGAACTTATGGGAGGAAAAACTAAAACAATTGAAATAAGGTTGCCCCCAAATTGGTAAAGTAACAGTAGGGCACAGTCATAAACCTGTAACCTAGGAAAGAGTTCTTCCAACCAATAGTGGACCGACGAGGGTCAGATGAAAATCCGGAGGCAGATTGCACCTTCAGGGGGGTTGGAGATGCAATGTTTTCCTTGTTTCTGCTTATGCCAGACGATGGGTCAGAGGGCTAACTGGAGGTGGCCGCTTGGAAGAGCTTTGGCGATTTTAGCAGAAGATGCACAGTTGTAGCAGTAGGCTTTCACCATATTGGAAAGAAGCAAAGCTGTATGTTTTTATTCCGAAATTGAAACTGTAGACTGAATGGGAAAGACCACCAGTATTTCAGATTTTTGAAATAACACCACCAAGAGGATTATGGGATCTCCGGCGTTGGATAGTTGTGGGAGACAAGTCCTCAAGTATTTGCACCGGGTTCTCCTGTATATTGAGATTTTCGCAATCCCGGGCCTTCCTCATAACTTCCTCCTTCACAGCATAGAAGTGTGGTTTTTAACCACAATATCTCTGGGAAGACCATCTTGGCGAGGGGGTTGAAGAGTTCTATGGGCAGCACAGTGGTGAAGCGGTTAGCACTTTCATCTAGCAGCAAAAAGGTTTCCTGGTTCGAATCCCGACCACGACACCATCTGCCTGGAGTTTGCATGTTCTCCCTGTGCCTGCGTGAGTTTCCTCCAGGTACTCCGGTTTCCTCCCACACTCTAAAGACATGCTGGTAGGTTAATCGGATCCTGTCTAAATTGGCCCTAGTATGTAATGTGAGTTCAGGGCAGGGACTGCATTGAGGGTAAATTGACGGCGCTATAATATAAGTACCTGAAATAAAATAAATGAAAATAAATTAGCTCTATCCAGCTCCAGTCTGTGGTCTGGGATATCTGGGATGAGATCCTTAATAAAGTTCTTAACTGACCCTTGGACATCCAGAATCGATTCAGGAAGACCCCTGATACCAAAATTATAGCGTCTGCTTCTATTTTCGAGGTCATCAATTTTTGATATGGCTGTGTCCAGTTGTTCCTTTAGTGTTTGTATGCATGTGTTTTGATTAGCCCAAAGGGCCGTTTGGTCTACAGTTTGTTCAATGGCTTCTATGCGTGTGCCCAGACTCTGCAGATCCATTTTAATGGAGTTGTTTGTGCTGCAGTTTGTGCTAAACCGTTGGCCAGCTCCAACTAGAGCAACTTATACAAGGTACACAAGGTTTTGTTTCCTTCTCTTCTGACAAGTACATATTGTTGTGGGGGAGCGAAGGCAAGGAAGAGTGTGTTGCCGGTGAGAGGCATTAAAGCAAACCTTTTACTTTGCTTTACACTTGCCATAGCAATCCAGATAAATAAAATATAATAGTACAAAAAGGCATATACTTTTTCATTGAAATGAAAAGATGTACTACTTATGCAATAAAACATACAGTGCCTTTTAAAAAGTATTCACACCCCTTTGAAATTTTCCACATTTTGTCATGTTATGTGATAGATGAACGCGAAGTGACACATAATGGTGAAGTGAAAGGAAAATGATAAATGGTTTTATTTTAATTTTATTTTTTACAAATATCTGAAGTGTAACGTGCATTTGTATTCAGCCCCCCAAAGTTATTACTTTGTAGAACCGCCTTTCGCTTCAATTACAGCTGCAAGTCCTTTTGGGCATGTCTATACCAGCTTTGCACATCTAGAGAGTGACGCCCATTCTTCACAATTTTCAAGTCTTGACACAGATTCTCAATTGGATTTAGGTCTGGACTTTGGGCCATTCTTACACATCTTTCCTCTCCATTCACAGAGAGAAACACAGGGGCGAGCTTCACAGTGACTGATCACTGATGGCCAATCAGAAGCTATCACAGCGATCAAGTGAACCAGGAGTTCCAGGTCCCGATAGTTTGTATGGGACCCTGGGCTCTCATGAGACCCCAGTCTCTGTGATGGGAATGCACTGTGCTGCGCGCTCCCTGCACAGAGACCCCAGTCTCTGTGCTGGGAATGCGCTGTGCTGCGCGCTCCCTGCACAAAGACATACATATATATGCGACTCCACAGAAAAAAGCCCAGTCCAGCCCAGGCCAGCAGGGCTGCATATATGTGTACTGTCGGCACAAAGGGGTTAAACAAAAAGACCATGCTAATAACTGGCATATTTTTTCCTATGCCAAAGTTGGCATGATTGGTGTCTTGATTTATGTGATGTGGCCACCACAGTGGCTAAGTGGTTAGCACTTCCACCTAGCAGCACTGGTGTCGTTGGTTCAAATTCCAACCAAAGCAATATCTGCCTTGAGTTTGCATGTTCTCACTGCCTGCATGGGTTTCCTTTGGGTACTCCGGTTTCCTCTCACATTCAAAAGACGTGCTGTAGGTTAATTGGCTCCTGTCTAAATTGGGCCTAGTATGTAAGTGTGCGTGAATGTGAGTTAGGGACCTTTTTAAATTGTATGCTCCTTGGGGGCGGGGACTGATCTGATATGTATAATACATACACTATATTGTCAAAAGTATTGGGACACCTGCCTTTACACGCACATGAATTTTAATAGCATCCCAGTCTTAAGCCTCGTACACACGATCCAAATGTTGGCCAACCGAGCGTTATATTTTTATCTTAAGGGCGTGTGCCTGGAATCTTGTCTTGCATACTAACGGTACACAATTTTCGTGCAACAAGCACGAACATAGTGATGTACTATGAGGAATTTCAGCTCTTGAGCGCCACCCTTTGGGCCCCTTCTGCTAATTTCGTGTTTGGTGAGCATTGATTCCGAGCATGCGTTTGTACTTTCAACTTTTTGTGACGGATTTGTGTACTGACCATCAGAAAATCTGACAACCAACCGTTGTCTGCAGAAAATTTACTAGCCTGCCGTCCAACATTTGTTGGCCGAAAGTTAGAGAACAATTGTCCAAAAGGAGCGTACCAACGGTCAGCTTTTAAGACAACAGTCTGTCAACAGACAATCCAATGCCAACAATTGGATCGTGTGTACGAGGCTTAAGGCTGGGTTCACACTGGTGCGACACGACAGTCGTCCTACTTTGGATCCGACTTTGCCCTGCGACTTGAAGTCGGACACGCGTCCGACTTCAATGAACGGGGATCCGACTTGGATCCCCGCCAATACCAGGCACTGTGTTTGGTATGAATCTTGAGGGGGAACTCAATGGCAAATTTTAAATAAAAAAAAACCGGTATGGTTTCCCCCTGCAAGAGCATACCAGGCCCTTCGGTCTGGTATGGATTTTAACCCACCTCCCCATGTTGAGGGCATGCGGCCTTGCATGGTTCAGGAGGGGGGGGGCTCGCTCATCCCCCACCGCCTTTCCTGACCGGCTGGGCTGCGTGCTCGGATAAGGTTCTGGTATGGATTTTGGGGGGACACCCCATGCTGTTTTTTCGGTGTAGGTGGTTCCCCTCAAGATCATCAGAGCACAAGTCGCATGCCAAAGTCAGATCAGGCAAGACTGCGTTCCAACTTTGATCCGACTTCAATGTTATTCAATGGGCTGAAGTAGGATCAAAGTCAGACCAAAGTAGTACAGGGAGCATTTTCAAAGTCGGACCGACTTGTGTCGGACCAGTGAAGACAGCTCCCATAGGGAAACATTGATTTTCACACGTCATGCGACATGAGCTCCCAATGTCAGCATTTGTCGTACCAGTGTGAACCCAGCCTAAGTCTGTAGGGTTCAATATTGAGTTGACCCACCCTTGCAGCTATAACCGCTGAGTGAGTTTGGGGTGGTGGACCTTGACTAGCCTGCACAGAGTCCCGACCTCAACCCGATAGAACATCTTTGGGATCAATTAGAGCAGAGACTGCGAGCCAGGCCTTCTAGTCCACATCAGTGCCTGACCTCCCAAATGCGCTTCTGGAAGAATGGTCAAACATTCCCATAGACACACTCCTAAACCTTGTGGACGGCCTTCCCAGAATAATTGGAGCTGTTATAGCTATAATGGGTGGGCCAACTCCATTTTGAACCCTACAGACTAATACTGGGATGCCATTAACATTTATGTGCGTGTAAAGCGCTACGTAAGTTGATGTAGTTGTAATAAACAAACGAGGAATGCATAAAATACGCTTTGCTGTGCTAATTTTTAGCGGCGTGATACTTTCTTCTCCAAATGTGACTTGCATGACCTCAAAGATTTTACAATTAATGGGATTAAACTAGAAAGTGTTAGAGTGTAGTATTTGTTTTTAGTAGAGCTCCCTAAGAATTTTGGGCTACCAAAGCACTCGTATAGAAAGATGAATATTTTTCCTAAAACATGACGAATTGGCACAAGGCACACATCATACTTATGGTAGGCTATGTCCCTTGTGCCGATGTTTCTATTTTTAATTTAGACAAAATTTAGGCTTTAAATTGAGACTCCTTTTACAGCTTGGGCCCAGTAGCCAAGGGGATGCCATAGGATTTGATGTCTAACTGATGTATTTGCGGGCAGGTGACAAGCAAGCGGGTGCCTGCCTTCTTCAGCACTGTTATCTAAGAAACCTTTTAAGACTTGCGCTAAAGAAAAATACAGACAATATAAATATAGTGCAAACCGTAATGCATATATGTACTTCCAAATAAAGTGAAGAAAAAATCTAAGAGACTGAAAAAAGTGCCAAATATAGCAATAAAGTGTGAAACAGTGCCAAAAGTAGCAATAAAGTGTAAACGATCAATAAAGTGCAGAAAGTGCCAAAAGTTCAATATGTGCAAAAAATGAAAAGAGTTCAATATTGCAATTGGTATGATGAATAATGAGTAAAAAGTCCTAGGAGGTCCCATGCAAATATCTTAGGTGGGAGCTCAATCCCCTGAATGGTCAGATGTCTTTATAGCAGTACTGTTATCATCCGCGATCTATTTGCAATTGTAGTATTGAACCATTATGGAAATCCTACACCAGTCTCCCAGAACTCGCACCTCTGTAATAATCTGGCATTTAGAGTTTTCCCATCTCTCCGATATTTCTTCTCCACTGTTGTCAATGCTGGCTAGTATCCTCCACCACTCACGCTGATCTCCTGGGTGTCAGCTATCCTAAAAGGAAAGGAGGGGGAGGGGGGCTCCAACCAGAAGCGGAGGGCAGGGGAGAAAAAAGCCTCTAATGGTGTAGTAGGTAATGTAATAGACTTTATTAAAAAGCAAGAATTGGACTCTTACATCACATGTAATAAAAAAGAGCGGTATGGGTGAATCGCGGCGTTGTGAGTGCCGTCTTACTTTGCCTTCCTCTGCTTCCGATCTGTGGTGCCTCGCTTCCTCCCTACGGCGTTACGTCACGTACCTCGTAACTTCTTCAGGGGTATATGTACATATATGTATTACGGTTTGCACTATATATTGTTTGTATTTTTCTTTAGCGCGAGATCATTATTATTATTTATTGACCATCTATGTGTAAGGTGAACACTGACAGTTTTTGCAGCTATTGAACACATAACCTCAGTCACATTCACATTTTACTCTTGAGTAGCGCAAAAGACACACATCCATTTTTTTTTCTCCACCTTTTAAGACTTGACACGTTCACTTTAAGGAAAATTGGCATCTCTGTGCATGAACAGTTTGTTTTTTATAGATGGAGCTGATAAATTAAAATGTGAAAATATCTTCTTTCCACAGGATATATTTATGTTCATAACAAGACAACTTAAGGGACTGGAAGATACAAAAAGCCCACAGTTTAATAGATATTTTTATTTACTTGAGGTGAGTAAATCATCTTTGGGACATTACTGGACTATATATTTGTAAGCAAAATCTGTTTATTTCTTAATTGTGTTTGTACTTTTTTTTTGTTCTTGCACAGAATATTGCCTGGGTGAAGTCTTATAATATATGTTTCGAGTTGGAGGATTGCAACGAAATTTTCACGCAGCTGTATAGGACTCTGTTTTCAGTTATCAAGTAAGTAAAGGCATCAAAACAGTTGTGCATTGCATATACAATGGCAATATATAGAAAATATGTTTAATATGTATATAAAAGCTAGTAGAATATTACTTTCTCTTATCGACCATGGACTGACACAGCTGGATACTGTAAACTGCTCGCAGGAGAAGATCTAGGCAGAATGTTAGATTGTTAGAAACATACATTCTAGAACAAACCAGAGCTGAACAGCCCCGCCCAGGGGGGTGGTCCCTCCGGACATTACCCTCCCACCTGCAGCTTACAGCCTCAGTTTTTTTCTGCCTAGCAGAAGGAGAAGACGTGGCTCTCTCAGGAGACAGTCTCCTGGAAGATTTTACTTTAAAATTTTATTCCTTTGGGAATTTTATTATTTTATTTTTGAGACCTTCAATCAACTGTCGTCTGGGCAACAGGTTGGGTACACTGGTATCCTCGTAGTCTTCCCTGTCCGACCATCGAGCGTGCTGATCCTCGCCTTGTGTGCGTGAGACTCAGTTCACGACATGCCCCATGACTCCAGGGGTGGCCGGGTTGCTTTCATGCTCCCGCGGTCCTCTCAAGATTGAACAGTACCTGACTGACTGTATCTCTCGCGGTGGACCGGGCTGACAGCTATGCAGTACTGCTCTGTGACAGGTCTGTCTGAAACAAGCCAGTGGGTCCCTGAAAGGGACGGGTAAGTAGTCTCTCCTACTGCAGGTTAGTACATGCTGGCTGTGTTTCTTTATATGGGGGGTTTCTCCCTGTCTCCCCCCTGTTATGCTGCTCTCTGCACCCTGTACTGGTGCTGTGCTGTGGGGGTGCTTGGGGGTCACTCTGGCGTGGCTGTGCGCTCATGTCTGTTGTGGGTTCTGGAGAGAGGGGCAGTTTTTCTGGTGTGTGAGATGATTATTGCGTGCGCCAGCGCGCGCATTAGCGCTGTTTGAGGTGGTTATTGCGTGCGCCATTAGCGCGCATTAGAGCTTCGAATTTCGCGCTTGGTGGGCATCTTGGCGTGGTTCAATGACTCAGTTATAGCTGCTGCCGGCGGCCATTTTCTTGTAGCCGCCACGCATTTACTTTCAGTTTCGGCCTCTAGCGGCGGCGCGAATCTCCTCACAGATTCTTCACTCTCCTCAGGCTCACAGCGCGGTTTCATCAGCAGGACTGAGCGGTCCTTAAGGGTTGGTGAGTCCTCCGGGTATCCCCTCCTCAGCCTCAGCGTAGCCAGTGGGTGGACTGTATATTCACTGTATAGTGTATAAGGTCTCAGAGGGTGGCATTATGGAGTCTGATACACCTGTTCTCCACACTTGCCTGAGGCAACTGGCAGTGCTGCACAGTTAAACATGTTCATATGTTTCCTGCACCTGCGATCCTTATGGACCAGTTGTCGGCAGTCCTGGAATCATTCCTTGTCAGAATGGAAGCAGTGTGCGAGCGAAGGGAGCTATAAGCCCCCTCTCCCCACAAAAATCTTTAGTGAAGGAGTGCTCTGATTCAGATATGGGCCTAGCTACTGTGCTCAGGACCCTAGCTCTGAATATTTAATGTTTATGAACAGGACATTCCCTTTTGAGGAAGACTCCAGTTCTTTGTCAGTGAATGACAGGGTGCTTGTAAGTGAACTCATTGATGATGTGAGGAACGCTCTCAAGCTGGATGCTGTGGCTGAGGTACCTCAGGTGGACGCTGTTTCCCTTGGTTCCTTCAAGCTTTTCTTTTGCACAGCTTCCTCACTGTTTTCCTCACAAGCTGCGTCAAGTGCAGCATGGATGATACAGTGGTACACAGTGTTTCCCTCCCCTTGGTCGGTGCAGCATGGTGGGGACTTTATTAATTTATGTCTCTAGTCCCTGTGAGCCTTCTGTGTGATGTCCTGAGGCAACAACAGGGTCTCTGCACCTGTGGTTTCCCGCCATTTCTTGGGGAACGCTCTGAGCTCTGACAGACACACGGTCTGAGGATCAGAGGTTACCTGCATGCTGCTTCGGCAGCACAGTCAAGCAGGTTGGAATGATAGAGAAGATTATGTGCCTCTGCGCCATAATTTAAACTCATCCTATACCTCTACACTGCATACATTCACAGTGTATGTATGTGTTATTGGTCTCTGTGTCTGCGTGGGTGTCTCCCCACGGTCCAATGCTGTGTTTCAGTGCCATACATGATATAAACGTACAAAATATGTTTATGCATGACTCCAGATACATTCACAGTATATGTATGTATTATACTCTCTGGGTCGGCGCGGGTTTCCGCCGGGGGCTCCGGTGTCCTCCCGCGCTCTCATGGTATGTGCGCTTCGGCTCTCTGCACAGTATAGACATGTTCAATATGTTTATTGCACATACTATACATGTTTACAGTATGGGTATACTGTTTGCGTGGGGGTACTCCGGTTTCCCCCCACGCTCCAATGGAAATGCACAGCATAAACATGTGCAATATGTTTATTCACATGCTATCATTCCTACACGGTATCTGTGTGCTGTCTGTGTGGGGTTCTTCCGGGTGTTCCGGTTTCCTCCCACGTGCTGACGGTATGTGCGCCTTTGGCCCTTCTGCACAGTTAAACATGTTCAATGTTTATCACGCATGCTATAATACCTACACGGTATGTGTATGCAGTCTGTGTGGGTTTCCTCTGGGTACTCCGGTTCCCTCCCACACTCCATTGGTATGGGCGCTTCGGTGCTATGCACAGCCTAAATTTGTGCGATTGGATATCCACATACTAACATACCTACCCGGTATGTCTGTGCAGTCTGCGTGGGTTTTCTCCGGGTCTCCGCTACATGACATGCTTGCCTTTAGTGCAATACACGGTGTAAACCTACACATTGTTTATATACAACACTAAATACATTCACAGTAGTTGTAGGTATTGCATTCTCTGGGTATGCGTGGGGTACTTCGGTTCCTCCCACGCGCCAACGGTGTGCGCGTCTTCGGTGCTATGCACACATGGGCTTGTGCAAAATGTTTAGCACACATACTATAATACCTACAAGGTATGCGTATGCAGTCTGCATGGGTTTCATCCGGGTGCTCAGGTTTCTCCCCTGCGTTCCAATGGTGTGCGCATTTTCAGCGCTAGGCACAGTATAAACATGTGCAATTTGTTTATTCGCAGGCTAACATACCTACACGGTTGTGTACGCAATCTGCGTGGCTGGTTTACGTTCAACCCCCGATGATGTGCGCGCCTTCGTCGCTGGCACAGTATAAACGTGTTTAATAGGTTTATCCACACATACTAAACTACATACGCCGTATGTGGTTGTATTATGCTCTTTGTGGCTGGGTGGGTTTCCTCCCACACTCTATTTGCGCGTTTGACGCAATACATAGTATAAACCAGGGATATGCAATTAGCGGACCTCCAGCTGTTGCAGAACTACAAATTCCATGAGGCATAGCAAGACTCTGACAGCCACAAGCATGAAACACAGAGGCAGAGGCATGATGGGACTTGTAGTTTTGCAACAGCTGGAGGTCCGCTAATTGCATATCCCTGGTATAAACTATGTGTTTGTACAATCAGCACTTATCCATGGGTAGCTGCTGGATGGAGCATTGTCACAAGGATCCCTGGTTTCAGGGGTACTACTTTCCACCTGCTTTCAGTGGTGATCGGAAGCGCTGGCTTGGACTGTGTTCGCCAGGCTGAGGTTAGCGTTACGCCCGTTAGTGGCTGCGTCTCTGGCGTTTTTGTAGCTCAATGACTGGGCAAAAGCCTCTGCTTCATCTATCAGTCGACTAGCAGGTGCACTGCAACTGCTTTAGCCTTTAGGGTCTCTGTGCCCGGGGTGGGTTTGCGCCACCTGTGGAGGCTGAGGTACTGGTCCTCGGACCGAGTTTCTAGGGAAGTTCTGTCAAGTTGCCTTTATTGGCCAACAGTTGAGGCACCCTGTACACCGGGGCCTCTCTTCTCCGATACATTGCGGAGTCTCTTTGGGATTTTCATACATCTCGCTGCAAGACTGTCCTGTCGGCCGTGTGCATTGCAGGGAAAGGGTCCTTGCATCCGGAGGTGTTTCCGCCTCCTTTACCGGAGGTGGGGCACTGAAGGTGGACCTTATGGCCTCTCGACTCACTCGTAAGGTGGCAAGATCATGTCCAGGGACCCCTGGACGGACGTGTCAGACGCGTTGGAAGCCCGTGGGGGCAGTATCGCATGATATATGCTTACCCTCCGCTACTGTTGTTGCCTCGCCTGCTTCGCAGAGTAGGGGCTGAGGCCATTCCGGTGATCCTCATTGCTCCGGAACGGCGACATTGGTACGCCGATCTACTTCGGCTAGTCGCAGAAGTTCCTTGGCGACTGTCTAATGATCCCATACTTCATCCTGCTTTACAGTCCTTGGCTTTAATGGCATGGTTCTCTCATGTTCGGTCATCTCTTCTATGTTGTTGACACGGGAATCTTCCTCCAGAAAGATATCTCACCGTGCCTGGAAGGCTTACATCGCTATGTGCGAGGAACTTGAGTGGCGTCCTCGGATGTATTCTGTTCCCAGGATTTTGCTGTTCTTACAGAGTGGTGTGACCCAAAAGCTGGCCTTGCATACCTTTTTGAGGGTCGGATTTTGGCCCGGGCTGTCTTTTTCAACGACCACTACCGGGCCATTCCTTGATTAGCAGCTTTTGTGCAGGGGGTTCGCCATGTGATCCCCCCTGTCAAGCCTCCTCTCCCTACTTGGGATCTGGATTTGATGCATCTCAGTTCTCCAAGAACATCCATTTCAGAGAGATTCCTCTCTTGACCTTGTCCCGGAAGGTGGCCTTCTTAGTGGCCATTGCTTCGGTTAGACGGGTGTCTGAGTTGGCAGCCTTGTCCTGCAAGTCGCCTTACTTGGTCCTCCATAAGGATATGGCGGTATTGCGCCCACGACCGTCCTTCTTTTCAAAAGATGGTCTCAGCCTTTCACCTTAAGAAGGACATTGTTCTTCCGTCCTTGTGTCCTCACCCATCGCATCCCTGAGAGTTTGCGCTTCATACAATTAAGATGGGTACAAACCTTACGGATGTACCTGTCTGCTACTGTTTCCATTCGGAAGTCTGTCTCTGGTCCAAAACAGGGCTGAGCGGTGTCATCTGCCACCGTCTCTAGGTGGATCAGGCAGACCGTCATACAGACCTATGCCCTTAAGGGGCGGGCGCCTCCCTTTCCGGTTACAGCGCATTCCACTAAGGCAATTGGTGCTTCCTGGGCCTTCCGACATCAAGCATCGGTTGCACAAGTGTGCAAGGCGGCGACCTGGTCGTCCGTTCATACCTTTTCAAAATTTTATAAGGTTGATGTGGCTGCATCTTCGGATGCTTCCTTCAGCCGCAAAGCATTGCAGGCCGCTGTTTAATGTTTCAACTCCTCCGTTGAGGAGCTCTGCTTGTTTAGAGTGAAGTTTTGGTTGTTCCTTTACTACTGCTCCCACCCTTCTGTTACTGCTTTGGGACGTCCCACACGTTTACAGTATCCAGCTGTGTCAGTCCATGGATGATAATAGAAAATAGGATTTTTGTACTCACCGTAAAATCCATTTCTCTGACGTCCATGGACTGACACAGCACCCACCCTTCCTTTTAAGTTTTGTACTGCTTTGTTACGAACTGAGGTCTGCTGACTGCAGGTGGGAGGGTAATGTCCAGAGGGACCGTGCCGCTGGGCGGGGCTGTTCAGCTCTGGTTTGTTCTAGAATGTATGTTTCTAACAATCTAACATTCTGCCTAAATCTTCTCCTGTGAGCAGGGACATATACCCACAATTTTACAGTTTCCAGCTGTGTCAGTCCATGGACGTCAGAGAAATGGATTTTACGGTGAGTACAAAAATCCTATTTTTTTTTTTTGTTTATGATAGAAAAAGGGTGAATATACAATGTAACAGATATAACACCCAGTCAGACGCCCTGTTTTATTTTAATTTTTTTGTGGTGGGGGGCAGGTGTTTACATAGTTAGTCTGTTTGAAACAAATAAGTACATATAATTCAACAAATAGAAAAAAAAAAGTTATCCCCTGTTATACAATGGGCAGGCAACAACTACTACCTTCTAATTTTACACGTGTGAAGAGCGAATCTCTTTATTCAAGTCAGATCTGACCCAAAGCCTTTAAAATGAGAGAAAGGAGAAGTAACATGGATTGATTTTTCAGCACTGCTAAGCAGGAAGCGGAGCCTGCACAAGTAATGAGCACATAATACTACATACGTGCAATATATATTACAGAACTCTAGAATACATTTAAGGCCTCATGCACACTGCACGTTAACGTTATAAAAACAGTAGCTTTGCAGTGTTTTTTTTTTTTTTTCAACTTTTTCCAATGTTTTTGCAATAGCGTTTTTTAGCGTTATATATTTTTTATCAGCGTTAGAGCGTTTTTACAGCAGAAAAACGTCTCTCCAAACCTACTAGTTTTGGGGGTGTTTCTTTTTTACTGCTCAAAAACGCCACTGCCTAAAGCTGCTGATAACAGCCTATGTGTGCATGGACACATAGGATAACATGATGGAGAGTTTAATGACTGTAGAAAAAAACGTCTACAGCCAAAAACAGCTGCTGTAAAAACGTCCAAAAATTTCCAATGTGCATGAGGCCTAAAAAGTTATTTTTTTTAAATATTTACATTAATCTAGGGAAAAAAACCGCGCTTACTACGAAAAATAATTAATTAAATTAAATTAATAATACAATAATAAAGTCCTTACAGCAGCAATAAAAGTGGGATAAACACAAATAGAAATAAAAAAGAAAATCGCGCTAAGGAATCACAAATTATTGAATAAAGTCCAATTTGGCAGGCTGGTGTGAAAGGAACACAAAAATCCCAATTACTGAATAAACCTGGAAGAATTCATGCTTACCAGATAAGTAAGCCAATAGAACATATGGCTTTTACCCAGCCAGGGCCTTTCAATTCCCACAAGGTTGATTCGTCAGAGAATTATTGGGTATGGTCGCTTGAACTATGACTCCATATTATGTATTACATTCGACCCAAAAAGGAGAGAGAAAAAAACATAGCGTGATCCTGTCTCGATAATTAGTCAATAGAAATCAGCATTGTGAACAACACTCGATGTGGGAAGTATGCAAAAAGTGAACCACCACCTCAGTCAATCTCCTTACCAGATTGCACTACATAAGGAGCTTTAAGCCAAAAAAACACCCCAAACACAGAAGGTTGTGATCCACCACCTCTCATGCAATCTTCTTACCAGATAGCTAGTGTAATACAGCCTGATGTATGTAGGTGACGATCCGTAACCGAAATCCTATAGATAGCTGCAGGCAGATAGCTAGTGTAATACAGCCTGATGTATGTAGGTGACGATCCGTAACCGAAATCCTATAGATAGCTGCAGGCTCGAATGATAAGGGGGTGAAATCAGATTCTCCCCACTGGGACCGTAAATCCACGTATGCAGTGTGATCATTTATTACCCAAGAGAAAGTGGCTTGTTGAGAATGTCCTTTGTGACGAAACGCGTTTGAGGGGGTACGTGCTGACGTCACCACGTTCGCAGGACGGGAGTTCTATATTGCAGCCGGCCGGCTTCGTTTTTCTCTGTTTGTTTTTATACGATTTCATGTAAGTGTAATTGCCTTATTTTATTAAATGTACTGAAGGTATTACACTATCGATCTCCTTCATTCTTTCTCTTGGGTAATAAATGATCACACTGCATACGTGGATTTACGGTCCCAGTGGGGAGAATCTGATTTCACCCCCTTATCATTCGAGCCTGCAGCTATCTATAGGATTTCGGTTACGGATCGTCACCTACATACATCAGGCTGTA
Source organism: Rana muscosa (assembly GCA_029206835.1). Taxonomy (NCBI): domain Eukaryota; kingdom Metazoa; phylum Chordata; class Amphibia; order Anura; family Ranidae; genus Rana; species Rana muscosa. The sequence continues at coordinate 970,122,643 of CM055117.1, forward strand.
TTACACTAGCTATCTGCCTGCAGCTATCTATAGGATTTCGGTTACGGATCGTCACCTACATACATCAGGCTGTATTACACTAGCTATCTGGTAAGAAGATTGCATGAGAGGTGGTGGATCACAACCTTCTGTGTTTGGGGTGTTTTTTTGGCTTAAAGCTCCTTATGTAGTGCAATCTGGTAAGGAGATTGACTGTGAGGTGGTGGTTCACTTTTTGCATACTTCCCACATCGAGTGTTGTTCACAATGCTGATTTCTATTGACTAATTATCGAGACAGGATCACGCTATGTTTTTTTCTCTCTCCTTTTTGGGTCGAATGTAATACATAATATGGAGTCATAGTTCAAGCGACCATACCCAATAATTCTCTGACGAATCAACCTTGTGGGAATTGAAAGGCCCTGGCTGGGTAAAAGCCATATGTTCTATTGGCTTACTTATCTGGTAAGCATGAATTCTTCCAGGTTTATTCAGTAATTGGGATTTTTGTGTTCCTTTCACACCAGCCTGCCAAATTTGACTTTATTCAATAATTTGTGATTCCTTAGCGCGATTTTCTTTTTTATTTACATTAATCTGACTGCTTTCACATACAAACCTAAAACCTTTCCCTGAATAAAATTATAGTGCTGTCATCCTTCAATCCACGTGAAGTCCAGCATTGTGGGCAATGGATGCTGTCCTTTAATGGGTTTGCATTTAACACTTTTATATGTAGTAACTGAGTCTCCTAAATTTTTATTGGAAGTGGAGTTCTTCTGCTAAGGGGAAGTTATTTAAAACTTGCCTGCAGATTCTGAAGTGTGCAGAAATAACAAAAATAACAAAAGCATGAATGATTTGTATTGGAAGATATGTTTACTTAAAGTGATACTAAACCCTCACTTTTTAATTTACATTGTCCCTTTTATTTCTGTATGTGGATGATGGCACTGTAATTTTAAATTAAAATTGTTTACATTTTTCCTAATCGATATACAGCTGTCACATGCCTTTGGCATACAGAGTAAAAATAAATATCAATAAACTGTTTTAAATTGTCATACAAATATGTACTGTATTTATTGGCGTATAACACTCACTTTTTTACCGTGAAAATAGAGTGTACACTGCACCTGCGTGTTATACGCAGGGGGCTGTGGAAAGTTTTCTGACTGAAACTTCCCTCTTAAAGTTAGGGTGCGTGTTATACGCCGATAAATACGGTAATTAAATTTAAATCTTTATTATTTTTTGGCAATAACATGGTGTGGACAGGTTTTTGCCAGTCATAGGCTGTGTCATGCCCCTCCAACCTGTTTCTTAGAATAAGAGGGAGGTGAAGCCTCCATGTAATATCCCACCCCCATTGTATCCCAACCCCATCCATTGATTAGTGGACATGGAGGGAGTGGGCTGTCATTTACCAGAGTGTATAAGCCCACATGTGTGACTCTATAGTCACATGGCCTGCTCAGATGTGATGGGGAGGAAATGCTCAGTATAGAAACTCACTGAAAACTGAGCATGTGCAGAGGTGCCAACGCTGCTTTGCAAAATCCCTAGCTAAAATGGGGACATGAACAGCAGGATCATCCTGTTTTTTGCAGGATACTAATCTCATAGTGACTGAGTGAGCATGAACAGCAGGTAATACACCATATGATGTGGGTTTAGTGACATTTTAAGTATTGTTAACATGTTATTTTTCTTAAAGGATAGAGAAAGTGCACCTATCCTGTTTGATGTGTTAAGGTTACCTTACGAAGACCCCCCACCTCCAACCCACCCATAGATGCATACTTACCTTGATATGACAGCCACTGCCTCCGGGGATTGTTTACATCCAACGCTGCAAGTCCTCCATGGTTCTGGCCATTCTTGCACAGCAGAGCCCCATAGATGTCTGCGGGCCAGTCTACCTCCGTCTTTGGTCAGGAAACACTGGGAAATGAGTCCCATAGACTTGCATTGGGGTTCACTGTGCAGGTGTGGCCAGGACAGAGAACTTTGGGTGTGGGGGATGTAAACAATCCTCTGAGGCCGTAGCTGTAGGCAAGTATGCATCTCTGGAGAGAGTGGGCGGGATCATTTAGGTCACCTCAATGGTACCCTGATGACATAGTTTTGGTTGTATGGTATTTTCTTTACTGAGTGGAGTAACATTGTTTCATTTTCATTCTGTTTAGCAATGGTCATAATCAAAAAGTTCACATGCATATGGTGGACCTGATGAGCTCAATCATTTCTGAAGGAGATACAGTTTCTCAGGAATTGCTAGACACTGTTCTCGTAAACTTGGTTCCTGCACATAAGGTACTTGTTTGTTTTTTGTTTTTTTTCCTCCCCCAAAAAAGTAGTTTATTGCTGTAAATGTCACAATTCGTCAAATTTTAATAATTAAAGGGAGAAGTTCACCTTTAACTAACCACATCAATACTGGGACTTTCACCCCCTTCCTTCCCAGGCCAACTTTCAGCTTTCAGCGCTCTCGCACTTTCAATGACAATTGTGCGGTCATGCAACGCTGTACCCAAATTAAATTTTTATCATTTTGTTCGCATAAATAGAGCTTTTTTTTGGTGGTATTTATTCATGACTCCGTTTTTTATTTTTTGCGATATAAGCGAAAAAAGAGCAGAAATTAAAAAAAAGAAGAAAAAAATTCTTTATTCTATTTAAAAGAAATCCAATAAAATCTACATTTGTCATAAATTTGAGCCAAAATGTATTCTGCTACATGTCTTTTGTAAAAAAAAATTCTGTTAAGATAATATCTGGTTCGTGTGATCACGGACAGACGTACGCAAATGATCATGTACAGATGTGCGCAGGTGATCACGAACCTATGTGGGCAGATAATCCATTGGGACATATGATTTTACTGTTGCGTATGTGGGGAACAGGTATTTTTACTATGTGGGGACATATGTGTTTTACACTGTGTTACTAGGCTGGTTATCAGTGTGTAAAAAGCTGTAAAAAAACAGCTCATACACACTGATCACCAGCCGGCTGCAACGATCCGCTCTCCTCACTGACAACTAATGTGTGAGGAGAGCTGATCGCCTAGCAACCGGCTCTCTGTTTACATCACATGACGGCTGTGATTGGACACGGCCGTCATGTGATCAGGAGTGCCAATCACAGAGCCCTCCTGCCGATCTGAGATGCGCCATGTCCGGGTGACACGAGCGCATCGGGATCGCGCCGCTGCGTGGGCACGATCCCCCTCCTCCTGAGGGACGTTCCTGAACGTCCACTCAGAAGGAGAGAGCGCCCACCCAGCCGTACATATGCAGTGGCCGGGTGGGAAGTGGTTAGTAACAAGTTACACCCACATTCAGAATGTAACATGTTACTAAAGCACCTGCATGCATACATTGTTTTACCTTTAGAAAAAAAATAAAACCTTTTTTTTTTGTCTTTCTTCAAGTGAACTTATCTCTTTTTGAAGTATAAAGCCTCGGACTTCTATCGGAGTTAGTCGGGAACACCCATAGCATACACACGTTTGGACTTTTCTGCGAACTTTCCCAATTTTTTTTGCAACATCACGTGGTTTTTCTGCTCTTTACCGCCACCCTTTGGTCAACTTCTGCTATTGTTGGTTGATTTTAACATTAGTTGTTTTGTCCATCGGACAAAAGTCCGATGGTTTTCTGTACACACGGTCGGACTTTGCTCCATCGGACTTTTGTTGGGCAAAAGTTTGTCCGTTTGCAGACCCAACTTTTGTCCGATGAAAACCAAAAAAAAAAAAAAAAGTTTGTCCGATGGAGCGTACACACGGTCGGATTGTTGGTCCAACTTGCTCAAAATGAAGTTTGTTGGCCAAAAGTCAGACCGTGTGTACAGGGCTTTAGAGTATATTTACTTCAGTCTGCTGTAATGTAGTTATTTTATACACATGGGGCCAGTGAAATGGTCCATCATTTGTTTTTCAGTTTGATTCCAGTAAATATAGCTTGTATTGGATCCCGTTATAGAAAATTTTGATATTCAGTAAATACCAGCATTTGATCTCAAACAACTGAACTGATCTTTTGCTCATGGCTTCAGTAACCCGTATAGAAAAAAAGGTGCTTGTGCGCTTACCACTCAGTAAAAATAGAAACACTAAAGTGCAAATATTGCTGAACAAATTAAATATTAAGAGACAACTAGCAGCTAACTTCTATAATGTGACCAACATACAATAAAATAGTTTATATAGTGAAGCAGCGCTAAATGTCAATAGAAAGTGCTAATATTAAAAGTGCTATTAATAAAGTCTAACTTCTCATTAATTAAATAAATGGGGTGACAAAATCAACAATAGTAAAATTAAAACGTCCAAGCAGTGACTGTGTAAATAAAGTGCTAAATAGCCAAAATGGCAGTCCAAATAGCAACAGCTAATTGCAGGGAGAGAAGCAAGGATGGGTGTGGGAAACACACTGGATCAGATGAACAAATGATGCATAAATAATCCTCCCCCATAGACACCAGCCTCTCACCTCTCTGGTGGACCCCACGGGGTCAGTAATAACCACAAAGATCTCCACTGCTCACAATGAGAACTTCCAGTCCTTTTGCGTGACCCGAAACCACTGTAGGGATCTCCACAGCTTACCAGTGTTCTTCCTTAACCACTTAACGACCGCCCACCGCCGATTTACGCCGGCAGAATGGCACGGACAGGCAGAATCACGTAGATCTACGTGATCGCCTTTGTGCAGTTGGGGGGTCCATCCGGACCCCCCTTCACTGCAGTGAGCGGCCGTTAAGTGTTCGGGAGCGATCAGGCATGAGGGGGCGGCCGCTCGATTCCGCCCCCCCCCCTCGCGATCGCTCCCGGCCAATGAAAATGCTTCCTCCGCCATGTGATGTAAACACAGGCTGGAGGAAGTGATGTCATCTCCCTCGCCGCGGTCTTTTCGTTCCCGGCGCCGAGGAGAGAAGACAGAGGTTAGTGCTCCAACAGTCCACTGACACGTAGGTACACATAGGCACACAAGTCACCCCCAGATCACCCCCCAGGTCACCCCAAAGCCCCCAATCACAGTGTCACTGATTGCAGTGATCATTTATTTTACTGATCACTGCATTTAGTGTCATCTGTGATTGTAAAAAGTTGCAGGGCAGTTAGGATTAGGCCCCTTTAGGTCCAGGGTAGCCCCCTAACCCCCCCCCCTAATAAAGGTTTAACCCCTTGATCACCCCCCAGGTAACCCTTTCACCCCCTAACTTCAGCGTCACTAAGCGATTGTTTTTCCGATCGCTGTATTCGTGTCGCTGGTGTTTTAGATAGGCAGTTATTTTTTTTTAGGTTCGCTGCAGGTTTTTATTAGTGTCAGGTACCCCCATATATTATTTTAACCCCCTGATTGCCCCTAGAGTTAACCCTTTCACCAGTGATCGCCGTATAAGCGTCACTGGTGTCACTGGTTAGCCAGTAAGTTATCTAGTTATTTAGGTAACCCGTCAGGTTTTTATATAGCGTCGGGTACCCCCATATTTAACCTAATAAAGGTTTTAACCCCCTGATTGCCCCTAGTTAACCCTTTCACCAGTGATCACCATATAAAGGTTACAGGTGACGCTGGTTGATTAGTTTGCTTTTTATAGCATCAGGGCACCCGCCGTATATAACCCAATAAAGGTTTAACCCCCCTGATCGCCCGGCGGGTGAGATCAATTAGGTTTTAGCGCCAGAGAGGGTCTGCGTCGCCCCAGGCAGTGTTAGGTTAGTGCCAGTAACGCTAACACCCACGCGCAAAGCATACACCCCCCTTAGTGGTATAGTATCTGATCAGATCTATACTAGCATCCCCAGCGGTTTAGGGTTCCCAAAAACGCAGTGTTAGCGGGATCAGCCCAGATACCTGCTAGCGCCTGCGTTTAGCCCCTCCGCCCAGCCCAGCCCACCCAAGTGCAGTATCGATCGATCACTGTCACTTACCAAACACAACACACATAACTGCAGCGTTCGCAGAGACAGGCCTGATCCCTGCGATCGCTAACAGTTTTTTTGTAGCGTTTGATATATTTGCTGACGACAGTCAGGTGCTTTTTTTCCTGTGAATCTTACTAGTGTACCCCTAAATTTAGAGCCCAAAATGGCAAGACGAAGGTACACTAGTAAAGAGGCCTACGAGATTCTGAGCATGACAGATAGTGAAGAGGAAGTCACGTATCTGTCAGATTCAGGCTCAGAATATCTTCCCGTAGAAGACAGTGACGTCAGCGGCCCCACGTCAGATAGCTCTGACGACGAAGTTGAGGTTCCTGCTAAGGTCAGGTGTACCCGATCCCGATCTTCTGAGGTTGTTGAGGAGCAAGAACCGCAGGTCTCTCGTATCATGGAGCAGAGTAGTACTAGCGCCGCTATTCCTTCTGGTGAACTGGCAAGCACCAGCGGCCTAGTACAGCCTGGACGTACATCCAGCACTGCAGTAACACTTGGTGACGTGGCGAGTCCCATAAGTGCAGTTCAAGCTGGCGAGGTGGCAAGTAGTGTCCCGCTGCCACCAAGAAGACAAAGGCAGGCCCGTCGTGCCCATACTGCCCTTCCTGCAGAATTCGCCTATCCTGATTGGGTCCCCACCACTTCTGCAGAACCCGTACTTCCCCCATTCACTGCCCAACCCGGTATTTAGGTGGAAACAGCTGATTTTATTACAATTGATTTTTATTCGCTGTTTTTCACGGAAGATCTCTATAGATCTATTGTGGACCAGAGTAATTTATATGCTGGTCAATTTATCGCCGCTAACCCCCAGTTGCCTAAAATTGCCAGAAATTGGAAACCAATTACGGTTTCCGAATTTAAGACCTTTCTGGGCCTTTCCCTCAACATGGGCACACATAAATGTCCGTCATTGCGTGCTTATTGGTCCACGCACCCAATTGACCACATGCCCGTGTTCTCTGCCTCCATGTCCAGGGCACGATACGAGCAGATTTTGCGGTTCATGCACTTCAACGACAATGAACTTTGTCGTCCACGTGGGGACCCTGAATACGACCGGCTCTATAAAATTCGGCCCCTCATAAACCACTTCAACGAACGTTTTGCAGCCTTGTTTACTCCCGATCAAGTTGTCTGCGTTGATGAGTCCCTGATTAAATTTTCTGGCCGCTTGTCTTTCAAGCAGTACCTTCCCAGCAAGCGTGCCAGATACGGGGTCAAGCTCTACAAGTTCTGTGACAGGGCAACAGGCTATGTAGTGAACTTTACGGTTTATGAGGGAAAAGATAGTCAGATTGAGTCGGTCAACTGCCCGGATTACATAGGGAGCGCTGGCAAGATAGTGTGGAACTTGGTGTCACCCTTATTCGGAAAGGGGTACCACTTGTATGTGGACAATTATTACACGAGCGTGCCACTGTTTAGTCACTTGTTTGATCATCAGATTGGAGCATGTGGCACCGTGCGACCTAATCGCCGGGGCTTTCCCCAGCGGCTTGCAGATGCCCGTCTTAGGCTGGGGGAGAGAGCCTGCTTGAAGTGTAATAACTTGCTCGCTATGAAGTGGAGGGACAATAAGAATGTTTTCCTTCTTACCTCCCTTCATGCAGACACGACAGTCCAAATTCGTACGGCGACTGGTGTTGTGGAGAAACCCCTCTGTGTCCACGAATATAACCAAAATATGGGAGGGGTGGACCTCAACGACCAGTTGATGGCGCCGTATCGAATTGACCGTAAGGCGAGACGCTGGTACAAAAAAGTGTCTCTATCATTATTCCAATTGGCTTTGCTGAACGCTCATGTGCTATACAGAGCTTCAGGCGGGACGTTATCTCTTCTAAAATTCCAGAATGAGATAGTCACAGAACTCCTGTGTCCAGGCGGTTCTGCACCTCACCATCCCCAACCAAATGCAGTAAGCCGGCTGCATGAGAGGCATTATTCGTATGTCCTCCCGAGTACCCCTACCCAAAGCCACCCCCAAAAAAGATGTCGTGTCTGTAGCAAGCGCGGATTTAGGCGTGACACCCGTAGTTTTTGTCCACTCTGTCCTGACAAGCCTGGTCTTTGCCAAGGTGAATGTTTTGAACGCTACCACTCAAAAGTGAAGTTTTAGCGTAGGGTACAGCATTTCACAGACAAGGACACACTTACACAGGGTCTCCCAAGATGCCATTACATTTTGAGAGACCCGAACCATTACAGTTGTAAAGTTACAAAAAAAAGTGTAAAAAAGAAAAAAAAAAAAGGAAAAAACAAAACACAAAAAAAATATAAAATAAAAAAACCAAAAATAGTTGTCGTTTTATTGTTCTCTCTCTCTCTATTTTCTCTCTATTGTTCTGCTCTTTTTTACTGTATTCTATTCTGCAATGTTTTATCATGCTTGCTTTTCAGGTATGTAATTTTTTGTTTTCAGGTGCGCCATTCAACTGCAGCGCGGAATTATTTATCTTGACAGCAACAGCGTTTGCTCCCACGATACATAAAGCCGTGACTCCAGTGCTGTAGGAGGTGATTTCACCACCACAGTTAAAAAAAAGAGCATATATGCCGAAGCATGGGGGCAGCAGGGGCGGAGGAGCGATTTTGCTCCTAATGCCGCGTATATACGGTCGAAATTCCGACGAAGGCTTGACCGTGTGTACGCGGCATAACTTTTTTGCGGGAGGATGCCCCCATGCTTCGGCATATATATATTTTAGGCACAGGTTGCGTTAAAACATTTTTTTATTTTTTACTAGGTTTTGTTTTGGTATTTGCTTTGCAGGTATGGCATGGTAAGGTCTTACTGTTGTACTGTAATGTTACTTTGTTTTAATGTTAACCACCATTTGCTTAGCAGGTACGCCATTCAGTTGCAGCGCGGATCTATTTATCTTGACAGCAACAGCGTTTGCTCCCACGATACATAAAGCCGTGACTCCAACGCTGTAGGAGGTGATTTCACCACCACAGTTAAAAAAAAGAGCATATATGCCGAAGCATGGGGGCAGCAGGGGCGGAGGAGCGATTTTGCTCCTAATGCCGCGTATATACGGTCGAAATTCCGACGAAGGCTTGACCGTGTGTACGCGGCATAACTTTTTTGCGGGAGGATGCCCCCATGCTTCGGCATATATGCCCATCATTAGAAGTGGGTGGATGAAGGGAGGTATTCTAATGGTGGGCATACCCACCAATCAATCTCTTTTTTTCGTTCAGCCAATAGGCTGTATGAAAAAAAAGATTACAATACATGTCCAACAAGGACCAGCAACGTACTGGTATGTTGCTGGACTTTGAATGTTTATACCAGAATGATGCCTGCGGGTTTAGGTATCATCTTGGTATCATTCTTTTCAGCCAGCGGCCGGCTTTCATGTAAAAGCAATTCTAGCAGATAATTAGCCTCTAGACTGCTTTTACAAGCAGTGGGAGGGAATGTCCCCCCCCCCCGGATATAAAAAGCGCCATTGGGAAATTGGGAAAGCATTTTATCACACCGATCTTGGTGTGGTCAGATGCTTTGAGGGCAGAGGAAAGATCTAGGGTCTAACCCCCCAATTTTTTTCAAAAAAAGAGTACCTGTCACTACCTATTGCTATCAGAGGGGATATTTACATTCCCTGAGATAACGATAAAAATGTTAAAAAAATAAAATATGGAAGGCACAGTTTAAAAATAAAATAAAAAAGCCAAATAAATAATAAAAAAAAAAAAAAAAAAAAAAAAAAAAAAGCACCGCTGTCCCCCCCTGCTCTTGCGCAAAGGCGAACGCAAGCGTCGGTCTAGCGTCATATGTAAACAGCAATTGCATCATGCATGTGAGGTATCACCGCGAAGGTCAGATCGAGGGCAGTCATTTTAGCAGTAGACCTCCTCTGTAAATCTAACGTGGTAACCTGTAAAGGCTTTTAAATGCTTTTAAAAATGAATGTAGTTTGTCGCCGCTGCGCGTTTGTGCGCAATTTTAAAGCATGTCGTGTTTGGTATCCATGTACTCGGCCTATGATCATCTTTTTTATTTCATCAAACATTTGGGCAATATAGTGTTTTTTAGTGCATTAAAAATAAAAAAAAGTGTGTTTTTCCCCCAAAAAATGCGTTTGAAAAATCGCTGCGCAAATACTGTGTGGAAAAAAAAAATGCAACACCCACTATTTTAATCTGTAGGGCCTTTGCTTTAAAAAAATATATAATGTTTGGGGGTTCAACATAATTTTCTTGCAAAAAAAAATTTTTTTTCATGTAAACAAAAAGTGTCAGAAAGGGCTTTGTCTTCAAGTGGTTAGAAGAGTGGATGATGTGTGACATAAGCTTCCTAATGTTGTGCATAAAATGCCAGGACAGTTCAAAACCCCCCCAAATGACCCCATTTTGTAAAGTAGACACCTCAAGCTATTTGCTGAGAGGCATGTTGAGCCCATTGAATATTTTTTTTTTGTCCCAAGTGATTGAATAATGACCAAAAAAAATAAATAAAAAAATGTACAAAAAGTTGTCACTAAATTATATATTGCTCAAACATGCCATGGGCATATGTGGAATTACACCCCAAAATACATTCTGTTGCTTCTCCTGAGTACGGGGATACCACATGTGTGGGACTTTTTGGGAGCCTAGTCGCGTACGGGACCCCAAAAACCAAGCACCGCCTTCAGGATTTCTATGGGTGTAAATTTTTGATTTCACTCCTCACTGCCTATCACAGTTTCGGAGGCCATGGAATGCCCAGATGGCACAAACCCCCCCAAATGACCCCATTTTGGAAAGTAGACACCCCAAGCTATTTGCTGAGAGGTATGTTGAGTATTTTGCAGATCTCGCTTTTTGTCACAAAGTTTTGAAAATGTAAAAAAAGAAAAAAAAAAAGAAAAAAAAATGTCTTTCTTAATTTTTTAAAAACAAATGAGAGCTGTAAAATACTCACCATGCCTCTCAGCAAATAGCTTGGGGTGTCTACTTTCTAAAATGGGGTCATTTGTGGGGGTTTTGGGCTATTTTGACATTTTATGGCCTTCAAAACTGTGATAGGTAGTGAGGAGTGAAATCAAAAATTTATGCCCTTAGAAACCTTGAAGGCGGTGCTTGGTTTTTGGGGTCCCGTACGCGGCTAGGCTCCCAAAAAGTCCCACACATGTGGTATCCCCGTACTCAGGAGAAGCAGCAGAATGTATTTTGGGGTGTAATTTCACATATAACCATGGCATGTGTGAGCAATATATCATTTAGTGACAACTTTTTGTACATTTTTTTTTTCTTTTTGTCATTATTCAATCATTTGGGACAAAAAAAAAAATATTCAATGGGGTCAACATGCTTCTCAGCAAATAGCTTGGGGTGTCTACTTTCCAAAATGGGGTCATTTGGGGGTTTTGTGCCATCTTGGCATTTTATGGCCTTCAAAACTGTGATAGGTAGTGAGGAGTGAAATCAAAAATTTATGCCCTTAGAAACCTTGAAGGCGGTGCTTGGTTTTTGGGGTCCCGTACGCGGCTAGGCTCCCAAAAAGTCCCACACATGTGGTATCCCCGTACTCAGGAGAAGCAGCAGAATGTATTTTGGGGTGTAATTTCACATATGCCCATGGCATGTGTGAGCAATATATCATTTAGTGACAACTTTGTGCAAAAAAAAAAAAAGTTTGTCATATTCCCGCAACCTGTGGCAAAATATAAAATATTCCATGGACTGAACATGCCTCTCAGTAAATAGCTTGGGGTGTCTACTTTCCAAAATGGGGTCATTTGGGGGGGTTTTGTGCTATTTTGGCATTTTATGGCCTTCGAAACTGTGATAGGTAGTGAGGAGTGAAATCAAAAATTTGCGCCCTTAGAAATCCTGAAGGCGGTGCTTGGTTTCCGGGGTCCCGTACGTGGCTAGGCTCCTAAAAAGTCCCACACATGTGGTAAACCCGTACTCAGGAGAAGCAGCAGAATGTATTTTGGGGTGCAATTCCACATATAACCATGGCATGTGTGAGCAATATATCATTTAGTGACAACTTTTTGTAATTTTTTTTTTTTTGTCATTATTCAATCACTTGGGACAAAAAAAAAATATTCAATGGGCTCAACATGCCTCTCAGCAATTTCCTTGGGGTGTCTACTTTCCAAAATGGGGTCATTTGGGGGGGTTTTGTACTGCCCTGCCATTTTAGCACCTCAAGAAATGAGATAGGCAGTCATAAATTTAAAGCTGTGTAAATTTCAGAAAATGTACCCTAGTTTGTAAACGCTATAACTTTTGCGCAAACCAATAAATATACGCTTATTGACATTTTTTTTACTAAAGACATGTGGCTGAATACATTTTGGCCTAAATGTATGACTAAAATTGAGTTTATTCGATTTTTCTTATAACAAAAAGTAGAAAATATCATTTTTTTTCAAAATTTTCGGTCTTTTTCTGTTTATATCGCAAAAAATAAAAATCGCAGAGGCAATCAAATACCATTAAAAGAAAGCTCTATTTGTGGGAAGAAAAGGACGCAAATTTCATTTGGGTACAACATTGCATGTCCGCACAATTTACAGTTAAAGCAGCGCAGTGCCGAATCCCAAAAACAGGCCTGGTCCTAATGGCCCGAAATGGTCCGGGGCTTAAGTGGTTAAAGCGAATCTTCCTGATGGACCCCACGAGGTCAATAATGGCCACAAAGATCTCCACTGCTCACAATGAGAACTTCCAGTCCTTTTGAGTGACCCGGAACCACTGTAAGAATCTCCACAGCTTACCAATGTTCTTCCTTAAAACGAATCTTACTCCATAATATTCAGAAAAAAACAAAAAGGGACTCCATAGTGAAGCATGTAAAGGAAAGCCCCAAGAAAAGGCGTTTATTCAAATAAAAACAGCTAAAAAACACGTTAAAAACCAAGGGGTAAAAAACGCCAAACAAAATGTTCATAAAATACTAACTTCCGGTTTACGTCCGCAAACCGGAAGTGGACGTCACTTAGGCTCCTCCTCCCGACGCGTTGCGTCACTACACACGTGACTTCATCAAGGGCCGATAGTTTTCTGTTCACACAGTCGGACTTTGCTCCATCTGACTTTTGTTGGGCAAAAGTTTGTCCGTTTGCAGACCCAACTTTTGTCCGCTGAAATCAAGAAAAAAGCAAAAAAATAAGTTTGTCCGATGGAGCGTACACACGGTCGGATTGTTGGTCCAACTTGCTCAAAATGAAGTTTGTTGGCCAAAAGTCCGACCGTGTGTACGGGGCTTTACATTCATCTGTTTGGTAATCTTTGTGTTTGAAAGCTGTTTGAAAGTGATTGAATTCTCATACATGTTGCCTTGTGTATGGTAAGTAATAATTCATCACAGTTGGGCCTGGTTCTCAATAGGCTGCTGTGCCTGCATTTCAAACAGGAAAAAGATTCCGGCAGCATTTTAAAAATGCAGCTTTTGCACTATGCAATTTCCCTGTGGTTTCCGCACCCACAAACATGTGTTTTTAGATGCATAGGGGTGCCATTAAGAATTAATGGCAGCCCTGTGTCTCTTTAAAAAGCAGCGTGTTCTGATTGCAAGTTTGGAGAATCGCTGAGATTCCCCCACCCACAGTGGTGTAAACCAGGCCTTAAAGGCAATTCCATAGCTTTCTAAATTGTTAGTCCCTTGAAACCTCCCTGAATGAGAACCTTGAATAAAATGATGATAGTGGTTACATTTTGGAATCCAGAGTTGTGGTTTGATGCTGCAGGGGTAAGTATCTATTTTCTTCAAGGGAAAACTGTTCTATTCTCATTTTTTTTTTTTTAGCAAAAGAAAGACACATTTGTGTTTCAGCTGTTTAGCACCAGGCGGATTTATTAAATTATTAAGGGTGTGTTGTGCCCGTGCCACTGGAAAAATTGTGTTGGTAGTGGGAAAAATAGATTCTTTGAAGTAATTAATTTAGTACTGTCTGTGGTACTTTATTTTATTTGTACTAATATTGGCGCAAATTAACCACTTGCCAACCACACACTGTAGTTTTACTGCTACAGGGTGGGCTGGCTGTGCAGAATCATATACATACAGTTGTGCTCAAAAGTTTGCATACCCTGGCAGAAATTGTGACATTTTGGCATTAATATGGAAAATATATCCGATCATGCCGAAAAACTGTCCTTTTTATTTAAGGATAGCAATCGCATGAAGCCATTTATTATCACATAGTTTTTTGGATCCTTTTTAGATCATAATGATAACAGAAATCACCCAAATGGCCCTGATAAAAAGTTTACATACCCTGGAATGTTTGGCCTTGGTACAAACACAGAAGGTGGCACACGCAGGTTAAAATGTCAATTAAAGGTTAATTTCTCTTACCATCCATGGACTGACACGGTGTCTCTTTACACGTGGTTATGTCCCTGCTTGCAGGAGAAGACCTAGGCAGAATGTGAAATGTTATACATACATTCTAAAAGCCAGAGCTGAACAGCCCCACCCAGGGGGCCGTCCCTCCGGACATAACCCTCCCACTACAGTCAGCAGACTTCAGGTTTTTTTCTGCCTAGCAGAAGGAGAAGACGTGGCTCTCTCAGGAGCCAGTCTCCTGACCTATTTTTATTCCTTTTCTGGAATTCTTTTTTATTTTATTTTTGAGAATTTTCTATCAACTGTTGGCTGGGCAACAGGTTGGGTACAAGATATCCTCGTAGTCTTCCCTGTCCGACCATCGAGCGTGCTGATCCTCGACTTGTGTGCGTGAGACTCAGTTCACGACAGGCCCCATGACTCCAGGGGTGGCCGGGTTTGCTTTCATGCTCCCACGGTCCTCTCAAGACTGAACAGTTCCTGACTGACTGTATCTTTCGCGGTGGACCGGGCCGACAGCTACTCAGTACTGCACTGTGATGGTCCTGTCAGAAACACACCAGTGGGTCCCTCAGGGGACGGGTAAGTAGTCTCTCCTAAACAGTGAAAGTATGGTAAATATTGCGCTAAATGTGAAAAAAGCAAAAAAGAAGAAAAAAGCTGCTACATAACAATGTGACCAAAATTACAAACGTGATGGGGATAAAGAAAGTAGCGCTGCCAAGAATGAAGAAGAAACAAATGAATGTCTCTCAAGATGACAAGGTGGAACTAATAAACAATAAAACAATGTGAATGTGTAAGCAAAAAGTCAAAAAAACACACCAACATGTAACTCGCAAAAAGAGTTATACAATGTGTCCATCAAAATAATGTGAAAAAACAATCAATGTAAGGACATGCAGGTGTATAGTTCGTCAAACAAAGAACATCTTCCGGTTAAAGGAATAGATGAAATACTCTTACCAGAGCCCGTGGATCTGCCTGTCGATGACAGCAGATCATGAAAGCATATGAAATCCACCCACGACAACGGACAGCTTGTCTGATGACATCTGTTGCTTTGGAGTCTTGATTTTAGCCGTTGGAACACAGTGATCGTCTACTTCAAAGCTTGGAGGGAAATCCTGGATAATTTGAGCAAATCTGAGCTTGTGAGAAATCAGCCCGATTCCCAATCAATGTACAGGGAATTCTACCTCAAAAGAGACCGACCATGGGTAGCTGGATAGTATAGAGTGGATCCAAGTAGAAATCTCTTTACCTCACATGCATGAAAAAGAAGAGACAAGGCTCCAATGGTGTAGATCAAAAAAAAAAAAAAAAATTTGTTGTATAGGTTTTATTGAAATAAAACCAAAAATGTAACATTAAAAGTGATCACAAAAACAGAATAAAAAAGGCAATATGGGGAGTGGCGTACCAAGCCCTACGCGTTTCGTCCAAATAGGACTTCTACTGGGGCATCAACCTGCTCCCCCGTATTGCACATACATATATACACCAAACAATCAAAGTAAGAAGGGGAAACAACCAATCAGGTGAGTTCCAACCTTCTTGGTCCGTGATTGGAGGAGAGACGACTGGATATCAAATCAAACTCGCAGCCTCCAGGCAGGGACCAATAAAAACATAGCAATGGAAAAAGCTCCTCCCAAGTCAACTGACATAACTCATTTGACCCCGGAAGTAATAGTGATCTAGCCAATGGTAGCCTTGTTTAAAAAGACCGCCAAAATGACAGAGGAGGTGATATACAGAAATCAACTCCCACACAATCAACTACCACTTCCCATTGGTCAATTGGAATAGCCAATGGTGGGCCAGCTCACCACTGACCAATCGGCTCAGATGAAAGGGCTCATTGGATCGGTGGAGGGATAGGGGGAGGTTCGTCGCATATCACGGCAACGCACCTGCATTAATGTAATCCCTCATTGGGTGCCTTACCCGTTATGGCTTCAGGGTATGGCCACTGGATATTTAAAGGCTATAAATGTCATTTACTGGCGTCTCTTCGCATGAGACGCCAGTTACTATAAAAATGACGTCACGACGCATTGCGTCGTAACGATCACGTGGACCGCGGCGTGAACCGCAGCGTCACCACGCTGGAACGCAGCGCCGACCGGAAAAGGATCGGCCGCATCGGCTGCGCTCCAGCCCCGCGTAAAGGGAGGGACATGTGTCTCCTATAAGAAAAGGAGACACACGCCCCCGTCACGTGAGTCGCAAAGCTGGGACGCAGCGCAAGCCAAGACTGCCGCGTAGACTGCGTTTCGGCTCTGCGTAGAAAAGAGGGAACACATCTCCATCATCCCAACAATTAGGATGATTAGAGACAAGTACCTCAATATACTATATGGCGCCCCACATCAATGCCAGAAGCTCTCCAGTGGGCGCACACCCGACAGGAGTGGGGGCAGAGCTAATATAGGCAAAAATAAAAAGGAGAAAGAGAAGCATTCCTGTTAAGCATGGAGTGCCATCTTGTGGACATAAAAGAAAAAACAAAAAATCATAAGGAATCACTCCCCATAATGTTACCAATATCACAAACTGGGGTTCAAACAAGTCAAACACAAAGGTTTGCACTGCTGAACGCCAGCGTAATTAGTATTTATTAACTTAGATACACATGAATCCTAAAAAGTATATCTATATCTCGGAGATGGAAAATAAAAGGTATAGACCCACATATATGTATATATACATGTAATAATTATGCCAGATTGATAAACGAATTTATGTCCTATTCCACGTTCATACCAAACGGTTGGTATGTACGGAGTTCATGGATCCAGAAAGTTTCCAAACGGGACACTTCACGTATGCGGGATTCGCCCCTCCAATGGGGAACAAACTGGTCAATCACCAAAAATTGTGTCCCCATAGGATTACGATCGTGGTGTTGGAGGTAATGTCGGGGAACGCTGTGATTGGTTTTCCCCAGTTTAATATTATTTATGTGTTCATTGACCCGAATCGAAAAGGTCCTGATGGTACGACCAATATACTGTTTTTTACATGGGCAGGTCAAGAGATACACAATAAACTGTGTGGCACACGTGGTGAAACGTTTCATCTGGTATACCCGTAAGGTAACCGTGGACTGAAAGGTCTCGCTTTTCCGTCTGCCATGGGTGTTATGTAGGCATACGTTACACTTACGGCAAGGGAAATATCCCTTGCATTCTTGGAAGAATGTCAATCTTTTAGGGGGGTCGATGATATTTGGAGCAATCTGACCTTGAATAGATCTGGCTCCCCTAAAGATGACATTTGACCGTTCGGGTAAAACAGGTCCCAGAATCCTATCGTTTTGGAGAACACCCCAGTGTTTCTTCAGAATTTCTTTTATTTGTCTAGACTGGACAGAGTAAGTGGTAACAAAAGACCATTTAAATCTTTCGTCCTTCACTTTTTTTGGACGTTCCTGGAGTAATGTGTTTCGATCGATCCGTAAGATCCGATTGATTTCCATATCCAGGTCGCCACTCTCATATCCCTTCTCTATAAATCTTTCCTTTAGAATAGCTGATTGAGTGACGAAATCTTCAACCTTAGTGCAGTTACGTCTTAATCGGAGAAACTGACCACCGGGTATGGATTTCAGCCACTGGGGATGATGGCAACTGTCTATCGGAATATACCCATTACGGTCTGTGGGTTTGAAATAAGTATTGAACTCCAGATGTTGGTCAATCACTTTAATCTCTATGTCCAAGAAATGTATAGAGGAAGAGCTAGCCGCATGGCTCAGCCTAATCCCTCTATCATTCAAATTGAGTGTGGACATAAATTGGTCCAGTGATTCCTGGTCTCCCTTCCATAGGAGGAGGATGTCGTCTATATACCTCGCCCAAAGGACCAATTCAGGTCTCCTGAGGGCATAGACGACATCCTCCTCCCATTTAGCCATGAATAAATTGGCCAGGCTGGGAGCAAACTTTGCCCCCATAGCAACCCCCTTGGTCTGTAAATAAAAATTATTCTGAAACCAAAAATAATTGTGTTTCGCTGCAAACCTCAGGAGCTGCATAATGAAATTACGTTGGATAATTGAAAGGGTACTGTTGGTGGATAAATAGTGTTCCACAGCATTAAAGCCCAACTCATGGGGAATGCTCGTGTATAAGGCTGTGACATCAGCCGTAGCCAAAATCGTCCCAGCCTGGAAGTCAACGGATTCCAAAAGCCTAATAGTATCACCGGTGTCTTTTAGAAAGGAAGGCATAAGTCTAACCAATGGTTGGAGATGGAAATCTATGTATTTCCCAATCCTGGCCGTCACAGAGTCAATCCCACTCACTTTGATTTGATATCCAGTCGTCTCTCCTCCAATCACGGACCAAGAAGGTTGGAACTCACCTGATTGGTTGTTTCCCCTTCTTACTTTGATTGTTTGGTGTATATATGTATGTGCAATACGGGGGAGCAGGTTGATGCCCCAGTAGAAGTCCTATTTGGACGAAACGCTTAGGGCTTGGTACGCCACTCCCCATATTGCCTTTTTTATTCTGTTTTTGTGATCACTTTTAATGTTAAATTTTTGGTTTTATTTCAATAAAACCTATACAACAAATTTTTTTTTTTTTTGATCTACACCATTGGAGCCTTGTCTCTTCTTTTTCATGCATGTGAGGTAAAGAGATTTCTACTTGGATCCACTCTATACTATCCAGCTACCCATGGTCGGTCTCTTTTGAGGTAGAATTCCCTGTACATTGATTGGGAATCGGGCTGATTTCTCACAAGCTCAGATTTGCTCAAATTATCCAGGATTTCCCTCCAAGCTTTGAAGTAGACGATCACTGTGTTCCAACGGCTAAAATCAAGACTCCAAAGCAACAGATGTCATCAGACAAGCTGTCCGTTGTCGTGGGTGGATTTCATATGCTTTCATGATCTGCTGTCATCGACAGGCAGATCCACGGGCTCTGGTAAGAGTATTTCATCTATTCCTTTAACCGGAAGATGTTCTTTGTTTGACGAACTATACACCTGCATGTCCTTACATTGATTGTTTTTTCACATTATTTTGATGGACACATTGTATAACTCTTTTTGCGAGTTACATGTTGGTGTGTTTTTTTGACTTTTTGCTTACACATTCACATTATTGTTTTATTGTTTATTAGTTCCACCTTGTCATCTTGAGAGACATTCATTTGTTTCTTCTTCATTCTTGGCAGCGCTACTTTCTTTATCCCCAAGTAGTCTCTCCTGCCTGCAGGTGAGTACAAAAGGCTGTGTGTTTCTCTGTGGGGGATTTTCCCTGTCTCCCCCTGTATTTCATTGTCACTCTCTGTCACCATTGCTGGTGCTGTGCTGTGTGGGGTGCCTGGGGGTCACACTGTTCTTGGAGGGGCTAATGCTGGTCTGCAGATATGCTTGGGGCCTTTTTTTGTGTGTTTTGGGGCCTGAGCGCCGAGTGGCGCTGTGTGTGTGCTGTTTTTTTCACTTTTGCTGAGTCATGGCGGCCATCTTGCCGCGGATCGCCTCAGTGAAGTGCGGCGGCCATTTTCTTGTAGCCCGTGCGCTCTTCAGCACTAGTTTTGGCCTCTAGCGCTGCTGTAACAGCGCAAATCTCCTCACAATCTCCTCACAGCTCACCAGCGCTGACACAGCGTGGTACAGACAGCGGAACTGAGCGGTCCCTGGTCCGGTTTGGTGAGTCCCCTGGGCGCCCCCTCCTCAGTCAGCACAGCCTGTGGGTGGACTTTTTATCTGAGGAGTCTCAGAGGGGGGCAATATGGAGTCTCTGTCACCAGCTTCCCCTAAATGTCAGTGGACAACAGGCAGTGCTTTAGCACCTGCGCTCCCTAGGGACCAGTTGTGGGCAGTCCTGGAATAATTTCTGACCAGGATGGGAGCTGTGTGCAAGCGCAAGGGAGCAAAAAAGCGCCCTCTCCCCACTTTACTTCATGAGGGCAGTGCGCTGATTCAGATATGGGCCTAGCCACTACCGCTCAGGACCCTAGTTCTGAATGTATTGGATGGTTTTGAACAGGACATTCCTTATGAGGAAAACTCCAGTTCTGAGTCAGTAAATGACAGGGCACTTGTTAGTGTACTCATGACTGCGGTGAGGGACACTCTCAAGCTAAAATGCTGCGGATGCAGAACCTCAGGCGGATACAGTCTCCTTTGGTTCTTTTAAGGCCAGGCCTTCTAAAGAGGTTTTTCCATATGTACTTTCTTTGACCAGCTCATTGATAAGGTCTGGGAAAAGCCGCAGAAGAATTTTTTTTTTTTATGGTCCCGCAGCGTTTGTCTATCAGATACCCCTTGAAGATGCCCTACTTAAAAAGTGGGCTTCTCCCCCAGGGTCGACCCTCCAGTCGCCCGGTTGAACAAGGCCATCACTCTCCCGATGGAGGGGACTCCTGCATTTGAGGACCCCACTGACAGGAGGTCAGAAGTGGTGAGCAGAGCCATGTTTGCCTTGTTGGGATCCGCCCTACGGCCTGTGGTAGCGGCGACCCTTGTGTCTTAAACACTTACAGGTTGGGCAAAAATGTTGCACCTAGCTGTACAGGAGCATAATCTTCCTCCAGACACAGTTGCTTTGGACCACCAACTGGTTCAGGGCCTGGTTTATGTGTGCGACGCCACGTTGGACGCGACCCCTTTTAATATCCAGGGCCTCTGTCTCAGCGGTGGTATTGCGTCGTCTTATCTGGTTGAAGTGCTGGTCTGCTGACCTAGCCTTAGGAAGCTCCTGACGGATCTACCATTTAAAGGTGGTAGACCTTTCGGTACTGCTCTGGATGACATCGTCATGGATGTCATGGGAGGTAAAAGCACTCTTCTTCCTTAGACTAGCAAGGGTGAGGAGGCCCGCCGCAAACAGGGGCCTTCCTTTCCTGCAAAAGTTTTTTTTTTCGTCAGTCAGAGTCCACGGGTAGGCCCTCTCAGACTGACGGCAGTGCGGCTGGTGGGCACAAGTGCCCCTGGGTGCGTAAGCCGAACATGCGGCTCCCAAGCCCGCCTCCGCGTGAAGTCTTGCCTCCGCCCGACTCTGGGGTGGGGGGACGACTTCGCAGGTCACGAATCGGTGGTCCTCCCGAATCTCTGACTGGTGGGTGTGCGAGGAGGTCACCTCAGGATACAGGATAGTATTCCGATCCTGGCCCCCAGACAGATTCTTTCCCTCAAATCTTCCTCTCCTTCCTACCTGTCGGGCAGCCCTCTTGGGGGCTGTACAGGATTTGATCAGGTCCGGAGTGATTGTGACGGTCCCGTCACAGGAGAGTTTTCAGGGATTCTACTCGAATCTGTTTGTCGTCCCAAAAATAGGATGTGGTTCGACCTATCCTGGACCTCAAGGCCCTGAATGTCTTCGAGAAGGTGCAGAAATTCCGCATGGAATCTATTCGCACGGTGATCGCTACACTCCACCAAAGGGATTTTCTTCTGGCGTCCTTGGACTTCAAGTACGCCTACTTGCATGTTCCGATCTGCGCAAGTCACCAGAAGTTTCTGCGCTTTGCGATCAGCGAAGTCCACTATCGATTGTGGCTCTTCCTTTCGGCCTAGCCTCGGCACCAAGGGTATTCACCAAGGTGCTTGCTCCGGTTCTAGCCTTCTGTTACAGCGAGGTATTGCTGTCGTGGGCTATCTGGACGATCTTCTGCTAAGAGCAGAAAGTGGATCAGACTTAGAGGAAAGGTGACTATCGTCAATTAGACCCTCAGGGACTCGGGTGGTTCCTGAACATTCAGGAGTCAGTCCTGGTCCCGACTCAGTGTCTGGAGTATCTAGTTCTGATTCTGGACTCCTTGGAGGCAAAGGTATCCTACCTCTGGAGAAGTTGCTGACACTTCAGTCTGCGGTGCGGGTGCTGACATCCCAAAAATGGTTGTCAATCCGTTTTTTGCATGAGAGTCCCGAGACTCGTGGTGGCCTCCTTCGCGGCCGTTCCGTATGCCCAATCACACACCAGGGCATTGCAGAAGGAGATCTTGTCCACCTGGGACAAATCCCCGTTGTCCTTGGATCTTCAGATCCAGGTGATTCACCTGGTCAGGGCGCCCCTGACATGGTGGTTGAGATCCTCGGCTCTTCGGTCCGGAAAGTCGTTCCCCTCCCATCCAATGGACGGCACTCATGATGGACACCAGCCTGACGGGCTGGGGTGGAGTCAGGCCTTGGACTCCGGACGAGCCCGTTTACCAATCACTGTTCTGGTAATACGGGCCATCGGACTGTGTCTCTCCTCAGGTCAGAGAGAGTACGGGGTCGCTCCATCAGGAGCCAGTCGGACACCTCCACGGCGGTGGCGTATGTAAACCATCAAGGGGGAACTCGGAGCTCAGCTGCGGCTTCCGAGGTAGTCCGTATCCTGAAGTGGGCCGGAAGAAACGTGCCGGCTCTGTAGGCCATTTTACATTCTGGGCATAGATAATGGGCAGGCGGACGATCTGAGTCGCCAATCGCCAGACACCGGACCAAGAAGAGTGGTCCTTGCATATTTCAACTCCTTTACCAACGGTGGGGCACGCCGGCTGTGGACATGATGGCCTCTCGACTCAATCGCAAGGGTCGAGGTTGTGGCCAGATCCAGGGATCCTTGGGCGATGCCTCGGATGCGTTGGTGGCCCCATAGGGTCCTTATCGCCTGATATAAACTCCAGCGGTCCTAATTGTTCCGGATTGGCCTCAGCATCATTGGTACGCTGATCTGGTATGTCTCGTCGCGGACGTTCCCTGGCGGTTGCCGATGAGGGAGGACCTTCAGTCTCAAGGTCCTATGTTTCATCCGGATTACAGTCTCTGGCTTTAACGGCAGGGCTGTTAAAAGCCAGGTGCTGAGGGACCGAGGTCTCTCGGACTCGGTCATTTTGACCATGTTAAGGACACGGAAGTCTTCCTCCAGGCAGATCTATCACCGTACCTGGAAAGCTTATATCGCCATGTGCGAAGCGCTGGACTGGCGTCCTCGGACGTATTCCGTCCCCAGAATCCTGCGTCCTCTGCAGCGTAGAGTGACCCAAAAGCTTGCTTTGAGTACCATCAAGGATTAGATTTCGGCCTTGGCCGTCTTCTTTCAGCGACCTCTAGCGGGTCATTTTCTTGGTTAGCACCTTGTGTTGGGGGTTCGCCATGTGCTCCCTCCTGTCAAGCCTCCTCTCCCACCGTGGGATCTGAATTTGGTGCTCTCGGTCCTCCAGGAACCTCCTTTTGGGAATATCCGGGATATTGCCCTCTTGTCTTGTCTCAGAAGGTGGCCTTTTTAGTGGCAATCACTTCTGTTTTGACGAGTGTCTGAGTTGGCGGCTTTGTCCTGCAAGTCGCCATATTTAGTCATCCATAAGGATAAGGCGGTGTTGCATCGTGACCTTCCTTTTTTGCCAAAGGTGGTGTCGACCTTTCACCTACATGAGGACATTGCCCTCCCGTCCTTGTGTCCTCACCCATCGCATCCCAGAGAGTTTGCGCTGCACATATTGGAGGTGGTACGAGCCTTACGGGTGTACCTGTCTGCTACTGCTTCTATTTGGAAGTCCGACTCACTATTTGTGACTGTCTCTGGTCCATAACAGGGCCAAGCGGTTTCGTCTGCCATCATTTTTAGGGGAATCAGACAAACCGTCATTCAAGCCTATGCTCTCAAAGGGCGGGCGCCTCCCTTTCCGGTTACGGCGCATTCCACCAGGACAATTGGTGCTTCCTGGGTTTCCCGACATCAAGCGTCGGTTGCACAAGTGTGCAAGGTGGCAACCTGGTCGTCTGTTCATGCCTTTTAAGTTTTATAAGGTTAATGTGGCTGCATCTTTGGATGCTTCCTTCGGCCGCAGGGTGCTGCAGGCCGCTGTTTAAAGTTGCGACTCCTCCGTTGAGGAGCTCTGCCTTATTGGAGTGAAGTTTTGGTTTTTCCATTTATACTGCTCCCATCCCTCTTGACACTGCTTTGGGACATCCCACGTGTAAAGAGACACCGTGTCAGTCCATGGATGGTAAGAGAAAATAGGATTTTTTTGTACTCACCGTAAAATCCTTTTCTCTGACATCCATGGACTGACACGGCACCCACCCTTCCTTTTTAAGTTTGTACTGCTTTGTTACGAACTGAAGTCTGCTGACTGTAGTGGGAGGGTTATGTCCGGAGGGACGGCCCCCTGGGTGGGGCTGTTCAGCTCTGGCTTTTAGAATGTATGTATAACATTTCACATTCTGCCTAGGTCTTCTCCTGCAAGCAGGGACATAACCACGTGTAAAGAGACACCGTGTCAGTCCATGGATGTCAGAGAAAAGGATTTTACGGTGAGTACAAAAAAATCCTATTTTCCCACATTTGTGGCTTTTTAAATCACAATTGGTGTCTGTGTATAAATAGTCAATGAGTTTGTTAGCTCTCACATGAATGCACTAAGCAGGCTAAACACTGAGTCGTGGGGAGGTAGAAAATAACAGTCAAAAAAACTGCGTTACAATGTAATGAATTTTTACAAAGATGGAAAAGGATATACAGGTAAAAAGATATCCAAAGCCTTGAATAGGCCAGTCAGTACTGTTCAATCACTTAATAAGAAGTAGATTAAGGTAGATCAAGAAAGATTTCTGCCACAGGAACGGTTTGGGATACAAAGAAAAACCCACAGGTAACCTCAGGAGAAATGCAGGCTGCTCTGGAAAAAGATGGTGTGGTGGTTTTTAAAGGACAATGATACTTGGAAAAAAAAAAAGAAGAGCTGCATGGTCAAGTTGCCAGAAAGAACCCTTTACTGTACTGTATTTCTCCTGAGGTTACCTGTGGGGTTTTCTTTGTATCCTGAGCAATTCTTCCGCCAATTGTGGCTGCAATCTTTCTAGGTCTACCTGACCTTGGCTTGGTATCAAAAGAGCCCCTAATTTTCCACTTCTTCTTAATAAGTACTGACTATTCTTTTCAGGTGCACAAAGAATAAACATACCGTATATACTCGTATAAGCCGAGATTTTCAGCCCTTTTTTGGGCTGAAAGTCCCCCCCCCCCCCCCGTCCCCCTCGGCTTATACTCGAGTCAGCGAAATTTTTACATTGTAAATAGTACCTGTAAAGACGCTGCGGCGTCCATCGTTCGAATTCCGCGGTCTCTTCCTGTTCCTTCCGTGATAGGCGATTCTCATCAGACACTTTCCACCTATCACGATCATTCTCTCATCCTCAGTTTCCCAGCAGACGTCTGATTGGCGGAACAGCCAACACAGTGTCTGCTGGGAAACTGAGGATGAGAGAATGTTCATGATAGGCGGAGAGTGTCTGATGAGAATCGCCTATCACGGAAGGAACAGGAAGAGACCGCGCAATTCGAACGATGGACGCCGCAACTTCTTTACAGGTACTATTTACAATGTAAAATTATAGGATAGGAAATGAACAGTGAGGATAGGAAACGAACAGTGAGGCATTGTTGACCCTCGGCTTATACTCGAGTATATACGGTAGTTCATAACTGTATAATCAAATGGAATCTTTAATGGTTTTACTCACATTTTTTTTAAATTCAAAATACAACTTGTCGCCGGACCATTTGGCTGCCAAATGACCGGGCCACTTTTTGCGATTCGGCACTGCGCCACTTTAACTGACAATTGCGTGGTCGTGAGACGTGGCTCCCAAACAAAATTGGCGTACTTTTTTTCCCACAAATAGAGCTTTCTTTTGGTGGTATTTGATCACCTCTGCGGTTTTTATTTTTTGGGCTATAAACAAAAATAGAGCGACAATTTTGAAAAAAAAAAAGCAATATTTTGTACTTTTTGCTATAATAAATATCCCCAATTTATTTTTTTTTAAAAAGGAAATTTTTTCTCAGTTTAGGCCGATATGTATTCTTCTACATATTTTTGGTAAAATAAATTGCAATAAGCGTATATTGATTGGTTTGCGCAAAAGTTGTTGCGTCTACAAAATAGGGGATAGTTTTTATGGCATTTTTAATATATATATTTTTTTTTTTTACTAGTAATGGCGGCGATCTGCGATTATATATATATTTTTTTTTATATTGTGACTGCGACTTTATGGCGGACACATTTTTGGGACCATTGTTATTTTTACAGCGATCAGTGCTATAAAAATGCACTGATTACTGTAAAAATTACACTGGCAGTGAATGGGTTAACCATTGGGGGGTGCTGAAGGGGTTAAGTGTGTCCTAGGGAGTGATTCTAACTGTTAGGGGGAGGAGCTATCAGTGGCATGTTAGCGATCACTGTTTTAAAGCTGCACGATTAATCGTATTAAAATCGCGATAACCCCCCCCCCCCCCGCGATCACCGGCCTGGATTGCCTCGGTTTTTCGGCTCTTCCCCGGGGTGTAGCCTGGACCGAGGAGAAGCCGCCGGAACCAGCGTGGAACGCAAATGGCGCCGATATCAGAACTGACGTCAGCAGCCGGAACTGACGTCAGTCAGCAGAGAGCGTAATGTGCCACTGGATGGAGGCGTGGGCGGTACCACATCCTGTCGGCCGGGAAACACCGCAGTGAGTGTGCGGTGGGCACCAGCATTGATCGGTCCGATGCCAGGCATTTCCCAACACAAATGTGAGCACATACCGTATATACTCGAGTATAAGCCGAGTTTTTCAGCACATTATTTTGTGCTGTAAATGCCCCCCTCGGCTTATACTCGAGTCACCTTTTTGCGTCTGATCTCCCGGATTTTGGGGACCCGGTACAGGCCGTCCGTAGGTCCTCTGGACCCCAAACTTGGCACACATGTCGCCCCACTCTTCCTCTATAAGTGTGCAAAGGTTGTTGTCCGGGGGACCTATGGCCGGGGAGCACCGATTTATTATTTTTTTTTATTCTGGACACCCCTTCCATAGACTCCCATGTTAAACGGTAATTTCTCTGGTGACTTTGGGGACCCGGTACTGACCGGTCTTAGTTCCCCTGGACCCGAAACTTGGCAAACATATAGCCCTATTTTTCCTCGATAAGTGTGCAAAGTGTTTTGCCTGGGGGACGCACGGCCGGGGAGCACCGATTTTTCAAAGCCGGGCACCCCTTCCATAGACTCCCATGTTAAACATCAGTCTAGTCATGGGTACAGTGAGGCATGGACACAGTGAGGCATGCACATGGACACAGTGAGGCATGCAGATGGACACCCTAGGCTTATACTCGAGTCAATACGTTTTCCCATTTTTTTGTGGTAAAATTGGGTGCCTCGGCTTATATTCGGGTCGGCTTATACTCTAGTATATACGGTAATCATATACAGGTCCTTCTCAAAAAATTAGCATATTGTGATAAAGTTCATTATTTTCTGTAATGTACTGATAAACATTAGACTTTCATATATTTTAGATTCATTACACACAACTGAAGTAGTTCAAGCCTTTTCTTGTTTTAATATTGATGATTTTGGCATACAGCTCATGACAACCCAAAATTCCTATCTCAAAAAATTAGCATATCATGAAAAGGTTCTCTAAACGAGCTATTAACCTAATCATCTGAATCAACTAATTAACTCTAAACACCTGCAAAAGATTCCTGAGGCTTTTAAAAACTCCCAGCCTGGTTCATTACTCAAAACCGCAATCATGGGTAAGACTGCCGACCTGACTGCTGTCCAGAAGGCCATCATTGACACCCTTAAGCAAGAGGGTAAGACACAGAAAGACATTTCTGAACGAATAGGCTGTTCCCAGAGTGCTGTATCAAGGCACCTCAGTGGGAAGTCTGTGGGAAGGAAAAAGTGTGGCAGAAAACGCTGCACAACGAGAAGAGGTGACCGGACCCTGAAGAAGATTGTGGGGAAGGACCGATTCCAGACCTTGGAGGACCTGCGGAAGCAGTGGACGGAGTCTGGAGTAGAAACATCCAGAGCCACCGTGAACAGGCGTGTGCAGGAAATGGGCTACAGGTGCCGCATTCCCCAGGTCAAGCCACTTTTGAACCAGAAACAGTGGCAGAAGCGCCTGACCTGGGCTACAGAGAAGCAGCACTGGACTGTTGCTCAGTGGTCGAAAGTACTTTTTTCGGATGAAAGCAAATTTTGTATGTCATTCGGAAATCAAGGTGCCAGAGTCTGGAGGAAGACTGGGGAGAGGGAAATGCCAAAATGCCTGAAGTCCAGTGTCAAGTACCCACAGTCAGTGATGGTCTGGGGTGCCATGTCAGCTGCTGGTGTTGGTCCACTGTGTTTTATCAAGGGCAGGGTCAATGCAGCTAGCTATCAGGAGATTTTGGAGCACTTCATGCTTCCATCTGCTGAAAAGCTTTATGGAGATGAAGATTTCATTTTTCAGCACGACCTGGCACCTGCTCACAGTGCCAAAACCACTGGTAAATGGTTTACTGACCATGGTATTACTGTGCTCAATTGGCCTGCCAACTCTCCTGACCTGAACCCCATAGAGAATCTGTGGGATATTGGGAAGAGAAAGTTGAGAGACGCAAGACCCAACACTCTGGATGAGCTTAAGGCCGCTATCGAAGCATCCTGGGCCTCCATAACACCTCAGCAGTGCCACAGGCTGGTTGCCTCCATGCCACGCCGCATTGAAGCAGTCATTTCTGCAAAAGGATTCCCGACCAAGTATTGAGTGCATAACTGAACATAATTATTTGAAGGTTGACTTTTTTTGTATTAAAAACACTTTCCTTTTATTGGTCGGATGAAATATGCTAATTTTTTGAGATAGGAATTTTGGGTTGTCATGAGCTGTATGCCAAAATCATCAATATTAAAACAAGAAAAGGCTTGAACTACTTCAGTTGTGTGTAATGAATCTAAAATATATGAAAGTCTAATGTTTATCAGTACATTACAGAAAATAATGAACTTTATCACAATATGCAAATTTTTTGAGAAGGACCTGTATTATGAATATTACTGTACTTACCTGCTGCTGCTCTGCAGTGATTGATATCCAGAAAGAAAGCCATAGGAGGGGGTAATCTCAGTCCTCCCTATGTCACCATGCTGCACACCACCCACAGTCAGATCTACATTTCAAAATGGTTAATTTAAAAAAGAAAAATCTATATTAAAGTTAAACTCAACAAGAATTTTTTTTTTTTATTATTGGATGCATGTGTGTGTATATATAATAAATATAATGCATACCTACATCCATTCATTTTTATTTTTTACTTGTTGAGTTTAACTTTGTAATAGATTTTTCTTTTTTAAATTAACCATTCTAAAATGTAGATCTGCATGGTGACATAGGGAGGACTCGGAGAGACTGATATATATATATATATATATATATATATATATATATATATATATATATGTATATGTTTTGACACTGGATTGTAAAAGAGTTTTGTGGATAGGACATAGGAGCATGTTGGGCTGTATACTCTGCTATCCATCTATATATGTATCAGGGCTGGGCAAACCCCAGGTCGGCGGTCGCAGAGTAGAAAATGGAGCCTGGTGCCTGGGCTGTTGTCAGCAGTCAGCCCCAGTGACTAGCCAGAAGGGGCGCAGCCGGGCGCAACATTGCCAAGCACTGCAGGTGTCCCAATGTTTTCTAATGCTATGGGCGGGGAGGGGCAGCATCATCAGTGCACTGCGCAGTCTCGTAAGTGCCGTTTTTTGAGAATCGTGATCTTTATTCTAAGCAAAATAATCGTGATTCTCATTTTGTCCAGAATCGTGCAGCTCTACACTGTTTCCGATCACAGGGAACAGTAGATGCCTGACATGTCACTAGGCAGAACAGGGGAATGCCTTATTTACAAAGGCATCCCCCTGTTCCGCCTTTGCCGAACGCAATCGCGGGCCACCCAGGAACATTGAGTTCCCAGGACCCGCGGGTGCACTCACGAGGCACGCCGGGTGCACCCACTGGGCGGCAAATTTAAAGGGACGTACAGGTACGCCCATTTGCCTGCCTGTGCCATTCTGCCGATGTATATTGGCGTGCAGTGGTCGGCAAGTGGTTAAACCAGAAGTATTGTGAGCTGATGACTTCATGAGGTGCACTCTTTAACAGTTGGCATTATTCTTAGCCGTGTCGGAAAACTACAGACATCCCGATGTTGCAGAAGAGGGCAAGTTGTTTTTTTTTTTTTTTTTTTTTTTTGGAGACACTAGTCTACACCTTTTTGAAAAAAAAAAAAAACCTGTACTAGCGCACATAAATAAATTATTCTAAGTATTGTTCAGTGGCTAGAAATATTATCTTAACATTGTGTCGCCATTGCATTTGTAATCTTGGAATTTATCTACCTGCTACTTCCTGTGATTGTGGAAATTTGCAGGACTGCCCAGCGACGTTTCACAATAAGGGCAAAAACTGACCATGCGAATACATAATTTTTAGCTATTTTCGATCATCTTAAAAGCCAAATATGGTGGCCTCATAGAAGCGTATGGATACTGCCCTTATGGGCTATACCTATGTTAACCGCTTGCGCACCGCCCTACAGCAGTTTTATATATGTGATCCGTCCCTCCAGGTTGGGCACGTACATGCGCAGGTGGCGGCTCGCTCCTGCTGTGATCACACACAGCGGGAGCCCAGCGGCGGATACTGGGGACTTGATGTCCGCTGGCACCCACTGATTGTTTAGTACATAGGCAGATTGCCATTCTGTCAATGGGGAAGGCATTGATCCTGTGCTCCTGAAAGCAGGGACATGGATCTATGCCTTCCCTTAGTAAAATCCCCACCCCCCCATAGTACACAAACACTGGCTAGAAACACATTCAACCCTTTGATCGCCCCTGATGTTTAACCCCTTCCCAGTCAGTGTCATTAGTACAGTGACAGTGCATATTTTTTTTAGCACTGATCACTAATAATGTCACTGGTCCTCAAAAAGTGTCCATATCCAAATTGTCCACTGCAATATCGCAGTCCCGCTATAAATCGCTGACATAACTAGTAAAAAATAAATAAATAAATATATCCCATGATTTGTAGACGCTATATTTTCTTTCTCGTACATCACGGGACACAGAGCGACATAGTCATTACTATGTGGGTTATATAGATACCTTCAGGTGCTGGCACTGGCAACTTCCAAAACCGGAAGTACCCTCCCCTATATAAGCCCCTCCCATCCTGGAGTACCTCAGTTTTTTTGCCAGTGTCTAAGGTGTTGGCCAAACGTTAACATGTTTTTTGTTCATCTGGGCTTGTGTACAGGTTCTTTTGGGCCTCAGCAAGCTATTCCGGATCCGACCAAAAAAGCTTCATAGCTAAACGGTCGGTACCCGGGCCTTGCAGAGAAGAGCAAGGTTTTGCCTGTAATGCCTCTCTTAGGAGGGCTGGACCCTGGGAGCCAGAGCTCTGGTCATGCCCATGACCAAGATGTTTTCTGTGCAGGGTGCTATACAGGTCCAGGGGAGTGGAATCCTTGGGAACCCGGTCCCTGAAGGTCTACGTACAATGCCTGCCGTGAGAGGTGAAGTTTGGGCTCCTGTGGACCAAACGGAGTCCTGCGGCGGGGAAAAGGTAAGTTGGGGCCCCTCAGGAACTTGGTTCTATTGAGGGGACCCCCAAGCCTTATATGTCTTTCTGCCTGTTACCTGACAGTATTCC
This sequence comes from Rana muscosa, assembly GCA_029206835.1. Lineage (NCBI taxonomy): Eukaryota > Metazoa > Chordata > Amphibia > Anura > Ranidae > Rana > Rana muscosa. Next base: position 970,154,378 of record CM055117.1, read on the forward strand.
CGCTAAATATCTGTGCATGCCTGAAACTGCTAGAAAATTTAAATTTTTTTTTTTAATGGTGGTCAAGAAAAAAAAAAAAAATGGACAAACTGCGGTACCTGTGTTAAACCACTAGAGGCCGCTGTGGAACGTCGTTTTTTTCTGTGGACTGTTTCCTTCTGAGGTCAAGTCCAGTCAGATGGTGAGTTCTCTTTAGGGAAACTGCTACCTCTGTCATGTTGCAATGCTCGTCCATCCCCGGGCCCTGCTGCAAACAGGGGACCCTGGCTCCTCTCCCTAGTCTTTTTCAAAAGAAGCGTCGAAGGCGCACGTGCCCGCCCGCGCGCGTGCACGCGCCTCTATATATAGAGGTGAGCTTGTAAAGGGGGCGGAGCTTGGCGGATGACGCTCTGTGCGCGCCGCAGCGCTTCTGCGCATGTGCGGGAGTCCCAGCATGTCAAAAGGCACAATTATTTGTTGTGAGCTGGCTATGGAGTGCAGAGACGGAGCTGGTAACATTTAAAAAAGGCATACAGCAGGCGGTTGATGCAGGCATCCCCATAGAAAGGCACATTAGTAGACACCAACTGTTTATATAGCAGCAATTGTGCTAGACTATTTTCAGTAAGTGGTGTATTACGGCTGGAATACCTCAGCTTTGGGCTTAGGAATATGCCGTCCAAAGTCTCCGGGACTAAGACTCCCAGGAAGCAAAGGGGGTCTCCGTCGGGCTCTGAGGATCTTGGGCATGCTTTGGCTGCACCAGTCTCCCCTGAAAAATCAGAGGTTGGTGCCCGTAGAGAACCCTCAGGAGTACTTGGTACTGTGGCTGTCCTCAGTTCACCTGCTCCTGTGTATGTAACAGAGGAGGTTTTTTCCTCAGCTCTGGGAGGTCTGGAAGAGAGATTGACAACATTGGTCGCTGCTTCCCTGTCAGAGGGAAAGCGCGCCCGATCTCCGTCTCCTCCCTCAGAGTACCTGTTAGCGGAGCAACAGTCCCATACAGGGATTGACCTACCTGAAGGGGATCAGGATGAGGTTGATTCTGTTCTAGAGGAATCAACAGTGGAAGAGCCATTTTCAGCATAACATGCTGAAAGATTATGGGTTCAGTCCCTGACTGATATGGTCCGATCAGCATTTAAAATGCCCCTTGCGGAACCATCAACCACTTCTGTCTTCTCATTGGGGTCGCTAAAAGCTCCCCAGACTGTTTGTTCCTTTCCAATCCATCCTTTACTGGAAGGACTCATTTACCAGGATTGGGAACATCCTGATAAAATATTTACTCCCCCTAAGAGATTTCCGGTGGTCTATCCCATGGAGGATAAGTTCGTCCGAAAATGGAGGGTGCCTACAGTGGACGCAGCCATCTCTTGTGTGAACAAATCACTGACATGTCCAGTAGATAATGTTCAAATGTTCAAGGACCCAATAGATAAAAAATTGGAGTCATTATTAAAATCTGCTTTTACTACAGCAAGCTTGGTGACACAACCAGCAGTGGCAGCTATTGGGGTCTGCCAAGCAGTGAAGGATCAGTTAAAACAGGTCTTAAGGGACTTGCCGGATCAGCAGGCCCTTGCCTTATGCTTTGCGGTTGACGCCATCAAGGATTCAATCCATCAGGCCTCCCGCCTTACGCTGTCTGTAGTACATATGCGTAGGCTTCTATGGCTCAAGAACTGGTCTGCTGAAGCTCCCTGTAAAAAATTGCTGGTTGGCTTCCCATTTCTCTTGTCATCCATGGACTGACACAGCGTGTCTTATACACCTTTACACGTGGGTTATGTCCCTGCTTGCAGGAGAAGACCTAGGCAGAATGTGAGATGTTATACATACATTCTAAACAGCCAGAGCTGAACAGCCCCGCCCAGGGGGGCGGTCCCTCCGGGCATAACCCTCCCACTGCAGTCAGCAGACCTCAGTTTTTTTCTGCCTAGCAGAAGGAGAAGACGTGGCTCTCTCAGGAGCCAGTCTCCTGACCTATTTTTATTCTTTTGGGAATTTTTTTCCTATTTTATTTTTTATTTTTTTTTGAGATCTTCTATCAACTGTCGGCTGGGCAACAGGTTGGGTACAAGATATCCTCGTAGTCTTCCCTGTCCGACCATCGAGCGTGCTGATCCTCGCCTTGTGTGCGTGAGACTCAGTTCACGACATGCCCCACGACTCCAGGGGTGGCCGGTGGGCTTCCAGCTCCGCGGTCCTCTCAAGATAGAACAGTCCGGCTGTATCTTTCGCGGTGGACCGGGCCGACAGCTACTCAGTACCGCACTGTGATAGTTCTGTCAGAAACACACCAGCGGGTCCCTCAGGGGACGGGTAAGTAGTCTCTCCTGGCTGCAGGTGAGTACATGCTGTGTGTTTCTTGTGTGGGGGGATTTCCCTGTCTCCCCCTGTGTTTTTAATGTCACTCTCTGTTCACTAGTGCTGGCGCTGTACTATGGGGGGTGCCTGGGGGCCATACTGTCCTGGGGGGGGGCTCATGCTGCTCTGCACTCGCTGGGGCTGTTTTGTTTTTGGAGGTGAGGGGCCTGGGCGCCGTTCGGCGCCATGTTTTGTGTGTGTGCTGATTTTTACATCGGCGGCCATCTTGCCGGGGCCCGCCGGAGCACATTGCGGCGGCCATTTTCTTGTAGCCGCACGTCTTTTCTGGCACTAGTTTGGCCTCTAGCGCCGCTGGAAACGGCACGAATCTCCTCACACTCTCTCCTCTCAGCTCACTCACGCTGAGCAGCGCGGCGCAGTGAGACAGAGCGGCGGAACCGAGCGGTCCTGGTCAGGTTGGTGGGTTCCCTGGGCATTCCCCTACTTCAGTCTGCACGGCCTGTGGGTGGTCTGAGAGGGACATTATGGAGTCAGAGTCACCAGCTTCCCCTAACATGCCAGAGGCAGCAGCCAGTGCTCCAGCACCTGCGGTCCCTATGGACCAGTTGTCGGCAGTCCTGGAATCATTTCTGACCAGGATGGAAGCTGTGTGAGAGCACAAGGGAGCAAAAAAGCGCCCTCTCCCCACTTTATCTCCACAAGGGGAGTGCTCTGCTTCAGATATGGGCCTAGTTATTGCTGCTCAGGACCCTAGCTCTGAATATTTGGATGGTTTTGAACAGGACATTCCTTGTGAGGAAGACTCCAGTTCTGAGTCAGTAAATGACAGGGCGCTTGTTAGTGAACTCATTGATGCTGTGAGGGACGCTCTCAAGCTAAATGCTGCGACCGCAGAACCTCAGGCGGATACAGTCTCCTTTGGTTCTTTTAAGACCAAGCCTTCTAAAAAGGTTTTTCCATATGTACCTTTCTTTGACCAGCTCATTGACCAGGTCTGGGAAAAGCCGCAGAAGACTTTTATGGTCCCGCGGCGTTTGTCTATTAGATACCCCTTTGAAGACGCCCTGCTTAAAAAGTGGGCTTCTCCCCCGGTGGTCGACCCTCCAGTCGCCCGTTTAAACAAGGCCACCACTCTCCCGATGGAGGGGACTCCTGCGTTTAAGGACCCCACTGACAGGAGGTTAGAAGTGGTGAGTAGAGCCATGTTCGCCTTGTTGGGATCCGCCCTACGGCCCGTAGTAGCGGCGACCCTTGTGTCTCAGACACTCACGGAATGGGCAAAAATTTTGCACCAAACTGTGCAGGAGTATAACCTTCCTCCAGACACTATTGCTCTGGCCCACCAGATGGTGCAGGGTCTGATATATGTGTGCGACGCCACGTTGGACGCGGCCCCTTTATTATCCAGGGCCTCTGTCTCGGCGGTGGTATTGCGTCGTCTCATCTGGTTGAAATGCTGGTCTGCTGACCTAGCCTCTAAGAAGCTCCTGACGGATCTACCTTTTAAGGGTGGTAGACTTTTTGGTGCTGCTCTGGATGACATCATCAAGGATGTCACGGGAGGTAAAAGCACTCTCCTTCCTCAAACTATCAAGGGTAAGGAGGCCCGACGTAAACCGGGTCCTTCCTTTCCAGCAAAAAAGGTTTTTTTTCGTCCGTCAGAGTCCACGGGTAAGCCATCCCAGACTGACAACAGTGCGGCTGGCGGGCACAAGCGCCCCTGGGTGCGCAAGCCGAACAAGCCGGCTCCCAAGCCCGCCTCCGCGTGAAGTCTTGCCCCCGCCCGTCTCTGGGGTGGGGGGACGACTTCGCAGGTTCACGGATCGGTGGACCTCCCGGATCTCCGACCGGTGGGTGTGCGAGGTGGTCACCTCAGGATACAGAATAGAGTTCCGCTCCTGGCCCCCAGACAGATTCTTCCCCTCAAATCTCCCTCTCCTTCCTGCCCGTCGGGCAGCCCTCTTGGGGGCTGTACAGGATTTGATCGGGTCCGGAGTAATTGTGCCGGTTCCGTCCCAGGAGAGATTTCAGGAGTTCTACTCGAATCTGTTTGTTGTTCCAAAAAAGGACGGGGTTCGGCCGATCCTGGACCTCAAGGCCCTGAATGCCTTCGTGAAGGTGCAAAAATTCCGCATGGAATCCATTCGCACGGTGGTCGCTACACTCCGTCAAGGGGATTTTCTGGCATCCTTGGACATCAAGGACGCCTACTTGCATGTTCCGATCTGCGCAAGCCACCAGAAGTTTCTGCGCTTTGCGGTCGGCGAAGTCCACTATCAATTTGTGGCTCTTCCCTTCGGCCTGGCCTCGGCACCGAGGGTGTTCACCAAGGTGCTTGCTCCGGTCCTGGCTTTGCTGAGACAGCGAGGCATTGCTATCGTGGGCTATCTGGACGATTTCCTTCTAAGAGCAGACAGTGGCTCAGAATTGGAAGAAAGTGTGACTATCGTCAGTCAGACCCTCAGGGAGTTTGGGTGGCTCCTGAACGTTCAGAAGTCGGTTCTAGTCCCTACTCAGCGTCTGGAGTATCTAGGTCTGATTCTGGACTCCTTGGAAGCAAGAGTCTTCCTACCTCCAGACAAACTACTGACTCTTCAGTCTGCAGTACGGGTGCTGACGTCCCGAAAATGGTCGTCAATCCGCTTTTGCATGAGAGTCCTGGGACTCATGGTGGCCTCCTTCGAGGCCGTTCCTTATGCCCAAGCGCACACCAGGGCCTTACAGAAAGAGATCTTGTCCACTTGGGACAAATCCCAGTTGTCCTTGGATCTTCAGATCCAGGTGAGTCACCTGGTCAGGGCGTCCCTGACGTGGTGGTTGAGGTCCCCGGCTCTTCGGTCCGGGAAGTCGTTCCTCCCCATCCAATGGACGGTGATCACGACGGACGCCAGCCTGACGGGCTGGGGGGGAGTCTGGGGAGTCCTGTCGGCCCAAGGGCTTTGGACTCCGGACGAAGCCCTCTTACCGATCAATGTGCTGGAGATACGGGCAATCAGACTGTGCCTCTCCTCATGGTCGGAGAAACTACAGGGTCACTCCATCAGGATACAATCGGACAACGCCACAGCAGTGGCGTATGTCAACCATCAAGGGGGGACTCGGAGCTCAGCTGCGGCTTCCGAGGTCACCCGCATCCTGAGGTGGGCCGAAAGAAGCGTGCCGGCTCTGTCGGCCGTCTACATTCCGGGCGTAGACAATTGGCAGGCGGACTATCTAAGTCGCCAGACGCTGGACCAGGGGGAGTGGTCCTTGCACCCGGAGGTCTTTCAACTCCTTTGCAGACGGTGGGGCACGCCGGATGTGGACCTGATGGCTTCTCGACTCAATCGCAAGGTGTCGAGGTTTGTGGCCAGATCCAGGGATCCCTGGGCGGATGCGTTGGTGGCCCCATGGGGTCAGTATCGCCTGATATACGTTTATCCTCCGCTGCAGTTGCTCCCTCGCCTGCTCCGCAGGGTAGCGACCGAGGGAATTCCGGTGATCCTCATTGCTCCGGATTGGCCTCGGTGTCACTGGTACGCCGATCTGGTACGTCTCGTCGCAGACGTTCCCTGGCGGTCACCGATACGGGGGGACCTTCTGTCTCAAGGTCCTATATTTCATCCTGCTTTACAGTCTCTGGTTTTAACGGCATGGTTATTGAAAGCCAGGTGCTGAGAGACCGAGGTCTCTCGGATTCGGTCATTTCGACCATGTTAAGGGCACGGAAGTCTTCCTCCAGAAGGATCTATCACCGTACTTGGAGAGCTTACATCGCCATGTGCGAAGAGCTGGACTGGCGCCCACGAACGTATTCCGTTCCCAGAATCCTGCATTTTCTGCAGCGTGGCGTGACCCAAAAGCTCGCTTTGAGTACCATTAAGGGTCAGATTTCGGCCTTGGCCATCTTCTTTCAGCGACCGCTGGCGGGTCATCCCTTGGTTAGCACCTTTGTGCAGGGGGTTCGCCATGTGCTCCCCCCTGTCAAGCCTCCTCTCCCCCCGTGGGATCTGAATTTGGTGCTCTCGGTCCTCCAGGAACCTCCCTTTGAAAATATTAGAGATATTCCCCTCTTGACTTTGTCTCAGAAGGTGGCCTTCTTGGTGGCCATTACTTCCATTAGACGAGTGTCTGAGTTGGCGGCCTTGTCCTGCAAGTCGCCCTTTTTGATCATCCATAAGGATAAGGCGGTGTTACGTCCGCGACCTTCCTTTCTGCCAAAGGTGGTCTCGGCCTTCCACTTAAACGAGGACATTGTCCTCCCGTCCTTGTGTCCTCACCCATCGCATCCCAGAGAGTTTGCGCTACACACTTTGGATGTGGTACGAGCCTTGCGGGTGTACCTGTCTGCTACTGCTTCTATTCGGAAGTCTGACTCACTATTTGTGGCTGTCTCTGGGCCAAAACAGGGCCAAGCGGTTTCGTCTGCCACCATTTCTAGGTGGATCAGACAAACCGTCATTCAAGCTTATGCTCTCAAGGGGCGGGCGCCTCCCTTTCCGGTTACGGCACATTCCACCAGGGCAATTGGTGCTTCCTGGGCTTTCCGACATCAAGCGTCGGTTGCACAAGTGTGCAAGGCGGCGACCTGGTCGTCTGTTCATACCTTTTCTAAGTTTTATAAGGTTGATGTGGCTGCATCTTCGGATGCTTCCTTCGGCCGCAAGGTGTTGCAGGCCGCTGTTTGATGTTGCAACTCCTCCGTTGAGGAGCTCTGCCTTGTTTGGAGTGAAGTTTTTGGTTTTCCATTTATACTGCTCCCATCCCTCTTGACACTGCTTTGGGACATCCCACGTGTAAAGGTGTATAAGACACGCTGTGTCAGTCCATGGATGACAAGAGAAAATAGGATTTTTGTACTCACCGTAAAATCCGTTTCTCTGGCATCCATGGACTGACACAGCACCCACCCTTCTTTTTAAGTTTGTACTGCTTTGTTACGAACTGAGGTCTGCTGACTGCAGTGGGAGGGTTATGCCCGGAGGGACCGCCCCCCTGGGCGGGGCTGTTCAGCTCTGGCTGTTTAGAATGTATGTATAACATCTCACATTCTGCCTAGGTCTTCTCCTGCAAGCAGGGACATAACCCACGTGTAAAGGTGTATAAGACACGCTGTGTCAGTCCATGGATGCCAGAGAAACGGATTTTACGGTGAGTACAAAAATCCTATTTTCATGGTGAACGCTTATTCGGGGAAGACCTGGACAAATATATCCAGAAAATTTCCAGCGGTAAAAGTACACTCTTGCCGGTTAAAAAGAGATTTAGAGGTCCCTCTTTTAAGAGGCCTGCCTCTCCAGTCCCTGGGACATCTGCTGTGAAGCAGTTCCGATGGCCTCCTCGGTCAAATCCCGGGGGTAAGAATCAGGGACAGTCACAGGGTAACAAAAAACCCTGGGGCAGGAGAGGTACAAAACCTCCCCCCAAGTCAAATTTATGAAGGGTTGCCCCCACTCAATCGGGTGGGGGGAAGACTTCAGTTGTTCGCAGAGACCTGGCGGGACACGATCAGAGACAGATGGGTGCTCTCCGCAGTAAGTCTGGGATACAAGCTGGAGTTAAGACTCTCCTCCTTCCCATTTTATGTGGTCAAACGTGCCAAGAGATCCCCGGAAGAGAGGATCCCTCCTGTCGGCACTAGAACAACTATTGCTCCAAGGAGTAATTATGGAGGTTCCCCTGGAAGAATGCGGGTTCGGGTTTTACTCAAACCTCTTTACAGTCCCGAAGCCAAACGGGGACGTAAGGCCCATATTAAATCTAAAAGGGCTAAACAAATTCCTACATATCAGGACTTTCCGGATGGAGTCGATCTGATCGGTGGCCACTGCCCTACAAGGGGAGGAATGGTTAGCCTCGATCGACATCAAAGATGCTTATTTGCACATTCCCATCTTTCCAGTCCACCAAAAATTTCTACGCTTTGCAGTAGAAGGGCGCCATTTTTAGTTCAGAGCCTTACCCTTCGGTCTGGCCACAGCACCACGAGTGTTCACAAAAATTCTGGCCCCACTATTGGCCAATCTAAGAACACGAGGTGTGACGATAATGGCATATCTAGACGACTTGTTGCTGATGGACCACTCAGTGGAAAAACTAGAAAGGGTTGTTCACGAGACAATCAAGTATCTGGAAGCTCACGGTTAGATCATCAACCGAGACAAGTCAGCCCTAAAACCAGTCAAAAGTCTGGAATACTTGGGGCTAAGGCTGGATTCAGACCAGAGGAGATTTTCTTGCCTCAAGAAAAAGTGTCTTCTTTGAGAGATTTGATCCACCTGGTGGGTACAAAAAGACAGCCGTCCATACGCCTGTGCATGAGGCTGCTGGGAAAAATGGTGGCATCATTCGAAGCGGTGTCCTACGGTCAATTCCATTCAAGGAATTTGCAAAGGGCCATACTGTCAGCCTGGAACAAAAAAGTTCAGGCCCTAGACTTACCAATGTCCTTGTCCCCTTCCGTTCGCAAAAGCCTCCGTTGGTTCCCCAGAATCTGAAAAAAGGGAAATCCTTCAGTCCGATTTCTTGGAAGGTGGTCACTACAGATGCCAGCCTTATAGGCTGGGGGGCAGTACTGGAGCAATGGTCTCTCCAGGGCAGATGGTCGGATGCAGAGAAGGCCCTGCCCATCAATCTCTTAGAGATACGAGCAGCCCAGTATGCCCTAGTAGCATGGACATCCAAACTCCAAGGGTCCCCGTCAGAATTCAATCAGACAATGCCACGGCAGTGGCATATATCAATCATCAGAGGGGCACCAGGAGTCGTGCAGCCCAGAGGGAAGTAAATCGCATCCTGAAATGGGCAGAAAGATATGTCCCAGCCATATCCGCGGTCTTCATTCCAGGAGTGGAGAATTGGAAGGCGGACTTTCTAAGTCGCCAACAATTATGCCCTGGGGAATGGTCCCTTCACCCCGAGGTTTTCCGGGCAATATGTCAGCGGTGGGGAGCACCGGATGTAGATCTGCTAGCATCCAGATTCAACGCAAAGGTGGACAGATTTGTCTCTCGGACAAGGGATCCCCTAGCTTGCGGCTCGGATGCTCTAGTGTTCCCTTGGGATCAGTTCAAGCTGATGTATGCATTTCCACCGCCACAATTGTTACCTCGATTACTCCGCAGAATCAGGGTAGAAAAGAAACCAGTGATTCTGGTGGCTCCAGCGTGGCCCCGAAGAGCATGGTACGCAGAGATTGTAAAAATGTCTGTGGGGAGTCCTTGGACCCTCCCACATCGTCCGGACCTGCTTTCACAAAGACCGATATACCACCCTTCCTTACTAGCCCTAGGTTTGACGGCCTGGCTATTGAAGCCCACATTCTAAAAAAGAGAGGTCTCTCTAATCCTGTGGTATCTACCATGATCAATGCCAGGAAGCCGGTATCCAGGCATATTTACTATAGAATCTGGAAGGCGTACATCGCGTGGTGTGAGGCCAAGAAATGGCATCCACGTAAGTACGTAATAGGTAGGATTCTGGACTTCCTACAGTGGGCTGTAGATAGGAAGTTTGCCTTGAGTACTATCAAGGGTCAGATTTCGGCCTTGTCAATATTTTTTCAAAGGCCCCTGGCTTCGCATTCACTAGTCAAAACTTTTACACAAGGAGTGATGCGTATTAGCCCTCCGGTTAAAATTCCCATATGTCCATGGGACCTAAACCTGGTTCTATCGGTTCTACAGAAACAACCATTTGAACCATTACAGCACATTTCCTTGGTTCTTCTCACCAGGAAATTGATTTTTTTAGTAGCCATATGTTCGGCTAAAAGAGTGTCGGAATTAGCCGCTATGTCCTGTAAGGAGCCATATCTGGTTATCCATAAGGACAGAGTAGTGTTACGTCCTCATCCAGCCTTTCTTCCTAAGGTGGTATTGAGGTTTCATTTGAACCATGATGTGGTTCTTCCTTCCTTTTTCCCCAAACCTAGCTCGGTAGAGGAAAAGTTATTACATTCTTTGGATGTAGTAAGAGCAGTTAAAGCTTATCTAAAAGCCACTGCTCAGATTCGTAGAACGGATACTTTGTTTATTCTGCCGGAAGGCCCCAGAAAGGGTCAGGCAGCGTCAAAATCTACTTTAGCCAAGTGGATTCGGCAGGTCATAATGCAAGCCTATGGCTTGAGAAGGAGACCCCCTCGTTCAAAGTTGGGGCGCACTCCACGAGAGCAGTTGGAACTTCATGGGCAGTGCATCACCAGGCCTCCCTGGCTCAAATCTGTAAGGCCGCAACATGGTCTTCAGTACACACGTTTATTAGGTTCTACCAGGTGGACGTTAGAAGTCAGGAGGATGTCGCCTTTGGGCGCAGTGTGTTGCAGGCCGCAAAAGATCCTCATGTCTGATAGCGCCCAGCTTATGTATGGTGTATCCCCCCCCCCCCCCCCCCTCATTTGGCATTGCTTTGGGATGTCCCACATAGTAATGACTATATGTCGCTCTGTGTCCCGTGATGTACAAGAAAGAAAATAGGATTTTTATAACGGCTTACCTGTAAAATCCTTTTCTTGGAATACATCACGGGACACAGAGCTCCCACCCCTCTTTTGGGGACACTTATTGCTTTGCTACAAAACTGAGGTACTCCCGGATGGGAGGGGCTTATATAGGGGAGGGTACTTCCGGTTTTGGAAGTTGCCAGTGCCAGCACCTGAAGGTATCTATATAACCCACATAGTAATGACTATGTCGCTCTGTGTCCCGTGATGTACTCCAAGAAAAGGATTTTACAGATAAGCTGTTATAAAAATCCTATTTTTTGTGCAAACCAATCAATATACGCTCATTGGGATTTTCTTACCAAAAATATGTAGCAGAATACATATTTGCCTAAATTGATGAAGAAATTATTTTTATTTTTTTCAAAATTGTCTTTTTTTGTTTTGTAGCGCAAAAAAAAAAAAAAAAAAACGCAGGGGTGATCAAATACCACCAAAGGAAAGCTCTATTTGTGGGGAAAAAACAGGACCTAAATTTTATTTGGGTACAGCATTGCACAACAGCGCAATTGTCGAAGTAATGCAGTGTAGTATCGCAAACATTGGCCTGTTCAGGAAGGGTAAATCTTCAAGGGGTCAAGCGGTTAAAGTGATTATAAAGGGAGGGGGGGGGGGCGACACCTCATATACTTGCATGCAGCAGCCCTGAACCTTCTCTTCTCAATTCCACTTCCGGCGCTCCTGGTCCCTCCTCTCTGTCCAATGCCCCCATGGGAAGCTGGAACCCATAAGGGGCACTTGTGCATGCTCACTCCCGAGCAAGGAAAGCATTAAGGTAAAAAATGTTTGTTTAGGCTTTAGAACAACTTTAAGGAACTTGAAGAAAAACACATACAGTACAACTAAAGGATAACAATGACATTATGGTTAGCGGAAGCATAAATTATGGTTCACACTGATCATACCATTCGTTTTGATACTTTTGTTGAAAATGTGTATCGTTGGCACTTGACAGTTGGTTCAAAATACTAAAATGCGTGCTGTTAAAATTCTGCTATGTAATAATAAATAATTTTAATATATTTGACAATTGCATGTAAGGGGAATTTAGCTACAGCAGGGCCCCACTTGAATGCATTAAGCTGGCCATACACTATGATTTTCGAACAGTCCCTGAGGAACCGACTGAAATTTGTGTAGGGGATGGTCTTGTCCGCTGCCTCCTGCTTGACATCACTCAGTTTAAAAAAAAATAAAGGAGACAGGTGGAAAATTGTTAAGGCCCGCACACACGTTCGGATTTAATTATTAATTGTCTGATGGACGTGTTGTGTCAGATAATCCGACCGTGTGTATGCTCCATCAGACAATTGTTGACGGAACTAACAACCACAAATGTTGGCTGTTCATGCTCACCAACTGTCTGACAATAAATGTGTTACGTCGGATTATCCGATCGTGTGTACACAAATCCGTCGGACTAAAATCTAAAGTACAAACACGCATGCACCGAACCAATGCTAAACATCAGACAACAATAGCAGAAGTTGCCCAAAGGTTGGCGGTAAAGAGCTGAAAAAACATGTGGTTTGGTGTGTGTTGGCTGAAAATGTTCTGCAGTCTGTATGCAGAACAAGTTCACGGACAACGCCCTTCGATCAAAAATCCAGGGAGTTGTCCAATGGAAGTCCCATTGTGTGTACGAGGCTTTAGCTGAAAAGCATCTACAAATCCAGTCAGATACAGCTGCACCTCAGATAATTTGTCAGCCGGTGGGGCAGCTGTCAAAATACCATATGCACAGCAGGGGATTCATCCATTTGTGCTGTATATTTGTAGATGGAGGAATCTTTTTTTTTTTTTTCCCATTCAGCCTGCAGTATGAGCAAAAAAAATGATCAGTGTAGGGCCAGCTTTGGAATGCTTTGTATATTTTAGTCTTTTTGTGACAAAAGGTTTAATTCTAAAATATGCCTGTTTGTTATGAATATATATTTATATGCTGGTAACCTTGTTCTTTGATTCCCTATATTATTTCTCCATTTATTCTGTGGTTTGTTTTATAGAATTTGAACAAACAGGCTTATGATCTGGCCAAAGCCCTGCTGAAAAGAACTGCTCAAGCAATAGAACCATACATAACAAATGTAAGTAAAAAATTCTGTCTATATTAATACCCTCAGAACTGATAGATGGGATCTGAACTAGCTTTCAATTTTTGTTACTGCTTAAAGCGGTTCTTCAGTCGATTCAGTAAAAATTTGGTTAAATATATTTTTTCATTAACACGTGTTAAAAAAAAATCACAAAAGTATTGTAGAAAGAAAAACAAATTTACATTGAAATTGTGAATTCAACTTGACATTGATCACACAGGAACATCGACATCCCGATGGAGGCACATTAATCAATATCAATTACTGATATGGTAATGGGGATGTCTTCGGATAGCCACCCAGGTCTAGGATGAAAGGTGTGGGTGATATCTATACCATCAGAACAGTTACAAATATAAATATTCAATTCAACATCAAGTGACACAGGATAAACAATGAATGATAATACTCGGTGGAAAGTGAGAGGGGGGGAACAGAAGAGGGAGAGATATAGTCGATACAAGTCCTCCTGTTTGATATCACAAAATGGCTTATTGTTTAAGTTTAGTCCTCAGTTTCTCAGAAGTGGAGTAGTGCATCTAGATGTAGCATAGGGTGGCAATTTTTCCCAAGTATTCAGTTCTTTAGCTTGCATTTCCTCTATTAGCATAGTGTCGTTTGATTATGTCCACCCAGAGGGATAACGAAGGAGTGGATGTGCTGTTCCAAAATCTGGAAATAAGCTGTTTAGCTTAAGAAAGTATACTTTAGCTACTGACTTTTAATAAAGGACACTTTAAGGCCTCTTTCACATGGGCGGACCGTTCAGGCCTGTCAGTTTTTTAGGCGGACCTGAACAGGCGCTCCATAGAGGTCTATGGAGCGACGGATGTCAGCGGTGACATGTCCACTGACATCTGACCTGCTCCGATCCACTAAAGTGTGATGGATGGAAACCCTATTTTCCATCCGTCAGACGGATCGGATAAAAATGGACTCTACGGTCCGTCTTCATCCGACCCCCCCCCCATAGAGGAGAGCGGCGTTCTGACAGATCAGTCCCTGCACCGTGTGCGGAGACAGACCTGTCATCTGCCTGCTCAGCGGGGATCGACGGGGCGATCCCTGCTGAGCAAAGCGGAGCCCGTACACGGACGCGTCCGAGTGAAAGGGCCCTAAAACTGTCCAGGGACCCAACACAATCCTCAACCGGCCCGGTTCTTCACATGTCTTCAAGTCCCTGACACGACAATATCTACTGTGGGCAGCCTGCTGTGACTCCTTGCAGCTTCACAGCCGACTTTCCACTGTGCATGCGCGAGCCGTGCACGGTCCTTCAGTCTTCTGATACTTATGACATTTCCCAGAGGGAAGTTGGGAGTAGGAGAGGGTACCTGGTTTTGACAGCTACCCAAAAACGTTATCCTAAAGTGATAGAGGGGAGAGGAAATGGAAAAGTGAAACTTCCCCTTTTGAGAGATGTTCTGCTTTAACAAAAATTTTGTTGCATGTTACCACTCTAAGAGGGTCATTGCTGTGGCTTGTGTACAGCGGCAGCCTGAATGAGTGGAGTTTTAATTCAGCCGGAGCTGTGTGCAGGTAGCCTATGTTACCTTATGGAGATTCAGCAGCTGTACAGAAATGGCTTGCATGTCCTAATTTGACAGGCCTGCAGGGGCAGGCGCTCGGTCCTGAAGGCAGACAGTGTGCATTTGGAGCCGCGTATTCGCTCCTGCATGCCTGTCAAATTAGGACATGCGGCTTTGTCAGCATAGCCACTGCTTCCCCATAGTCAGGTATGCTGCCTGCAAACAGCTCCAGCTGCAGAGACAGCTCTCATTACCGCTGTATGGGCCACAAAACCTGTGTAAAATCATCAGGTTTGTCTTTGATATTGGAAAGGGGCACCATATATTATGCAACTAGTAAAAGGTGTAGTAAATGTGAAATCGTAGCTACATATGCAAAATGTTTGCTTGACATACAGTGTATATAGGTAGATATAGAAACGTATGCTAGCATGATGGTCAATTTACTAAGTTTGCTTGCCATTTGTTGTACATTTTCAGATGTTATAAAAAAGTGGACATGAAATCTAAAAATGAGCCTCCATAGTCCATTAGGTAGCCCTAAAACATCCAGGATATAGTGCAGAAAAACAGGTGAAGGTAAATATATATAAAATTAAAAATGTTCCTTCACATTTGAGTCACATGCTGACTAGGCAGTCCGTTTCCTTCCAGGTGTGTGTCTCTGCATCTTGGGAGATTGATATCCAGCTTCCTCACCCTAATCATTTTGTGAGGCCTTTTTCTTGCTCTTTCATAGTGCAAGCAGCAGTGAAAATAAAACGAAGAAAGCCATGGCATGCAAAGCTTTATGAAGGATCAGTACCTTTTGAATGTACTCTATGAAGGAAGGCTTGACAGATTAGTATTGTGGAGGTGGGAAGCAATATTAGGCCCCTTTCACACTGAGGCGTTTTTCAGGCGTTTTAGCGCTAAAAATGGCGCTGTAAAAACGCCTGAAATAATCCTGCCCCAGCATTCTCAATGTGAAAGCCCTGAGGGCTTTCACACGGAGGCGTTGTGCTGGCTGTGCATTGTAACAAATCCTGCAAACAGCTTTTTTGGAGCATCTTTGGGGCGCATAAAATAGCGCTGTAAAAACGCCTATCCCCATTGAAATTAATGTGAACTGCTGTAAAACCACAGTAAAAATGCATAGGCGTTAGTGCTATTTTTAACGCTAACGCAGTAATAACGCTAATAGTTTTTAGCGCGTTATTGCAACGCCTCAGTGTGAAAGGGGCCTTATTCTCCCACGATATCTCACGATAGGTCGCTTGAGATTCAGAAGTGCTTTTGATATTCTTCAGAGTAAAAAATTTCTGTGCAATCTGTTGCATTTATTATGGTTGCAACCTATGAGACCCCTGTGCTTTACATATTTTAGGAATTTAGGTCTTTCAGATATGCATACTACTGGTATTTGAACAGATGGTGAAAGTTAAAACAAAGAAGTGTCAGGCCGGGTTCACACTATTCGCAATTGCAGGAGATTGTGACCGGCTCTCTATGAAGCCGGTTCACATATCTCTGATGCGGCTCCGGTGTGATTTTGCACAGGAGACCTGTGCATCTTTTTGGTCTGTTTCAGGTCCGAATTCGCCCCATAATTCGGGCAGAAAGCGGACCTGAAACTGAACCAGGACGCACAGGATCCCTGCTGTGAGCATCCACATTAAATGTGAACCAAGCCTCAATGTTCTCTTTTTAAACTGTTATTTAAACATGGGTAACCAATCCTTCTCTTTTTTTTCTTCTTTCTTTTTCTTCAGTTTTTTAATCAAGTTCTTATGCTTGGTAAAACCTCCATCAGCGACTTGTCTGAACATGTGTTTGATCTGATTTTGGAGCTTTACAATATTGATAGCCACCTGCTCCTTTCTGTTTTACCTCAGCTGGAGTTCAAGCTCAAGGTATGTTTCCATCTGTTACACTTACTGAAATGGTTTTTATTCACATTGATGTGTAATGGTACTTTCCAAAACGTCTTTCAGGACAGCACCCGAGAGATCATGGCTCCTCCTCCTACAGGAAACACCTCATCAATTAATTCTTTAATTGGAGGCCTCCACGTTGCTTCCCTCAGTTTTTTGTGTTTCCTCCAGCTGGAGGAACACCTCTGGGAGAGCCACGATCTCTCAGGGCTTTCCTGGGAGACAAGGTTCTCAAATCAGTTTTTTTTTTTTTTTTTTTTTAGGAGATTGATCCTCCCACTTACCTCCTAGCATGGACGGTCCCGTGGGCTCCCTCTCCCCCTTCCGTGCTCGGGGAGAGCCTGTACAGCCCGGGAGGGCTGCCTCCTTTTTCTTCAGAGCGGTGGTTGCTGTACTCTCACCGACCGCTGGCGAAAGCGGCGTGGAGCTCTGCGGCGGCCGCCATTGTTCTGGTGGCCGAGGAGAGCCTCGGCCACATCCTGTATGGAAAGAGGCAGCACTTCCGGGTCGGCGCGCGCGTCATTTCCGGCCGCAAAGCGCAGAGGGAGAGGGCAGGGTCACCTGGTGCCTTAAAGTTCCGGTTCCAGGTCAGCGTGGCAGCGTTTTTGAATCTGGAACCGGCGTTTTCTCTTCACCACGCATCCGCAGACAGCTATGGATAGCGATGCAGCGGATAAGGGGGCAAGCCAAGGCACCAGCAAGGCTAAGGTAAGGGACTGTGTCCTATTTTACACTGGGCCGCTTTCTCCTGTAGAGGGGGGGTATTCACCCTTCTCCCCCCTCCATCTCCCCCACCCCCCATCTCCCTGGTGGTGCAGTGGCTGGTGATTTAGCATGTCTGCATAATATCTAGGGGTCTTTTTGTAAAAGTTGATGGTGGTGGTGCATGGCTTGCGGGGCACAAGGAAGTGAAAGTGTTTTTTCCTATGTGCACCTGGGTGTATTGATTTGTACTGTGTAACAGTTTTTTCTTAGCGTGGTCCCTGGTTTTTTTCTTTTCTGTTTGTGCAGGCCAAAAGTTCTGCTCAACCAGTGAAGAGAAGGTGCCCTGTCTGCAAGGAAAAGTTAAGCGAGGCTTGGACCAAGTCGCTTTGTGCAGATTGCACTGCAAATGTAGTCAGGGAAGAGTCTCCATCCTTTTGTGGCGATCTAGTATCTACAATTAAGGATGAACTCCGTGCCACCTTTTCAAGCTTTTAGGTCAAACCTAAGAGAAGAACCAGGCCCTTCAAGGGAACCTAGGGCTCCGCAGCCTTCTTCAGAACCCCAAGACGGCTCTCAAATATTATTGGGAGGTCCGATAGACGCTTCCCAAGAATCTGCCTCCCTTGCTCCAGATGGAACAGACTCTGAGGAGGAAGAAAATGAAGCAGAGAGCGCTTCTAAGTACAAAATGTCGCTTGAAGAAGTCGCAGGACTTTTAAAAGTAATCCATGCGACTTTGGGGATTGAAGAGGAAAAGAAGGAGCTCTCCCTACATGACCGCATGTATGCAGGTTTGGGTGATCCAAAAAGCCGTGTTTTTCCAGTCCATTCAATAATCTCGGACATGATTAAAAAAGAGTGGTTGGAACCTGAGAAAAAGCCATTTTTTTCCCGGTCTCATAAGAGAAGATTTCCATTTGAGGACAACCCGGATTCCATCTGGAACAAGGTTCCAAAACTGGACTCTGCTTTTTCACAGGTCTCAAAATCAACTGACCTTGCCTTTGAGGACATGGGCATGTTAAAGGAGCCCATGGACAAAAGAATGGATTTGCTTCTTAAAAGGGCTTGGCAGTCTGTGATGAACAATCTAAAACCAGCAATGGCAACAACCTGTGTCGCTAGGAATTTAGAACACTGGATTAACCAGATGAAGGCCCATGTTACGGCGGATTCTCCAAAACAGGAGATTCTGGACTCATTTACAACGCTTTCTGCAGCAGTATCATATATTGCGGATGCTTCAGCAGAATCCATTCGTATGTCAGCCAGGTCAGCGGCTTTGACCAATTCTGCTAGGAGAGCATTGTGGCTTAAAACTTGGCCAGGAGATGCTGCATCTAAAAATAGACTGTGTAGCATTCCCTTTGCAGGGGATTTGCTATTTGGTTCGGAGCTGGAGTCCATTCTTGACCGTACGGCTGACAAAAAGAAGGCGTTTCCGGTCAAAAAACAACAGGTACAGACCCGTAAGCGTTTTTTTCGTCCCCAAAAAGGACAACAGGAAGGAAAAACGCAAACCAAAAGGAAGCAGTGGACTTCCCAGAAACCAAAAGGTAGGAGTGGAGTGCTCTTCCATCCTCCTGCGACCCCCGGAAAGCCGCAGTGACAATCCACCCCAAGTAGGGGGAAGACTCCAGGAGTTCATTCCCCAGTGGAGAGACATCACTACAAATCAGTATATTGTAAACATGCTCTCCCAAGGTTATGTGGTGGAATTCACGGAAGAACCCCCAAAGAGATTCCTAGTGACAAACGTCCCGAGGGATCCGGTCAAGGCACTCGCCATGAAGTCCCTAATTCAGGAACTGATATCCCAGAGAGTCATTGTTCCGGTTCCAACAAGGGACTTCTTCCAGGGGTTCTATTCTCACGTTTTCCTTGTACAGAAACCTTCAGGAAAGTACCGCCTCATCCTAAATCTAAAAATGCTGAATTTGTCAGTAGAATACAAAAGATTTCGGATGGATTCCATTTTCTCAGTAAGAAGCCTCCTGAGTCAAGGATGCTTCATGGCGTCAATAGATTTGCAGGACGCATACCTCCACATTCCTATTGCCGCCAGATCTCAGAGATATCTGAGGTTAGCACTGAGAGAAGGGAAGAAGGTGGTACACCTGCAATTCAGAGCTCTTCCATTCGGCCTGTCATCTTCTCCAAGGGTGTTCACAAAGGTAATGGCCGAAGCTCTAGCACCCTTGCGTCTAGAGGGAATTTCAGTGATTCCTTATCTAGACGACCTGCTACTGTTTGCCCAAACAAGAGATGGACTTCAGAGAAACTTGGACAGAGCACGTGCTCACCTAGAATCCATCGGATGGATACTAAACCTCCAAAAGTCCAATCTGATTCCCTCTCAGGAGGTGTTATTCCTGGGTTTCCGTATCAACTCTGTGGAGCAAAAGATTTTTCTCCCAGAAGAAAAACGGGAAAAGCTGTTAAAGGTTGTGTCACTCTTACAAACCAGTCAGCTTCTGTCCATCAGGAGGGTCATGTCAGCATTAGGAACCCTGACCTCTTCCATACCGGCAGTACAATGGGCAAAGCTCCATTTCAGGCCACTGCAAAAGTTTCTGTTAAAAATCTGGGATCGCCAGCAGAATTCACTAGATTCACTGGTGAAGATCCCCACCAAAGTAAAGAGGAGTCTCTGGTGGTGGAAGAACCAGGCAAGACTCTCAGCAGGCCTGTTATGGTCCTTTCCAACCCAGGTAAGGCTAACAACCGATGCCAGCTCCTGGGGTTGGGGGGCTCACATGAGCGGTCGTTGGGCTCAGGGATCTTGGTCCACAAGGGAAGCAATGAGATCTTCAAACTGGAGGGAACTAAAGGCGATAGAAATGGCCTTATTGTTCTTTGCAGAAGAAGTCCAAGGGCGACATACACAAATTCTGTCGGACAACGCCACGGCGGTGGCTTACATAAACCGACAAGGGGGCACCAGAAGCAGAATACTTCAAGGCCTAGCAGAGAGCATTCTAAATTGGGCAGAGCTCCATACTCAATCCTTGTCCGTGGTCCATCTAAAAGGGACCCTAAACAGGATAGCGGATTTCCTCAGCAGGAACCAGGTGTACGAAGCGGAGTGGCAATTGAATCCAGATGTCTTCAATCTAATAGTGAAGAAATGGGGACAGCCAAGAGTGGATCTCTTTGCGACTCAGGAAAATACACAAATATCTCTCTTTTTTTCCCTGAACAGGAACGAGTCATCTCTGGGGGTAGATGCTCTGGCGCACAGTTGGAATTTTCACCTCAGCTACGCCTTCCCTCCTTTTCAGCTGATTCCGCAGGTCATAACAAAAATCCAGAAAGAGGATACGACAGTAATCCTCATCACTCCCTTCTGGCCCAAGAGGCCCTGGTTTTCGGCTCTTCTACAGATGCAGATCAAACCATACTGGCATCTTCCCGTGAGACAAGACCTTCTGTTACAAGGTCCGCTGTTTCACCAAGAAGTAGAAAAGCTAAAACTCACAGCCTGGCTTCTGAGGAGCAGCTCTTAAGGAGAAAAGGATTCTCGGATAGGTTGGTGGCTACCCTCCTATCTAGCAGAAAGAATGTTACCAGAGCAATATATCACAAAGTCTGGAAAGTCTTTAACTCTTGGTGCACTACATCCGGCAGACCATTAAAGCAGATTTCTTCTATCTTGGAATTTCTGCAAGAAGGAGCAGACAAGGGCCTAGCGATCAGTACCCTAAAAGTTCAGGTTGCCGCACTGGGGGTATATTTTGAGAAATCTATTTCATCAGAACCCCTAGTAAACAGATTCTTTAAAGCCCTCACTCGGGCTAGACCGATAGTGATCAAAAACTGTCCGTCATGGGACTTATCAGTCGTTCTACAGGCCCTGACCAGGGAACCTTTCGAACCTCTCAATTTAACCTCCCTAAAGCTAATTACTTTAAAAACAATTTTTCTAGTAGCTATTACAACAGCTCGAAGGATCAGTGAGCTGCAAGCTTTATCTATCAGGGAACCATTTTTTTCTATTTTTTCAGACAGAATTGTGCTGAAGACGGATCCTAACTTTTTACCAAAGGTTGCCTCAGTTCAAAATAGAACCCAGGAGATAATACTTCCTACGTTTTGTTCTAATCCGTCGGGTAAGAAGGAAGAAGAATTCCATACCCTGGATGTTAAAAGAGCAGTCTTAAGTTACCTGGAAGCTACTAAAGACTTTAGGCGTTCAGACGCACTATTCATTTTATTTTCCGGAAATAAAAAAGGAAGACAAGCTTCTAGAGGAACCATTGCCAGATGGTTGAGAATGGCTATCTCAGACGCCTATTCCCTTACAGGCCAGGAGAGTCCAGTAAGTATCAGGGCTCATTCTACTAGAGCTTCGGCGGTGAGTTGGGCAGAAAAAGCTGGTGCCACCCCCAAACAAATCTGTAAGGCAGCTACATGGACAAGTCTGACGACCTTTGCCCGTCATTATAGATTAGATCTCATGACGGCTGGGGACCAGGCTTTTGGAAGGAAAGTCTTACAGGCTGTTGTCCCACCCTAAATGGGGTAAGTCTCGATTATCCTCTCGGGTGCTGTCCTGAAAGACGTTTTGGAAAAATGCAAGTTAGACTTACCGGTAACTTGTTTTCCAATAGGCTTTCAGGACAGCAGGATCCCGCCCTTTTTTTATGCTGTGGCTGTAATACTATGTAATAACTGTCGCTTATGTGTTGCAGCTGGGGCTGGAGGTTCTCTACAAACAACTGAGGGAAGCAACGTGGAGGCCTCCAATTAAAGAATTAATTGATGAGGTGTTTCCTGTAGGAGGAGGAGCCATGATCTCTCGGGTGCTGTCCTGAAAGCCTATTGGAAAACAAGTTACCGGTAAGTCTAACTTGCATTTTTTTATAATCTGATTGAACAGTTCAGTAAGTTTATAATGTATTGTACTTGGAGCTCCTCTATGTGGACACATCAGAGACAATGCCATAAAAACATTTGGCAACAGTTGGAATCCACGCTTGGCAGTACAGTACAGTCAGCTGGCTCCTGGGAGAATGGGACATCTCAAGACTCTAAAGCTGGTGGTCACTTGACTTGATGTCCGTGTTATGACATATCTTTTAGTGAAGACGTTTTAGTTGAAGTTGAGCTTCTTTAGTAAAATTGAAGTTTGCATTGCTGACTTGTTGTTTAGAGCCCTGTGCCCTGGGGCTTTTCTTAACTTCAGAACAGTTATCTTAATTGTACAGTACAAGACAAAGACTGGATAATCATGGTTCCTGGGCTGTAGGTTGCTGCATTCAGGTGTTTGGCAAAAGCTTTGCTGGACACGACCCCATAGCATTTTTTCCTGACATCAACCCCTTGTTGCCGAAGCATCCATTTTTATTTTTCAGCCACCGAATAAAGCATAGGTTATAGTCTGGAAACACAAACCTCCCAGATCATATAGTTACATAGTTAGGTTGAAAAAAGACAAAGTCCATCAAGTTCAATCAAAAAAAAAAAAATACAATACCATATACAAAATCCTATGCCCACAAGTTGATCCAGAGGAAGGCAAAAAAAAAACAGCAAAGCATGCTCCAATTTGCTACAGCAGGGGAAAAATTTCCTTCCTGATCCCCAAGAGGCAATCGGGTTTTCCCAGGATCAACTTTACCTATAAATGTTAGTACTACCCAGTTATATTGTGTACATTTCGGAAAGAATCCAGGAATATATTTCTGAAAGCAGAGAAGCTGTAGAATTAAGATAGTATTATGGCCCATTCACACATGTCCTCTTTGGTGCATTTAATTTAAATGGGGTTCCAACTTGTCATTGTGGCGCTCGCTGACACATCGCTCCTTGGACCCTGCATATTCTCTCCACTGCCATCCTACCCTCAGCACTCCTCTCCTGCACATACTGCCCACTATCCTACCCTCTGCACTCCAAATTGTCTGCTGTTTTACCTTCTGCACTCCTCTTCTGCACAATACTGCATCTGTAATATCCTACACACCTCTCTAGTTCTTCCAATTTTGCATTTGTTTGTGTGATTTCTTCAGACTTGGTGCATTGCTGTTATTGCATCTATCTGGGCTACTAGCTGCTTTCACTGCCTAGTTTATCTTTATGTATCTGATGAGCGAATTATCTTCTGTATAAAGAGCCTGTTGTCTGTCTGTTTCTTATCTCTGTAGAGTAACGACAATGAAGAACGTCTGCAGGTGGTGAAACTTCTTGCAAAAATGTTTGGAGCGAAGGATTCCGAACTGGCTTCTCAAAATAAGCCGCTTTGGCAGTGCTACTTGGGGAGGTAATTGAATCTTTATCCAAGGCTTGTATACAGTGAATACAGTAGAGCCAATATGCATAAAATCCCCACAGTGCTGTGTCATCGTTTATAAAAATATTTTATGCTGTGTTTTGTATGCCACAGGTTTGCTGCTGACCTCGATTTTATTCGCCCACCAGACAATGTTCATTCCTTGCTGACATTATGATTTGTAATACTTTCATTGTAGTGAAAGTCAAACCGTTACCCAGCCGCTTTCTTTCTTTTTTAATTTATGTGCTAAAAAAAATATGCAGGTGCTTATAAAGTTTTCTTTTTTACACTACCGTGTTTCCCCGAACATAAGACTGGGTCATTTATTAATTTTGGCTACAAAAAATGCAATTGGACTTTTTTAGGGGATGTCTTTTGCCCCCTGTCTTCTCCCCCCCCCCCCCCCCTCTGTCGGCTCTTGAGTCAGCATCAAAGTCCTTGTAAAATCATTTAACCCGCTCTGTAAATGGATTATATAATGTCCAGTGTGTGTCTTTAACATCGTAGAAAATACCTTATTTACAGAGCCACTGGGTGCTTACATGATCTCCGCCGGAGCTCTTCATCCCCGCTCCGAGCACTGCTGAGGGAGATGCCAATATTCCTGCAGACGTCAGCCCTGCAGAGGGAGGGGCCGCTAACGTCATCCAGGAGGAGAGCTCTGGCGGGTCACATGAGTGCCCAGCAGTGTTATAAATAAGGTATTTTCTACAATAATGTTACATAAAGACACACCCTGGACATTATATAATCCTTTTACAGCGTGGATTACATGATTTTACAAGGACTTTAAAGAGGAAGTAAATCCTGATGGCTTTTACTTCCTCTTTATTTCCCTGCAAAGGTAAAGCATAATGGGCTACTATGCATTGCATAGTAGCCCATTATGTGTCACTTGCCTAAAACCGAAGCCTGCGATATCACCGATGTCCCCACTAGCAGCGAGCGTCCATCTTCACCCCTCTTCCTTCCGGGGCCGCGAACTCCGGCTCTGTGACTGGCCGGTGTCGCGTGACGTCATTCCCACACATGGGCGTGGGAGCCGACAGTCATTTCATTACCAATTTAGAAACGGCACGATCTGCCCTTTCTAAAAATGGAGCACATGCCCCTCCAAAAAATAACTTAGCACGCAGGTACCGCAGCATGTTGTATTTAACTCCACTGTAAAACTGGCTTCAGCTCAAATCCCAGCCCATCGGTCATATCCCTCTGATGTTTCACCCACATTGGGCTTAATCGCAGAGTCCCTTAAAATTGTCAGAGTGCTATGTCATGGGCTGAAACACAAGCTGGTTTCATATATAGCATATCCCGGGTCTCTGCTCAGAGCACTGAGGGTAGAGCTGAGCAATCAGCAGTGTTTTGATCGCTCAGTTCTCACTGCATAGCCAGCGGGGGGCAGATACAGCATTGGATCTGTGCTGCATCCACCTAGGTGAGTATAATATTTACTTTTTTTTTTTTTTAAACCATACTTCTCTTTTAAGGCGACCCGGAATAGGTAAATGTATCTATAACCTTCATGCCCAAACAAAGCCATAGCCATGGTCAGGTTGTAAATAGTGATCAGCCTGTTGCCGATCCCCATTCTAAACCTTTCCTACTCTATTCATAACAAACGAAAGAAAAGTTTGGGCTGCAGATAACACCTAAAAGCATGACTTGTTACCATAAGAAGCTATAGGGCTGATGCATTCGAACCCAAAGAGCAGAGAAAAAGCACGATTGCAGTTGTATCCCACAGCAACTAATCAAATTCTTGTTTAAGGTTTCCCCAAAAATAAACGTTGAAATCTGATTTGTTCCTATTGGTTGCAACGTCCGTTTTCTGCATATTTTCAATTTAAATTTTTTAATGTAATATAAAGTCCCTGGAGCCGACTTTTTTTTTTTTTTTGCACAGACTCATTGAATGCACACACCAATCACAATGGATAAAAACTTGCAGCAAGCATGGGTATCCATAAAATAAACACAATCACTGAAGCAGCACTGAGCCTGGCAGACAGCAGTGAAATGTTTCAGAAATTGATCATAAGAGCCCAGGGAGGAGAATATGAAAGTATGAGCCACACTACAACATCCCATCCCAGCAGTGGGTTGCATGCTTCCCTGCCCACCTACTATGTATGCTGTAGTTCAGCCGGTCCTAGTGGCTTCAGGAGGCTTGTGTGTGTATTTAGCAAAGCTTTATGCTGAACACTAAGCTCCTCTCCCCCTCTCTAGCTTCGGATGGGACTTTTGCCTGTACCTGGGGCTCCATTCCATTGTTGCAGGCCTCTGTTTGCACAGACAGACAACAGCATATATGCCGAGATCTGCTCTGTCATGCACTCCTGCTGGCCTCTGGAACGATGGCAAAACCAAGGGCTGACTGCTGCTCTGTGCTAGAAGGGAAGCTAGAGCCTGATGTACGTAGATTTGCTTTGAATTGTCACAGCTAGAGATGGGTAGAAAAAACTCCACATCTCTGTCCCCACTCCAGGAGCCAGCAGGATTGCAAGACAGCTCCTACCGAGCTGTGTTCCTGGTCTTCTCCAACAGCCCAACTGTAGCTGTTAGAGAGACAAGAAACCAGGGCCTGGTGGGGAGGATGGTGATGGTCCGGTAGTAGAGAATCACTGCTCTATAGTCTGCGTCATTACACACTCTGTAGCAGGGGTAGTTGTCGTATAACTAATGACTGAAGTGTGTGTGTGTGTGTGTGTGTGTGTGTGTGTGTGTGTGTGCGCTCAACACGCACATCTAAAGTATTAATTTATTTTTTATTTTTTTGACAGATTCAATGACATACATGTGCCAATCCGACTGGAATGTGTAAAGTTTGCCAGCCACTGCTTAATGAACCACCCTGATTTGGCTAAAGACTTAACCGGTATGTGAATAGTCCTGAATCTGTGGAATAAAATGTTGAATTGAAGTTAGCTGAACTGTTGTAGCTTTAGATGCAGCCTGTTTCTTTTAAACTTCGTTTTGTCCAGTAATAATTTTTTTAGTATACATTCTGTAGATCGTTTTCAATCTTGGTAAACCATGGGTTCTCTCTTTCAGAATATCTAAAAGTAAGATCCCATGACCCCGAAGAAGCCATCAGACATGATGTCATCGTATCTATAGTAACTGCTGCAAAAAAAGATCTTCTGCTTGTCAATGACCATCTTCTTAATTTTGTTCGGGAGAGGACTCTGGACAAGAGGGTAAGATTAGAACTTGTGTACCTCTTCCTTTTGTTGTGCATGAGTGATCATAGTGGCATACAAGTAGTTTGGTACAAATGGCTCAAGCCAAGTTTGGGAAGCTGCATTAAGACTTGTGTTGATTAGCTTTTGTCCTTGTCAAATTAATTTTGCATTCCAATATAAGTCTATGGAAATGCAAAAACCTGCTTACAACAGGTCAGGAGGAGGTCAAATGCATCTCTAAGCCCCCTTTCACACTGGGGCGGTTTGCAGGCGCTATTGCGCTAAAAATAGCACCTGAAAACCAACCCTAAACAGCTGCTGCTGTGTCTCCAGTGTGAAAGCCCGGGGGCTTTCACACTGGAGCGGTGTGCTAGCAGGGCGGTAAAAAGTCCTGCTAGCCGCATCTTTGGAGCGGTGAAGGAGCGGTGTGTATACCGCTCCTGCCCATTGAAATCAATGGGACACCGTGGCTATACCGCTGGAAATGCGCCTCTGCAGAAGAGACGGTTTGCGGTGGTTTTTAACCCATTTTCGGCCGCTAGCGGGGGTAAAACCGCCCCCCTAGCAGCTGAATAAAACCGTGCAATTGGCGGTAAAGCGCCACTAAAAATAGTGGCGCTTTACCACCGACGCACCTCCCGCCCAGTGTGAAAGGGGCCTTAGAGCTAGTTCACACCAGATGCAGTTCCGTTTTTTCTGCACGACTACAGTCGGTTCCGGTCAGTTTCTGCACCGGAAACTGACTGGAACTGACTGCACTGGTGTTAACTAGAGCCATTGGAATACATGGAAAACACTGTGCATGTATTTTTACTGCAGAAAAAATGCACACGGAACTGCATCTGGCGTGAACTGGCACTCAATAAATTCTGAATGATCTCAGAAGCTCCTTAACCACTTCAATACCCAGCCATAGTAATATGACGTCCACAGATGGGATCTCCCATCCTGGGTGGACGTCATATGACGTCCTGGGTTTGAAGGGGGATATCTGAATGATGCCTGCAGCTAGAGGCATCATTCAGATATCCTTTTGTTCTGCCGGCGATTCTGTGCACCATAAGAACGATCATAGCGGCGGTTCCGCCACTTGATCGTTCTTATAGGTGGCGGGAGGGGACATCCCCTCCCGCCGCCATCCGGTGCTTCTCTGGGCTCTCCCGTGCCATCGGGGACCTGGAGAGAATCGTCCGGCGCCGGTGGTGGGTCACGTGACGAGCATAGAGATGACTGGTGACCAGATGGTCACCAGTCATCTCTATGACCGTCGGAGGCCCGGGCACGATGTGATGACATCACGCCCGGGTCCTCAGATGTAAACAAAGCCGCCATTGCGGCTAGTAAACGTGAGATCAGTGAAAAAAAATTCACAATCTCATGTTTTCCAGCCTGGAGGAGAGATGGTGGGGTCTTATTGACCCCACATCTCTCAATAAAGAGGACCTGTCACACACATTCCTATTACAAGGGATGTTTACATTCCTTGTAATAGGAATAAAAGTGATCAAAAAAAAAAGTAAAAGAAGTGTAAAAAAATAAATACGTCAAAAATAAAAATTAAAACGCCCCTGTCCCCGGTAGCTCGCGATCAGAAGCGAATGCACACGCAAGTCCCGCCCACATATGTAAGCGCCGTTCAAAACACATATGTGAGGTATCGCCGCGTGCGTTAGAGCGCGTGCAACAATTCTAGCACTAGACCTCCTCTATAACTCTAACCTGGTAACCTGTAAAAAGATTTAAAGCGTCGCCTATGGAGATTTTTAAGTACCGAAGTTTGGCGCCATTCCCATGAGTGTGCGCAATTTTAAAGCGTGACATGTTAGGTATCTATTTACTCGGCGTAACATCATCTTTCATATTTTACCAAAAAATTGGGCTAACTTTACTGTTGTTGTTTTTTAATTCATGAAACCATTTTTTTTCCCCAAAAAAAAAAGGCGTTTGAAAAATGATTGCGCAAATACAGTGCAAGAATAAAAGTTGCAATGACCGTCATTTTATTCCCTAGGGTGTCTGCTCAAAAAACATATAATGTTTGGGGGTTCTGAGTAATTTTCTAGCAAAAGAATGATGATTTGTACATGTAGGAGAGAAGTGCTGGTATAGGCCCGGTATGGAAGTGGTATAAAAAGCCCGGGGTTGAAGTGGTTAAACTGATGCCATGAGCACAAGCCCATGGACACAGACCCATATTATTATTATTTTTTTAATCAGAAGAAAGTTTTATTTGAACACATTTAAGCATATATGTTCCATAAACACAAAAGAATGCAAAGTTGTAATGTAAATAACAGTAGAAAACAAATAGGCAATTACAGCTTCCAACTGCATAGAGCTCACAAAGCCCCCACCTAGTGGCTGAAAACAGAAATGATAGTGCCAATAGAGCATTAATATTGCACGCTCCATAGTCAGATAGTGACAACTAGCATTGAGTAACCAACAGCATTCTACCCCAATATCCTATCTATAATCAGGTCTACTGGGGCCAAGCCTGGTGCATCAAGCCAACCTCCTCAAATTTATGGCCCATATTATTTAAAAAAACAAAATCCAAATGCACGTTAAATGTTAATTGCATTAACGTTTTTTTTTAGAATTTCTGTTAACCCATGGCATGTAGATAATGTTTTGTGAAGTTTGTCAGGTTCAGCCTATTTAGTTACTGCTGTTAAGTTATTTTTTCCCACAATCCTGTCTTCATTGTTGTCTATTTTTATCCCTTTGTAGTGGAGAGTGAGAAAAGAAGCAATGATGGGTCTTGCTCAGATCTATAAGAAGTATGCCTTGCAGGCAGAAGCAGGGAAAGAGGCAGCAAAACAGATTTCCTGGATAAAAGATAAACTTCTGCACATATATTACCAAAATAGTATTGACGATAGGTGAGTTTATTATTATTTATTTTAGTATTTCATTGATTTTTATTAAAAAACGCATTTTCTTTATCGTACATCATGGGACACAGAGCCTAGTAATTACTAAGTGGGTTATATTCCACCTTCAGGTGCTTGACACTGGTGTAATCAATTAGACAGGAAGTTTTCTCCCTATATAACCCCTCCCATACTGGGAGCACTTCCGTTTTTTCACCAGTGTCTAAGGTGTTGGTCACGAGTGAAGATGTGCTCTGAGGAGCTCCACTGGAGGGATCCATGCTGGATTTAAATAGCCTCCATAAAGACCAGTTCCATCCAAAGTGCCATTGAGGCCAAAGTGAATGGTACCTGGGGCCTCGTATCCGAAACACAAGGTTTTTGCCTGTAATGCCTCTCTCCGGAGGGCTGGATCCTGGGTTCCAGTGCTTGGGTTATAGCCGCATACCAAAGATTTTCTGGCAGGATGCGGTGTACAGGTCCAGGGGAGTGGAAACCCTGTCTAGGATACCGGTCCCTGAAGGTCTGTTGACTTAACCCGCTGTGATGGGTGAAGATTGGGTCTGTCTGTGCTCAGCAGTATCCTGCGCCAGGGATAAGCCAAGTGAAGACAATCCTAGGTAAATACCTTAAGGATTATCTTCCATGAGTAGCTGCATGTCTTATCTGTTTTCCGTCACTAGAGGCAGTAAAGAGACATACCTGGTGTTTCACTTACCATGCTCTCCAGGAAAGAAAGCTCAGTGTCAGCCGGTCTGTTGAGCGGCTCACTTTCTCCGCTTCAGGCTCTCCAACAGTTGTGGGGGGGTCCCTCGTAGTCCGAGGTCCACGGCGCTCCTTTTGGGGGGGATCTCTCTTTCCCTCTCCCCCGCCTCCACCATTTCCCTACACGCGTGCGCTTTTGAGGCCGGTAGGCGGGGGGAGAGGATGTGGTAGCCGCTGGCGCGCACGTGCATGCCGGCTCATGGTGCAGGCACTGGGCGGGCCCTTCAAAAAAGCCCCAGATGTCAGAGCTCTGTAAGGCCAGAGGGACACAGCAGCTTGGGGCATGTAAGCACCTCCTGTGTGTTGGATACAGACATACCTAAGACGCCTACTCAGCATCAAGCTGTGCAGATTAGCAGGCATTGTTTTTTTGCTAGACTAAGTTCAGCTGTTGATGCACCTGTGTTAAGTTCCTCTGCTTTTAGCTTAGGACTAGGTCTCCCTGTAGAAAAGGTTCAGGGGCAGGAATATAAAAGGGCACCAAGGTATCACCATCTGAATCTGGTGGCCTTAATCATGCTTGCATGATACCATCCTCCCCTGTAGAGACTTGAGGCAGCCGTACAGGTTGAGCCATCGGCCCTGTCAGGCATTGCAGCCTCCCCCAACATTGCATGTCTGTTTGGACGTTTTTTTGCATTACATTTGTTGGTCTAGAAGAGGTTAACTGCTATGGTCGCAGCATCCTGACAAGAAGCAGAAACCGGGGTGTGCCCCTTCCCCTTCTCTAAATCCTCAAACAAGAGGATTAAAGTCCTGAGGATGAAAGTTCACTGTCAGAGGGCAGGGAACAGGTGCAGTCTAACGAGGCAGAGGTATCAGAAGCCTCAAGTCCTGGAGTTGCAGCTGCAGTCTTTTTAGAGATTCATACTGCGTATAACTTGCCCTCAGCCTAGACGGCCAAAGCCTCTGTCTCCTCCTTGGGTTTAAAAAAAATAAAAAATTCCCGTAGGTTGTTTGTACCTTCCCACTCCATCCATTACTGCAGCAGTTTATTTCTGCTGGTTGGGCACCCGCACAAGCTGTTTTTTTCTCCTCCTAAAAACTCTAGCGGAGGAGTATAAGTTGCTAGAAAAACCTCCACAGGATCCTCATCCTGGTGCTGGCTTCAGGCTAGCCAAACGCACAACTGCGGTGATCCACAGTTGCTGGTGCACATTGCTAACGCACAACAGCTATATCGCATGATTGCGGAAATGCACGTCTGCAGAGGATAACTTCCTCTTTACCAGTCCACATGTTTGCATAAAATACATGAGTTTGGAATGTACAAAATGCATGTGGGGTAAAAACAAGTAACGGAACATGTTTATTGTTGATCACATAAAGATACATTTTTCTGTTTGTATGGATTTACATGTTTTTTACATAGCCGCATAAAAATGCTTGATTGCATAAAGATGCTGGATCACACAAGGTTTGCCTGAACACACGATTCCTTGATTATCCAAGGTCACACAAAGAGGCTTGTTTTCACAGAAATGCCTAAAATCGCATAAAAATGCTTGATTGCATAAAGTTTCGTTTTTGCATGGTTGCATAATGAGGCATAATAATTTAAGTTTCCTTAATTATACAGGATTCCTTGTGTTCACATAGGAATACGTGTCTGCATGGATACATGTTGTACAATGTTGCATAACACGTTCATAATTTCATGCTTGCAAGATGCCCGTTCCATTAGCACACGTGCTATATGTATGCGTGTATACAGCGCACACTTTTTTTAATGTTTTGCCTAAAACATATTTGTATGAATTCATGCTTCCATGAACGCACGCTTCCATAGAGGCATATGGGATCCATTTGCATACAGTGCCTTGCGAAAGTATTCGGCCCCCTTGAACTTTTCATCCTTTTGCCACATTTCAGGCTTCAAACATAAAGATATAAAAATTTTATTTTTTGTGAAGAATCGCCAACAAGTGGGACACAATTGTGAAGTGGAACGAAATCTATTGGATATTTTAAACTTTTTTAGCAAATAAAAAACTGAAAAGTGGTGCGTTCAAAATTATTCGGCCCCTTTACTTTCAGTGCAGCAAACTCACTCCAGAAGTTCAGTGAGGATCTCTTAACCACCTCGCGCCCGCTGTACGAGAATATACGGCCGCAAGGTGGTTGTCAAATGCCGGGAGGCCGTTATTATACGGCCTCCGCTATTTGGCCACTGGGGGGCGCGCGCGCACGTGCCCGGCGCTTCACTGCAATGCCGATGCGCGTGCCTGGCGGCCGCGATGTCCGTCAGGCACCCCCGATCGGCGGTTACAGAGACAAGGACATGGATCTGTGTGTGTGTGTAAACACAGAGATCCATGTCCTGTCAGGGAGAGGAGACCGATGCTGTGTCCCTTGTACATAGGGACACAGATCGGTCACCTCCCCCAGTCAGTCCCCTCCCCCCACAGTAACAATCACTCCCAGGGAACACATTTAACCCCTTCCTCGCCCCCTAGTGTTAACCCCTTCCCTGCCAGTCACATTTATACAGTAATCAGTGCATATTTATAGCACTGTTCGCTGTATAAATGTGAATGGTCCCAAATTAGTGTCAAAAGTGTCCGATGTGTCCGCCATAATGTCGCAGTCGCAAAAAAAATCACTCATCGCCGCCATTACTAATAAAAAAAAAATATATAAAAATGCCATAAAACTATCCCCCTATTTCTTTTTCGTACATCACGGGACACAGAGCGACTTAGTCATTACTAATGGGTTATATAGATTACCTTCAGGTGCTGGCACTGGCCACTTCCAAACCGGAAGTACCCTCCCCTATATAAGCCCCTCCCATCCGGGAGCACCTCAGTTTTTTGCCAGTGTCTAAGGTGTTGGCCAAAGAGTAACATGTGTTTTCACTGGGCTTGCGTACAGGTTCTTTTGGGCCTTAGTAAGCTGTTCCGGATCCCACCAAAAAAGCTTCATAGCTAAACGGTCGGTACCCGGGCCTTGCAGCAGAAGAGCAAGGTTTTGCCTGTAATGCCTCTCTTAGGAGGGCTGGACCCTGGGATCCAGAGCTCTGGTCATACCCACGACCAAGATGTTGTCTGTGCAGGGTGCTATACAGGTCCAGGGGAGTGGAATCCTTGGGAACCCGGTCCCTGAAGGTTTAATTACAATGCCTGCCGTGATAGGTGAAGTTTGGGCTTCTGTGGACCAAACAAAGTCCTGCGGCGGGGATCAGGTAAGTGGGGGCCCCCAGGAACTTGGTTCTATTGGGGGACCCCCAAGCCTAATTTGTCTTTCTGTCTGTTACCTAACGGTATTCCCGCTAATATCTGTGTATGCCTGTAACTACTGAAAATGTAAAATTTTAATAGTAGTCAAGAAAAAAAAAAAAAAAAAAAAGGACCGCGGTACCTGTGTTAAACCACTAGAGGCCGCTGTGGTCCATTTTTCTTGTCATGTGGATCTTTGGTTTTCTCAAGTCAAAAGATCCAGGCAGTTGGTAAGTTTCTCTGTGGGAATCCACTTCCTCTGCCCTGTTGCTGCGCTCATCCACCGCACAGGCCCTCCGGCAAAAAGGGCCCTGGCTCCTAGTCCCTGTTTGATTTTCGAAAAGGGCGCCAATGGCGCGCGGGCGCGTGCACGCGCCTCCTATGAAAAAAAGGGGCGGGGCGGGTGGATGATGCTCGATGCGCGCCACGGCGCTTCTGCGCATGTGCAGGCGTCCCAGCTTGTATAAAGACACAGTACAAGTGTCAGCTGGATGCAAACAGAGCTAGCAACAAACAGTGGCACACAGAGGCGGTTGATGCAGGCATCCCCATAGAAAGGCACTTTAGTGGACACCAGCTGGTATATAGCAGCAACTGTGTTAGACTATTACCAGCAAAATTGGTGTATGACGACGGGAATACCTCAGCTTTGTGCTTATAGGATATGTCGTCCAGACGCTCTGGAAATAGATCTTCCAAGAAGCGAAAGGGGTCTCCGTCGGGCTCTGAGGATTTTGGGCATGCTGTACTGCGCCAATCTCCCCTGAAATTTCAGAGGTCAGTAGCCGTAGGAACCCCGCAGGAGTACCTGGTACTGCGGCTGTCCCCAGTCCACCTGCTCCTGTATATATAACAGAGGAGGTTTTATCCTCAACTCTGGGAGGATTGGAAGAGAGATTAACAGCATTGATCGCTGCTTCCCTGTCACAGGAAAAGCGCGTCCGATCTCCGTCTCCTCCTGCAGAGTGCCTGTTAGTGGAGGAACAGTCCCAGAGATCGACCTACCTGAAGGGGATCAGGATGAGGTTGATTCAGTTATGGAGGAATCAACAGTGGAAGAACCTTTCTCAGCATCTCAGGCTGAAAGATTATGGGTTCAGTCTCTGACTAACATGGTCCGAGCAGCATTTTAAATGCCTCTGGCGGAACCATCAACCACTACTGTCTCCTCGCTGGGGTCGCTGAAAGCTCTCCAGACTGTCTGTTCCTTCCCAATCCACTCTTTATTGGAAGGGTTTATTTACCAGGATTGGGAGCATCCTGTAAAATATTTACTCCCCCCAAGAGATTTCCAGTGATCTATCCCATGGAGGATAAGTTCATAAAAAAAAAAAAAAAAAATGGAGGGTCCCTACAGTGGACACAGCCATCTCTTGTGTAAATAAATCACTGACATGTCCAGTAGATAATGTTCCAATGTTCAAGGACCCAATAGATAAAAAATTGGAGTCTTTACTAAAATCTGCTTTCTCTACAGCAAGCATGGTGACACAACCTGCAGTAGCAGCGATTGGAGTCTGCCAAGCATTGAAAGATCAGTTGAAACAAGTCTTAAGGGACTTACCAGATCAGCAGGCTCTTGCCCTAGCTGACCTACCTAGAGCCTTGTGTTGCGGTGGACGCCATAAAGGATACAATCCAACAGGCATCCCGCTTTACGCTGTCTGTAGACATATGCGTAGGCTTCTATGGCTCAAAAAACTGGTCTGCTGAAGCTCCCTGTAAGAAATTGCTGATTAGCTTCCCATTTCATGGAGAACGCTTATCTGGAGATGATCTGGACAAATATATCCAGAAACTTCTGCCGGTAAAAGTACACTCTTGCCGGTTAAGAACAAGGGTAGAAGTCCTTCTTTTAAGAGGCCTACTTCTCCAGTCCCTGGCACATCGGCTGTGAAACAGTTCCGACGGCCTCCGCGGTCAAATCCAGGGGGCAGAAATCAGGGACAATCACAGGGTAACAAGAAACCCTGGGTCAAGAGAGGTACAAAACCTCCCCCTAAGTCATGAAGGGTTGCCCCCACTCAATCGGGTGAGGGGAAGACTTCAGTTGTTCACAGAGACCTGGCGGGACACCATCAGAGATGGCTGATCTCCGCAGTAAGTCTGGGATACAGGCTGGAGTTAAGACATTCCTCCTGCCCATTTTATAAGGTCAAACGTGCCAAGCGATCCCCAGAAGAGTGGATCCCTCCTTCTGGCACTAGAGCAACTATGGCCCCAAGGGTAATCATGAAGGTTCCCTTGGAAGAAAACGGGTTCGGGTTTTACTCGAACCTTGTCACAGTCCCCAAACCAAATGGGGACATGAGGCCCATATTAAATATAAAAGGGCTAAACAAGTTCCTACATATCAGGACTTTTTTCAGATGGAGTCGATCCGATCGGTGGCCACCGCCCTACAAGGGCAGGAATGGTTAGCCTCGATCGACATAAGGGATGCTTATTTGCATATTCCCATCTGTCCGGCCCACCAGAAATTTCTACGCCTTGCAGTAGAAGGGCGCCATTTTCAGTTCAGAGCCTTACCTTTTGGTCTGGCCACAGCACCACGAGTGTTCACAAAAATCCTGGCCCTATGATTGGCCAAACTAGGAACACAAGGTGTAACGATAATGGCATATCTAGACGACTTGTTGCTGATAGACCACTCAGTGGAAAAAACTAGAAGTGGTCGTTCACAAGATAATCAAGTATCTGGAATCTCACGGTTGCATTATCAACCGAGACAAGTCAGCCCTAAAACCAGTCAAAAGCCTGGAATACTTGGGGGCTAAGACTGGATTCAAATCAGAGAAAGATTTTCTTACCTCCGGAGAAGGTGTCGTCTTTGAAAGATTTGACCCACTTAGTGGGTACAAAAAAGAAAAACCATCCATACGCCTGTGTATAAGGCTGCTGGGAAAAATGGTGGCTTCATTCGAAGCAGTACCCTACGGTCAATTCCATTCAAGGAACTTGCAGAGGGCCATACTGTCAGCCTGGAACAAAAAAGTTCAGGCTTTAGACTTACCAATGTCCCTGTCCCCTTCTGTTCGCAAGAGCCTCCATTGGTGGTTGGTACCAGAATCTGGAAAAAGGGAAACCCTTTAGTCCGATTTCTTGGAAGGTGGTCACTACAGATGCCAGCCTCATAGGCTGGGGGGCAGTACTGGAGCAATGGTCTCTCCAGGGCAAGTGGTCAGAAGCAGAGAAGGCCCTGCCCACCAATCTCTTAGAGATACGAGCAGCCCGGTATGCCCTAGTAGCATGGACATCCAAACTCCAAGGGTCACCTGTCAGAATTCAATCAGACAATGCCACAGCAGTGGCATATATCAATCACCAGGGTGGCACCAGGAGTCGTGCAGCCCAGAGGGAAGCGAATTGCATCCTGGAATGGGCAGAAAGGTATGTCACAGCCATATCCGCGGTTTTCATCCCAGGAGTGGAAAATTGGAGAGCGGACTTTTTAAGTCGCCAGCAATTATGCCCGGGGAATGGTCTCTTCACCCCGAGGTTTTACAGGTAATATGCCAGCGGTGGGGAACACCGGATGTAGATCTGCTAGCATCCAGATTCAACGCAAAGGTGGACAGATTTGTGTCTCGCACAAAGGATCCCCTAGCTTGCGGTTCGGATGCCCTAGTGTTCCCTTGGGATCAGTTCAAGCTGATATATGCATTCCCACCGCGATTAATCCGCAGAATCAGGGTAGAAAAGAAACCAGTGATTCTGGTGGCTCCAGCGTGGCCCCGAAGGGCATGGTACGCGGAGATTGTAAAAATGTCAGTGGGAAGTCCTTGGACCCTCCCACATCGTCCGGACCTGCTTTCGCAAGAACCGATATACTACCCTTCCTTACCAGCCCTAGGTTTGACGGCCTGGCCATTGAAGCCCACATTCTAAAAAAGAGAGGGCTCTCTAATCCTGTGGTATCTACCATGATCAATGCCAGGAAGCCGGTATCCAGGCAGATCTATTATAGGATCTAGAAGGCGTACATCACGTGGTGTGAGGCCAGGAAATGGCATCCACGTAAGTACGTAATAGGTAGGATTCTGGACTTCCTACAGTGGGCTGTACATAGGAAGCTTGCCTTGAGTACTATCAAGGGTCAGACGGCCTTGTCAATATTTTTTTCAAAGGCCCTTGGCTTTGCATTCATTAGTCAAAGCTTTCATACAAGGAGTGATGCGTATTAGCCCTCCGGTTAGTATTCCCATATGTCCGTGGGACTTAAACCTGGTTCTGTCGGTTCTACAGAAACAACCATTCTTTGGATGTAGTAAGAGCAGTTAAAGCTTATCTTAAAGCCACTGCTCAGATTCGTAGAACGGATACTTTGTTTGTTCTGCCGGAAGGCCCCAGAAAGGGTCAGGCAGCACCAAAAATCTACTTTAGCCAAGTGGATTCGACAGGTCATAATGCAAGCCTATGGCTTGAAAAGGAGACCGCCTCTGTTCAAAGTTAGGGCGCACTCCACAAGAGCAGTTGGAACTTCATGGGCAGTGCATCACCAAGCCTCCCTGGCTCAAGTCTGTAAGGCCACAACATGGTCCTTAGTACACACGTTTACTAGATTCTACCAGGTAGACGTCAGAAGTCAGGAGGATGTCGCCTTTGGGCGCAGTGTGTTGCAGGCCGCAAAAGAGCCTCATGCCTGATGGCGCCCAGCTTATGTATCCCTCCCCTCATTTGGCATTGCTTTGGGACGTCCCATTAGTAATGACTAAGTCGCTCTGTGTCCCGTGATGTACGAAAAAGAAAAAGGGATTTTTATAACAGCTTACCTGTAAAATCCTTTTCTTGGAGTACATCACGGGACACAGAGCTCCCACCCCTCTTTTTGGGACACTTATTGCTTGGCTACAAAACTGAGGTGCTCCCGGATGGGAGGGGCTTATATAGGGGAGGGTACTTCCGGTTTGGAAGTGGCCAGTGCCAGCACCTGAAGGTAATCTATATAACCCATTAGTAATGACTAAGTCGCTCTGTGTCCCGTGATGTACTCCAAGAAAAGGATTTTACAGGTAAGCTGTTATAAAAATCCCTTTTTTGTAAACGCTATAACTTTTGCGCAAACCAATCAATAAACGCTGATTGCGATTTTTTTTTTTACCAAAAATATGTAGAAGAATACGTATCGGCCTAAACTGAGGAAAAAAATATAAAAATAAAAAAAAATTGGGATATTTATTATAGCAAAAATCAAAAAATATTGCTTTTTTAAAAAAATTGTCGCTCTATTTTTGTTTATAGCGCAAAAAATAAAAACCGCCGAGGTGATCAAATACCTCCAAAAGAAAGCTCTATTTGTGCGAAAAAAAGGACGTCAATTTTGTTTGGGAGCCACGTCGCACGACCGCGCAATTGTCGTTCAAAGCGTGACAGTGCTGAAAGCTGAAATTTCGCCTGGGCAGGAAGGGGGTATATGTGCCCAGTAAGGAAGGGGTTAATGATCCAATGTTGTCCTAAATGACTGCTGGTGATAAATAGAATCCACCTGTGTGTAATAAAGTCTCTGTATAAATGCACCTGCTCTGTGATAGTCTCAGGGTTCTGTTGAAAGCGCAGAGAGCATCATGAAGAACAAGGAACACACCAGGCAGGTCCGTAATACTGTTGTGGAGAAGTTTAAAGCCGGATTTGGATACAAAACGATTTCCCAAGCTTTAAACATCCCAAGGAGCACTGTGCAAGCGATCATTTTGAAATGGAAGGAGTATCAGACCACTGCAAATCTACCAAGACCTGGGTGTCCCTCTAAACTTTCAGCTCAGACAAGAAGACTGATGCAGCCAAGAGGCCCATGATCACTCTGGATGAACTGCAGAGAACTACAGCTGAGGTGGGGGGAGTCTGTCCACAGGACAACAATCAGTCGTACACTGCACAAATCTGGCCTTTATGGAAGAGTGGCAAGAAGAAAGCCATTTCTCAAAGATATCCATAAAAAGTCTTGTCTAAAGTTTGCCACAAGCCACCTGGGAGACACACCAAACATGTGGAAGAAGGTGCTCTGGTCCGATGAAACCAAAATCGAACTTTTTGGCCACAATGCAAAACGATATGTTTGGCGTAAAAGCAACACAGCTCATCACCCTCAACACACCATCCCCACTGTCAAACATGGTGGTGGCAGCATCATGGTTTGGGCCTGCTTTTCTTCAGCAGGGACAGGGAAGATGGTTAAAATTGAGGGGAAGATGGATGCAGCCAAATGCAGGACCATTCTGGATGAAAACCTGTTGGAGTCTGCAAAAGACCTGAGACTGGGACGGAGATTTATCTTCCAACAAGACAATGATCCCAAACATACAGCAAAATCTACAAAGGAATGGTTCACAAATAAACGTATCCAGGTGTTAGAATAGCCAAGTCAAAGTCCAGACCTGAATCCAATCGAGAATCTGTGGAAAGAGCTGAAAACTGCTGTTCACAAACGCTCTCCATCCAACCTCACTGAGCTTGAGCTGTTTTGCAAGGAAGAATGGGCAAGAATTTCAGTCTCTCGATGTGCAAAACTGAGAGAGACATACCCTGTAATCGCAGCAAAAGGTGGCTCTAAAAAGTATTAACGCAATGGGGCCGAATAATTTTGCACGCCCCACTTTTCATTTTTTTCTTAGTTAAAAAAGTTTCAAAATTCCAATAGATTTCGTTCCACTTCACAATTGTGTCCCACTTGTTGGTGATTCTTCACAAAAAATTTAAATGTTATATCTTTATGTTTGAAGCCTGAAATGTGGCAAAAGGATGAAAATTTCAAGGGGGCCGAATACTTTTGCAAGGCACTGTATGTGTTTAATTACATGAGACTGCAGAGGTTGTCTGCGTTTCGCAGGGGAACAGCACCTCTTCCAGTTGGTGGTCTTGCCCTTTGGGTTAGCCACTGTGCCCGGGTTTACAGGGTGCTAGGGCCTGCCTCTAGCAGGTCTAAAGGCCCAGGGTATAGCAGTAATTGCATACCGAGGCAATCTACTGCTGATAGATCAGTCAGTAGCATGGCTGGACCTAAGTGTGTCAAGCATGGTCAAGTATCTGGAACTCCTGGATTAGGATCCCAGTCTAAAGGTACATTCTTACGTTCGGTAAGAAGCTTGGATTGTTTGGGACACAGCGAAAAAGGGAGAGTTTTTGCCTCAGACAAAGTCAGCGCTATAAGAAAGCTGGTCTATGTGGTCAAGGCAAGGAAGAGTTCCTTAGTTTTGCCTTTTGCTTAAGGTGCTAGGGAAGATGGTGGCTTCATTGAAAGCGGTTCCCTATGCTCAGTTTCATTCAAGGCTGCTATAAACATTATTCTGGAACAAGTAGGTCCTAACCTAGCATTACCCAAAGAGTCTGGTCCCAGGGATACGCTGGAGTCTCAGTTTCTGGTTCTTAACCAAAAGTTTGGCAGAA
This sequence comes from Rana muscosa, assembly GCA_029206835.1. Classification (NCBI taxonomy): domain Eukaryota; kingdom Metazoa; phylum Chordata; class Amphibia; order Anura; family Ranidae; genus Rana; species Rana muscosa. Next base: position 970,195,111 of record CM055117.1, read on the forward strand.
AGGAAGATCCTTCATGCCGGTTACCTGGGAAGTGGCGGCTACAAAGGCTGGCCTCTAGGGATGGAGGCCAGGCCTGGAAGAGACCACTGCCCAGGAGAAGTGGTCAAGCTCCAAGTGAGCCTTATCCGTCAACATTCTAGAGCTACGGATGGCACGTCTGGCTTAAGGGCCTGGGCGTTTAGGTTGCAGGATTGTTCTGTCCGAGTACAATCCGACAATGCCACACCAGTGATTTACTTAGTTTACCAAGGAGGCACTAGAAGTCACGCAGCCAGAGGGAAGTGAGCTATGTTCTGGCTTGGGCAGAGGAGCTTGTGCCTTGCCTATCGACAATCTTCATTACATGAAATGGAGAATTGGCAGGCGGTTCTCTGGAGCCGTCAACAATTGTTCCCGGGAGAATGACCTCTACACCCCAACTTTTTTCTGACCAAATGCCAGAGAAAGGGTACCCCAGACATAAAATTTATTGGCGTCCTGGTTCAACAAGAAGTTGGACAGCTTTGTGTCAAGGACAAAGGATCCACTCGCATGCGGGACAGTTGAGTTAGTGATCCGTGGGACCAGTTGTCACTGGTTTATGCCTTCTTCCCCCCCCCATGCCACGACTACCGTGGCTTCTATGCAACATCAGAGGGGAACAGAAGCCAGCCTAATAGCTCCGGCATGACCTAGATGACCTTACTGTGCAGGGATCGGAAGGGTGGTAGTAGAGGACCCAGGGTCCCTTACATCTTGTCCAGACCTACTTTGCAAGGGGGTATTCCATCCTGTCTTGCAAACATGTGAATAAATGGTCTGGCTGTTTTAGCCCGCATTCTTGAGGAGCGAGGCTTTCAGAATAAGCAGCAAATTACCTTGATTCGTACAGGAGAGCTGGCCTCCAGGACCATGTATCATAGGATCTGGAAGGCCCATGTTCCTGGTGTGAAACCAAGGGGTGGCATCCTTGGAAGTATGTCATAGGTAAAATTCTTGCCTTCCTACATTAGAAAAGGAGATGGAGCTAGCTTTATGTTCCATCAAGGATCTGATCTCGGCCTTGTCAGTATTTTCAAAGGCCGCTTGCTTCGCACTCTTTGATTCGGGCCTTTATACAAGGGGTAATGCGTATAAGTCCGCCAGTTAGGTCGCCTTTGTGCTCGGGGGATTGAGTCTAGTTTTGTCGGCTTACAAGGTCAGCACCTTGGGCCGATGCACCATATTTCCCTTTATCCTTCTAACAAGGGAATTGGTGTTCTTGGTTGCGGTAGCCTCCGCAAGAGATTTTCAGTATTGACAGCTTTCTTTGTATAGAGCAATAATTAATTATTCTTAAGGATAGGGTGATGTTAAATCCTCACAAAGCCTTATTTCCTAGAACAGTGTTTCTCAACTCCAGTCCTCAAGGCACACCAACAGGTCATGTTTTCAGGGTTTTCCTCAGTTGAAACGGCTGTGGTAATTTCTAAGGCAGTGAAACTGATCAAATCACCTGTGCAAAATAATGGTAAGCCTGAAAACATGACCTGTTGGGGCGCCTTGAGGACTGGAGTTGAGAAACACTGTCCTAGAAGGATCTAGTTTTCATTTGAATCAAGATGTTTACTGCCTTCCTTTTTTCCAGAACCTTGTTCTGCGGAAGGAAGTTATTACTTTTCTCTCAATATAAATGAGAGCAATTAAAAATCTATCTGAAGGTTTCAGATTTAGGAAACTGGTGTTTTGTTGTGCTGCCAGAAAACCGTAGAAATAGGCAGGCAGTGTTCAAATCCGCTATTAAAATGGTTACACTCTCTCGTTACAGTGAGATCAGTCAAGGCCTATCTGAAGCTGCTGCTCAGATACGGAAAACTGATGTTGTTGTGCTATCAGAAGGCCCCGGGAAAGGGCAGGCAGCTTCTAAATGAACTGTTTCTATGTGGATTAATCAGGTTATGATTCAGGCTTGTGGTTTAAAGAGAGGGTTTTCCCCTTTTTCCTTTAGAGTGCACCCTACCAGGATAGTAAGCGCTTCATGCGCGGTGCATTACCAAGCCTTTATGACTCAGATTTGCAAGGCCGCAGCTTGGTCGTCGGTGCATACGTTCACTAATTTCTATCAGGTGAATGTAAGACAAGAGGATGCTGCTTTTTGGCGCAGTATGCTGCAGGAAGCAGTATAGGTCCTCACGTCTGATGGCGGTCTGCATTATTTGTGTGTGTCTCCCTCCCCTCAGTAGGCATTGCTTTGGGACGTCCCACTTAGTAATTACCAAGCTCTCTGTCCCGTGATGTACGATAAAGAAAATAGGATTTTTATAACAGCTTACCTGTAAAATCCTTTTCTTGGAGTACATCACGGGACACAGAGCTCCCGCCCCTCTTGTTTGGGGATATTGGGACACTTATTGCTTTGCTACAAAAACTGAGGTGCTCCCAGTATGGGAGGGGTTATATAGGGAGGAAACTTCCTGTCTAATTGATTACACCAGTGTCCAGCACCTGAAGGTGGAATATAACCCACTTAGTAATTACTAGGCTCTGTGTCCCGTGATGTACTCCAAGAAAAGGATTTTACAGGTAAGCTGTTATAAAAATCCTATTGTTTTTCTGTTATGCAACACTGCACTGGATACTTACAGTATATTAACTAATACAATACTAAATTACAAAACAAGTGCTGTTGCAGTCATAATCCACACTGTCAATTCAAACAAAGCCTGAGATTGTTAGTATAAATGAGACTTCATTAGCACGTGGAGAAGATGTATGAACTGTTGCTCTTTCTGATAATAGGTAATATAACTTAAAAGCATTAGACGCTGTGCACAGGTATGATTGTTTATACACAACCATTTGTGTGTAAAAGTAAAGCTGGCCATTAACGGACCATAGGTTGCAGGAAAGAAAATTGCTAGATTCCCCCATCAACACAGACAGTGTTGATGGGGGGAATTTCTCCCATGGAGCCATTGGGGTTGATTTACTAAAGGCAAATCCACTTTGCACTGCAAGTGCAATTGGAAGGGCAGTCGCTGTTGATCGGAGGGGAAGCTCTGCTGATTTTATCATACAATCATGTGCAAGCTAAAATTCTGTGTTTTATTTTCCTTGCATGTCCTCTTCAGATCTACAGCGATTGCACTTCAAGTTCGCGTGCATAACCCCCCATTGTGTTCTCTCTGCAGGGGGAGAAAACAATGTACCGTATATACTCGAGTATAAGCCGACCCGAATGTAAGCCGAGCCACCTAATTTTACCACAAAAAAAATGGGAAAACGTATTGACTCGAGTATAAGCCTAGGGTGTCCATCTGCATGCCTCACTGTGCCCATGCCTCACTGTGCCCATGACTAGACTGATGTTTAACATGGGAGTCTAGGGAAGGAGTGCCCGGCTTTGAAAAATTTGTGCTCCCCGGCCGTAGGTCCCCCAGACAACAAACTTTGCACACTTGTAGAGGAAGTGGGGGGGCTACATGTGTGCCAAGTTTGGCCAGTACCGGGTCCCCAAAGTCCGGGAGATCAGACGCAAAAAGGTGACTCGAGTATAAGCCGAGGGGGGCATTTTCAGCACAAAAAAAATGTGCTTAAAAACTCGGCTTATACTCGCGTATATACAGTAATTGTAAAATCTGACAGGCTGGTTGTACCCAAGTTGATCGATTTTTAACTTGCGTACATTCAGCTTGCTGCCCATACATGGTTCAAATTTTGGCCAGTTCAACAGGGAGGTTCGAACCGTCTATGGCCGGCTTTAGTTGGTATTGTATTTATATTCTCTTAGGTAGTTACCCATGGACATTGGCTAATAACTTAAATTAACATTAACGCCATAGTGATCCATGGGATAAAATGTAATCGCAGCTTAGTAATGCTTGCCTTCCCTGCTGAACTAGGTACTTGGAGCACCCAATCATCGGGAGCTACTAACTTTAGTTCTGTGACTGCTAAAAAGTAATACAGTCCTTAACCCTTTGATGTGCAGCTTCTGCATCATGTGAGTGATGCGATTTGGATGTCACAGTGATCACATGATTGGAAGCGTGCCACACTAGCTCCCAATCAGAAGACTTGTCAAAAAGCTGTCGGTGACAACTTGGTTTGTGTGCTAGTGTCAACACAAAACCTCATGCTAAGGTTCGTCACAACTTCTGACCAGCCTAAGTGAATAAACGATAAAGAGCGTTCTCAGCCTACATGTCTCCACCAAACCACCCACCCTAAGCTGGTATGTTTTAATAGCTAAGATCACCTTTACAAAATAAATAAATACGTTTTTTTTTTTACCTGAAAAAATATGTGCATTTATTTTGGAGCCTGCAGAGCGTTGCACCTGCGATCATGCAAAGTCAGAGACTCTCTCAGTATAGTGGTCTGCCTGCACCTCCTGTGTGGGCAGATAGTTTCTGGAGAGCATAAAGATCGATGTTCTACAAGTGCACTCACCAGGCTCCTCACAGTCCATTGAGAACTACAAGCTGTCTCCTGTGGTGGCAGACAGTATTTGTAGTTCATTCATTCACATATCTCTGTGCATTTAACATTTTGCAAGAATATTAGCCAATTAGGTCAACATCCTGCATTTTCTCTAAGCTTCTTACTTTCAGTCAGTTTGTCACTTGTAATAATGATGCTCATATTGAGTAAAACGCCTATACAGTCATGTTGAATACTATGTTGACAGGGTGTTGACTTTTTTTTTAATAGACTGCTGGTGGAGCGAATTTTTGCCCAGTATATGGTACCTCATAACTTGGAAACCACAGAAAGAATGAAATGCTTGTACTATCTGTATGCAACATTGGACCCAAATGCTGTTAAGTAAGTGTTGTACATTGCAGTAGTGGCATTTTTTTTTTTTTTTAACTATATTGAACACATTTTGGCACTACTAAATGTTATGAACAGTAGTTGCTGTTGTGGGTTCTCAAGTGGGTAGAAGCCATAGATTTGGCATTTAAAACAGAATGAATGTATTGAATTATATACATTTTCATGACTGGAATCCCTTTACCTCCTACTCCCCCAGAGCCTTGAATGAAATGTGGAAATGTCAGAACATGCTGAGGCATCATGTGAAGGATTTGCTGGATTTGATTAAACAGCCCAAAGTAAGTGGTGGTGTTTTTTTTCTCTCTGAAATGATCATGTGATAGTTCAACACCACCTTTTGTAGTGCCTTGCAGTGGCAACTTTTGGATGCTTAATTGAGTTAATTCACATGGTTTTTGCTTTAATATCTATGCACTTGTGTAAAAAAATTTTTAATGAATGCCCTTTCTTTTGTAGTCTGTTCCATGTGGTGTTAAGCCAATTTTTTTTTATTTTTTTTTATTTTATTTATTTTTTTTGTGTGAACCTGACCTACAATAAATTTTTTAACAATAATGCTGACGTGCAGGTACATACCCGTGTTCAAATCAATCCTTTTGCTTTTGTGGAGCCCACATGGATCCTGGGGCAGCCTTCTACATCAGATACCTTGACTTCTGCCCAAGTCCAGATTAAAGTGATTTGTAAACGATCACTTTGTAAAACAAGCCATTCAGTTTAAAATAGGATTGAAAGGCAAAACATCTGTGTATGGATATAAAAAAAACATAAATATTTTCCCCCTTTTGTATAAGTGATCACATTCCCTCTGTTCTCAGCTGCATAAGAGCTTGTGGAGGAGAAAAAGCAGTACAATGAGCTTCCCAGTGAAAGGCTGTGCAGGTGGGGGGGGCGTGTCAGGGTGAGTCTGATCGATTGAGGAGAGCAGGCTGAGTTCCCAGTATAGAGAAATGACCATGGTGTGCTCTCCTGCTTAGTGTGAGCAGTTTTTAATAGGAAAGCAGAGGGACTAGCCCCCTTCTGGTTCTGGTCATTCAACTGCCAAGTTACAAAGCTTTGGTTGGCAAAGAAATCGCTGGCATTTGACAGCTGGTGGGTCTTGGCAGTTGTACAGAACAGGTCTAATCTCTACTTGCACAACAAAACAATACTCCTGCGCTCTGATGTCTTGGTGTATGCGGGGCGTGTCGATCATTCCTCAGTAAACAGGCAACACTTTAGGAATCTTGCAGCCCTCCTCAGAACTATGGGTGTTCATACAACTGTAAAAAAACAAAAAACAGGAGAGCGCACCGACCTAGTGTATTACCAGATAAAATCTTTATTAAAATGTATAAAAACAGCAATGGTCCTACTCACAAGCAGAGCGTTAAAATGAGCTTTTTCTAGTGACCAGCCTGAATCATAGGACGACTGAAGTTAAAACTCGATGACCAGGGAGATAGATGGTACCTCAAATGTGCTGGACGGCTGACGCGTTTCCGGGGCGCACCCCTTTCTTCAGAGCCTACACAGCTTGTGGTATCCTCAGAGGATACCACAAGCTGTGTAGGCTCTGAAGAAAGGGGTGCGCCCCGGAAACGCGTCAGCCGTCCAGCACATTTGAGGTACCATCTATCTCCCTGGTCATCGAGTTTTAACTTCAGTCGTCCTATGATTCAGGCTGGTCACTAGAAAAAGCTCATTTTAACGCTCTGCTTGTGAGTAGGACCATTGCTGTTTTTATACATTTTAATAAAGATTTTATCTGGTAATACACTAGGTCGGTGCGCTCTCCTGTTTTTTGTTTTTCTAATCTCTACTTGGGCAGAAGTCAAAACCCAATAATAAACCTGTGCCCAAGACTCACTGGGGTAGATTTATATCCGCTTATAACTTGTTATAGCTTGTTCAGTTGAGATTTTGCTTTAAAAAAAACCTGGAAGCTGATTGGTTTCTATGCAGAGTTGCACCAGGTTGTGCACTCTCCAGTTTCAGTAAATAACCCCCATTGTGTCTTTGTGCTGATTCACCTACTGCTGCCGGAAAAAATTGTTTGTTCAGGCAGTGCATTCACCAGGGGAAGCAGTGGTGAGATGCAAGACAAGATGGGCAGGCCCTTGACTTTTTTATTCCAAGGGTTCAATTCACTAAGAGTTAAATAATGGCTTATAAAATGCAGTAAAATACGGCATGCAGTGTTCAATTCATTAAGAATTTTGCATTAAATACTGAATGCAGTATTTGTTTTAAATGTTGTCATGGGGTTCCCCTTAAAATCCAGACCGGACCCGAAGAGCCTGGCATGTGCTGGGTTTTTTCATCATTTTTAATTGTCGGATTTTTTTATTTTTTTTGCAACTTTTATAGATTATACTCAAGGCGCTTAAATCATTGTTCAAAACAGCTCCCTTAAAAAAGATATTGAATGCCAGTCTCTGCAGTAATGAAGAGATACTACGCACTGAGAATCCTGTATAATCCAACACTTGTGGTTGTCAGATTCCAGGCCTCTGCATAACTTTAGTGGTTCAATCCAGTAGTCCTTATTGCACAACTGTGTTCCTGTAGTGATGTAGGGGCCAGCAGGAGGAACTATGGCGTGTGGCGGGGGACCAGTAAATCAGGACTCCCAAGAAATGTTGTATTCTGTCAGATCTTCGGCTGTTTTTTTTTTTTTAAACTAGTGCAGACAAGGTTGTAGTGCTTGGCGCTTACTCTTTTTCTTTTTCGTACATCACGGGACACAGAGCGACTTAGTCATTACTAATGGGTTATATAGATTACCTTCAGGTGTTGGCACTGGCCAATTCCAAACCGGAAGTACCCTCCCCTATATAAGCCCCTCCCACCCGGGAGCACCTCAGTTTTTTGCCAGTGTCTAAGGTGTTGGCCAAAGAGTAACATGTGTTTTCACTGGGCTTGCGTACAGGTTCTTTTGGGCCTTAGTAAGCTGTTCCGGATCCCACCAAAAAAGCTTCATAGCTAAACGGTCGGTACCCGGGCCTTGCAGCAGAAGAGCAAGGTTTTGCCTGTAATGCTTCTCTTAGGAGGGCTGGACCCTGGGATCCAGAGCTCTGGTCATACCCACGACCAAGATGTTGTCTGTGCAGGGTGCTATACAGGTCCAGGGTAGTGGAATCCTTGGGAACCCGGTCCCTGAAGGTTTAATTACAATGCCTGCCGTGATAGGTGAAGTTTGGACTTCTGTGGACCAAACAAAGTCCTGCGGCGGGGATCAGGTAAGTGGGGGCCCCCAGGAACTTGGTTCTATTGGGGGACCCCCAAGCCTAATTTGTCTTTCTGTCTGTTACCTAACGGTATTCCCGCTAAATATCTGTGTTTGCCTATAACTACTGAAAATGTAAAATTTTAATAGTAGTCAAGAAAAAAAAAACAGGGACCGCGGTACCTGTGTTAAACCACTAGAGGCCGCTGTAGTCCATTTTTCTTGTCATGTGGATCTTTGGTTTTCTCAAGTCAAAAGATCCAGGCAGCTGGTAAGTTTCTCTGTGGGAATCCACTTCCTCTGCCCTGTTGCTGCGCTCATCCACCGCACAGGCCCTCCGGCAAAAAGGGCCCTGGCTCCTAGTCCCCTGTTTGATTTCGAAAAGGGCGCCAATGGCGCACGGGCGCGCGCGCGGGGCGCGTGCACGCGCCTCCTATGAAAAAAAAGGGGCGGGGCGGGTGGATGACGCTCGATGCGCGCCGCGGCGCTTCTGCGCATGTGCGGGCGTCCCAGCATGGTTAAAAGACACAGTACAAGTGTCAGCTGCATGCAAACAGAGCTAGCAACAAACAGTGGCACACAGAGGCGGTTGATGCAGGCATCCCCATAGAAAGGCACTTTAGTGGACACCAGCTGGTATATAGCAGCACCTGTGTTAGACTATTACCAGCAAAATTGGTGTATGACGACGGGAATACCTCAGCTTTGTGCTTAAAGGATATGTCGTCCAGACGCTCCGGAAATAGATCTTCCAGGAAGCCAAAGGGGTCTCCATCGGGCTCTGAGGATATTGGGCATGCTTGTACTGCACCAATCTCCCCTGAGAATTCAGAGGTCAGTAGCCGTAGAAACCCCGCAGGAATGCCTGGTGCTGCGGCTGTCCCCAGTCCACCTGCTCCTGTATATATAACAGAGGAGGTTTTATCCTCAACTCTGGGAGGATAGGAAGAGAGATTAACAGCATTGATCGCTGCTTCCCTGTCTCAGGAAAAGCGCGTCCGATCTCCGTCTCCTCCTGCAGAGTGCCTGTTAGTGGAGGAACAGCCCCACACAGAGATCGACCTACCTGAAGGGGATCAGGATGAGGTTGATTCAGTTATGGAGGAATCAACAGTGGAAGAACCTTTCTCAGCTTCTCAGGCTGAAAGATTATGGGTTCAGTCTCTGACTAATATGGTCCGATCAGCATTTAAAATGCCTCTGGCGGAACCACCATCCACTACGGTTTCCTCGCTGGGGTCGCTAAAAGCTCCCCAGGCTGTCTGTTCCTTCCCAATCCACCCTTTATTAGAAGGGCTTATTTACCAGGATTGGGAGCATCCTGATAAAATATTTGCTCCCCCCAAGAGATTTCCGGTGATCTATCCCATGGAGGATAAGTTCATAAGAAAATGGAGGGTCCCTACAGTGGACGCAGCCATCTCTTCTGTTAACAAATCACTGACATGTCCAGTAGATAATGTTCCAATGTTCAAAGACCCAATAGATAAAAAATTGGAGTCTTTACTAAAATCTGCTTTCTCTACAGCAAGTTTGGTGACACAACCTGCGGTAGCAGCGATTGGAGTCTGCCAAGCAGTGAAAGATCAGTCGAAACAAGTCTTAAGGGACTTACCAGATCAGCAGGCTCTTGCCCTAGCTGACCTGCCTAGAGCCTTGTGTTTTGCGGTGGACGCCATAAAGGATACAATCCAACAGGCCTCCCGCTTTACGCTGTCTATAGTACATATGCGTAGGCTTCTGTGGCTCAAAAACTGGTCTGCTGAAGCTCCCTGTAAAAAACTGCTGGTTAGCTTCCCATTTCATGGAGAATGCTTATTTGGAGAAGATCTGGACAAATATATCCAGAAAATTTCTGCCGGTAAAAGTTCACTCTTACCGGTTAAGAACAAGGGTAGAAGTCCTTCTTTTAAGAGGCCTACTTCTCCAGTCCCAGGCACATCGGCTGTGAAGCAGTTCCGACGGCCTCCGCGGTCAAATTCAGGGGGCAGAAATCAGGGACAATCACAGGGTAACAAGAAGCCCTGGATCAAGAGAGGTACAAAACCTCCCCCCAAGGCATGAAGCGTTGCCCCCACTTAATCGGGTGGGGGGAAGACTTCAGTTGTTCACAGAGACCTGGCGGGACACCATCAGAGACAGATGGGTGCTCTCCGCAGTAAGTCTGGGATACAAGCTGGAGTTAAAAGGCACTCCTCCTGCCCAATTTATGAGGTCAAACGTGCCAAGAGATCCCCAAAAGAGAGGATCCCTCCTTCTGGCACTAGAACAACTATTGCTCCAAGGTGTAATCATGAAGGTTCCCCTGGAAGAAAGCGGATTCGGGTTTTACTCGAACCTTTTCACAGTCCCCAAACCAAATGGGGACGTGAGGCCCATATTAAATCTAAAAGGGCTAAACAAGTTCCTAAATATCAGGACTTTTCGGATGGAGTCGATCCGATCGGTGGCCACCGCCCTACAAGGGCAGGAATGGCTAGCCTCGATCGACATAAAGGATGCTTATTTGCATATTCCCATCTGTCCGGCCCACCAGAAATTTCTACGCTTTGCAGTAGAAGGGCGCCATTTTCAGTTCAGAGCCTTACCTTTCGGTCTGGCCACAGCACCACGAGTGTTCACAAAAATTCTGGCCCCATTATTGGCCAATCTAAGAACACAGGGTGTAACGATAATGGCATATCTAGACGACCTGCTACTAATAGACCACTCAGTGGAAAAGCTGGAAGTAGCTATTCACAAGACAATCGAGTATCTGGAATATCACGGTTGGATTATCAACCGGGACAAGTCAGCTCTAAGACCAGTCAAAAGTCTGGAATACTTAGGGCTAAGGCTGGATTCAAATCAGAGAAAGATTTTCTTACCTCCAGAGAAGGTGTCGTCTTTAAAAGATTTGACCCACTTAGTGGGTACAAAAAGAAAACCATCCATACGCCTCTGCATGAGGCTGCTGGGAAAGATGGTGGCTTCATTCGAAGCGGTACCCTACGGTCAATTCCATTCAAGGAATTTGCAAAGGGCCATACTGTCAGCCTGGAACAAAAAAGTTCAGGCTTTAGACTTACCAATGTCCCTCTCCCCTTCCGTTCGGAAGAGCCTCCATTGGTGGTTGGTGCCCCAGAATCTGGAAAGAGGGAAACCCTTCAGTCCGGTTTCTTGGAAGGTGGTCACTACAGATGCCAGCCTCATAGGCTGGGGGGCAGTACTGGAGCAATGGTCTCTCCAGGGCAAGTGGTCAGAAGCAGAAAAGGCCCTGCCCATCAATCTCTTAGAGATACGAGCAGCCCGGTATGCCCTAGTAGCATGGACATCCAAACTCCAAGGGTCCCCTGTCAGAATTCAATCAGACAATACCACGGCAGTGGCATATATCAATCACCAGGGTGGCACCAAGAGTCGTGCAGCCCAGAGGGAAGCAAATTGCATCCTGGAGTGGGCAGAAAAATATGTCCCAGCCATATCCGCGGTTTTCATCCCAGGAGTGGAAAATTGGAGAGCGGACTTTCTAAGTCGCCAACAATTATGCCCGGGGGAATGGTCTCTTCACCCCGAGGTTTTCCAGGCAATATGCCAGCGGTGGGGAACACCGGATGTAGATCTGCTAGCATCCAGATTCAACGCAAAGGTGGACAGATTTTTGTGTCGCACAAGGGATCCCCTAGCTTGCGGCTCGGATGCCCTAGTGTTCCCTTGGGATCAGTTCAAGCTGATATATGCATTCCCACCGCCACAATTGTTACCGCGATTACTCCGCAGAATCAGGGTAGAAAAGAAACCAGTGATTCTGGTGGCTCCAGCGTGGCCCCGAAGGGCATGGTACGCGGAGATTGTAAAAATGTCAGTGAGGAGTCCTTGGACCCTCCCACATCGTCCGGACCTGCTGTCGCAGGGACCGATATACCACCCTTCCTTACCAGCCCTAGGTTTGACGGCCTGGCTATTGAAGCCCACATTCTGAAAAAGAGAGGGCTCTCTAATTCTGTGGTATCTACCATGATCAATGCCAGGAAACCGGTATCCAGGCAGATCTATTATAGGATCTGGAAAGCATACATTACGTGGTGAGGCCAAGAAATGGCATCCACGTAAGTACGTGATAGGGAGGATTTTGGACTTCCTACAGTGGGCTGTAGATAGGAAGCTTGCCTTGAGTACTATCAAGGGTCAGATTTCGGCCTTGTCAATATTTTTTCAAAGGCCCTTGGCTTCGCATTCACTAGTCAAAGCCTTTATACAAGCAGTGATGCGTATTAGCCCTCCGGTTAGTTTTCCCATATGTCCTTGGGACCTAAACCTGGTTCTGTCGGTTCTACAGAAACAACCGTTTGAACCATTACAACACATTTCCTTGGTTCTTCTCACCAGGAAATTGATTTTCTTAGTAGCCGTTTGTTCGGCTAAAAGAGTATCGGAATTAGCCGCCTTGTCCTGTAAGGAGCCATATCTGGTTGTCCATAAGGACAGAGTAGTATTACGTCCTCATCCAGCCTTTCTTCCTAAGGTGGTATCGAGGTTTCATTTGAACCAAGATGTGGTTCTTCCTTCTTTTTTCCCCAAACCTAGCTCGGTAGAGGAAAAGTTATTACATTCTTTGGATGTAGTAAGAGCAGTTAAAGCTTATCTAAAAGCCACTGCTCAGATTCGCAGAACGGATTCTTTATTTGTTCTGCCGGAAGGCCCCAGAAAGGGTCAGGCAGCATCAAAATCTACTTTAGCCAAGTGGATTCGACAGGTCATAATACAAGCCTATGGCTTGAGAAAGAGACCGCCTCCGTTCAAAGTTAGGGCGCACTCCACAAGAGCAGTTGGAACTTCATGGGCAGTGCATCACCAGGCCTCCCTGGCTCAAGTATGTAAGGCCGCAACATGGTCTTCGGTACACACGTTTACTAGGTTCTACCAGGTAGACGTTAGAAGTCAGGAGGATGTCGCCTTTGGGCGCAGTGTGTTGCAGGCCGCAAAAGATCCTCATGCCTGATGGTGCCCAGCTTATGTATCCCTCCCCTCATTTGGCATTGCTTTGGGACGTCCCATTAGTAATGACTAAGTCGCTCTGTGTCCCGTGATGTACGAAAAAGAAAAAGGGATTTTTATAACAGCTTACCTGTAAAATCCTTTTCTTGGAGTACATCACGGGACACAGAGCTCCCACCCCTCTTTTTGGGACACTTATTGCTTGGCTACAAAACTGAGGTGCTCCCGGGTGGGAGGGGCTTATATAGGGGAGGGTACTTCCGGTTTGGAATTGGCCAGTGCCAACACCTGAAGGTAATCTATATAACCCATTAGTAATGACTAAGTCGCTCTGTGTCCCGTGATGTACTCCAAGAAAAGGATTTTACAGGTAAGCTGTTATAAAAATCCCTTTATTCAGTGATCAAATGTTTGCAGTCGCCTGGCTGTGTTCATATTAAAAATTAATTTGCATCTCATGCCCATGTCCTTCATTGTGCCATGATTCCATTTATTATGTACCCAAATCTTCGAGGTGACTTATTCCATTGTGTGTTGGCATTGATTTTTTGGTACAATTATTCAATGTCGCTACTTCATATCCATCAATATCTATGCTTTAAATGATTGCACAGTGTAATTATAATGTATATTGTATTACACAAATTTCAGACTCGAATATGAATGCAACTTCACTTATTTGTGACATGTTAAAAATCACGACAAACAGTTTAATTAAATTGAACTGAAAATGCATTTGCAGTGACCCCAAAGAAACGATTATACATGTGGTCTAAACCTGTCACTAGAGTAACTAACAAAGCATAATACACAATTAAAAATTAAATTAAAATGAGTTTACCTAACTAATAAACAGGTTACAGAAAATGGTAATCTTTAGCCTCATCCATTCTTTAGCAGGGGCCCTGACTTGTAGTCCCTGCAAGATGTTCATGATGGCATTTCTCTCGTCAAACAGACCCTTAACCAAGCTTAATGTGAATTGTCTATTTATTCCACACAGATCAATGATTATGTAGCCACTCCGTGCTTTGACTTTCAAATTTCACTCCCAACAGCTTCTCCTAGCTTAATAGAACACCAAGCAGCTTCTTATCTTTACAGCTGTCACTCCCCACTACTCCTCTACACTATGACAGTGGACTATCCCTTGTCCAATGCAGAGCTATGGGCTCTGCATTGTACTAGCTGATGTCAGACTAATTGCTACTGGCAGACCATAAGGGATAAAGCCTAGAGCATGGATATGCAATTAGCGGACCTCCAGCTGTTGCAAAACTACAAGTCCCATCATGCCTCTGCCTCTGGGTGTCATGCTTGCTGTTGTCAGTCTCGCTATGCCTCATGGGACTTGTAGTTTGGCAACAGCTGGAGGTCCGCTAATTGCATATCCCTGGCCTAGAGCCTTAGATGTGATGGTTTAGTTTTCTTTCCTTTTTTACTTTTTCCCTTAATTTGTTTACTTGATTTTAACAGTAGCACAATTTCTGTCCTCCAGGAATGCATGGAAATCTGACAAGCTAACTGTCGGCTGCCAGGTAGAACCAATCAGAGCTTCTCTTTCCCTCCTGGGGTCTCGGCACCCCCAGAGGGAAACACGTGAGCATCCATTCATTGAGCTTCCCTACCTAGTAAGAACCCGGAGGCCCTGTGCAGTAGATTGATTATTGGTTTGGTTGTCACTTTCCCCGGCCACAGACACCTGATGTCTCAATAAAGAGAACCTGTAAATGCAAAATTGTATAACATAGGGAACTTTTGGTCTCCTATGTCAGCCCTCAAAAATTCCACTCGCATTTTGCAAGTGGAATTTAGTGCAGGGCGAGTGAGGAGCAGGGGTGGACCAGGCTGACCGTTTCCTGGCTGAAGTGATCAGCCAGGAAACTGTCAGCCAAAGGACACAGAGCGGCAGGGCAGCCCTGGCGCCGCTTTGAGCTGAGGCTGCAGCACTCTCCTCCTCCTCCTCCTCCTGTGTATCACACACAGCGGGCATCTCCCGCTGTGTGTCACGGAGCTGGGTCTGTGTTCGGCGGCGCAGTGTAACAAGGTCCCACCCCCCTAGACCGGTTTATTGATGATGGGCACAGTAAAGCTGCATTTGATGGGGCACAGTGAGGCTGCACTGATGGGTACTGATATGCTTTATGTTAATATTGTTAAAGTTCTTGTTAATATTTTATTTTTGAAGCTTAATTCTGCTTAAAACATTTAAGTGTAATTTCATGAGATAATTTACAAGGGCGTGTTTAGGGGGCGGATGTAGGCGTGGGATGGTAGGGGTTGGGTGGGCCAACTGGTGGCGAGTAACACTTAAGGCCTGGCTAGTGGCTCAGGACTTGAAATTTTGAGCCCTGTCCTATGTGATATAAATAAACTTTTTTTAGTGTAAAAAAATAAATAGTTACACACAAGCATTTTAAATGAGCCTGCCCCTACATACTTGCTCGTATGAACGTAAACACACGTCACCTATGTATGAAAATGTCAATTGTTCTACACATTGTTTGGCCGCCCACACTAGAGTGAGAGCACCAATTCCAAGGCCGTTATTTTAGATTTTGGCCATAATGACCTCTTGGTAGGGCTGGGCGATTTTTTTTCCCCCCCAAAAAAATCTGCGATTTTTTTTTTTTTTTTTTTTTTTTTTTTTTTTTTTTTATATAAAAAACTCGATTTACGATTCAATTTTTTTTTTTTATTATTATATTAATTGAAGTGCATCAACAAACAAAATTGCAAAGGCAAACCCTTTCTCTAACTGCAAAGTCAGTGTGCAACAAAGATTGTTAAACATCCAAATTATTAATACTGTATTTGGATTTAGCTAATAAAACAACAAAAAATCTTGAGGTTACTCTTAGTTGAATTGAACTGTGCCCGTGCCTCACGCCTCACTGTGCCCGTGCTTCAATCACTGTGCCCGTACCTGATGCAGATTTTCATGGGATACGGATTTTACTGCTACACCGGCGGCCATTCCAGTATTCAAAAGCCGTGGCCTCCTTGTCTGTGATAGGCGGAACACTCAATTTCCCAGCATTCAGTGTTCCGCCTATCATGGACATCCGCTCATCCTCATAACACAGACGAGGATGAGAGGATGTCCGTGATAGGCTGAACACTGCCTGCTGTGAAATTGAGTGTTCCACCTATCACAGACGACGAGGACTCAGGAGGCGCGGCTTTTGAACACTGCAATGGCCGCCGTCTGTCTGCATGACCCGCTGATCAGGTAGGCAGACGGCAGCTTGCGGTTAGTTAGTGTTACATTACATCTACTCGCGGCGGCGAGTAGATGTAATTAAGGTAGCGCCGCCCAGTGCCATTCCGGATACGCCCCCTGCAGCCCTGCTACGGAAACTTTGAAGGGAAAAAAAATATTTAAAGAGAAAAAAAAAAAAAGAAAATCTAAAAAAAATCTAAAAAAATTGATTTTCTTCAAATCTGAATCGATTTGAACTCAAAACTCGATTCAAGATTAAAATCGATTTTTTTTCCCAGCCCTACCTCTTGGGGCTTTTTGTGTGTGTTGCATATGGAATATTTAGGGTACCAAACTTTGCCGTAATTTAAGTTACTGAACTTTTGCGCGCAATTTTAAATAAAGCTTAACTTGCGTATCGATTTACTTAGCACAATCTTGTCTTTTTATGTTTTGTGAAACGGTTGAGTAATGTAGTGCATTTGTTTGAACTTTGGTTTATTTGTTACCAAAAAATTTGTGCTTCATAAACCATTCAAACATCCTATTTGCTGATATGTGTTCAATAAAAAGCAAAAATGCCCCGACAGTGGTTGTTTGTTACAATTCCAGCTTTCGCAGCTATTTTTCAATTCTATTTTTTCTTGTTCAATATTTTTATTAAGTAGCATTGGCAGATTACAATTCAAATTGTGGCATATAAACAGTATATAACCTGGCCTACATGTTTTTATTTTGTCTTCTACATTTGTATGCTTGCTTAGTTTTTGATTGAATATAAAGATTAATGCAATACATATACAGTATAAACTTGTTTAACATAGCTTTTGTTTATCAATAGGATAAAATGATTGGGGATGGAGAAGGAGGTAGAAAGGTGGTTAGAGTACAGGAAAGGGTAGGCAGGGTGTGGGAAGGTATTCGGTGTAGTTGCCTAAAGCCTTGTACACACGGGCTGAATATCAGGTGGTATCAGCCTATTCAGTAGAAACCGGCTGACGATCGGCCCTTTGTGTACAGAAGTCGGCTAAACGTCTGACTTCTGTCAAAGGGGTGGGGGAACAAGATTAGCGGGGAGATCACTGTACTAATATCGGATAGTTAGTACAGCGGCTCCTCCTGAGCTTTTCAGTTTTTTTGTTCTGTGAAAAAGAGTAGTAAGGTTATAATTTGTTGAGGTTTGCTGAAAGATATGCATCTTTCTGGGGTTGCCATATCCAGAGCTCTATCAAGCTCCCAATAAAACCTGCCCCGGAACGAACTTTACCAACACAGGATAAAGAACTATGTTTCTTTATCCTAAAGTCTTTGCTGGTATTATCTTAGATTGTAAATCTAAGCATCCGTGGAGGAACATATATCCCATCAATCACTTCTGTAATTTTAACTTGTTTTACAGACACCCCGCTACAGTTTCTATAAGGCAGACTCTAGATGTTTTCCAGGCTTTAGCAACAGTTTGTTTGAAGCAGTACTGACTTGTAAGAGAAGTTAAAATTGTGTGTTGGTGATATCAGAAGGGCATTTGTTGAAGTGCTTATTGTGAGGTCTGGGAGAATAGTGGTGCCTCAGAGGTTAGATATGGCAAAAATGTCTGACCTAAATTTTCTGTTTGACGGGCAAGTCCTTCGTATGTTTGAGTGCCAAGATCCATGCAGCCCTGAAAGCTTTGTGGCTATGTAGTTAGGAACAAATTTGGCTGTAGTGGTAGGGACGAAGTATAATTGGAAAAGTAGTTTGTAATTTTGTTTCTAAGGCTGCCACATTTTATGAGCAGGATTTTGTTGTGGACCAGATTTCACTTCCAATATCTGGTCTCCAAAGTGACACCGAGGTCAGTTGTATGTTTTTAAAAAGGAGGATGAGGCGAAAGTTTAGAAATCATCCCTAAATAGACTCTAGAGATGAGGTCTGCAGAGTCTTTGACGCACATGTGCTCATAAAAGAAACATGTTTTAGGGTCCTTTCAGACATGCGGATCCCGTAGGGATCCGTTCCTTTCATATCCTTTCATATCCGCTTGCTCCGCAGGGATCTCTCCGTTGATCTCTGCTGAGCCGGCGGATGACAGGGCGGTCCCCGCACACTGTGCAGGGACAGCCCTGTCAGATCTCCGCTCTCCCCTATTGGGGGATCGGATGAACCGTCTGTCCGTGTTCACCCCATCCGCTCTGCAGACGGATGTAAAAATAGGATTTTCCTCCGTCTGCAGAATCGGAGCCTTGCGGACACGGATGAGATCGTGTCAGCGGATGTTCATCCGCTGACACCCGCTATCTCGTAGGGATACATGTATGTCCCTTTTTCATCCGTAAACGGATGGATGAAAAAGCGGACATACGGTCCTCATGTGTGAAAGGGGCCTTAGAGAAGTTTGTGTACGGTTTAGGTTGGTGTAGAAATGTTTGATTTGTAAATATCTAAAAACTTCTGAATTTGGTAGACTTGATTCCATTGGAGCCTGCTAGATGGTATAGCCTGGTCAAGTTGCATTTGATTCAGGCATCAAAGGATGTGGGGGGATACTTCGCCTGGAAAAAATTAGGAATTTTGTATAAATGAGAGCAATGGTGTGTGTGTGTGTGTGTGTGTGTGTGTGTGTGTGTGTGGTGGGAGCGCAGTACAGTCTATTGTTTAAAGTGGTATTAAACCCAAAAACAAACATATTGCAGCTTAAAAATTCTTAGATGTGATGGCTGTATTAGTTGTCTTTAGGTTTTTTTCCCGTTCTATTTTCAGTTGATGATCCTGCCAGAAAGTTTGTTTTTCAAAAGAACAAGCTCTCTTGCAGATGTATCAGTTACAGGGATGTGACAAACCATTTACCACTCTGAAAGCCGATCAGTACACTTCTGCGCATTTAGGGCAAATGAGAGGTATACCTGAGGGGGTATAGGGGACTGAATTCTTTCGGGATTGCAGAATAGTTTGTCTCCTGGAGGCCTTTAGGGCTACAAAGATGTAAACGCCTTTATTCTCTTATTGCGTGACCTGTGAAGTACCATTTACTCAGCAGCATATGGTCACACTGAGTTCTCTTAATTAGTTTAATTGTAGGGCATTATTTTTGTGAAGCTTGTAATTCATAGTTTATTAGCTTAGTGAAAAGATTGGGGTGATAAACTGTGAGAGCCCCCTCTGCTTAGATGTGGCAAGAGTCAGATGGAGTTTGGAAATTTATGCCCCTTAATGTGAGCATGTGAATAAGTAGTAAGCACCAATGCTACACACCATAGGAAAAGGAATAAAATACCAGAGCGATCCCTTTCAGGAGTGTCTGATAACCCTCGGGTGTTGTGATATTTTCAATGTTTCGGTCTATGTAGATTTATGTCCTTAAAGTGGTTCTAAAGTAACCCAGCTTCCACATATTAACCCGAGCCTGATCTTGATTCAGCGATGTGCATGAGAATAGGAGAATCAGGGCTGCTCTGTGCAAAACCATTGCACAGAACAGGTAAGTATAAAGTGTTTTTTGTTTGTTTTTTTTGTTTTCTTTTGTTTTTTTTTAGCATGGATAGAGAGATCTTTATTAGTAAGACACATGAAGGGAAAGGAGCACAAGATATGTTTAGAACACAGACTATTGCAGAGTCATTGCTGAGCTTTACAAATCTGATGTGCCATGTACATCATAGAATGTCATAGCAGTGGATAAACTTTTCAATATCTGTCACGAAACATGGATGAACACAACAGGTCATAGATAATAGTGAATATTTATACACCGAGACTATTAATGAAATAATACAGCTAAGGCTCTTGAGATAAATTATATGGGCAAAAAGAAAAAAGTACAACACATACAAACAGCTTCCACTATTAATATGTCACTGACATATAGTGCAATTTTGGAAGTGATAGAGTTACACAACACCCAGAACAGGAACCTCCAGATGAGGAGCAGTTATCGCAGGTCCTCAGCAGTGAACATGCCCTTAGCTCTCCGCAGTATGGAGTCCTTGTTGGCATCGT
This sequence comes from Rana muscosa, assembly GCA_029206835.1. Lineage (NCBI taxonomy): Eukaryota > Metazoa > Chordata > Amphibia > Anura > Ranidae > Rana > Rana muscosa. The sequence continues at coordinate 970,215,270 of CM055117.1, forward strand.
ATGGGTGCTCTTTCGATGGAATTTCAAGCACAGCTGGAATGGAGATATTGTGGGCATCAATGGCATGGCGAATCATCTCAGCGATGAACTGATTGATCAATATGATTCCAATATCCTCATGCTGCAGAAAACCCCGGAAGGTCTCCTCTATCTCCGTCACACTCGTCTCCTTCTCCACCACCAGGAAATTCGGTTTCCGGTTCTTGTTCAGCTCTCCGACCCCTCCCAGTAAGAAGCCGGTACAGGTGTCCTCGTCCCCGATCACAGCGATCAGCTTTCCCCGGGCCATACCCGACATGATCACTCCGCTGTCAGATGAATACACACCGCCCGCCTCTGTGCTCGGAGCTGAGGAGTGTCCTTTTTGTTTGTTTTTATGTTGCCTTTAGAATCACTTTAAGTTGCTGGTCGGGTGGTCTAGATAACCTGTGGGACCTAGGTGATGAAAGGTTAGAAATGAGCTAGTGCTGGTGAGCTGTCAGCATGAAGATGGTTATATTAATTCGGAGCAGTGTAGTTATTAGCTGAGGAATTGGGAAGGGGAGTAGCCTTCAGTTTTGCATGTTTGGCAAGAATGGGTCAAAATTGTGCCTCAAATTGGACCAAAGTTAGGTAGTCAACCATATAACAAACTGTATGAAGAAAAAATGTTCAGATTTCCTGTTTGGATTTCATCTGTTGGGTATATGGCGTCTGATGAAGGAAATTTAAGTTTGTTGCAGGTAGGGTTCACTATGGCAGTTGGAGATGGAGGTCCTTCATTGGTCCAATGCCGGTGGACTGGTATAGGGTCTTGTCAACCAATGAGGAGACAATCTTGGTGTTGGTCCTGCTGTTTCCAATTCCTAGAGGATGAGGTATAGGTTATTTTATTTTTTTTTATTTTTTTCAGGTCTTCTGGAGTGTAGAGCAAACGGGAAGCCCCAGCCATATTTGATCTGATGTTGGACTAGAGTTTTTAATAGACTTTAATTTCACAGTTGTGAGGGGTTCTGGATCAGCAAAGATTTGGTAGTCATTGCCCTGGACTGAGAGCACTTCCTTTTCTCTTGCCGTTGCTCTTTAGTACAGTAAAAATGGAGCTAAGCGATGATATCTCTTGGGGGGGGGGGGGGGGCGCATGAATTTGGTGGCATACTAAGGCTTGGTGTACACTGTCAATTTTGAGCATGTTGATTGGGATAGAGGGAGCACCGTCTGAAATAATGCAATGATGGTTGATTGCAGGTCTAGGACATTTTTTAGGTATGCCCCGATTCATAGGTTAGACCAACAAGAGTGTTTTTCTTCCTCCTTGAGGCAAGTTAATGAAGAGCTTGCTATCTTTGCGCGGAGAGTCAATGTTTTGCTCATACCTATGGACTGTTGCTGCAAGGTTGTCTACCCAGGATTCTAAATTGACTGTTCCTTGGCCTAGCTCATGGATTTCCCTGGAGAGTCTTTCTGTGATGTGAATGGAAGTAGCATGCAGCATTTTTTCTAGCATGGTTTCATATTGTTTTCAACAGGTCTTATTAGAATGAGTCTGTTTCTGTGAAGGGGGGAGTACTGCATAGGTTTAGGTCTTTTTCTTCCTCCTCTCCAGTGCTGTAAGTTTAAGAGTTGGGATCGTGTGAGTAAAGGAGTAGCTGGTACTTTGCCATCTTGACTGAAGCGCTTCTCTGAGATTTCAGCTTAGACTGGTTACCCTGAGTGCCAATATGCATCATGTTTGGTGGAAGCTTCAGATCTTGGGTGTGTAGTGTGGTGTCAGGAGCAGAAAATCCTTTTTATTTACTCTTTCGTTCATGGACCGACACAGCTTCCTATTGACATAGTGGGTATTATCCGTTATTTAGGAGTGACTAGGCAGAAAAACTTGTAAAAAGTGTTGCATCACACCCTCTACAGCACTGCCCAGGGGGAGGACCCTCTGGGCATAATCCCTCTCTCTGCCCCTCGCAGGTCAGTTTTTTTCTGTCTAGCAAGGAGTAGGACATGGCTCCCTTCGGGCCCATTGGTCCGGGGAATTTTTTTTCCTGCGATCTTCGATCAACTGCCGCGACTGGGTGACAGGCTGGGTCCTCGATCCTTGTAGTCCCCCCAGTTTCGGCCATCGCGCGTGTGCCGACCCTAGCTAAGCGCTGGGTTTTCCACGACATGCCCGTCGCTCTACGGGTGGCAGGTGAGCCTACGCTCCAGGGTCTGCATCGGACCGCTCAGCTTCGGCTGACCTTGCGGCCGAGTTGCAGTAGCCTGGCCGGTGAGTTTACACTCCAAGGCTTGCATCAGACCGCTCAGCTTCGGCTGGCCTTACGGCCGAGTCACAGTAGCCTGTCCGGTGAGCTAGCGCTCCAGGGCATGCATACGATCGTTCCCTAGGGTTCAATCACAGCATGTCTGGCCGACAGTCACCTCTGTGCGCAGATGATGATCTGTCCAGAATGTCTTCCAGCATGATCCACGCAGGAAAGGTAAGTAGCTCCCCTGCTTCGGCAGGGTGACTTGGCTGGACATTCCTGGAGAGATCAAGTAAGTGGTTGTGGCCCCTTTCCTTCCTCTCTCCCTGCCTTCCCTCCTCCCTGGGCTCTGAGCTAAGGTGGCTGGGTGCTGGGGGTCACCTGGGGATGGCTCCATCTGGAGCGGGGCTACGCTGTATTGTAATTTTAAAAGATGTAATTTTGCTTACCTGTAAATGTGCCTCTCTCCCTCTATGCTGTCGGCGGCCATTTTGCGGTGGTCCGTGGCTGTTTTGGCCTCTAGTGACTGTCCGGCCATTTTCTTGTGGTTCGCGCCAATATGTATATAACGCCGCTCGGCGGCCATTTTCGTGTGGTTCGCACCCGCTTTGGCCTCTATTGACTACTCGGCGGCCATGTTTCTTAGGATTCACGCCTGTAGGTATATACCGCCGCCCGGCGGCCATCTTTTTGTGGTCCGCGGCCGCTTTTGCCTCTACTGACGGCTCGCAGCCATTTTCTTGGAGCCCACATTGTTCAATACAGCCACTTGGCGGCCATTTTGCGGTAGTCTCCGGCCTCTAGGGTGCATTTCACTGGCGCAAATTCACACAGGGAACGCTGATGAGAATCAGGCTGACACAGGCAGCGGTGGGATAGCATCACAGGCGGAACACACGGCAGCATATCGGTACCGTTCCAAGGGTGGTGAGTCCTCTGGGAGACCCTGCATCTCTGAAGCAGCTAGGAGGGTGGCCTATTGATGCCTTTCCTGGAGCCCTGTGGGTGTCAGCGCGTGGGTCAGCATGGCGTCTGAAGCAGACGTTTTTTTCCCCTGAAACACCTGAGTGATAGCTGGTGCCCCTGATGTATCTGTGGACGCTATGTCTGTTGCCAGGGTGGAAGCGGCACACGGGAACACGGGGGGTAATAAACGCCCCCGTCCCCTGCAATCTTCCGGGGATAATTCTGATGCAGAACCAGGCCCAGCTATGGCTCATGGCCCGGATTCTGATGCATCAGAGACTGCAGTGATAAAAAGAAATAAATGCGCTACCCAAAAAACACATAAATAATAACAACTCTATAGAGGGAGGTGAAGCAGCTGTGCTGGAATGTGACAAATTCAAACAAAGTGGAAGATAATAGTACAGTGCTTACATATAGGCCAGTAAAAACTGGACTGTAACTCAAATGTGACCATAAATTGAAACACACAAAAAAGTGAGAAGGGGCAGGCTGAACGCCCTACCCAATATATATAAAATGTCCACAATAATAAACAAAAACAAAAAATGTAAGAGTGTCCAAAACAGTGGGTAAATAACAAGGAATGGATGTAAAACTTCTGGCACAATTCTTCACGTGGATGGTGACATTCATGTGTGTGTGTGCTTACCAGAAACGTTGGACCCGAATGTCATACGACAGCGGATCAATCGAGCTTGAGAGTATCTCCAACAGCTGCTCCACAGGAACGTCCCCGGATCTCTGATGGATGTAGAGGTATACCGGCTAGACGATCGGATGTCTTCAATCCTGGATGGAACTGATGGATGCAGTACTTCTCGGGTCTCCAATACCCCCAAGGCTGGAGATCCCACCAGAAGACTGGCACTCTGGATCCCGGTATTCAACCGGACGATGGGATACGATCAAACTTAAATGGAAAATAACCCGACAAGGATATTGTAGAAGGACCAACTGGAGAAAACTGAAAAAACTTTTCCTCACCGATTTCATGCAAAGAAGAAAAAAATAGGGGGCTCCAATGGTGTAGGTAAAAAAAAGATGGGGTTTTTAATCAGAGAAACACCAACATACAAAGATAAAAAGTGATCACAGTTCATATATTAAAAGACAACATGGGAACCTACGGCCGGCCAGTACCGGGTCCCCAAAGTCCGGGAGATCAGGCGCAAAAAGGTGACTCGAGTATAAGCCAAGGGGGGCATTTTCAGCACAAAAAAAGTGCTGAAAAACTCGGCTTATACTCGAGTGTATGTATGTATGTGTGTATATATGTATATATGTGTGTGTGTGTATATGTATGTATGTATGTATATATATATATATATATATATATATATATATATATATATATATATATAAATAATTTTTTTTTGTATACAAATATGTATTTGCGCAGCGGTCTTTCAAATGCAATTTTTATTTGGAAAAATTACATTAATGAATTGAATTAAATAAAAAAAAAAAAAAAACTAACCAGTGAAGTTAGCCCAAATTTGTTTTGCATAATGTGAAAGATTTTACGCCACGAGAATCGTGATCTTTATTCGAAGCAAAAAAAATTGATTCTCGTTTTGGCCAGAATTGTGCAGCTCTACAGCATACTGTGTGCGCTTAAGTTCAATTGGACCTGGGGGCTTCTGTATTTTCAGGACAGTTTTGTGCCGATTTAACAATCTCCTCTCTATTCCAGCTGGGGTCCTCGCTGCAGTGTGACAGGCTCAGGCTTGCCTAGGCAAGCAACAGCTATACCTCCTGTTCACATATTATGCTGGGATCCCCGCTGTCTGCTTTTCCTGCTAGTGCCTAGGATGAGGGAAACTGCAAGGCTCCTTCTAACCAGCTCCTGGTGCTGCTCTGTGCTAGTAGAGAAGCTGAAGCCTGGTGCGCATCACTTGGGACTCTCAGGTGCCACAGCTATCTGCAGAGGAGATGGAGACCCTCCCCCATTAGCATGTTCTTATGAGTTTACCCAAAATTCTGGAGGCAGCAGGAGTGGAGGACAAGTGCACTCCTTTCAGAGGAAATTCATTATTAATTACATAATGTTTGAGATTTAGTTAAAAAAAATATGTAACAATATGGATGGAAAAGAGATGTAGACATTGGAACCAAGATACATTCTGTCTATTCGTTCCTGTTTGTCCTGATATTGGCCCCACCACAATTTTCACACATTGTATTGTTTGTGCATTGGCTTTAATTAAGATCTAAAGCCATCTTTTTTTTTTTTTTTTCTTGTTTCAGTCGGAAACCAACAGTAAAGCAATATTTTCTAAAGTCATGGTCATTACACGTAAGTAAGCAGTGGTTTGTTTTATGTGAAATGGTGAATTTTAAAGTATATGGCTAACAAAATAGATATTCCTGTGTTTGCTCTTAAAGTCTGTCGTGAAGCCTCATGCACACAAGGCCTCAACTTTTCTTAATCGTACATTACACGGGGTACTTCATATTGTATTTATAACTACTTGGGTAATGCTGTCACCTTCAGGTGAATGAACACTGGCCAAAAAAAAAAAATATTACGTTTTTAGCCAGTTTCCTAAAGTGAAGTGCGTACAGATGTCTGTCTAAATTTCTATTTTTTGTGGGCTTTAGTCCCCCGTTATGGCCAACTCTGAACACCCCTGCTGAGGTAGGGAACAGTTGTCTATGACCAGAAGGCAAAGAAGGGACTGTTCCTGGACTCAGCATTCAAGAGCAGAGAGGGCCAGTATTGTTGCCAATTGATGCTGGATTCTGCAGGCAGCAATCTCCAGGGTACAAAGCATCTGGTGACCTCGCTGGCAGGGCAGATCCTGTGGGGTACGCCTGCCGTGAGGGTTGAAGATGGCCTTCTGGCCTAGCAGCGTGGACTGATGAGGACCTCTGTAGTGGAGCATATGTGGAAGTCTTTCCATAAGAGTTTTCCCTGTGCATTTGGGGCCATACTGTATTAGTGGTTTTCAAAAGGGGCATACTGGAATGGCAGTGTGTGAAGATAGCACATATTTCTATGCTATGTGCATTTTATTGGTTTCGCATGGCACAGTAACATGTACAATTTGAGGCTCCAGGTTACTACAGGGCAGCCACAGCTCCAGCAGCTCAGCTATACTCGAGCGCAGCCTAAAGCGCATCATGTGGTATGAGGCATTGGCGGAACATCCTTAGGATGTGGAAGAAGAATAGGCTGTTCCAAATCCGGTAATCCTCTGTAGGCAAGTCTTGCTAGGAGGAATTTCAAGGTTCGGGGCCTTCTCAGACACAGAAGACCACAATGTGCTTCCGGTGGCTTAAAGCTACCTCTTATGGAGTTCTCTTTTTTTTTTTTTTTTTTTTCTTTAATCACTTGATTTGGGTCCTGGTGACCACAAAAACATATTTTCCTGTGCACCCTCACTTGCAGGAAGTAGTGTGTGCTGATTGGGCACACCCGAAGGGGGTGTTTTCACCACTGAAGTGCTTCGCTCAGCAGTACTCCATGGAATAGAAATTGTGCAAGAAATTGGGTTCTCTGGTGGTTGACATGGCCATTTCCTACTTGATTTGGACAGCTCTGTTTTTCTCTCTGTATAATGTTTAGTTGTAGTTTTTAGCTAGTTTTATATTTTCTTTGTAAGGTTATAGACTACTAAGAGTTTTCACGGTTTTTATTTCTCAGGAAACTTGCCAGACCCTGGTAAGGGCCAAGACTTTCTCAAAAAATTTACCCAAGTGTTGGAGGAAGATGAGAAGATAAGAGGGCAGCTGGAGAAACTTGTCAGTCCGACCTGTTCATGCAAGCAGGCAGAAGTGTGTGTGGTAAGTGAATTTATTAAAAACAGTTTTCCGTAAAAAAGAATTATATCTAGAACTGATAAGGCCCGAATGTGTCCAGTATGCCATGGTTTGTGTTTTTCTAGGTCTGTTTGAGTTGTTTCTCATTGACATTTGCATAGTCAAACACCACTGACATACTAGTTTGTTTTTGTTTTTTGTTTTTATGCTTTTAGGTTGTCTGAAAAAAGTTCTAATAGCTGCATGGTTGTGTGGAATAATTGTAGCATGAGCCAGCTCACTGTTTGACTATCCTTTACATCTGGTATCAGCATAATAGCAAATGGCCAGGAAGAATATGTTCTAGTCAATGTGGACACACATTATAGTTTATAGTGTTCATAGACTTTTATAATAGAATTTGACATTAATGTACAGTGGGTAGTAGTAGCACCATAGCTTAAAAAACGTGATGGTGACTGCGCTGTAGTGTATCAAATTGAATAAAACGGGGAGGGAGAGGGAGTATGAATGAAAATCGGAGGGGATGTGGCAAACAAAAGTGAAAGGTGTGGAAAGGAGGGGGAGGGGGGAGGGGAAAGTGAGGGAAAATAAAAGGCAGAGTGAGTAGGTAATTAGCTAGTACTTGGCTAACTAGCAATAGTGTGCAATGTGCACAGTGACACAAATGTACGTGCACTAATAGAGGACTGATCAAAATATACAATCAGAAAAAAGAAAAAATATGTAACACAGTGAATAATGAGCAATATTGTGACATATAGAACCAATATCTAAATGATCCAAATGTACAACACGTGTTAAAAAATGTAATCACTAGAACATATTGATAATCCACAAACATGATCCATAAATGGGAAGAATAGGATGAATGGAATAACACACTCAGTGCATAAGTGAACTAAACTAATAAAGAAAGCCTAATTAGGACGTAGCACAGACACACCGCCAGCAGATCCGAGAGGAGACGAGCTCGCCGCTCGTAAGGATTCAATACCCCGTTTTCACTTTTAAATGTGAGTTTTTTTTACTCTAGTTTTAATAAATGCCCTTAGCGGTTTCAGACCCACACTATTTCTCCTTCCTTATTTTTTCAAAATTCCAACTTTGTGACTGCCGCTGCTGACACCTGAGGGTTGCATCCATTGCACCATAGATGCCACACTCTTTCCCACTGGCACGAGCTCGGCGCTCGTTTGGATTGAGGTCCACGCTCACTCTACTACAAGTGAGTGTGTGAATGTATGCACCAGCTATCCACCTTGCTGCACTCACAAAGTTGCGCTATTGATGTGCCTTTTGTTTGTTTTCTCATATATACTCCAATGAGTAACGGTGCCACAAAGACCAGGCCATAAGGACGCGATACCCCCTTCACTACAGAGAGCTGCTGTATACCGCCCCCCCTCCAACAGGGAGGTAAGCTAGGTGCAGTGGCGGAATTTTCATGGTCGCAGCAGTCGCAGTTGCGACTGGGCCCTGTAGTTCTGCCAAGTCCCGGGGGCCCGCCACCCGCCCGTCACGGTGTTGCTGGCAGGGGAGGACTGACCATTCGGCCAGATTATAGCTGCCCCGCCTCTTCACTGCCCCCTCAGCCAATAGGCACATGCTGTACACGCCCCCTTCCACAGCGCGGCTTTTTTGACCCAAGAGCAGGAGATGAGGAGAGGAGAGGGAGGCGGGGACACAGCCTGCAGTGTGGGACGGACTGCTGCCTGATAAGGTAAGCTGGCTGAGCTTTACTTAATGGATTCTTGTCGATGGATTAGCCTGGTGAGCAGTGAGGGAGAGGATGTGTTACCTCTAGAAGAGCTCCTCCTGTCTCTGAGGCTATTAGATTGATTTTGTGTGTGAGAAGAGCACTGCTGCTGGAGGAAGAACATGTCCTGAATGTCTCCCCCAATCTCTACTAACTACATCTCCTACTCATTAGCTGCCCACCACTAAACAAGCACAGTCCCCTCCTCTCCTGTATTACCAACTAATGTGTCTGTGAGCTGCTGGGGCACAACAAGTCCCAGCATGCCAGGAGATGGGGGCAGCAGTGTGTTCAATCAGGCTGATTTTTGGGTAAAAAATGCTGGTATATACTGTGTGTGTGTGTGTGTATATACTGCAGCCATTCTCAACCAGGGTTCCGTGGAACCCTGGGGTTCCTCCAGAGGTTGCTAGGGGTTCCTTGAGCTGTGGCTGATGAACCACCTATTTGACCTAAATTAAGGACTATTTCATGATGCCTACAGAGTTCAAGGTTCAGCACCACTTAGCAAAGCCAGCAGCATGACACCAAATATCTCTTTAGCTGTCTTTAAGGGTGGCATTCTGAACACCACTTTAAGGGGGACATTCTTCCTATTGACCACCAATATAAGGGGCATTGTTCCTATTGAGCCCTCATGATTTGGTTTTAGTAAGGGTTCCTCGAGACATGAAAATTATTTTTGGGGTTCCTCTAGGGTTAAAAGGTTGAGAAAGCCTGATATACTGTATGGTATAGTGTGTGTGTTTGTATATACTGTGTGTGTGTGTGTGTGTGTGTGTGTGTATCTACTGTATGTATAGGGGTCTGTACTAAGGGGGGCTGTGTAATACACCGTGGATCTGCACTAAGGGGGTGTGTATATACTGCGGGGGTCTGCACCAAGTGGGGTGTCTATACTGCGGGGTTCTGTACTAAGGGGGGCTGTGTAATACACTGTGGGTCTGCACTAAGGGGGTGTCTATACTGCAGGGGTCTGCACTAAGATGGTGTCTATACTGCGGGGGTCTGCACTAAGAGGGTGTCTATACTGCGGGGGTCTGCACTAAGAGGGTGTCTATGCTGTGGGGGTCTGCACTAAGAGGGTGTCTATGCTGCGGGGGTCTGCGCTAAGAGGGTGTCTATGCTGCGGGAGTCTGCGCTAAGAGGGTGTCTATACTGCGGGGGTCTGCACTAAGAGGGTGTCTATACTGCGGGGGTCTGCACTAAGAGGGTGTCTATACTGCGGGGGTCTGCACTAAGAGGGTGTCTATACTGCGGGGGTCTGCACTAAGATGGTGTCTATACTGCGGGGGTCTGCACTAAGGGGGTGTCTATACTGCGGGGGTCTGCACTAAGAGGGTGTCTATACTGCGGGGGTCTGCACTAAGAGGGTGTCTATACTGCGGGGGTCTGCACTAAGGGGGTGTCTATACTGCGGGGGTCTGCACTAAGAGGGTGTCCATACTGTGGGGGTCTGCACTGAGGGTGTCTATGCTGCGGGGGTCTGCACTAAGGGGGTGTCTATACTGCGGGCGTCTGCACTAAGAGGGTGTCTATACTGCGGGGGTCTGCACTAAGAGGGTGTCTATGCTGCGGGGGCCTGCACTAAGGGGGTGTCTATACTGTGGGTGTCTGCACTAAGAGGATCTCTATACTGTGGGGGTCTGCACTAAGAGGGTGTCTATGCTGCGGGGGTCTGCACTAAGAGGGCGTCTATACTGCGGGGGTCTGCACTAAGAGGGCGTCTATACTGCGGGGGTCTGCACTAAGAGGGTGTCTATACTGCGGGGGTCTGCACTAAGGGGGTGTCAATACTGCGGGGGGTCTGCACTAAGAGGGTGTCTATACTGCCGGGATCTACACTAAGGGGGGTGTCTATACTGCGGAGGTCTGCACTAAGAGGGTGTCTATACTGCGGGGGTCTGCACTAAGGGGGGTGTCTATACTGTGGGGGTCTGCACTAAGAGGGTGTCTATACTGCGGGGGTCTGCACTAAGAGGGTGTCTATACTGCCGGGATCTACACTAAGGGGGGTGTCTATACTGCGGAGGTCTGCACTAAGAGGGTGTCTATACTGCGGGGGTCTGCACTAAGGGGGTGTCTATACTGTGGGGGTCTGCACTAAGAGGATCTCTATACTGTGGGGGTCTGCACTAAGAGGGTGTCTATGCTGCGGGGGTCTGCACTAAGAGGGCGTCTATACTGCGGGGGTCTGCACTAAGAGGGTGTCTATACTGCGGGGGTCTGCACTAAGAGGGTGTCTATACTGCGGGGGTCTGCACTAAGGGGGTGTCAATACTGCGGGGGGTCTGCACTAAGAGGGTGTCTATACTGCCGGAATCTACACTAAGGGGGGTGTCTATACTGCGGAGGTCTGCACTAAGAGGGTGTCTATACTGCGGGGGTCTCCACTAAGGGGGGTGTCTATACTGTGGGGGTCTGCACTAAGAGGGTGTCTATACTGCGGGGGTCTGCACTAAGAGGGTGTCTACCCGCAGTAAAGTATAGACAAAGATAAAGTATCAAAATCATGCTTTTCGGGGGGGGGGGGGGGGCCCTTCATGATTTCTTGCACCGGGGCCCTGAAGTTTCTAGTTACGCCTCTGGCTAGGTGTGACCACAGGGTGGACGTCACAGGATTTTCTCCAAGCACTCCATTGGTGACGGGACTTTATCTATATATGACTCATCCATATACTATATATTTATAAAAAGTTATTTTGGAAGTATCGGGAAGTCACCACCAGGACCTATTTGGGACTGTCTTTCTTTATTAGTTTAGTTCACTTATGCACTGAGTGTGTTATTCCATTCATCCTATCCATCCTATTCTTCCCATTTATGGATCATGTTTGTGGATTATCAATATGTTCTAGTGATTAAATTTTTTAACACGTGTTGCACATTTGGATCATTTAGATATTGGTTCTATATGTCACAATATTGCTCATTATTCACTGTGTTACATATTTTTTCTTTTTTCTGATTGTATATTTTGATCAGTCCTCTATTAGTGCACGTACATTTGTGTCACTGTGCACATTGCACACTATTGCTAGTTAGCCAAGTACTAGCTAATTACCTACTCACTCTGCCTTTTATTTTCCCTCACTTTCCCCTCCCCCTCCTTTCCACACCTTTCACTTTTGTTTGCCACATCCCCTCCGATTTTCATTCATACTCCCTCTCCCTCCCCGTTTTATTCAATTTGATACACTACAGCGCAGTCACCATCACGTTTTTTATACTTTATTGTTCACTTGGACCAGACCCTTCGGTGATTGCTGCAGTATCCCATCCGTTCCCTACCATTCCCCTACACCTCCCACCCGTTTCACTACTCAGCTAGCGCGAGGGTTTTGTCTGTTTTATTTTTAGCACCATAGCTTGCCCTTGGTTCTTGTGAGATAAAATGCTTTAACACTGTGTCTTAAAGAGGAAGTAAACCCTCACCCTGCAAGACAAAGGCATAATGAGCTAGTATGCATAGCATGCTAGCTCATTATGTATTACTTGCCTGAGATCGAAGCCCCCGCAGTGACCCTCGTTCCTCTCTTCCGCTGCCGCCATGATACCCAGAGCGACTTCCGGGTATCGCCGCTGTGACTGGCCGGAGTAGCGATGACGTCACATGCACGCGGAACCAGCACGATCCCCGCGCATGCGTGCGGTTCCGGCTCTATCCCATTGAAGACCCGGCACACTCGGTGCGCCTGCGCTGATTTTCTCCAAATATCTCCTTAACCGTGTAGATTAAGGAGATATTGCAAGCACCTACAGGTAAGCCTTAATGTAGGCTTACCTGTAGGTGCAAGTAGTATCAGAGGGTTTACAACCACTTTAATCATAAATTACAGGAGAGTCAATTCATAGACTATTGGGTAATGCTCTGGCTCCAGGTGATTGGACACTGACAAATAGCAAAGCTTGACATTGCTGAACATAACCCTTCCCAGCATTACCCCAGTTTTTTGCAAGTGACCGGAGGTGATGGATGTGTCCCTCTGCTGAGAGAATCTTTTCAGTTTTCAATGCACAAAATTCTGCTTGAACTTAAAGAGGAAGTAAACCCTGATGGGTTTTACTTCCTCTTTATTTCCCTGCAAAGGTAAAGCATAATGGGCTACTATGCATCAAAGCCTGCGATGTTCCCACTGTCCCCTCTGGCACAAAGCGTCCACCTTCACCCCTCTTCCTTCCGGGGGCCACGAACTCTGGTGTTCTGTCGAAGTGCCCGGCATGTACTGTGCATGCGTCGTGTGGGACTGCACAGCAGCTGATTTGCCGATCAGCTGCCCTGACTTAACCATGGCGCATGCACATGTCGTAGGAGGTATCTCTCGATGGGAGATACCATTTCACGGGCACAATTGAAACCTACACAAACGGCAGGGGGAGACTGTAGTTCTCAGATTGTGCCTCTTGATAGCGGGCACTTCTTGACAGAACACCGGCTCTGTTACTGGCCGGAGTCAGGTGACGTCACTCCATCGCATGCGCGCATGATTCCTTTAGAAATCCGATCGTGCCCTTTCTAAAGTGCACTTGCGCCGATTAGATTGGCACACTCGTACATTGTAAATATCTCCTAAGCCGTGCAGGTTTAGGAGATATTTCCAGCACCTACAGGTAAGCCTTAATATAGGTTTACCTGTAGGTAAAAGTGGTTGTACTAAGTTTACAACCACTTAATTTCTCTGCATAGCCTAGTTGCTCTATAGCAGTGGCAGTTTTGTGCATTGGTCCCTAGGGATGGGTAATCACAAAGGGACAGTGGCTGGACCCCGCTGGAAGAACAGGGAAGGCCTGTAATTCTGCATTGGCACTAAATCCTGTATGTAGTGCCGATTTTGGAAGGCAGTTGCACCTGTGTGTATGCTGGGTGCGGTGCTTTACAGGTCCAAGGCTATGGTCCAGTGTGGTAGAACCCAATCCCTTAACACACCCTATAGTGTGCTTACCCCGGAGAAGGTGAAGATTGAGCCAGTTACTGTAAGTGCCCCTGATGTAGGGGGTCCTCTTGTGCTGTCTCCCTGTCTTCGGAAGGTCTGTGGGACTTATGGTATGGGCAATGGTTTTGTCGCCACGCCTGTTAGAGCTGTAGACCCTGGCTGGTTGTGCAACTAGAGGGAGCTGTGGGCATCCTTTTGGTGGCACAGGGTGCATGCGTCACCTTATTAGTGTTACATTGACCTGGAACAAGCATACCCTTTCTCTCGGCCTACCCATACTCCTGTCCAGCCAAGTAAGGAATTCCCTAACATGGTGGTTCTTCAGCCAAGACTTCACAATAGGGAACTTTTTCCTTATCACTGGAAAATTATAAAAACAGATGCCAGTGTTTAAGGCTGGGGAAGAGAGTTCCACAGCCCTTCACGGACCAGGGAGCATGGTTATCTATGAAAGCCAAGCTCTCCCCATCACCATCCTGGAGCTCAGAGCAGTAAGGATGACTCTGCAACACTGGGCTTCCCTACTGCAAGGAGACCCAACCAGGGTGCAGTCAAACATTGCCATGGCTGTGGCCTACATCAATTATCAAGCAGAACAGAGACTCACTGCCCAGCAGTCTCTGTATCCCAGGAGTGCACAACTGGAAAGCAGATTACCTCAGCCGCCACACCTTCAACCTGATATATCAAGCTAATTTATGCCTCCCGACCCTCTTTTTCCTGTTGTTCAGGGACAACCTTATTTCCCGTTTTCTGAATTCTGCATGCTGCCTCTCACTTCCTGAAAACGTTGTCCCTCTCGCCTACACAGGCATGCCTACTGTTCATTCTAACTGCCCCTGTCTTGCCCAGCTCCACCCCCATCTCTCCTATCCTTAGAAAGAGGAGGATAACTTCCTTTCTGCACAGCCACATTTTGGTTACTAGCTGCCTGAGAGAGGCAGAGAACAGGCAAGCTTGGTAAGTATGTTCTGCTCACTGCACGTGGCTAAAGCAGCACATGGCACACACAGAGACAGTCAGTCAAAAATTATTTTCTTTCTCGTACATCACGGGACACAGAGCGACATAGTCATTACTAATGGGTTATATAGATACCGTCAGGTGCTGGCACTGGCAACTTCCAAAACCGGAAGTACCCTCCCCTATATAAGCCCCTCCCATCCGGGAGCACCTCAGTTTTTTGCCAGTGTCTAAGGTGTTGGCCAAGAAGAAACATGTGTTTTTCACTGAGCTTGCGTACAGGTTCTTTTGGGCCTCAGTAAGCTATTCCGGATCCGACCAAAAAAGCTTCATAGCTAAACGGTCGGTACCCGGGCCTTGCAGAGAAGAGCAAGGTTTTGCCTGTAATGCTTCTCTTAGGAGAGCTGGACCCTGGGATCCAGAGCTCTGGTCATACCCACGACCAAGATGTTTTCTGTGCAGGGTGCTATACAGGTCCAGGGGAGTGGAATCCTTGGGAACCCGGTCCCTGAAGGTTTGATTACAATGCCTGCCGTGATAGGTGAAGTTTGGGCTTTTGTGGACCAAACAAAGTCCTGCGGCGGGGAACAGGTAAGTGGGGGCCCCCAGGAACTTGGTTCTATTGGGGGACCCCCAAGCCTAATTTGTCTTTCTGTCTGTTACCTAATGGTATTCCCGCAAAATTCTGTGCATGCCTGTAACTACTAAAAAAAAATGTAATAATTTTTAATGGTGGTCAAGAAAAAAAAATTTTTTTTTTTTATATATATTTAATATATTAGACTGCGGTACCTGTGTTTGTCCACTAGAGGCCGCTGTGGAATGTTTTCTTGTCATGTGGACTAGTTTCTTCTCAGCAGAGCAAGTCCAGGCAGATGGTGAGTTCTCTCATGGGAAACTGCTTCCTCTGCCATGTTGCAATGCTCGTCCATCCCCCGGCCTGCGGCAAAGAGGGGCCCTGGCTCTTGTCCCTAGTTTCCATTTTTTCGAAATTAGCGCCAAAGGCGCACGTGGCTGTGCGCGTGCACGCGCCTCTATATATAGAGGTGAGCCGGAAAAGGGGGCGGAGCCTGGGGGATGACGCTCTGTGCGCGCCGCAGCGCTTCTGCGCATGTGCGGGCATCCCAGCATGATAAAAATCACAATATTGTGTGGTGAGCTGGCTATGAAGTGCAGAGACAGAGCTGGCAACATTTAAAAAAGGGCATACAGCAAGCGGTTGATACAGGCATCCCCTAGAAAGGCACATTAGTAGACACCAACTGTTTCTTATAGCAGCATTTATGCTAGACTATTGTCAGTAACTGGTGTATTTCGGCTGGAATACCTCAGCTTTGTGGCTTAGGAATATGCCGTCTAAAAACTCCGGGACTAGAAATTCCAGGAGGAATAGGGGGTCTCCATCGGGCTCTGAGGATCTTGGGCATGCTTTGGCTGCACCAGTCTCCCCTGAAGAATCAGAGGTTAGTGACCGTAGAGCACCCTCAGGAGTACCTGGTACTGTGGCTGTCCTCAGTTCACCTGCTCCTGTGTATGTAACAGAGGAGGTTTTTTCCTCAGCTCTGGGAGGGCTGGAAGAAAGATTGTCAGCATTGATCGCGGCTTCCCTGTCACAGGAGAAAAGCGCCCGATCTCCGTCTCCTCCCTCAGAGTGCCTGTTAACAGAGCAACAGTCCCATACAGGGATCGACCTACCTGAAGGGGATCAGGATGAGGTCGATTCGGTTGTAGAGGAATCAACAGTGGAAGAGCCGTTCTCAGCATCACATGCTGAAAGGTTATGGGTTCAGTCCCTGACTAATATGGTCCGATCAGCATTTAAAATGCCACTTGCGGAGCCATCATCCACTTCTGTCTCCTCGTTGGGGTCGCTAAAAGCTCCCCAGACTGTTTGTTCCTTTCCGATCCATCCTTTACTGGAAGGGCTCATTTACCAGGATTGGGAGCATCCTGACAAAATATTTACTCCCCCTAAGAGATTTCCGGTGGTCTATCCCATGGAGGATAAGTTCATCAGAAAATGGAAGGTCCCTACAGTGGACGCAGCCATCTCGTGTGTGAATAAATCACTGACATGTCCGGTGGATAATGTCCAAATGTTCAAGGACCCAATAGATAAAAAATTGGAGTCCTTATTAAAATCTGCTTTTTCTACAGCAGGATTGGTGACACAACCAGCAGTGGCAGCTATTGGGGTCTGCCAAGCAGTGAAGGATCAGTTGAAACAGGTCTTAAGGGACTTGCCAGATCAGCAGGCTCTTGCCCTAGCTGATCTACCTAGAGCCTTATGCTTTGCGGTGGACGCCATAAAGGATTCAATCCATCAGGCCTCCCGCCTTACGCTGTCTGTAGTACATATGCGCAGGCTTCTATGGCTCAAAAACTGGTCTGCTGAAGCTCCCTGTAAAAAATTGCTGGTCAGCTTCCCATTTCATGGTGAGCGCTTATTCGGGGAGGACCTGGACAAGTATATCCAGAGAATTTCCAGCGGTAAAAGTACACTTTTGCCAGTTAAAAATAGAGTTAGAGGTCCCTCTTTTAAGAGGCCGGCTTCTCCAGTCCCTAGGACATCGGCTGTGAAACAGTTCCGACGGCCTCCTCGGTCAAATCCGGAGGTAAAAATCAGGGACAGTTGCAGGGTAACAAGAAGCCCTGGAGCAGGAGAGGTACAAAACCTCCCCCAAAGTCAAATGCATGAAGGGTTGCCCCCACTCAATCGGGTGGGGGGAAGACTTCAGTTGTTCACAGAGACCTGGCGGGACACGATCCGAGACAGATGGGTGCTCTCCGCAGTAAATCTGGGATACAAATTGGAGTTAAAAAACTCCCCTCCTTCCCGCTTTATAAGGTCAAACGTGCCAAGGGATCCCCAGAAGAGAGGATCCCTCCTGTTGGCACTGGAACAATTATTGCTCCAAGCAGTAATTATAGAGGTTCCCCTGGAAGAATGGGGGTTCGGGTTTTACTCAAACCTCTTTACAGTTCCGAAGCCAAACGGGGACGTGAGGCCCATATTAAATCTAAAAGGGCTAAACAAATTCCTACATATCAGGACTTTCCGGATGGAGTCGATCCGATCGGTAGCCACTGCCCTAAAGGGGAGGAATGGTTAGCCTCGATCGACATCAAAGATGCTTATTTGCACATTCCCATCTTTCCAGCCCACCAAAAATTTCTACGCTTTGCGGTAGAAGGGCGCCATTTTCAGTTCAGAGCCTTACCCTTCGGTCTGGCCACAGCACCAAGAGTGTTCACAAAAATTCTGGCCCCATTATTGGCCAATCTAAGGACACGAGGTGTAACGATAATGGCATATCTAGACGACTTGTTGCTGATAGACCACTCAGTGGAAAAACTAGAAGTGGTTGTTCACGAGACAATCAAGTTTCTGGAATATCACGGTTGGATTATCAACCGAGACAAGTCAGCCCTAAAACCAGTCAAAAGTCTGGAATACTTGGGGCTAAGGCTGGATTCAGACCAGAGAAAAATTTTCTTGCCTCAAGAAAAGGGGTCGTCTTTGAGAGATTTGATCCACTTAGTGGGTTCAAAAAGACAGCCATCCATACGCCTGTGCATGAGGCTGCTGGGAAAAATGGTGGCATCATTCGAAGCAGTACCCTACGGTCAATTCCATTCAAGGAAATTGCAAAGGGCCATACTGTCAGCCTGGAACAAGAAAGTTCAGGCTCTGGACTTACCAATATCCTTGTCCCCTTCCGTTCGCAAGAGCCTCCGCTGGTGGTTGGTTCCCCAGAATCTGGAGAGAGGGAAATCCTTCAGTCCGATTTCCTGGAAGGTGGTCACTACAGATGCCAGCCTTATAGGCTGGGGAGCAGTACTGGAGCAATGGTCTCTCCAGGGCAAGTGGTCAGAAGCAGAAAAGGCCCTGCCCATCAATCTCTTAGAGATACGAGCAGCCCGGTATGCCCTAGTAGCATGGACATCCAAACTCCAAGGGTCTCCTGTCAGAGTTCAATCAGACAATGCCACAGCAGTGGCATATATCAATCGTCAGGGGGGCACCAGGAGTCGTGCAGCCCAAAGGGAAGTAAATTACATCCTGAGATGGGCAGAAAGATATGTCCCAGCCATATCTGCGGTATTCATTCCAGGAGTGGAGAATTGGAAGGCGGACTTTCTAAGTCGCCAACAATTATGCCCAGGGGAATGGTCCCTTCATCCCGAGGTTTTCCGGACAATATGTCAGCGGTGGGGAACACCGGATGTAGATCTGCTAGCATCCAGATTCAACACAAAAGTGGACAGGTTTGTCTCTTGGACAAGGGATCCCCTAGCGTGCGGCTCGGATGCCCTAGTGTTCCCTTGGGATCAGTTCAAGCTGATATATGCATTCCCACCGCCACAATTGTTACCTCGATTACTCCGCAGAATCAGGGTAGAAAAGAAACCAGTGATTCTGGTGGCTCCAGCGTGGCCCCGAAGAACATGGTACGCGGAGATTGTAAAAATGTCTGTGGGGAGTCCTTGGACCCTCCCACATCGTCTGGACCTGCTTTCGCAAGGACCGATATACCACCCTTCCTTACCAGCCCTAGGTTTGACGGCCTGGCTATTGAAGCCCACATTCTAAAAAAGAGAGGGCTCTCTAATTCTGTGGTATCTACCATGATCAATGCCAGGAAGCCGGTATCCAGGCAGATCTACTATAGAATCTGGAAGGCGTACATCGCCTGGTGTGAGGCCAAGAAATGGCATCCACGTAAATACGTAATAGGTAGGATTCTGGACTTCCTACAATGGGCTGTAGATAGGAAGCTTGCCTTGAGTACTATCAAGGGTCAGATTTCGGCCTTGTCAATATTTTTTCAAAGGCCCTTGGCTTCGCATTCACTAGTCAAAGCCTTTATACAAGGAGTGATGCGTATTAGTCCTCCGGTTAATATTCCCATATGTCCATGGGATCTAAACTTGGTTCTGTCGGTTCTACAGAAACAACCATTTGAACCATTGCAGCATATTTCCTTGGTGCTTCTCACCAGGAAATTGATTTTTCTAGTAGCCATTTGTTCGGCTAAAAGAGTATCGGAATTAGCAGCTATGTCCTGTAAGGAGCCATATCTGGTTATCCATAAGGACAGAGTAGTGTTACGTCCTCATCCAGCCTTTCTTCCTAAGGTGGTATCGAGTTTTCATTTGAACCAAGATGTGGTTCTTCCTTTTTTCCCCAAACCTACTTCGGTAGAGGAAAAGTTATTGCATTCTTTGGATGTAGTAAGAGCAGTTAAAGCTTATCTAAAAGCCACTGCTCAGATTCGCAGAACGGATACTTTGTTTATTCTGCCGGAAGGCCCCAGAAAGGGTCAGGCAGCGTCAAAATCTACTTTAGCCAAGTGGATTCGACAGGTCATAATACAAGCCTATGGCTTGAGAAGGAGACCGCCTCCGTTCAAAGTTAGAGCGCACTCCACGAGAGCAGTTGGAACTTCATGGGCAGTGCATCACCAGGCCTCCCTGGCTCAAATCTGTAAGGCCGCAACATGGTCTTCAGTTCACACGTTTACTAGGTTCTACCAGGTGGACGTTAGAAGTCAGGAGGATGTCGCCTTTGGGCGCAGTGTGTTGCAGGCCGCAAAAGATCCTCATGTCTGATAGCGCTCAGCTTATATATGGTGTATCCCCCCCCTCATTTGGCATTGCTTTAGGACATCCCATTAGTAATGACTATGTCGCTCTGTGTCCCGTGATGTACGAGAAAGAAAATAGGATTTTTATAACAGCTTACCTGTAAAATCCTTTTCTTGGAGTACATCACGGGACACAGAGCTCCCGCCCCTCTTTGGGGACACTTATTGCTTTGCTACAAAACTGAGGTGCTCCTGGATGGGAGGGGCTTATATAGGGGAGGGTACTTCCGGTTTTGGAAGTTGCCAGTGCCAGCACCTGACGGTATCTATATAACCCATTAGTAATGACTATGTCGCTCTGTGTCCCGTGATGTACTCCAAGAAAAGGATTTTACAGGTAAGCTGTTATAAAAATCCTATTTTTCACCTTTGAAAATTGGCAACTTTGAAAAGGTGCCTGCACCACTTTGATGCAACTTTTGATGCGTCTTTTTAACCCAGAGTGTAAAGTTTGATCAAAGCTACACTCAGTCGCACTCTAAATTGCACAGCTTTGGAGTCGCACTAGTGTAAACCTAAGGCTAGAGTGCAGCTTTGATCCAACTTTACGCTCTCTGGATCAAAGTTGCATCAAAGCATTGCAGATTACTTTTAAAGTTGCTGATTTTCAAAGTCGCATAGATGGGAACGGGTGTCATTGAAATCAAAAGGCTGTGACTTGTCATGCAACTTTGGACACAAAGTTGCATGACAAGTCATACTAGTGGAAACAGAGCCTTAGTCTACATTTCCACTATTGTGACCCCAAAGTTTCACGATAGAGTGCAGCTTTGATCCAACTTTACACTCTCTAAATCATAGTCGCATCAAAGCATTGCAGGTACCCTTTCAAAGTCGCATAGATGGGAACGGGTGCCATTGAAATCAATGGGCTGGGACCTGTCATGCAGCTTTGTGTCCAAAGTCGGATGACAAGTCGCACTAATGGAAACGGAGCCTTAGTGTGATTGCCTGTACTATGATCATTGTAGACTGTGATCTGAGACCCCAGAGCTACACTGACAGTCCCCCCCCCCCTCCCCCCTGTGTTGGCTCCCTTCTCCTGTGCACAGCTATACTGTATATGTTTATTTCTTAATTTTGTCATGAATTAGGATGTACAATGAGAGAACACTGGGCGGGAACCTGATCAGCTCCTCCCATCCTGTATACGCCCACTGGCTACACAGGAACAGTGTCCTTCCCAGGAAGTGATGTAACTAGCTTTCAGTAACCACACCCACTGGCTGCTTTTAGGCTCAGAAGGAAGTAGATTTGAAGTCCTGTAATGGGACTGGATACTGCAAAATAAAGGTAGAAAAACTGGGATTTTTTTATTTTGAAAGGTAAGGCTGAACTTGGCTCACATTAATAATTGCAGGGGAGAATTTAAGTGTTGGGGTGGACTGCCACTTTAAGAACAAATCTCCTCCTGCACTTTTACGCACCCACTCCACCAGATCAGTGGGAGTTTCCTGGGCGTTCTGGCACTAGGCCTCCGTAGCTCAGCTTTGTAGGGCCACCTCCTGGTCCCCTGTTAATGCCTTTTCAAAGGACGTCCAGTCTTCTGCAGATGTAGCTTTTGGCCACATGGGTTCTTGCAGCGACACTCTAAAGTTGGATCTGTTGAACCTTGTTGTTGTTGGGGCTGTTGGCACGATTTTGTTGGCCTAGTTGTTGCCCACCCCTCTCATTCTTTGCATGAGGATGTCCCAGGGTCTATGAATACTCAGCCCATATCCTGTACTGTACGTTTAAGATGAGAGTAATTTGACTTGTATGTAAATTCCATATCTTGGAGTGCATTACAGGACGAAAGCCACCCTCCCATCTATTCCTTGGTAAGTCTGCATTGCTCCCAGGGGGAAGTATCCTCAATAGCTTTGCCAGTGTCCAGTCACCTGAAGGTATGAGCCTATAACCCAGGGTCTATGAATATTTGGAATTTTTAGAAGCAAGTCAAAATTCCTCTTATTAGCAGACAACCAATTTGTTTTATATTTTTCTTCAAAAAGCGTGATATTACAAAGAAACTGGGCAATCCTAAGCAGCCAACAAACCCTTTTCTAGAGATGATGAAATTCCTGCTTGAGCGGATAGCACCTGTGCACATTGATGCAGAATCCATAAGGTAAGATCTGTTTTTCTTTTTTTACAGCTTGTTATAATAGAATTTTATTTTTGTTAGAAAAGAAATAAGTAAGGAATGACATTGATGCTTCACAGTAACAACTGGGGAAATGTTATCGTAGACTGGTCACTGTGATTTATATTGCTGCAGGACAACTTCAGTTACACAAAGTATGAAATCTGAAACTGTAACATGTTTAAACAAATTGAAACAAATTAAGCACCAAAACATTACATCTTTCTTTTTCGTACATCACGGGACACAGAGCGACTTAGTCATTACTAATGGGTTATATAGATTACCTTCAGGTGTTGGCACTGGCCAATTCCAAACCGGAAGTACCCTCCCCTATATAAGCCCCTCCCACCCGGGAGCACCTCAGTTTTTTGCCAGTGTCTAAGGTGTTGGCCAAAGAGTAACATGTGTTTTCACTGGGCTTGCGTACAGGTTCTTTTGGGCCTTAGTAAGCTGTTCCGGATCCCACCAAAAAAGCTTCATAGCTAAACGGTCGGTACCCGGGCCTTGCAGCAGAAGAGCAAGGTTTTGCCTGTAATGCTTCTCTTAGGAGGGCTGGACCCTGGGATCCAGAGCTCTGGTCATACCCACGACCAAGATGTTGTCTGTGCAGTGTGCTATACAGGTCCAGGGGAGTGGAATCCTTGGGAACCCGGTCCCTGAAGGTTTAATTACAATGCCTGCCGTGATAGGTGAAGTTTGGACTTCTGTGGACCAAACAAAGTCCTGCGGCGGGGATCAGGTAAGTGGGGGCCCCCAGGAACTTGGTTCTATTGGGGGACCCCCAAGCCTAATTTGTCTTTCTGTCTGTTACCTAACGGTATTCCCGCTAAATATCTGTGTTTGCCTATAACTACTGAAAATGTAAAATTTTAATAGTAGTCAAGAAAAAAAAAAAAAAACAGGGACCGCGGTACCTGTGTTAAACCACTAGAGGCCGCTGTAGTCCATTTTTCTTGTCATGTGGATCTTTGGTTTTCTCAAGTCAAAAGATCCAGGCAGCTGGTAAGTTTCTCTGTGGGAATCCACTTCCTCTGCCCTGTTGCTGCGCTCATCCACCGTACAGGCCCTCCGGCAAAAAGGGCCCTGGCTCCTAGTCCCCTGTTTGATTTCGAAAAGGGCGCCAATGGCGCACGGGCGCGCGCGCGGGCGCGTGCACGCGCCTCCTATGAAAAAAAAGGGGCGGGGCGGGTGGATGACGCTCGATGCGCGCCGCGGCGCTTCTGCGCATGTGCGGGCGTCCCAGCATGGTTAAAAGACACAGTACAAGTGTCAGCTGCATGCAAACAGAGCTAGCAACAAACAGTGGGCAACAGAGGCGGTTGATGCAGGCATCCCCATAGAAAGGCACTTTAGTGGACACCAGCTGGTATATAGCAGCACCTGTGTTAGACTATTACCAGCAAAATTGGTGTATGACGACGGGAATACCTCAGCTTTGTGCTTAAAGGATATGTCGTCCAGACGCTCCGGAAATAGATCTTCCAGGAAGCCAAAGGGGTCTCCATCGGGCTCTGAGGATATTGGGCATGCTTGTACTGCACCAATCTCCCCTGAGAATTCAGAGGTCAGTAGCCGTAGAAACCCCGCAGGAATGCCTGGTGCTGCGGCTGTCCCCAGTCCACCTGCTCCTGTATATATAACAGAGGAGGTTTTATCCTCAACTCTGGGAGGATTGGAAGAGAGATTAACAGCATTGATCGCTGCTTCCCTGTCTCAGGAAAAGCGCGTCCGATCTCCGTCTCCTCCTTCAGAGTGCCTGTTAGTGAAGGAACAGCCCCACACAGAGATCGACCTACCTGAAGGGGATCAGGATGAGGTTGATTCAGTTATGGAGGAATCAACAGTGGAAGAACCTTTCTCAGCTTCTCAGGCTGAAAGATTATGGGTTCAGTCTCTGACTAATATGGTCCGATCAGCATTTAAAATGCCTCTGGCGGAACCACCATCCACTACGGTTTCCTCGCTGGGGTCGCTAAAAGCTCCCCAGGCTGTCTGTTCCTTCCCAATCCACCCTTTATTAGAAGGGCTTATTTACCAGGATTGGGAGCATCCTGATAAAATATTTGCTCCCCCCAAGAGATTTCCGGTGATCTATCCCATGGAGGATAAGTTCATAAGAAAATGGAGGGTCCCTACAGTGGACGCAGCCATCTCTTCTGTTAACAAATCACTGACATGTCCAGTAGATAATGTTCCAATGTTCAAAGACCCAATAGATAAAAAATTGGAGTCTTTACTAAAATCTGCTTTCTCTACAGCAAGTTTGGTGACACAACCTGCGGTAGCAGCGATTGGAGTCTGCCAAGCAGTGAAAGATCAGTTGAAACAAGTCTTAAGGGACTTACCAGATCAGCAGGCTCTTGCCCTAGCTGACCTGCCTAGAGCCTTGTGTTTTGCGGTGGACGCCATAAAGGATACAATCCAACAGGCCTCCCGCTTTACGCTGTCTATAGTACATATGCGTAGGCTTCTGTGGCTCAAAAACTGGTCTGCTGAAGCTCCCTGTATAGCTTCCCATTTCATGGAGAACGCTTATTTGGAGAAGATCTGGACAAATATATCCAGAAAATTTCTGCCGGTAAAAGTTCACTCTTACCGGTTAAGAACAAGGGTAGAAGTCCTTCTTTTAAGAGGCCTACTTCTCCAGTCCCAGGCACATCGGCTGTGAAGCAGTTCCGACGGCCTCCGCGGTCAAATTCAGGGGGCAGAAATCAGGGACAATCACAGGGTAACAAGAAGCCCTGGATCAAGAGAGGTACAAAACCTCCCCCCAAGGCATGAAGCGTTGCCCCCACTCAATCGGGTGGGGGGAAGACTTCAGTTGTTCACAGAGACCTGGCGGGACACCATCAGAGACAGATGGGTGCTCTCCGCAGTAAGTCTGGGATACAAGCTGGAGTTAAAAGGCACTCCTCCTGCCCAATTTATGAGGTCAAACGTGCCAAGAGATCCCCAAAAGAGAGGATCCCTCCTTCTGGCACTAGAACAACTATTGCTCCAAGGTGTAATCATGAAGGTTCCCCTGGAAGAAAGCGGATTCGGGTTTTACTCGAACCTTTTCACAGTCCCCAAACCAAATGGGGACGTGAGGCCCATATTAAATCTAAAAGGGCTAAACAAGTTCCTAAATATCAGGACTTTTCGGATGGAGTCGATCCGATCGGTGGCCACCGCCCTACAAGGGCAGGAATGGCTAGCCTCGATCGACATAAAGGATGCTTATCTGCATATTCCCATCTTTCCGGCCCACCAGAAATTTCTACGCTTTGCAGTAGAAGGGCGCCATTTTCAGTTCAGAGCCTTACCTTTCGGTCTGGCCATAGCACCACGAGTGTTCACAAAAATTCTGGCCCCATTATTGGCCAATCTAAGAACACAGGGTGTAACGATAATGGCATATCTAGACGACCTGCTACTAATAGACCACTCAGTGGAAAAGCTGGAAGTAGCTATTCACAAGACAATCGAGTATCTGGAATATCACGGTTGGATTATCAACCGGGACAAGTCAGCTCTAAGACCAGTCAAAAGTCTGGAATACTTAGGGCTAAGGCTGGATTCAAATCAGAGAAAGATTTTCTTACCTCCAGAGAAGGTGTCGTCTTTAAAAGATTTGACCCACTTAGTGGGTACAAAAAGAAAACCATCCATACGCCTCTGCATGTGGCTGCTGGGAAAGATGGTGGCTTCATTCGAAGTGGTACCCTACGGTCAATTCCATTCAAGGAATTTGCAAAGGGCCATACTGTCAGCCTGGAACAAAAAAGTTCAGGCTTTAGACTTACCAATGTCCCTGTCCCCTTCCGTTCGCAAGAGCCTCCATTGGTGGTTGGTGCCCCAGAATCTGGAAAGAGGGAAACCCTTCAGTGCGGTTTCTTGGAAGGTGGTCACTACAGATGCCAGCCTCATAGGCTGGGGGGCAGTACTGGAGCAATGGTCTCTCCAGGGCAAGTGGTCAGAAGCAGAAAAGGCCCTGCCCATCAATCTCTTAGAGAAACGAGCAGCCCGGTATGCCCTAGTAGCATGGACATCCAAACTCCAAGGGTCCCCTGTCAGAATTCAATCAGACAATGCCACGGCAGTGGCATATATCAATCACCAGGGTGGCACCAAGAGTCGTGCAGCCCAGAGGGAAGCAAATTGCATCCTGGAGTGGGCAGAAAAATATGCCCCAGCCATATCCGCGGTTTTCATCCCAGGAGTGGAAAATTGGAGAGCGGACTTTCTAAGTCGCCAGCAATTATGCCCGGGGGAATGGTCTCTTCACCCCGAGGTTTTCCAGGCAATATGCCAGCGGTGGGGAACACCGGATGTAGATCTGCTAGCATCCAGATTCAACGCAAAGGTGGACAGATTTGTGTCTCGCACAAGGGATCCCCTAGCTTGCGGCTCGGATGCCCTAGTGTTCCCTTGGGATCAGTTCAAGCTGATATATGCATTCCCACCACCACAATTGTTACCGCGAATTACTCCGCAGAATCAGGGTAGAAAAGAAACCAGTGATTCTGGTGGCTCCAGCGTGGCCCCGAAGGGCATGGTACGCGGAGATTGTAAAAATGTCAGTGAGGAGTCCTTGGACCCTCCCACATGGTCCGGACCTGCTGTCGCAGGGACCGATATACCACCCTTCCTTACCAGCCCTAGGTTTGACGGCCTGGCTATTGAAGCCCACATTCTGAAAAAGAGAGGGCTCTCTAATTCTGTGGTATCTACCATGATCAATGCCAGGAAACCGGTATCCAGGCAGATCTATTATAGGATCTGGAAAGCATACATTACGTGGTGTGAGGCCAAGAAATGGCATCCACGTAAGTACGTGATAGGGAGGATTTTGGACTTCCTACAGTGGGCTGTAGATAGGAAGCTTGCCTTGAGTACTATCAAGGGTCAGATTTCGGCCTTGTCAATATTTTTTCAAAGGCCCTTGGCTTCGCATTCACTAGTCAAAGCCTTTATACAAGCAGTGATGCGTATTAGCCCTCCGGTTAGTATTCCCATATGCCCTTGGGACCTAAACCTGGTTCTGTCGGTTCTACAGAAACAACCGTTTGAACCATTACAACACATTTCCTTGGTTCTTCTCACCAGGAAATTGATTTTCTTAGTAGCCGTTTGTTCGGCTAAAAGAGTATCGGAATTAGCCGCCTTGTCCTGTAAGGAGCCATATCTGGTTGTCCATAAGGACAGAGTAGTATTACGTCCTCATCCAGCCTTTCTTCCTAAGGTGGTATTGAGGTTTCATTTGAACCAAGATGTGGTTCTTCCTTCTTTTTTCCCCAAACCTAGCTCGGTAGAGGAAAAGTTATTACATTCTTTGGATGTAGTAAGAGCAGTTAAAGCTTATCTAAAAGCCACTGCTCAGATTCGCAGAACGGATTCTTTATTTGTTCTGCCGGAAGGCCCCAGAAAGGGTCAGGCAGCATCAAAATCTACTTTAGCCAAGTGGATTCGACAGGTCATAATACAAGCCTATGGCTTGAGAAAGAGACCGCCTCCGTTCAAAGTTAGGGCGCACTCCACAAGAGCAGTTGGAACTTCATGGGCAGTGCATCACCAGGCCTCCCTGGCTCAAGTATGTAAGGCCGCAACATGGTCTTCGGTACACACGTTTACTAGGTTCTACCAGGTAGACGTTAGAAGTCAGGAGGATGTCGCCTTTGGGCGCAGTGTGTTGCAGGCCGCAAAAGATCCTCATGCCTGATGGCGCCCAGCTTATGTATCCCTCCCCTCATTTGGCATTGCTTTGGGACGTCCCATTAGTAATGACTAAGTCGCTCTGTGTCCCGTGATGTACGAAAAAGAAAAAGGGATTTTTATAACAGCTTACCTGTAAAATCCTTTTCTTGGAGTACATCACGGGACACAGAGCTCCCACCCCTCTTTTTGGGACACTTATTGCTTGGCTACAAAACTGAGGTGCTCCCGGATGGGAGGGGCTTATATAGGGGAGGGTACTTCCGGTTTGGAAGTGGCCAGTGCCAGCACCTGAAGGTAATCTATATAACCCATTAGTAATGACTAAGTCGCTCTGTGTCCCGTGATGTACTCCAAGAAAAGGATTTTACAGGTAAGCTGTTATAAAAATCCCTTTTTTCTCCTAATAAGTGGAAATATATGTAAAGAATTGCACCTGTTGATGGATTGATTATTTATATCAGTCTTGTAACTTAAGCAGCCTTTCCAGAAAGTATAGCCTGATCTGTGAACTGAATTCCCTTCTCTGTAGCTGAACAATAATGCATTTTCACTTACTTGCCACAGCACATTTATTGTACAATGGTGAAATGTCATCACCCTACTCCCTCCTACTGTCAGCAGCTTCCTAGTGTTAAGCCTTGTACACAAGATCGGATTTTCCGTCGGGAAAAGTGTGATGGCATGTTGTCGGAAAATTTGACTGTATGCTCAATTGGACAACTGTTGTCTGATTTTCCTACAACAAATGTTGAATAGCATGCTTTAAAATTTTCCGACAACAAATGTGTGATGTCAGATTATCCGATCGTTTGTACAGAAGTCCGTCAGAAAAAAATCCAAATTACAAACATGCATGCTCAGAAGCAATGCTAACCATAACACAACATTAGCAGAAGTTGCCCAAAGGGTGTCGCTAAAGAGCTGAAAAACCACGTAGTTTCGTATTTGTTGGCCAATACAAGTTCACGGCCAACACCATTCAAATAAAAGTCCTACGATTTGTCCGATGGAAATCCGATCGTGTGTACGAAGCTTTAGAGCGACAGCTGTGCACAATGTATTTGTGAGCCTGACTGCCAGATGTGCAGGAGATTTTTGGAAGCTAATATAAAGACACTCTCAGTGAATATTTTAATGGTTTCAATTGCAAATTTCTCTTATCGTCCATGGACTGACACAGCTCTAATCCTGAAACACGTGGGTATATGTCCCTGCTCGCAGGAGAAGATCTAGGCAGAATGTTCGAAACATACATTCTAGAACAAACCAGAGCTGAACAGTCCCGCCCAGGGGGTGGTCCCTCCGGACAGTCCCTCCTACCTGCAGCCTCAGTTTGTTTCTGCCTAGCAGAAGGAGAAAACGTGGCTCTCTCAGGAGCCAGTCTCCTGGAAGATTTTATTTTTATTCCTTTGTGAATTTTATTATTTTATTTTTGAGACCTTCAATCAACTGTCGGCTGGGCAACAGGTTGGGTACACTGGTATCCTCGTAGTCTTCCCTGTCCGACCATCAAGCGTGGGGTGGCCGGGTGGCTTTTATGCTCCCGCGGTCCTCACAAGATTGAACAGTACTTGCTGTATCTTTCGCGGTGGACCGGGCCGACAGCTACTCAGTACTACTCTGTGATAGGTCTGTCTGAAACACAAAAGTGGGTCCCTCTGGGATGGGTAAGTAGTCTCTCCTGCTTCAGGTGAGTACATGCTGGCTGTGTTTTTCCCTGTATGGGGGGGTTTCTCCCGGTCTCCCCCCTGTTATGCTACTCTCTGCACCCTAATCTGGCGCTGTGCTGAGTGGGAGTACCTGGGTGTCACTCTGGCCTGATGGGGGGCGCTCATGTCTGTGTGTTGGGGCTGAGAAACGTGGAGTGTTTGGAGATGCAATTAGGCGTGGGGTCAGTATGCCTTGACTGTATTTTACTGCGCTCGGTGGCCATCTTGCCGCGGATTAGTGGCGCGGCTTACATAGCGACCGGCGGACATTTTCTTGTAGCCTCTATCACAGCTGCTGCGGCGCAAATCTCCTCACACTCTCCTCAGGCTTCACTCGTGCTGGCAGTGCGGTGCATACAGCGGAGCTGAGCGGTCCTCTAAAGGGTTGGTGAGTCCCCTGGGTATCCCCTCCTCAGTCAGCGCAGCCAGTGGGTGGACTGTTTATTCACTTAATTGTGTATAAGGTCTCAGAGGGTGGCGAGTATGGAGTCTGGTTTACCTGCTTCCCCACTCTTGTCAGAGGCAACAGGCAGTGCTCCTGCACCTGCGGTCCCTATGGACCAGTTGTTGGCAGTCCTGGAATCATTCCTTGTCAGGATGAAAGCGGTGTGAGAGCGCAAGGGAGCTATAAAGCGCCCTCTCCCCACACATTCTCCAGTAGGGGAGATTCAGATATGGGCCTAGCTGCTGCTGCTCAGGACCCTAGCTCTGAAGATTTTAATGTTTTTGAACAGGAAATTCCTTGTGAGGAAGATCCCAATTCTGAGCCAGTAACTGACAGGGCGCTTGTAAGTGAACTCATTGATGCTGTGAGGGACACTCTCAAGCTGAATGTTGCGGCTGAGGAACCTCAGGTGGAGGCTGTTTCCTTTGGTTCCTTTAAAGCTGTTGCTTCAAAAAAGGTCTTTCCATATGTGCCTTTTTTCGATAAATTCATTGACTAAGCCTGGGATAAGCCGCAGAAGACTTTGACAGTCCCGCGGCGCCTAACCATGAGATACCCCTTTGAGGAGGCCCTGGTTAAAAAATGGGCTCTCCCCCCCAGTGGTCGACCCCCCGGTCACCCGTTTGAATAAGGCTACCACGTTCCCGATGGAGGGGACTCCCGCATTTAAGGACCCCACTGACAGGAGGTCAGAATTGGTGAGTAGAACTATGTTTGCCTTGTTGGGGTCTGCCTTACGCCCTATCGTGGTGGCGACCCTTGTGTCTCAGACACTCACGGAATGGGCAAAGATTTTGCACCAGACGGTGCAGGAGCATAATCTTCCTCCAGAGACCATTGCCCTGGCTCACCAACTTGTGCAGGGTTTAGTGTATGTGTGCAATGCCACTTTGTACGCGGCCCCTTTAATATCTGGGGCCTCTATCTCTGCTGTGGTGTTGCGTTGCCTTATCTGGCTGAAATGCTGGTCGGCCGACCTAGCTTCCAAGAAGCTCCTGGCTGATTTGCCCTTTAAGGGCGGTAGACTTTTTGGGGCCGCCCTGAATGACATTATTAAGGATGTCACAGGGGGTAAGAGCACTTTTCTTCCTCAGTCTGCTAAGGGAAAGGAGCCCCACCGTAGGGAAAGGAGCCCTCCCAGACTGAAAAAAGTGCGGGACAGAAGCGTCCCTGGGTGCGTAAGCCGACCAAGCCGGCTCCCAAGCCCACCACCGCATGAATTCTTGCCCCTGCCCGACTCTGGGGTGGGGGGACGTCTTTGCAGGTTCACGGTTCGGTTGACCTCCCGGATCTACGACCGGTGGGTGTGCGAGGTGGTCACCTCGGGGGACAGGATAGAGTTCTGCTCATGGCCCCCAAACAGATTCTTTCCCTCAAATCTCCCTCTCCTTCCTGCCCGCCGGGCAACCCTCTTGGGGGCTGTACAAGATTTGCTCGGGTGCGTAGTAATTGTGCCAGTTCCGTCACAGGAGAGGTTTCAGGGGTTTTACTCAAACCTGTTTGTTGTTCCAAAGAAGGATGGGGTCCGGCCATTCCTGGACCTCAAGGCCTTGAATGCCTATGTGAAGGTACAAAAATTCCGTATGGTATCCATTCACATGGTGATCTCTACACTCCACCAAGGGGATTTTCTGGCGTCCTTAGACATAAAGGACACCTACTTGCACGTCCCGATCTGCGCAAGTCACCAGAAGTTTCTGCGCTTTGCCGTTGGCGAGGTCCACTATCCGTTTGTGGCTCTTCCCTTCGGCCTAGCATCGGCACCACGGGTTTTCACCAAGGTGCTTGCTCCGGTTCTAGCTTTGCTGAGACAGCGAGGAATTGAGTTGGATTGTGAATATTCAAAAATCGAATTTCAATCCTGCTCAAAGAGTTCAATTTCTTGGTGATCTAATAGATTCTGTAGAGCAAAGGTTTTTTCTCCCAGAAGAGAAGAAAGACAAGGTCTTGAGTGTAGTAGCCAGTCTTCAGACAAACCAGGTGGTGTCGATCAGGAGGATTATGTCAGCCCTGGGAACCTTAACCTCAACTATGCCGGCCATTCAATGGGTGAGACTCCATTTCATGCCTCTCCCAGAGTTTTCTTTTACAGATATGGGATCACAGCCCAGAAACCTTAGACACAAAAGTAAAGCTTCTCACCAAGGTCAAGAGGACTCTTTGGTGGTAGAGGAATCAGGCAGTTCTGTCAAGGGGCCTACTTTGGTCCTTTCCGACAGAAATAAGGGTCATGACAGACGCCAGAAGTTGGGGCTGGGGAGCCCACTGGGATCAAAACATAGCACTGGGAGTTTGGTCCCAATCCGAAGCAGGAAGGTCCTCAAACTGTAGGGAGTTAAAAGCCGTTGCTCTAGCCTTCGCTGCCTTCTCTCCAAACCTCAAAGGGTCCCATGTGCAGATTCTTTCAGACAATGTCACCACAGGTGGCATACCTGAACAAACAAGGGGGCACAAGGAGCAAAGCTCTTCTGTTGCTGTAATCAGAAATCCTGGAGTGGGCAGAGAAGCATTTACTCACCCTGTCAGCAGTGCATCTCAAGGGCACACTAAACGAAGTAGCAGACAAAAAATTCAGGAAGCAGAGAGGAGCTTGAATCCGGACATATTCTCACTGATCACCAAGATGTGGCGATGTCCTCAGGTGGATCTGTTTGCATCAAAAGAAAACACCCAGCTCCGTCAATTCTTCTCTCGGCACCGAGACAGCGGATCAGTAGGGATAGATGCCTTGGCACATCCCTGGAACTTTCATCTGGGCTATGCCTTCCCTCCTTTTCAGCTAATCCCTCTTGTATTGAGAAAAATACAGAAGGAAAAGGGATCAGTAATCCTAATCACTCTGTTCTGGCCGAAAAGAGCCTGGTTTTCCTCTATCCTACAAATGATGATCAAACCATTCTGGCAGCTTCCTCTCAGACAGGACTTACTACTTCAGGGCCCAGTATACCACCCGGATGTAGCCACACTAGGCCTCACCGCTTGGTATCTGAGGAGCAGTTGTTAAGAAATAAGGGACTATTGAGTATCCATTTTACTCGCCAGTAGAAAGAGAGTAACTAGAGATATCTACGCTAAAGTGTGGAGCGTTGGTGTCGTTCATCAAACCGAACCTTAGAAGATATTGTGTCGATTCTGGAATTTCTACAAAATGGCGTGGACAAAGGTCTTGCAATTAGCACTCTCAAAGTGCAAGTGGCTGCCCTGGGAGTATACCTGGAAAAAACAATTTCCTCGGTTCCTTTGATCACAAGATTCTTTAGGTCACTTACTAGATCCAGGCCAGTTCCTACTAAACGTTTTCCTAAATGGGACCTGTCAGTTTTGCAAGCCTTCACGAAAGAACCTTTCGAACCGTTACAGACAATCTCGTTGAAAAATGTTACTCTTAAAATGGTATTAGTTGCAGTTACGACGGCGAGAAGAATTAGTGAACTACACTCTCTTTCAGGTAAAGAACCTTTTTTGTTAATTTACCCAGACAGGATTGTGCTTAAAACAGATCCATGGTTTTTGACCATAATACATCTTTTTGTTCAAATCCTTCAGGAAGAAGGGAGAATTTATTCCATAACTTAGATGTAAGAAGAATTTTATTACATTACTTGGAAATAACAAAGGACTTTAGGTCTTCGGACTCTTTATTTATTTGTTTTTTTCTTTTTTCTGGCAAAAGGAAGGGACGCCAAGCATCAAAGGGGTCAATTGCTAGATGGCTAAGATTGGCTATTTCTGAAGCTTATTCCCAGATGGGTTTGTCTCCTCCGTAGGGAATACGAGCACACTCTCTACTAGAGCTAGGGTTGCCACCTTTTCTTCAAGCCAAACCCGAACACTTTAGCAGCTCACAGATAAAATATTTTTTTAAGAGGGGAAAGCTGTGGACTCTGATGTAAGGGGGTTTCTGCTCACCAAACCTCCCACTTACATCAGAGTTCCCAGCATTACCCAAAATACCCCCTTAAATCACAGTCCACATGGCATCCCTTACATCCGAGTCCCTCTTACCTTAGTGTATTTACTCGCTCAGAGGCAAGAGAGAAAAGGGAGGGTGAGGAGACATTGGATGGCGAGCTCACTCACCCAAGGATGGAGGCTCAGGTATCGACACCTTTCATCCACAAGGTATCTGCCGGTTGCTGAACTTCAGACTTTCAGCCCACACATCCCTTTCCAGAGGACCAAAACACCAGGGATTGGAGTTTGGGTGGGCAGACAGAGGGGTAGGGGTGGGAGGAGGAGGAGCAGATCAAGCCCTCTCTCCTCTCCTGTCCGTGTATGGGAATGGGTCCTGTGCAAACCCCTATGCACTTGGCGGTTGTGGTACAGGGGGTCCCTGACTTACAAACGCATTAGGGACTTTCCTCTTGTTTGTAAGCCGGAAATGTTCGTAAGTCGGGCCGCGCATGCGCAGAACGGCAATTACTGACATTTCCGATGTTCTGTCGAATGGCCGCACATTTCCGAAGTTTTCCGAGGCTCCGTCTGGCCGCGCATGCGCAGAACGGCAGATGGTCCCCGCAGCGTACGTAAGTAGGAGTTGTTCGTAAGTCGTGGTTCCCCGCTGTACTCGGTTACTTGGGGAGGTCTGAAACCCGGACACACGATTCAAAACCCGAACTGTCCGGGGTGAATCCTGGACAGGTGGCAACCCTAACTAGAGCTCTAGCCACTACATGGGCAGGAAAAGCTGGTGCCACCCCACATCAAATCTGTAAGGCGGGCTACGTGGTCAAGCTATTTGACATTTGTCTGTCATTACAGACTGGACCTTCTGTCAGCCGACGATCAGGCATTTGGCAGAAAGGTCCTGCAGGCTGTTGTCCCTCCCTAGTTGGTAAGTCTCGATTATCCTCTGAAAGACGATCAGGGAAAATTCAAGTTAGGCTTACCAGTAACTTGTTTTCCTGGAGTCTTTCAGGACAGCAAACTACCCGCCCTTCTTGGTTCGTGTGGTGGAGTTTGTGTTTCCTGTTTTCTAGTGGGTGGAGCCACTCTCTCATGTGCTGTCCTGAAAGACTCCTGGAAAACAAGTTACCGGTAAGTCTAACTTGAATTTTTGGCGGTGTTCTGCACACTAATGATGTAACAAATAACCTTGTTCTCTCATGTAATATCTTGTTGAACATTATATTGGTGATATATATTTTTATCTGTATGCTTAGGAAGATAGAGCATTTATTTTGTTTATCATTTGGTGCAAGATGATCGCGCTAAGGTTTTTCCTGCATCAGCCGTTCAGATACTATCTTTTAAATTGATAGTTTAACACTTAAATGGCCAGTTCTAGTGCAACACGACGCAGCAGAAAAAATGTGTTGGAAGCCATTTTTGCAGAGACTTGACAAACATAGGATTGGTGTCTGAAGAAATCCTATTTAAATTATAGTTATTCGTGATGCACCGAAATTCAAACCACCAAAAATTACCTGCCGATAAAAGGGCTTTCAGCATTGTCCTAAAACAAAAAAAAAGTGCAGATAATGGCTGCCAAAAACGCCCATGATTTTTCTGTGATCTTATCTTGCTTATGGTGTGTTTTTCATAGGTCGTATGACTCAAATTCAACAAGAACGCAACACAGGTGCATTTTTGATGCGTTCTTGCTGCGTTCTGAAAACAATAAAATGGGAGGTGTTTTTTTGTGGCTTTTTTTTTTTTTTTTAACTGACCAAATATACACCAAAAATGCAAAAAAGGACTAAGTAGTCCATTAAGTCTGCCCGTGTTGTGTTTTTTTTTTTTTTTTTTTTCTTTTAACCTTGTCTGACTATAGGTCTATGTTTTTCCTAAACCTGTTTGAAGCCATTTACTGTTGACTGTCTTACTACCTCTGTTGGTAGTTTATTCCAACCATCAACTGCCCTTTCAGTAACACAATACTTTCTAAGATTGGTTTTGAACTTTCCTCCAGTTGGTTTAAGGTCATGTCCCTGTGTTCTTGATTTTCGGTGCACCACTAATAGATATAGAATTTTTTTTTCTGCTGGTGACTAAACCATATTTGTGAGTGATGTTTGTTTTCCGCGTTACAGCTCCCTCATTAAACTGTTGAACAAGTCGATAGATGGCACAGCAGATGATGAAGAGGAAGGTGCAGCTACAGACCAAGCAATACGAGCAGGACTTGAATTGTTAAAGGTATAGTTCATATTTTTATTATAATAATAGTCTTTTTATAGCACCAACAGTTTGAGCAGTGCTTTACAATATACAGGGATACAGTACAGTTCAATACAGAAGTATAGGAGGGTCCTGCTTGTGGAGCTTAAAATCTTAGTGAGGTGGAAGTGGTACAAAATGTAATGGAGACAAGAAAAACACCGCTCCAGGTGAGTGAATGGAGATGAGCTGGGATGAGGACTCCTCCAGCGGGTGATAGACTCGGCTCGCCTGCCATGCAAGTTATATGAAGAAAAGAGTGGCTGCACACGAGTGACAAAAGTCCTTATTTCTTTTTCGTACATCACGGGACACAGAGCGACTTAGTCATTACTAATGGGTTATATAGATTACCTTCAGGTGTTGGCACTGGCCAATTCCAAACCGGAAGTACCCTCCCCTATATAAGCCCCTCCCACCCGGGAGCACCTCAGTTTTTTGCCAGTGTCTAAGGTGTTGGCCAAAGAGTAACATGTGTTTTCACTGGGCTTGCGTACAGGTTCTTTTGGGCCTTAGTAAGCTGTTCCGGATCCCACCAAAAAAGCTTCATAGCTAAACGGTCGGTACCCGGGCCTTGCAGCAGAAGAGCAAGGTTTTGCCTGTAATGCTTCTCTTAGGAGGGCTGGACCCTGGGATCCAGAGCTCTGGTCATACCCACGACCAAGATGTTGTCTGTGCAGGGTGCTATACAGGTCCAGGGGAGTGGAATCCTTGGGAACCCGGTCCCTGAAGGTTTAATTACAATGCCTGCCGTGATAGGTGAAGTTTGGACTTCTGTGGACCAAACAGAGTCCTGCGGCGGGGATCAGGTAAGTGGGGGCCCCCAGGAACTTGGTTCTATTGGGGGACCCCCAAGCCTAATTTGTCTTTCTGTCTGTTACCTAACGGTATTCCCGCTAAATATCTGTGTTTGCCTGTAACTACTGAAAATGTAAAATTTTAATAGTAGTCAAGAAAAAAAAAAAAAAAAGGGACCGCGGTACCTGTGTTAAACCACTAGAGGCCGCTGTAGTCCATTTTTCTTGTCATGTGGATCTTTGGTTTTCTCAAGTCAAAAGATCCAGGCAGCTGGTAAGTTTCTCTGTGGGAATCCACTTCCTCTGCCCTGTTGCTGCGCTCATCCACCGCACAGGCCCTCCGGCAAAAAGGGCCCTGGCTCCTAGTCCCCTGTTTGATTTCGAAAAGGGCGCCAATGGCGCGCGGGCGCGTGCACGCGCCTCTTATGAAAAAAAGGGGCGGGGCGGTTGGATGACGCTCGATGCGCGCCGCGGCGCTTCTGCGCATGTGCGGGCGTCCCAGCATAGTTAAAAGACACAGTACAAGTGTCAGCTGGATGCAAACAGAGCTAGCAACAAACAGTGGCACACAGAGGCGGTTGATGCAGGCATCCCCATAGAAAGGCACTTTAGTGGACACCAGCTGGTATATAGCAGCACCTGTGTTAGATTATTACCAGCAAAATTGGTGTATGACGACGGGAATACCTCAGCTTTGTGCTTAAAGGATATGTCGTCCAGACGCTCCGGAAATAGATCTTCCAGGAAGCCAAAGGGGTCTCCATCGGGCTCTGAGGATATTGGGCATGCTTGTACTGCACCAATCTCCCCTGAGAATTCAGAGGTCAGTAGCCGTAGAAACCCCGCAGGAATGCCTGGTGCTGCGGCTGTCCCCAGTCCACCTGCTCCTGTATATATAACAGAGGAGGTTTTATCCTCAACTCTGGGAGGATTGGAAGAGAGATTAACAGCATTGATCGCTGCTTCCCTGTCTCAGGAAAAGCGCGTCCGATCTCCGTCTCCTCCTTCAGAGTGCCTGTTAGTGAAGGAACAGCCCCACACAGAGATCGACCTACCTGAAGGGGATCAGGATGAGGTTGATTCAGTTATGGAGGAATCAACAGTGGAAGAACCTTTCTCAGCATCTCAGGCTGAAAGATTATGGGTTCAGTCTCTGACTAATATGGTCCGATCAGCATTTAAAATGCCTCTGGCGGAACCACCATCCACTACGGTTTCCTCGCTGGGGTCGCTAAAAGCTCCCCAGGCTGTCTGTTCCTTCCCAATCCACCCTTTATTAGAAGGGCTTATTTACCAGGATTGGGAGCATCCTGATAAAATATTTGCTCCCCCCAAGAGATTTCCGGTGATCTATCCCATGGAGGATAAGTTCATAAAAAAATGGAGGGTCCCTACAGTGGACGCAGCCATCTCTTCTGTTAACAAATCACTGACATGTCCAGTAGATAATGTTCCAATGTCAAAGACCCAATAGATAAAAAATTGGAGTCTTTACTAAAATCTGCTTTCTCTACAGCAAGCATGGTGACACAACCTGCGGTAGCAGCGATTGGAGTCTGCCAAGCAGTGAAAGATCAGTTGAAACAAGTCTTAAGGGACTTACCAGATCAGCAGGCTCTTGCCCTAGCTGACCTGCCTAGAGCCTTGTGTTTTGCGGTGGACGCCATAAAGGATACAATCCAACAGGCCTCCCGCTTTACGCTGTCTATAGTACATATGCGTAGGCTTCTGTGGCTCAAAAACTGGTCTGCTGAAGCTCCCTGTAAAAAACTGCTGGTTAGCTTCCCATTTCATGGAGAACGCTTATTTGGAGAAGATCTGGACAAATATATCCAGAAAATTTCTGCCGGTAAAAGTTCACTCTTACCGGTTAAGAACAAGGGTAGGAGTCCTTCTTTTAAGAGGCCTACTTCTCCAGTCCCTGGCACATCGGCTGTGAAACAGTTCCGACGGCCTCCGCGGTCAAATCCAGGGGGCAGAAATCAGGGACAATCACAGGGTATCAAGAAACCCTGGGTCAAGAGAGGTACAAGACCTCCCCCTAAGTCATGAAGGGTTGCCCCCACTCAGTCGGGTGAGGGGAAGACTTCAGTTGTTCACAGAGACCTGGCGGGACACCATCAGAGATGGGTGATCCCCGCAGTAAGTCTGGGATACAGGCTGGAGTTAAAAGACATTCCTCCTGCCCATTTTATAAGGTCAAACGTGCCAAGCGATCCCCAGAAGAGTGGATCCCTCCTTCTGGCACTAGAGCAACTATTGCCCCAAGGGTAATCATGAAGGTTCCCTTGAAAGAAAACGGGTTCGGGTTTTACTCGAACCTTGTCACAGTCCCCAAACCAAATGGGGACATGAGGCCCATATTGAATATAAAAGGGCTAAACAAGTTCCTACATATCAGGACTTTTTTCGGATGGAGTCGATCCGATCGGTGGCCACCGCCCTACAAGGGCAGGAATGGTTAGCCTCGATCGACATAAGGGATGCTTATTTGCATATTCCCATCTGTCCGGCCCACCAGAAATTTCTACGCCTTGCAGTAGAAGGGCGCCATTTTCAGTTCAGAGCCTTACCTTTCGGTCTGGCCACGGCACCACGAGTGTTCACAAAAATTCTGGCCCTACGATTGGCCAAACTAGGGACACAAGGTGTAACGATAATGGCATATCTAGACGACTTGTTGCTGATAGACCACTCAGTGAAAAAAACTAGAAGTGGTCGTTCACAAGATAATCAAGTATCTGGAATCTCACGGTTGCATTATCAACCGAGGCAAGTCAGCCCTAAAACCAGTCAAAAGCCTGGAATACTTGGGGGCTAAGACTGGATTCAAATCAGAGAAAGATTTTCTTACCTCCAGAGAAGGTGTCGTCTTTGAAAGATTTGACCCACTTAGTGGGTACAAAAAAGAAAAACCATCCATACGCCTGTGTATAAGGCTGCTGGGAAAAATGGTGGCTTCATTCGAAGCGGTACCCTACGGTCAATTCCATTCAAGGAACTTGCAAAGGGCCATACTGTCAGCCTGGAACAAAAAAGTTCAGGCTTTAGACTTACCAATGTCCCTGTCCCCTTCAGTCCGGTTTCTTGGAAGGTGGTCACTACAGTTGCCAGCCTCATAGGCTGGGGGGCAGTACTGGAGCAATGGTCTCTCCAGGGCAAGTGGTCAGAAGCAGAGAAGGCCCTGCCCACCAATCTCTTAGAGATACGAGCAGCCCGGTATGCCCTAGTAGCATGGACATCCAAACTCCAAGGGTCACCTGTCAGAATTCAATCAGACAATGCCACAGCAGTGGCATATATCAATCTCCAGGGTGGCACCAGGAGTCGTGCAGCCCAGAGGGAAGCGAAATGCATCCTGGAATGGGCAGAAAGGTATGTCACAGCCATATCCGCGGTTTTCATCCCAGGAGTGGAAAATTGGAGAGCGGACTTTTTTAAGTCGCCAGCAATTATGCCCGGGGGAATGGTCTCTTCACCCCGAGGTTTTCCAGGCAATATGCCAGCGGTGGGGAACACCGGATGTAGATCTGCTAGCATCCAGATTCAACGCAAAGGTGGACAGATTTGTGTCTCGCACAAAGGATCCCCTAGCTTGCGGTTCGGATGCCCTAGTGTTCCCTTGGGATCAGTTCAAGCTGATATATGCATTCCCACCGCGATTAATCCGCAGAATCAGGGTAGAAAAGAAACCAGTGATTCTGGTGGCTCCAGCGTGGCCCCGAAGGGCATGGTACGCGGAGTTTGTAAAAATGTCAGTGGGAAGTCCTTGGACCCTCCCACATCGTCCGGACCTGCTTTCGCAAGGACCGATATACTACCCTTCCTTACCAGCCCTAGGTTGACGGCCTGGCTATAGAAGCCCACATTCTAAAAAAGAGAGGGCTCTCTAATCCTGTGGTATCTACCATGATCAATGCCAGGAAGCCGGTATCCAGGCAGATCTATTATAGGATCTAGAAGGCGTACATCACGTGGGGTGAGGCCAGGAAATGGCATCCACGTAAGTACGTAATAGGTAGGATTCTGGACTTCCTACAGTGGGCTGTACATAGGAAGCTTGCCTTGAGTACTATCAAGGGTCAGACGGCCTTGTCAATATTTTTTTTTTCAAAGGCCCTTGGTTTTGCATTCATTAATCAAAGCTTTCATACAAGGAGTGATGCGTATTAGCCCTCCGGTTAGTATTCCCATATGTCCATGGGACTTAAACCTGGTTCTGTCGGTTCTACAGAAACAACCATTTGAACCATTGCGGCACATTTTCTTGGTTCTTTTCACCAGGAAATTGATTTTCTTTGTAGCCATTTGTTCGGCTAAAAGAGTATCGGAATTAGCCGCCTTGTCCTGTAAGGAGCCATATCTGGTTATCCATAAGGACAGAGTAGTATTACGTCCTCACCCAGCCTTCT
Organism: Rana muscosa; assembly: GCA_029206835.1. Taxonomy (NCBI): domain Eukaryota; kingdom Metazoa; phylum Chordata; class Amphibia; order Anura; family Ranidae; genus Rana; species Rana muscosa. The sequence goes on from CM055117.1 coordinate 970,256,871, forward strand.
TCCTAAGGTGGTATCGAGGTTCCATTTGAACCAAGATGTGGTTCTTCCTTCCTTTTTCCCCAAACCTAGTTCGGTAGAGGAAAAGTTATTGCATTCTTTGGATGTAGTAATAGCAGTTAAAGCTTATCTTAAAGCCACTGCTCAGATTCGTAGAACGGATACTTTGTTTGTTCTGCCGGAAGGCCCCAGAAAGGGTCAGGCAGCATCAAAAATCTACTTTAGCCAAGTGGATTCGACAGGTCATAATACAAGCCTATGGCTTGAAAAGGAGACCGCCTCTGTTCAAAGTTAGGGCGCACTCCACAAGAGCAGTTGGAACTTCATGGGCAGTGCATCACCAAGCCTCCCTGGCTCAAGTACTGTAAGGCCACAACATGGTCCTTAGTACACACGTTTACTAGATTCTACCAGGTAGACGTCACAAGTCAGGAGGATGTCGCCTTTGGGCGCAGTGTGTTGCAGGCCGCAAAAGAGCCTCATGCCTGATGGCGCCCAGCTTATGTATCCCTCCCCTCATTTGGCATTGCTTTGGGAAGTCCCATTAGTAATGACTAAGTCGCTCTGTGTCCCGTGATGTACGGAAAAGAAAAAGGGATTTTTATAACAGCTTACCTGTAAAATCCTTTTCTTGGAGTACATCACGGGACACAGAGCTCCCACCCCTCTTTTTGGGACACTTATTGCTTGGCTACAAAACTGAGGTGCTCCCGGGTGGGAGGGGCTTATATAGGGGAGGGTACTTCCGGTTTGGAATTGGCCAGTGCCAACACCTGAAGGTAATCTATATAACCCATTAGTAATGACTAAGTCGCTCTGTGTCCCGTGATGTACTCCAAGAAAAGGATTTTACAGGTAAGCTGTTATAAAAATCCCTTTATTCCTCTTTCATAAATTAGTCACACACCACAACAACCAGTAACAAGTGCATAGGGTAGACACGTTTCATACAGTTACATTGTGCTTATTCATGGTAGTTTTGGGAGCAGTGGAGTTAGGGAGACAAGTGGTGAGGTTGGACTCAGAAAGGAGTTGTGCAACTTCCTCAGTGGTAACGGGGTCAAAGGAGGAAAGCATTTGTGTGGTTTTGGTTTAAGTGGAGGAAAAAGCACACACAGTTCACACAAATTGTGTCGATCTTGTTTTTAAAATTAATGGCAATCTCCTGGTCAGTAAGTAAATTAGTGGGTGGAGGCAGTGGGAGGTGAAGTAGAGAGTTAGGCTGGGTTCACACTACTGCGAATTGGATGTGGGTTTCCCACATCCAATTTGCATGTCAGGAGATTGTGACCGGCTCTTTAAGGATCTGTTGTTCCCTCAGCATGTTCTAACTGTAGGGGGATGGGCTGCCTGGGACATGACAGAGATTACTGTTCCCGATCACTGGGAACAGCAGATCTCTGAGATGTCCCCTGTCAGAACGGGGATCCGCCTTGTTTACAATGGCAGATTCTCGTTCTGCCTCTGTATACAGCGACCGCAGGCAGCCGGCGGACATTGAGTATAGGGTACGGCAAGTGGTTAAAGAGTACCTCCACTTTGGTTGAGAAACAAGCATTCCCCTCTGGGTGATCTATTGCATGGTTTTCTAGCAAACTTTGTTGCAGATTCCTACCTTTTTTGTTCTGAAGAAATATCGGTTTGTGTCCATGTGAAGTGAATCTGTATGAAATGGATTATTATAATGATCAATCAGCTGCTGCACCTGCAGGGTTCTAATAAGAAATGTGGTAGGGTCTGCATCCCCTTAGACGGGCTTTCCCTTTGGGAGTATCTAACCAAAAATGACACTTTTGTTAAAATAGAGTGTGAGAGTTGTGGCAGCTGACAGAGTGCCGGGGGGGGGGGGGGGGGTCAGGAGGAGGGTAAGGTAAGAGTGGAATTTATGACGGCAAATACCTGAATGATATGGAAGTTGTGACATTGTGTGGACCCAAAAAGCGCAGGAGAATTGTAGAGGGCAGAAGTGAAAGTGATCTATATTGGCTGCGAGTTAGAGAGGCAAAATGAAAAGTTTGAGGGCAAGAGGGCATTGTTGCAAGAAGAAAGGTTAATGAGATCATATTGGAAAGCAAGAGTTAACCCTGGTGCACACTATGAACCGCATGTGAATCACACAGGAACCACATCTCATTCCTGTTCAATTCACATGCGATTCAGTAAGCTGTGATTTGAGCCCATTCTTTTTGAATAGGCTCAAGTCACGCATGCACTAACTTTGGAACTGCACTGTAACCGGATCGCTTGGCACTGTGTTTGCAACGTCGTTAAGGTGGCACTGACACCTGCTGCAGATCAAAAGGGCAGTGCGATTTGAATGCGGTACTCAAAATGTGAACCTAAGCTTAGATGAAATGAGGGTGCGCTTCCAGGCTGTTTGGAGTGGAGCACTAATGTTTGTACTTTGCCTTAATGTTGTGTCTTAGTTGAAGTGCTGTGTCGAGTGCTATACACTTAACGCAGACAAATGTACTTTGCACAAAAGTGGCCGTGTCTGCCCCTAGCAATGCCTTCCCCAGGAGTTGTACTGAATTTATACTCGGTTGTATCTCTTTTATGTATCTATTTAACCCTCTATTGTTGCTAGACAAGACACTCCTCTAGCGTAAATGTGTTGCCTATGGAAGACCTAAAAAGTTGAGTATAAAATATTAAAGTACACATTTTTTAAATGTACAACCACCCCCAGCCCCCCTTTTCATTTTTTAAGGGACCATAAGCTTAATAGTCAACACCCCCCCCCCCCCCCCCCTCCAAAGCGCTCACTCTTTCCTGCTTAAAGCTACAACAGTCTCCTGCATTGTCTTGGCTTCTCTGTGCCTGTGCACTAATGTCCCATAGATGTTAATGGAATGTTGCTCTTGCAGTATGTCTTTATCCTTGTTTTAATGACAAGGATAGAATTAAATGTATACATTTGATGCCTGTGAACAGCACACAGCAAGGGTGCTAGAAAAGGGTAGTAAAAGTAAAGTGCTGCTTAGTCCTGGAAGAATACCTGCCCTCTTGCAGAAAGGAGAAGAGGGTCCTTCTGTGGCATCATCGGACCTGCTTGAACGCTGCAGGAAAAAGGGGAAAAAAAGGTCCCTCTCAAGGCCCCTTTCACACTGGGGCGGGAGGTGCGTCGGTGGTAAAGCACCGCTATTTTTAGGGGCGCTTTACCATCGGATTTGCGGCGCTATTCGGCCGCTAGCAGGGCGGTTTTACCCCCGCTAGCAGCCGAGAAAGTGTTAAAAACCACGCAAAGCGTCTCTGCAGAGGCACTTTGCCGGCAGTATAGACGCGGTGCCCTATTGATTTCAATGGGCAGGAACGGTGGAGGAGCGATATACACACCGCTCCTTCACCGCTCCAAAGATGCTGCTAGCAGGACTTTGTTTTACCGACCTGTTAGCGCACCGCTCCAGTGTGAAAGCCCTCGGGGCTTTAACACTGTAAAAACAAAAACGGCTGTTTCAGGTCGGTTTGCAGGCGCTATTTATAGTGCCTGCAAACCGCCCCAATGTGAAAGGGGTCTCCAAGATTCTATGGGGGATTTGGTGGGTGGAGGGATTTGTAACCATACTGGTTGGAGTTCTGCAGCAACAAAATGGTACCAAAACACTGCTATAGAACCCATCCATAAAACCGCTTGTGTGATCTCCTAATATTCTTTTGCTTTTAGCAGTAGAACTATAACCGTAGTGTAGCAGTTATCTGTATTTGAATGTGTCTGTGCTGTTCTCACAGGCTTCCAATGTCTTTCCAGGTGTTATCTTTCACACATCCCATTTCATTTCACTCAGCTGAAACCTTTGAATCCCTTCTGGGTTGTCTGAAAATGGATGATGAAAAGGTGGCTGAGGCAGCTCTGCAAATCTTTAAGAACACCGGAAACAAAATTGAAGATGATTTTCCTCACATTAGATCGTATGTTTTCATTTGAGAGTTTTTGTGTATATTATGTGCTGTAGATTTATATGGTTAAGAGAGTCACAAGGCTGCAAGTGGATTGCTTGAAAGGCAAACTCTACTCTGTTGCAGATGCAGACAGTCATTTTAGGTTTTAAAATATGATAAAATTACCAGAGGTTCACAGTTATCACTTTTCTTCTCTCTTCAGTGTAATGGGTTAGAGGCCAATAGTCAAGTTGTGCTTTGATGTTCGAAGCATGCGGAACCCTAGAAACTGTTCATTGAATTTTTTTTTTTTTTTTAATGCAATGATGTTAAAGGAAAAGTATGGCCAGAGCTTTTTTGCCCATACTTCTCCTATGGATCACGGGAGTGCAAAACAAACTGCCCATTGTAAGCCGGTCCAGGCTCTGGATACTCCCAGAAGCCCTAACCAGCACCTGGCTCAGCCTCTCAGCGATTCATCAGCCAGCCCTTCCTGCCCCCTCCACAACCCATCGCTCCAGTGAGAGCTGGAGGGGAGAGCAGAAAGCTGCTGACTGACAGTTGCTGCTCTCTGCTCAGAGCAGAGGGGGAATACTGAGTGATCAGCGGTGTTTGATCGCTCGGTTCTCATTGCAGGGGACGGATGCAGCATCAGATCACCCAGATGAGAATAATAATTTGGGTTTATTTTTACAATCCCAAACTTCTCTTTTAACCACTTGAGGCCCAGAGAACGTCATATGACGTCCTCGGCTTTGTGGGGATATATCTGAATGATGCCTGCAGCTACAGGCATCATTCAGATATCTGCATTTTCAGACGACGATTCCCTACGACATAGGAACGATCATAGCTTTTACCGACTCACCTGTGCGATCGGTGAGTCGGTGACAGGATCTGCCGGCCCCGGATGCTAATCATAGAGATTTCAGGCAGGCCAGATGGTCGCCGGAGTCTCTGATCTTCGGAGGCCGGGCGCGATGTTATGACGCCACGCCCGGCCTCTGCATTCAAAAAAACTGTGCCGCCTTGGCTGGGAAGGGGTGATCGTTTTTTTTTTTTTTTTTCGGGCTTCCCAGCCTAGTGGTGAGATGTGGGGTCTTATTGACCCCATATCTCACTGTAAAGAGGTCCTGTCATGCTTATTCCTATTACAAGGGATATTTACATTCCTTGTAATAGGAATAAAAGTGATCAAAATGTTTTATTTTTTTAAAAAGTGTCAAAATAAAAAAAAAAAAGTAAAATTAACAATAGTAAATAAATAAATAAAAAATATTCAAAGTGCCCCTGTCCCCGTGTGCTCGCACGCAGAAGCGAGCGTATACGTAAGTCCCGCCCACGTATGAAAACGGTGTTCAAACCACACGTGAGGTGTCGCCGCAAACGTTAGAGCAAGAGCAATAATTTTAGCCCTAGACCTCCTCTGTAACTCAAAACATGTAACCAGTAAAAAAAATTAAAGCGTCGCCTATGGGGATTTTTAGGTACCGAAGTTTGGCGTCATTCCACGAGCGTATGCAATTTTGAAGCGTGGCATGTTGGGTATCTATTTACTCGGCGTAACTTCATCTTTCACATTATGCAAAAAATTGGGCTAACTTTACTGTTTTTTTTTTTTTAAGCATGAAATTCCCCCCCCCCTCCCCCCCCCCCAAAAAAAAGCGCGAGATAAAAAGTTGCAATGACCGCCATTGTATTCTCTAGGGTCTCTGCTAAAAAAGACATATATAGTGTTTGGGAGTTCTATGTAATTTTCTAGCAAAAAATAGCAAAAAAAAATTTTTACATGTAGAAACGAAGTGTCAGAATTGGCCTGGGCCTGAAGTGGTTAAGTAAGGTGACCAATGTTGCAGCATAGTGAAGCTTCACACATTTCAACTAGTGATCCTGCCAGTAACTCCTCTATTTCTCCATTAAATTGGGGAAGGGATTAGGTAGTCCTTAAAGATTGCAGTCCGCACCGGTTGAGAACACAGGAAACTGACAGCCAACAAATATTCTTAATATATCATAAGGTATTTATTGAACAGATATAAAACATAAACACTTTTAATGATATAGTTGACAGTCCAAAAGGGGGCAAATAAGACAAGTTTATTATTGAGGTGTATATACCAGTGTTTCTCAACTCCCAGTCCTCAAGGCGCCCCAACAGGTCATGTTTTCAGGATTTCCCTCAGATGAAACGGCTGTGGTAATTACTAAGGCAGTGAAACGGAGGACTGGAGTTTAGAAACACTGGTATATACCCTTTAGTACCGCAGTATGCATTGAAAAGCTGTTTTACATTGATGTTAGTGTATAGGAGAGTGGGTTGCAACCACTGACAGCATATGTATACTGTGCGTGGGTATCAGAAGTAACTTTCTTTCTCATACATTAAAGAGGAAGTAAATCCTCCTAAAAAAAAAAAAAAAAAAAAAATACACCCTGCAAGACAAAGGCATAATGAGCTAGTATGCATAGCATACTAGCTCATTATAAATTATTTACCTGAGATCAAAGCCCCCGCAGCGGTCCTCGCTCCATCGCCGCCATGTCTCCCGGAATGAGTTCCGGGTATCGCGGCTCCGGCGCTGTGACTGGCCGGAGCCGCGATGACGTCACTCCCGCGCATGCGCGCGGGTGCCTCCAGTGATGGCACGATCCTATTCAGAAACGGAACGCTCAGTGCGCCTGTGCCGTAGACATCGGTGCTGTCTTTTTTTTGCAAATATCTCCTAAACCGTGTAGGTTAAGGAGATATTTCTTGCACCAACAGGTAAGCCTTAATCTAGGCTTATCTGTAGATTAAAGTGGTCTGTAAGGGCTTACAACCACTTTAACCACTCAAGCCCTGGACCATTTCGCTGGCCAAAGACCAGGCCACTTTTTGGGATTCGGCACTGCGTTGCTTTAACTGACAATTGCCTGTGCGACGTGGCTCCCAAAATTGACGTCCTTTTTTTTCCCCCACAAATAGAGCTTTCTTTTGGTGATATTTGATCACCTCCTGTGGTTTTTATTTTTTGCGCTATAAACAAAAATAGAGCGACTATTTTGAAAAAAAATCAATATTTTTAACTTTTTGCTATAATAAATATCCCCAAAAAATATATAAAATAACATTTTTTTCCTCTGTTTAGGCCGATACGTATTCTTCTACATATTTTTGGTAAAAAAAAATCGCAATAAGCGTTTGATTGGTTTGCGCAAAAGTTCATAGCATCTACAAAATAGGGGATAGTTTTATGGCATTTTTATTAATAATTTTTTTTTTTTACTCGTAATGGCGGCAATCAGCAATTTTTTTTTTATCGCGACTGCGACATTATGGCGGACATGTTTGACACCATTTTGGGACCATTGTCATTTTTACAGCGATCAGTGCTATAAAAATGCACTGATTACTGTAAAAATTACACTGGCAGTGAAGGGGTTAACCTGCAGGGGGCGCTGAAGGGGTTAAGTGTTACCTAGGGAGTGCTTCTAACTGTTGGGGGCCTGGCTTGCCGTGACACGTCACTGATTGCTGTTTTCCGATGACAGGGAACAGATGATCAGTGACATGTCACTAGGCAGAACGTGGAGATGTTGTGTTTACACCAACATCTCCCCGTTCTTCAGCTCCGTGACACGATCGCGGGACATCGAGTCCGCGGGTCCCGCAGCTTGCGCCAGGGTCGCGAGCACGCCGCCGGCGGCGCGTGTGTATATATTTTCCCATTAGCCTGTCCATGGCATTCTGCCGACGTAAATGTTCGTGCGGCGGTCGGCAAGCGGTTAAAGGACACAAGACTTTCACCTTTGTGTAGTGCTGCCATCTACAGTACAATTGGACACTAGGAATCCAAAAACTGTAGGCAAGCGGAGTATTTTTTTTTTGCTAGTGTCCTAAGAGGATGGGTGTCTTTTCTTGAGCTTTGCTGTGTAAAGGACTAAACTGTTATTTACAAGCACAATTATTTTATTTTTTTCTTAAGACCCTTCTCTACATTACTGTTAGCTTTAATCGAAGAGACCAGCTCTATCTGGTGCCGTATCTTACTCTGCTGGACTGAATGTTGTGGGGATAGCCTGGAGGTAACCTTCAGACACTGTTTTTCCTGGTTTCCACATGAAGAGCTTTTTAAACTCCTTTCGGGTAACAAGTTAGTCGTTAAGCGCTTTCCAGGTCAGCCAGCAATAGCCCCAGCACATGCCCTGTCTCTGAAGACTTACTCCATGAGTAGGACAAGCTTTGTGAGCTACTTCATTTGTATTGATTGTTGGGCACCTATGAATTGCCTGCCTCCAGATGGTTTTCACTGTGGAAGGGGGTAACACTGTGGGACTAAGCACTGGTGTCATCCTCTGGATGGAGTGTTGCACACATACCCCATGCTGTCTATCTTACTATACAGCACTGAGAAAGCATTTCCCTGTTATTTCTCCTGCTTCTTGCAATGAAACACTCCAGTCTTTTGTCTTTTTATGCTTCGCACCTACAGAAACTTTGGTCAACTGTGGCCATCCAGTCCTCTTCTGTTGCTAGCTGTTTGAGCTACATTAGTAGAAAATATTGTGCTACTGGAGTAAAGAAAAAGAATGAAGTACCTTCGTCCTAAAAATGCAATAGAGACAAGGGAATTGAGGCAGCCTTGGACTTTCGTGGTACGGTATATCCTTACAATGCTGCTTTTTTTTTTTTTTTTTTTAAAGAATTATTAAAAAATACCCACATGGGCAGACAAATAACACACACAAAGTACAAAATATCCCATAACAGGAAACGCCCTTAAATACTCAAATACCTCTGATTTGAACTGGAAAGGAATGGATGTATCAACCCACAATGGGGAATTTGATATTCGTCTTTGACCAGTTGTAGACTACATGTTTCTAAACAGAAGCGATCTCCTAATAACAAGACCTGGTAATATGATAAAGCTGTGGGATGTGACGCAAACCACCAGGTAACTGCCGCAATGGTGGGCAGCTCCACAACCACAGTGAAAAACACTACAAATAGTAAATACGTTCATTAATAGCCAACTGCTGAGTCCACCAGGAGGAATATCCCATGGGCAAAAATGGGTACATTTAGTACCTGAGGCCTTTTTTCATACCCTGAGCCTTAAGTTGCCTCACCAACGTGATTGCAACATATTTTGATTCTAGACACAACATTTGGGACCATCCCCGCTGCAGCAGGTGCCCCCAGCTCACACTCAACTAAAGAATCCCGGGCTGCTTGCAGTGTGCCTACTAATGGTGCCAAATGTCTTCAACCTGCAGTCCTGTTGCCCTCTGCTCTTAGAGTCCCCTTTAGCTGTAAGTGTGGTCACTTTCTCTGCCCTTTCAGCTGAGGTTTCCACTACAGTCATGCAACTTTATAGCCCAAACCTATTACAAATATAGTGTAGCGCTGTGAATAATGTAAGGGAGTACTGTGAAGTACTCAAACAAAGTGAAATCAATGCAAGTGAGAGGACAACAAATAAAAGTGCTAGTGAGTAAACACCACATATAATTGAAGTCCAAAACAAGCCTATGGGCTTCAAATGTTAAGGTAACAGTATGAGTTCATAGAAAAAAACAATGAGTTCTTCCCAATGTGGTCCCACCGAACAGGAGGATAACAAGTTGTAGTCACTCTAAAATGTAGGTGTATAGGGTACTCTTACCGGATGGGATGGACACACATGTCATGCGAGCTTGTGATCCTAGATGGTCTGGATCAGTGTGAACTGGATCCTGGTAGTTAAGGATGATCTGGATTCGTATTGAAGGGGAAGAAGGTCTAGTAGATCAAGATGTAGGATCTCCACTTCTCCGCTGACGAACACTGTAGAGGCAGCAAGGTCAGAATGGCTGTGCACCAGAGTGACTCCTCATAAACTCCAACAGAAAAATATAAATATATGCTCCAGATGGTGCAGGTCAACCACGTAGGTTTATTAAAAGTGTCATACATGAATGACAACAAATAAAAGTGATCACGGGTATAAAAACATATAGAAAAAGCAATGTGAGGTGCAGTAAATGCTCGCCCGACACGTTTCGACTCAAAGGGTCTTCAACTGGGGCATATGTCTATATGTTTTTATACCCGTGATCACTTTTATTTGTTGTCATTCATGTACGACAGTTTTTTAATAAGCCTACGTGGTTGACCTGCACCATCTGGAGCATCTTTTTATATTTTTTCTGTTGGAGCTTATGAGGAGTCACTCTGGTGCACAGCCATTCTGACCTTGCTGCCTCTACGGTGTTCGTCAGTGGAGTTCCTACATCTTGATCTACTAGACCAGGGATATGCAATTAGCGGACCTCCAGCTGTTGCCAAACTACAAGTCCCATTAGGCATAGCGAGACTCTGACAGCAGAAGCATGACACCCAGAGGCATGATGGGACTTGTAGTTTTGCAACAGCTGGAGGTCCGCTAATTGCATATTTCTGTACTAGACCTTCTTCCCCTTAAAGTACGAATCCAGATCATCCTTCACTACCAGGATCCAGTTCACACTGATCCAGACCATCTAGGATCACAAACTTGCATGACTCACTGTCGTACGACGTGTGTCCATCCCATCCGGTAAGAGTACCCTATACACCTACATTTTAGAGTGACTACAGACAACTTGTTATCCTCTTTTTCGGTGTGACCACATTGGGAAGAACTCATTATCCTTTGTTTCTATGGACTCATACTGTTACCTTAACATTTGAAGCCCATAGGTTTGTTTTGGACTTCACTTATATGTGGTGTTTACTGACTAGCACTTTTATTTGTTGTCCTCTTACTTGCATTGATTTCACTTTGTTTGAGTACTTCACAGTACTCTCTTACATTATTCACAGCGCTACACTATATTTTTTATATCTATGGGAGACTTTGTTTTGTTTGAGTGTTGGCTGCTTTTTTCAAATAAATTTTATTCCATTCCTATTTGGGTTTAGCGCAGTGTTTTCCCCAACTTTTCCCACACTTATGGCCTAAACCGCCCAGTTATTTGGTGACTCTAAATGGCACAGGCCACAAGTGCGCTCCCTTACCCCCTGTTGCAGGTTTTGTATCGGATCTGCCTGTGGCCTTAGCGACTTCTGAGTGTATCCTAAAGGAGTTGCCGTCTTCTCCTATTGCTTTTAAATTTAAATGAAACCATTTTGCTTCTCATCAGTGCAGTGTGCACCACTTTGAAATGAAAGGATCAGTCAGTTGCTTTTACCAGTGCTGTTTCCAGATTGCGGTCATTTTAAACATTTAAGTGTCAAAGACCTTTCTATTGCACCTGCTATTGCAACTCTTTCTCTACAGAGATTAAAAATACGCTAACAAGCTGTTTGTGTCTCTCCAAATGCTTATTGGCCTTTGTTGGCTTGCCTTATAGTGACTACCATTCTAGTAAAGGATGCACTGTCTTTAAAGACTCGACTAATAAGCGGTTCTAAGACATTTTTAAAACCCTGTTTTCGCACTTGGACCACATGGCCTTCGAGGGACCACGTCTCCTCAGATCTACCCTTGATACCATTATCAAGAACACTACTGGTGGCAAGATCACCCATCTTCCTCAGCAAAAGAAGCCTAAGGAACAAACTGCAAAGTCTTTTCAGTTGTCATTGTCTGTTAAGAAACATCCTTTCAGTTCTCCATTCTCGTGCTCGATTCCCAATCAACATCCTAGAGCTTAGAGCAATTTGCAACATTTAACCTTCCTGCTTGGAGGGTTATCCAATTCAGATTTTATCTGACATTGGAACAATGGCATATATCAGACATTAGGGAGGATCAATAGGTCTTATTGCTGCAGGAGAGGTAAATCGCATCCTGTCCTGGGCAGAACTCCACAATCCAGGCTTTGCTGCTGGCAGACTTTCTCATCCAATAATATCTGGACCCAGGGGTATGGTTCCTACACCCAGAGGTGTTCCAGCACCCGTGTTAAAGATGGGGACACCAGAAGTGTACCTCCAGGATCAATAACACATTTAATAGGTTTGTCTTCAGATACAGTGATCTGTTGGCAAAGACAAAGGGTGCTCTGGTTGTCCCATTGCACACTGTGATCTATGCCTTTCTGCACCTGAAACCTCTTCCAAGTCTCTCAAGATTAAGCTATAGGGCTGTCCAGTGATCCTCACTGCTCTGGACTGGCCTAGGTAGATGTGGTACACCCACCTAATATGGCTCCTGACAGATGCTCCATGGGCTGTACCATATGATCCGGATCCTCTGTCCTGAGGACTGATTTACTATCCTGCTTCAGTCTGGCCTTAACAGCATGGATCTTGAAGCTCAAGTTCTGAGAGACGGTCATGTCTGAATCGGTGATTCCTTCTGTGTTAAAAGCTAGGAAGTCTGCTTCCTGCAAGGTCTATCATTGGACCTGGAAGACCTATTCACTTGGTGTTCTTGTTCCACCATCTCTAGGTGGCTCAGAGAGATCATCATCCAAGCTTATGGTCTCTAGGATAGGACTCAACCCCCCCCCCCCCCCCCCTTCTCCTGTTAATGCACACACAGATCAGATCATAGATCTGTGAGTGCTTTTCTTTATCGTACACCACGGGACACAGAGCCAGTCATTACATAATGGGTTAAGGGTCACCAGCGGTGATTGGACACTGGCACAACCAATGGAAGACAGTTCCCCTCCATATAACCCCTCCCATCAGGGAAGTACCTCAGTTTTTTCGCCAGTGTCGAAAGGTGTTGGACGCGTTAGGAGGTGCTAAAGGAAAGCTCTACCAAAGAGACCCTCTGGGGGTAAAAGAGCTATGCTTTCGGATCCATCCAAGACGCCTACAAATGAGCTGAATCTGGATGGGATCCGGGCCTCATCCATGAGGCGTCGCCTGTAATGTCTCTCTTCGGAGGACTGGGCTCTAAGATCCAGCACTTTCGCTATTTCGCTATAAAGTCCTGGTAAGAGTCTTGTACAAGGCCCAGGGGAGCGGTATCCTTTAAATAGGAACCCATATCCCTGAAGGTTGGCACACATAGCCCACCGTGAAGGGTGAAGTTTGGTATCTGTCTGAAAACTTTCAGCAGAAAAACCTGCGGCGTGGATAAGGTGAGATTAGAAGGTCCATAACTAGGTTGGGACCTTTTTTCAAAAAAGTGGATGTCTTCTTTTTTTCCACCACTGGGGGGAGTAAAGAGCTGAATATACTCACCTCACTCTGTTCAGTGTCGGCTTCGGCGAAGTACACTGCTCGTCACCTCCGCTGCTGAGCTTGCTTGAGCTCCCCGCTCCTCCTTCCGGTGGCCGATACAGACACCTGCAGATGCAGGTAAGTGGGGACAGGGGCTGATGAGAGTCCTCTCTCACTATGGCCACCACCATAGCGCTAAAGGCCGCGCGTGCTTTATCGGAGGGGGGGGCCGAAGGCGTGCGCGGGCACGTGGCGCGCGCAGGCACAGAAACGGCGCCAAATTTAAAAGACTGTCAGTGTAAAAAGCACTGCAGCAGCAAGCAAGCTCGTTAGTTCTCTTGTTCCTGGCAGAGAAACACAGCAGCTATACAGGGACGTAAGACTCCATGTGGTTGGATTGGGTACTTCCTAGAAGACATCCATGTTATGCATAGTTATGTGTTAAAAGTTGCATACTTAATGTATTTGCTAAACTGAACACGGTAGTATATGCATTTAGGTACCTTGTATTTTGTCTAAACAGTAAGTCTTCCAGGGGAAGTAATGCGGACAAAAAGAGATAAAAGAGCACCGCCGCCTGAGACAGGGGGCTCTAGCTGTGCTGACTCGGTACCTTCCTCTCCTGTGTTGCCAAAAGCACCTGTACAGGATGAGCCATTACCTCTGTCAGGTATGGCGGCTTCCCCAGTGAAGCCTGGGCCTGCATATGTCACTGAGGACACTTTATCAGCTGCCCTAAATAATCTGGAGGAGAAAATTGCTACTTTAATCGCTAAATCCTCTAAAAAGGACAATAAGCGAAGCAGATCTCCTCCAGTATTGGACCTCCCTTCAGAAGTACCTGAGGAGGAGGAGGATGAGGAGGAGGCTACATCAGCAGAGGATGAGGAGTCAGACGGATCAGGGATATCGGATGAGCCTTTTTCGGTATCCCAGATTTTAAAGTCACAGGTGCAATGCTATGCAGGAGCCGTGCGAGCTGCATTTAGGTTACCCTCTTTGGAGGTAACAGAATCACCTGTCTCCTCCCTAGGATCATTAAGATCCCTGCAAGGTGCATGCTCCTTCCCGGTTCATCCGTTACTAGAGGATCTATTGTACGCAGACTGGCAACATCCAGATAAGCGTTTTTCACCTCCAAAAAAGTTTAACATTCTTTATCCTATGGAGGAAATTTTTTTAAAGAAATGGAGCCTGCCTACGGTAGATGCGGCTATTTCTTGTGTAAATAAAAACCTGACATTTCCAGTGGATAATGTACAAGTGTTTAAAGATCCTTCTGAGAAGAAGTTGGAATCCTTACTGAAATCCTCCTTCCTTTTGGCCGGCTCAATTATCCAACCTGCAGTAGCAGCAGTCGGTATGTGTCAGGTCGTCAGCCAACAGGTAAAGCAGGGGCTGAAGGAGCTGCCTTCAGAGCAGGCTAAAAATTGGGAGAATTTGCCTAAAGCCTTATGCTTCACAGTGGATGCCATGAGAGATTCTATCATACAGGCATCACGCCTTACACTCCAGCTGGTACAGATGCGCAGAGTACTTTGGCTTAAGCATTGGTCAGCGGAAGCCCCATGCAAAAAGTTGTTGGCAAGTTTCCCGTTCCATGGCGAACGCCTTTTTGGGGAAGATTTAGAAAGATATATCCAAAAGATATCAAGTGGTAAAACGACACTTTTACCTGAGAGAAAGAAAAACAAGAGACCTTGTTTTAAACACACTCTCTCCCCAGCTCCCGGGAAATCTGACTCCAGCCAGTGGCGACGGCCTTTTCAGCCGCCCAAAAAAGCCAAAGAACAGGCTCAGAAGAACAAGAAGCCGTGGGGTTCAAGAGCTAATAAGCAAGCCCCCAAAACCTCTCATTGAAGGGGCGCCCCCGCTCGGCCGAGTGGGGGGAAGGCTTCGTCAGTTCTCAGCGACTTGGCGGACAGAAACCCAGGACAAATGGGTGGTATCCACAATATCCTCAGGGTACAGACTGGAATTTCGAGAGATCCCATCTTCTCAATTCCGAAGTTCAAGACTCTCCAAGGATCCACAAAAAAGAGGATCCTTCTTCAAAGGTTTGAATCACTTAATAGCTCAAGGTGTGGTTACAGAGGTACCCCAAAAGGAGCAAGGTTCAGGTTTTTACTCAAACCTCTTTGTGATTCCAAAACCGAACGGAGAAGTCAGACCCATCCTGGATCTAAAAAATCTAAACCAGTTTCTGAACGTTCGCCATTTTCGAATGGAAACGATTCGATCCGTGGTCGCTACTTTAAAAGGCGGAGAATTCATTGCGTCCATAGATATCAAAGACGCATATCTACACATACCAATCCTCCCCGCTCAACAAAGATTCATAAGGTTTGCGGTAGAAGATCGCCACTTTCAATTTGTGGCCCTGCCATTTGGTGTAGCCACCGCGCCCAGAGTATTCACAAAGGTGCTAGCTCCTCTGTTAGCAAACCTAAGAACACGGGGCATTGCGGTAACAGCCTATCTAGACGATCTACTATTAATAGATCAGTCAAAGGAGGGATTGGATCACGCTGTAGACACTACAGTAGGATACCTGGAGTATTTAGGATGGATTATAAACTTACAAAAATCCTCTCTCCAGGCCCAAAGAAGGATAGTGTACCTGGGCATGATCATAGATACAGCCCAAAACAGGGTATACCTGCCAGAGCCAAAGATACAGTCTCTGAAAGACCTGATCCACAAGGTCAAAGCAAACAAGAGGCCGTCTATTCGCCTTTGCATGAGACTATTGGGAAAGATGGTAGCCTCCTTCGAGGCGGTCCCTTACGCCCAGTTTCATTCGAGACTACTTCAAGGCAGTATTTTAGCCTCCTGGAACAGAAAGAGCCAAGCTCTGGATATACCCATGCGCCTGTCCTCACAAGTACGCCACAGCTTCAATTGGTGGCTAGAAGCCAGGAATTTACGGAAGGGAAAGTCCTTCCTCCCAGTGGCCTGGAAGGTGGTATCTACGGATGCCAGCCTATCGGGCTGGGGTGCAGTATTCGAGGAGGCTTCTACCCAGGGAACCTGGGCCAAGACTCAGGGGATCCTGCCCATCAATGTGCTAGAGATCCGGGCGGTATATCTAGCCCTCAAAACCTGGACATACAGGTTACAGGGCTACCCAGTTCGGGTTCAATCCGACAATGCTACGGCAGTAGCTTACATCAATCACCAAGGAGGCACCCACAGTCGGGCAGCCCAAAGAGAGGTGAACCGGATCTTGGCATGGGCAGAAGAGCATGTACCTTGCATCTCTGCAGTCTTCATTCCAGGGATAGAAAACTGGCAAGCAGACTACCTGAGTCGTCAGCAGCTGCTACCAGGAGAGTGGTCTCTTCACCCAGAGATCTTTCAGGCCATATGTCTGAGATGGGGAAACCCAGATGTAGACCTGCTAGCTTCCAGGTTCAACAAGAAATTGGACAACTTTGTGTCCAGAACGAGAGATCCTCTAGCCTACGGGACAGACGCTCTAATAACTCCATGGAATCAGTTCTCACTGATCTATGCATTCCCTCCGATCCCTCTTCTACAAAGACTGCTTCGCAGGATCAAGGAGGAGGGAATACCAGTAATCCTAGTGGCCCCAAACTGGCCCAGGAGGCCTTGGTATGCCGAGATCGTAAAAATAGCGATAGGAAGGCCCTGGAAGCTTCCACTTCGACACGACCTGTTGTCACAGGGTCCAGTATTCCACCCTTCCTTACAAAGGCTAAATTTGACGGCCTGGCTGCTGAGACCCACATTTTGAAAAAGAGAGGGGTCTCTGGCCTGGCTCTTTCTACGCTCATTAATGCTAGAAAGCCAGCCTCCAGACTCATCTATCATAGAGTCTGGAAAGCATACGTTTCCTGGTGTGAATCCAGAAGTTGGAATCCTCTGAAATATGAAATAAGTAGGATTCTTGCTTTTTGCCAGTTAGGAGTGGATATGAAATTAGCCCTTAGCACCATCAAAGGGCAAATATCGGCTCTATCAGTCTTCTTTCAGAGACCATTGGCATCTCACTCCCTAGTTCGGACATTCATTCAGGGGGTACTGAGGATAAATCCTCCAGTCAGGTCTCCCTTGTGTCCATGGGATTTGAATTTGGTATTGTCAGTGTTGCAAAAGCAACCTTTTGAACCTATTCGCCATATTCCTTTAATTATATTAAGTAGGAAATTGGCCTTTCTGATTGCTATAGCTTCTGCTAGGAGAGTATCAGAGCTAGCAGCTCTTTCTTGTAAAGAGCCTTATCTAATTTGTCACAAGGACAAGATCGTACTACGACCCCATCCGGCTTTTCTGCCTAAGGTGGTGTCGGCTTTTCACTTGAATCAAGACATTGTTCTGCCTTCCTTTTTTTCCAAACCCGCGGACGGCGGGGGAAAAATTATTACACTCTCTAGATCTAGTGAGAGCGGTAAGGGTGTATCTGCAAGCAACCGCTCAGATACGTAAAACAGATGTTTTGTTTATTTTACCAGAAGGGCCAAGCGGTATCAAAATCCACCATTTCCAGGTGGATTAGACAAGTAATTGTTCAAGCTTATGGTTTAAAGAACAGGACTCCTCCTTTTCCTGTTAAGGCGCACTCTACCAGGGCGATAAGTGCTTCATGGGCAGTGCACCACCAGGCTTCGATGGCTCAGATCTGTAAGGCTGCAACTTGGTCCTCAGTCCATACATTTTCCAAATTCTATCAAATAGATGTGAAAGGACATGAGGATTCCGCCTTCGGGCGAAGTGTGCAGCAGGCAGCAGTATAGGGCTTCTGGTCCGCAAGCGGTCGGTTTGATCTGTGTCTCCCCCCCTTCATATGAGCATTGCTCTGGGACGTCCCATTATGTAATGACTGGCTCTGTGTCCCGTGGTGTACGATAAAGAAAATAGGATTTTTATAACAGCTTACCTGTAAAATCCTTTTCTTGGAGTACACCACGGGACACAGAGGTCCCACCCTTCTTATGGGAACCTTACTGCTTTGCTACAAAACTGAGGTACTTCCCTGATGGGAGGGGTTATATGGAGGGGAACTGTCTTCCATTGGTTGTGCCAGTGTCCAATCACCGCTGGTGACCCTTAACCCATTATGTAATGACTGGCTCTGTGTCCCGTGGTGTACTCCAAGAAAAGGATTTTACAGGTAAGCTGTTATAAAAATCCTATTTTTGGCATCAAGAAACCGTTCCCCAGATTTGCAAGGCTGCCACCTGGTCCTCTGTTCACAAATTTTCCAAGTTCTACCAGGTGGACATTGTGGCCTAATTTTGTACCAAGTTCAGGCGTAAGGTCACTCAGGCTGCTCTTTGGGCTGCAGGCAGTCTCCAGTTCCCTTTTATTTTCCTGGACTGTTAGTGTTTGCTTGCTGTGTTGCCCACCCCTCCATTTGACTGCTTTTTTTCATGTCCTGAAGGTGAAATACATCCTGTTTACCTGAATAGACTAGAAAGAAAGAAGGATTTTTGCACTCACCATAAAATACTTTTCTTAGAGTCCTTTGAAAGACTTCCTTTGTCCCCTCTCCAGACTGCAAGAGTACATTCCTTTTTTTACACTCTCATTAACCACTTGACCTCTGAAAGATTTACCCCCTTTTTATGAGCAGGCCACTTTTTTTGCGATGCAGCACTGCATTATTACTTTAACTGACACTGTACCCAAATAAGATTTGTCAGAGCTTTCTTTTGGTGGCATTTGATCACATCTGCAGTTTTTATTTTTTGCACTATAAACAAAGACAGACAATTTAAAAAAATAAATAAAAAAAATGTACTTTCTGCTATAAAACATGTCCAATAAATGATTAAAAAAAAAAAAATTTAATCAATTTAGGCCAATATGTTTTCCGCTAAATTTTTTGGGTAAAAAATCCCAATAAGCGTATATTGATTGGTTTTCACAAAAGTTATAGCATCTAGAAACTATGGGATAATTATTTAAAAAAATGTTTTTATTAGTAATGGCAGGCCATTAGTGACTTATAGCGGGTCTGCGATAATGCTGCAGACAGTTGGACATCAACTGACACTTTTGACACTTTGCAGGAACACAGGATCCATGCCTTACCTACTGACAACAGCAATCTTGCCTTGTTTACATAGGCAGACGGCCCTTTTGCCTCTGTGCTGGATGATCAGTGGATGCTGGCGGATAGTGAGTCCGCCATACCCGCAGATCAGCTCCCGTTGGGTATAATCACAGTGGTAGTTGGCCGGTGGCGCGCCCCAGACCCGGAAGTGTCGGATCACGTACTAGGTAGGTGATCCGGCGCAGCAGAGCCTTCTTGCCGCCGTATAAGTAAGTTATATGGGTGGCAAGTGGTTAATTCAGTCTTGTGTGTACCTGCATATATGCATCCATCAGCCATAATTTTTTGACCACCCAACTAATATTGATTAGGTCCCCCTTTTTGCCACCAAAACAGCCCTGACTCTTTGAGGCATAGACACCACTAGATCTCGGCTCTGAAGGTATGCTGTGGTATCTGGCACCAAGCTGTCAGTAGCAGATTCTTTAGGTCCTGTAATTTGCGATGTGGAGCCTTCCATGGATCACACTTGTTTTTCCAGCACATCCCACAGATTCTCCATGAGATCTGGAGACATCTTGAACTTGTGTTCCTCAAACCATTCTGGAACTATTTTTGAAGTGTAGCACATTATCCTGTTGACAGAGGACACCAGCGGGGAATACCGATTCCATTAAGGGGCTGTTCTTGGTCAGCAACAATGTTAATAGGTAGGTGATATGTGTCAAAGTAACATCTAAATGAATAGCAGTACCATGGTGTCCTAGTAGAACATTGCTCAAAGTATCACACTGCCTCTGCCAGTTTGTCTTCTTCCCCATATCGAATCCTGGTGCCAACTCTTCCCCAGTTATGCAATGCACATGTACCCGGCCATCCACATGATGTAAAAAAAAAAGTGATTCGTCAGACCCAAACCACCTTCTTGCATTGCTCTGTGGTTCAGTTCTGATGCTCATGTGCCCATTGTGAGCACTTATTGCTGTTGACACAGGCCAGCATGGGCACCCTGACCGGTCTTGGGCTACACAGCCCTATACACCACAAACTGTGATGCCCATTTTTCTGCTTTTAACTCCTCAAGTTCATGGACAACCTGTTTACTTGCTACCTAATATATGCCACTGACTTTCAGATGCCACTGTAATAAGATAAGATATTCACTTAACCTGCCAGTGGTCAAAACATTATGGCTGATAAGTGTACATTAGTTGTGGAATTTTCTGTTCACCTTTTCTAATGCCCCTTTATGTTCTTGTTTTTAAGAGCCTTGCTTCCAGTTCTGCAGCAGAAGGCCAAGAAGGGCCCCATTCGTCAATCTAAATATTCCATCCATTGCATTAATGCTATATTTTCCAGCAAGGAGACACAGTTTGCCCAGATATTTGAGGTTAGTGCATCACCTGAGATTTCATTACTTTACACTGTGTGACGTGTCTTTCGCATTTCTTAATGATTGCTTTACCTGCCAGTTATCTTAGAGCCTTGTTGCTGCAACCCTTCCCCCAAGGATGCAAAACAGTGTGGTTTCTATTTTCCAGCTTTTTATGTGATGACTGTTTGTACATAATCATTCTCCCTGGGCTGCTGCTCATTTTTATAGCTTGTGCTTTCATTTCCTGAGTGCTAGAATCTGTTATTTTCTCTGCTTACTGCCTGAAGATGACTACATCCACAGACACTTAATGCCTGCATTTGCCTTAATCTTTTATACTGCATTTCAGATTGATGCAATCCCAGCAGATCAGAGTGGTGTATTGTGAATTTCAGCATTTAATGTGATTCATGGATCAAATATTTTTCTTTCAGTACTGTCGTATGTTTGTTTTTTCCTTTTTTATTTTTTTTCCTTCAGCCTATATTTACAGCTCTCACAAACATTAAGGACCAGTTCACACCACATGCAGTCCAGTGCGTTTTTTTTTTTTTTTTTTTATGCATCAAGAACTCATGGAAAGTAGGTTATATTGTTTTCAATGGCATAGTTCACACCAGTGCATTCCAGTTTCAGAAAAAAAAGGTAGAACATGCTTCATTTTTCCTGCACTGGACTGTACTGGAACGCTGTAAAACGCAACAAAACTGTACTGGAAAGCACCTAGTTGAACCAAAATCGCACTGGAACACACGTCCTTATTTAAGGTTATGAAAAAAATGACTGGACTGCATCTAAAACGCACTGAAATGCATCAAAAACATACATGCAGAAAAGCATCTGGAACGTATCCGGACTGCGTTTCTATGGTGTGAACTGGCCCTAAGGCTCCATTCACACCTAGGCATTTGTAATCGTGGGCGGAATTTCTGCGAAGTGCGATTTTTGCCACAATTTGTGGGTGGCAATCGCAACAGTTTACGTCGCGCTTTACAGTAAAGAGGGGGTCTGTACAATTACAATACAGTTTAATACAGAAGAAATAAAAGGGCCCTGCTCGTGGAGCTTACACTCTAAAGGGAGGCTGAGGTATGAGTAAGGTAGGCAGTAGATGGCTCATGTCTCCCTGATAACTGTGTGTGGGGAGGGTCCCAGCGTGTACTGTACCACATACCTAACAAGGGAATGTGGATCATGTGCTGTCTGCCACTTCCTTCCTTCTTCATTAGGATAAATAAAAAAAAGCATTTGCAACTTATTAGAAATTCTTTAACCACTTAAGCCCCGGACCATTTGGTAGCTAAAGGACCAGAGGTGAATTCAGAATTTTGCACTGCGCTGCTTTAACTGTAAATTGTGCGGACATGCAATGTTGTACCCAAACGAAATTTGCGTCCTTTTCTTCCCACAAATAGAGCTTTCTTTTAATGGTATTTGATTGCCTCTGCAATTTTTATTTTTTGCGAAATAAATGGAAAAAGACCGAAAATTTTGGGAAAAAATGATATTTTCTACTTTTTGTTATAAGAAAAATCGAATAAACTCAATTTTAGTCATACATTTAGGCCAAAATGTATTCAGCCACATGTCTTTAGTAAAAAAAATGTCAATAAGCGTATATTTATCGGTTTGCGCAAAAGTTATAGCGTTTACAAACTAGGGTACATTTTCTGGAATTTACACAGCTTTTAATTTATGACTGCCTATCTCATTTCTTGAGGTGCTAAAATGACAGGGCAGTACAAAACCCCCCCAAATGACCCCATTTTAGAAAGTAGACACCCCAAGGAAATTGCTGAGAGGCATGTTGAGCCCATTGAATATTTTTTTTTTGTCCCAAGTGATTGAATAATGACAAAAAAAAAAAAAAAATAAATTTCAAAAAGTTGTCACTAAATGATATATTGCTCACACATGCCATGGTTATATGTGGAATTGCACCCCAAAATACATTCTGCTGCTTCTCCTGAGTACGGGGATACCACATGTGTGGGACTTTTTAGGAGCCTAGCCACGTACGGGACCCCGGAAACCAAGCACCGCCTTCAGGATTTCTAAGGGCGCAAATTTTTGATTTCACTCCTCACTACCTATCACAGTTTTGAAGGCCATAAAATGCCAAAATAGCACAAAACCCCCCCAAATGACCCCATTTTGGAAAGTAGACACCCCAAGCTGTTTGCTGAGAGGCATGGTGAGTATTTTACAGCTCTCATTTGTTTTTGAAAATGAAAGAACATTTTTTTTTTTCTTTTTTTTTTTCAATTTTCAAAACTTTGTGACAAAAAGCGAGATCTGCAAAATACTCACAATACCTCTCAGCAAATAGCTTGGGGTGTCTACTTTCCAAAATGGGGTCATTTGGGGGGGTTTTGTGCCATCTGGGCATTCCATGGCCTCCGAAACTGATAGGCAGTGAGAAGTGAAATCAAAAATTGACACCCTTAGAAAGCCTGAAGGCGGTGCTTGGTTTTTGGGGTCCCGTACGCGGCTAGGCTCCCAAAAAGTCTCACACGTGGTATCCCCGTACTCAGGAGAAGCAACAGAATGTATTTTGGGGTGTAATTCCACATATGCCCATGGCATGTTTGAGCAATATATCATTTAGTGACAACTTTGTGCAAAAAAAAAAAAAAATTGTATTTTTTCCGCAACTTGTGTCAACATATAAAATATTCCATGGACTCGACATGCCTCTCAGTATATAGCTTGGGGTGTCTACTTTCCAAAATGGGGTCATTTGGGGGGGTTTTGAACTGTTCTGGCATTTTATACACAACATTAGGAAGCTTACATCCACTCTTCTAACCACTTGAAGACAAAGCCCTTTTTGACACTTTTTGTTTACATGAAAACATTTTTTTTTTTTGCAAGAAAATTATGTTGAACCCCCAAACATTATATATATTTTTAAAGCAAAGGCCCTACAGAATAAAATGGTGGGTGTTGCATTTTTTTTTTTCTACACAGTATTTGCGCAGCGATTTTTCAAACGCATTTTTTTGGGAAAAAATACACTTTTTTTAATTTTAATGCACTAAAACACACTATATTGCCCAAATGTTTGATGAAATAAAAAAGATGATCTTAGGCCGAGTACATAGATACCAAACACGACATGCTTTAAAATTTCGCACAAACGCGCATTGGCGACAAACTACACACATTTTTAAAAGCCTTTAAAAGCATTTACAGGTTACCCCGTTAGATTTACAGAGGAGGTCTACTGCTAAAATTACTGCCCTCGATCTGACCTTCGCGGTGATACCTCACATGCATGGTGCAATTGCTGTTTACATATGACGCCAGACCGACGCTTGCGTTCGCCATTGGGCAAGAGCAGGGCAGGACAGGGGTGGTTTTTTTTTTTTTTTTTTCTTTTTTTTTTTTTATTTTTTTTTTTTTTTTTTATTATTATTAATTTTGCTTTTCTTTTTTATTTTTAAACTGTTGCTTCCATATTTATTTATTTTTATCACTTTTATTGTTCTCTCAGGGAATGTAAATATCCCCTATGATAGCAATAGGTAATGACAGGTACTCTTTTTTGAAAAAACTGGGGTCTATTGGACCCTAGATCTTTCCTCTGCCCTCAAAGCATCTGACCACACCAAGATCGGTGTGATAAAATGCTTTCCCAATTTCCCAATGGCGCTTTTTATATCCGGGGGGGGGGACATTCCCTCCCACTGCTTGTAAAAGCAGTCCAGAGGCTAATTAGCCACTAGGATTGCTTTTACATGAAAGCCGGCCGCTGGCTGAAAAGAATGATACCAAGATGATACCTAAACCCACAGGCATCATTCTGGTATAAACATTCAAAGTCCAGCAACATACCAGTACGTTGCTGGTCCTTGTTGGACATGTATTGTAATCTTTTTTTTCATGCAGCCTGTTGGCTGAACGAAAAAAAAAGATTGATCGGTGGGTATGCCCACCATTAGAATACCGCCCTTCATCCACCCACTTCTAATGATGGGCATACATGCACCATTTATATATGCCGAAGCATGGGGGCATCTTCTCGCAAAAGTTATGCCGCGTACACATGGTCAGACTTTTCCACGGGCAAGCCTCCGTCGGAATTTCGACCGTATATACGCGGCATTAGGAGCAAAATCGCTCCTCCGCTCCTGCTGCCCCAATGCTTTGGCATATATGCTTTTTTTTTTTTTAAGGCCTCATGCCCACTGGCGTTTTTACAGCTGCGTTTTTGAGCGTTTTTTACAGCTTAAAAACGCCTGTCCATGTTATCGTAAATATTTTTTTTTTTTCAAAAAAAAAAAACGTCGGAGCTAAAAACGCGACCGCGCGTTAGTGCGCGTTTTTTGCGCGTTAGTGCGCATTTTTGCGCGTTTTTTGACGCTCGCGTTTTTTCCTGCCTAGTTCTGACGCTGAGGAACGCACTGGCCCTGGGTTTTTTTTACAGCTTACAAACGCCTATGCTCTTTACAGCTCAAAAACGCCTAGGTGGGCATGAAGCTATAGACTAACATGGACAGGCGTTTTTAAGCTGTAAAAAACGCTCAAAAACGCGGCTGAAAAAACGCCCGTGGGCATGAGGCCTAACTGTGGTGGTGAAATTACCTCCTACAGCACTGGAGTCGCAGGGATCAGGCCTGTCTCTGCGAACGCTGCAGTTATGTGTGTTGTGTTTTGTAAGTGACAGTGATCGATCGATACTGCACTTCGGTGGCCTGGGCTGGACGGAGGGGCAAAACGCAGGTGCTAGCAGGTATCTGGGCTGATCCCACTAACACTGCGTTTTTGGGAACCCTAAACTGCTGGGGACGCTAGTATAGATCTGATCAGATCAGATATTGAGCTGATCAGATACTATACCACTAAGGGGGGTTTATGCTTCACGTGTGGGTGTTAGCGCTACTGGCACTAACCTGACGCTGCCTGGGGTGTGACGCAGACCCTCTCTGACGCTAAAACCTAACTGATATCACCCGCCGGGCGATCAGGGGGTTAAACCTTTATTGGGTTATATACGGCGGGTGCCCTGACACTATAAAAAGCAAACTAACTAACCAGCGTCACCCGTAACACTTATATGATCACTGGTGAAAGGGTTAACTAGGGGCAATTAGGGGGTTAAAACCTTTATTAGATAATATATGGGGGTACCTGACGCTATATAAAAACCTGACGGCGAACCTAAAAAAAAATTACTGGCTACCTATCGGCATCACCGACACTAAGACAACGATCATAAAAACGATTGCTTAGCGACAGTGGTGATAGGGGGTGAAAGGGTTACCTGGGGGGCGATCAGGGGGTTAAACCTTTATTAGATAATATATGGGGGTACCCGACGCTATAAAAACCTGCGGCGAACCTAAAAAAAATTACTGGCTACCGATCAGCATCACCGACGCTAAGACATCGATCAGAAAAATTATCGCTTAGTGACAGTGGTGATAGGGGGTGAAAGGGTTACCTGGGGGGCGATCAAGGGGGTTAAACCTTTATTAGGTAATATATGGGGGTACCCGACGCTATAAAAACCTGCGGCGAACCTAAAAAAAATTACTGGCTACCGATCAGCATCACCGACGCTAAGACATCGATCAGAAAAATGATCGCATAGCCACGGCGGTGCTAGGGGGTGAAAGGGTTACCTGGGGGGTGATCAAGGGGGTTAAACCTTTATTAGGTAATATATGGGAGTACCCGACGCTATAAAAACCTGCGGCGTACCTAAAAAAAATTACTGGCTACCGATCAGCATCGCCGACGCTAAGACATCGATCAGAAAAATTATAACTTGGTGACAGTGGTGATAGGGGGTGAAAGGGTTACCTGGGGGGCGATCAAGGGGGTTAAACCTTCATTAGGTAATATATTGGGGTACCCGACGCTAGAAAAACCTGCGGCGAACCTAAAAAAAATTACTGGCTACCGATCAGCATCACCGACGCTAAGACATCGATCAGAAAAATGATTGCTTAGTGACAGTGGTGATAGGGGGTGAAAGGGTTATCTGGGGGGTGATCAGGGGGTTAAACCTTTATTAGGGGGGGTTAGGGGGCTACACTGGACCTAAAACTAAATGTAGTGACACTTTTACAGTCACAAATGTCACTGATTGCAGTGATCACTAAATAAATGGTCACTGCAATCAGTGACACTGTGACTGGGGGCTGGGGGGTGATCTGGGGGGGCGATTTATGTGCCTATGTGTCCCTGGTGTCAGTGTGCTGTTTTGTGTACTAACCTGCATCTTCTCCTGTACGGCGTTCGGTATATGTGAGCGCCCCAGGAGAGATGACATCACTTCCTCCTTCCTGGCAGGCAGGGGAAGCTCTCTCATTCGCCGGGAGCGATCGAGAGGGGGTGGCCGGAATCGAACGGCCGTCCCCTCATGCCGGATCGCTCCCGAAGGTAAAACGACCGCTCACTGTAAAGAAGGGGGGTCCGATCGGACCCCCCAACTATACAAAGGCAATCGCGTACATATACGTGATTCTGCCTGTCGGTGCCATTCTGCTGACGTATATTTACAGTGGGCGGTCGTTAAGTGGTTAACTTGGTCACTTCAAAATCCATAGACGTGATTGGGCAACCAGATTATTTTTACAGCCATCCAGGTAGCTGCTGCCTAAAAGTACAAAGCCCACATACAGGACACGTCCTTTTCAGTTAAAGGGTTGCAGTATAATGTTACTTAGTTCACTTATCCAGGGCAGCTTTCTCCTCCCTGTGTTGGGCATTTGTGTACTGTATTATACTTTCCTGGAAGATCTTCATTATATTTCTTGTCTGGCACCACACCGACCTTTCCAGAAACATCTAATGACTTTTTTGTATGTTATGAAGGGGAAGTGTTCTGTAGTGCCATGGAGTTCACGCAGAACTAAGAACTTTGTTTGGGATTTCAGTACAGCAGAAGCAGTGTTTGCCAGCCCAAGCAGAAAGTTAGGAGCCCACTTTTCTTTTTTTTCTTTTTTTTTTTAAAGACAGGATCAACCGTTTTTTTTCTGCATTTGCATTGCTTTTAAGGAGACAAAACATTTAAATATGCATGTATTGTGATAACGTAGCTCCCCCCCAGACATGCGCTTTATGATTTGTGTGCAATTTGGATTTTAGTACTTTGCTTTTCCAGCGAATTGTATTAAGAAATTAGTTCAGTTAAAGCAGAGCTACAGTGCAGAGTGTTAGTACATGGGACTATGACCGCTTTCATTAACTTTTACTAATTTTCTTATGTTCAGCCACTTCACAAAAGCTTGGATCCAACCAACCCTGAGCAGCTCATCATATCCCTTGTTTCCATTGGTCACATAGCTCAGCTGGCTCCTGATCAGTTTGCTTCTCCTCTTAAGACTATGGTGGCCAATTTTGTGGTGAAGGATTTGTTGATGACTGACAGAGTAAGTTGATAGTCTGCATTCCTTTTGTACATCCACCTGCTTCCTATCTCAAGTTTTCCCTCACTTTAAAGTTTTTGCTGCCAAAATGTTTTATACTATATTGTCAAAAGTTTTGAGACACCTGCCTTTACACGCACATGAACTTTAATGCAGCTATAACAGCTTCAACTCTTCTGGGAAGGTTGTCCACAAGGTTTAGGAGTGTGTCTATGGGAATGTTTGACCATTCATCCAGGAGGTCAGGCACTGATGTTGAAAGAGGAGGTCTGGCTCGCAGTGTCCACTCTAATTCATTCCAAATGTGTTCTATCGGGTTGAGGTTAGGACTCTGTGCAGGCCAGTCAAGTTCTTCCACCCCAAACTCGCTCATCCATGTCTTTTATGGACCTTGCTTTGTGCACTGGTCCAAATCATTGGGTGGAGGGGGGATTATTATGTGGGGTTATTTTTCAGGGGCTGGGCTTGGCCCCTTAGTTCCAGTGAAGGAAACTCTAAAGGCGTCAGCAAATCAAGACATTTTGGACAATTTCATGCTCCCAACTTTGTGGGAACAGTTTGAGGATGGCCCCTTCCTATTTTAACATGACTGCGCACCAGTGCACAAAGCAAGGTCCATAAAGACATGGATGAGTGCGTTTGGGGTAGAGGAACTTGACTATGGAATATGTATACACCGTATCTAAGCACACATTTTATCTGAAAAGTCTAACAGTTTTACCAATTTGATAAGCAAAACTGTTTGAATTTAGAAAGACACTTATTTTTCTGTCCCATGGACTGATCGGATTTATATCCACTGCCTAGCTTTCTCCTCTGTCATAGTAGGACCACCATCACACTCAATACTTGTCCCTCAACCCTGTGTCCACCGAGGAAGTTGCTAAACACATTTTTGAGTCCCACCACACCATCTGTCTCCTCACAAATACTACGACCCTCTCCTGCTCTGTCTCTCCTTTCCACTGGCACCTTTTTCTTCCCCTCTTAAACATACACTGGTTACCCCCATACTTTAAAAACCCTCACTGGATCCCACCAATTTGAGCTAGTGTTTCTTAAATCTTAAAGTTTTTTTTTACTTTAAAGCGGAGATCCGCCCCAAAAAATAAAATTTAAAGCCAGCAGCTACACATACTGCAGCTTCTGGCTTTAAATAGGACACTTACCGGTCCTGGAGTCCAGCGATGTCGGCACCGCAGCTGATGTTTCCATCAGCTGTCAGGTGCGGCTGCTGCCACTGTGGGTAAGCGAACCTGGCAGTGTAGCCTTACGGCTTCAAGCCGGGAACCCTACTGCGCATGCGCGAGGCCCCGCTCCTCTCTCCTACTGGCCCGGCGACAGGGGGAGGAGGGAACCCCGCGTTGACATCATGGGCCACAGTGTGGACTCTCAGAAGTGGGAACAGGATACTCGTCAAATTCGGGTAGCCTGTCCCCTCTCCCCCCCCGAAAGGTGCCAATTGTGGCACCGGAGGGGAAGAGGAGACAAATGAGCGGACGTTCCACTTTTGGGTGGAACTCCGCTTTAATGCATTCTCAGCATTAAAGTAAAAAAACCTTCTGCACGGCAGGATACCCCTCATACCTCCCTTATACTTACCCAAGCCTGATTTTGATCCAGCACTGTGCCTGAGTGCAGCAGCTCTCTCCCTCTTTACCGTGCAGATTGATAGCAGCGGTAGCCATTGGCTCCTGCTGCTGTCAGTCAAATCCTACGACGAAGGAGCGGGACAAAGCCACTCTGTGTAAATGGACGAAGCTAGCCTGCACGAGTACCCCCCTTAGCAAGCAGCTGGACGGGGAGGGGGTTGGGTACTCGTAAGATGGGAGTAGGCAGGAGCTCCGGTGGGGGACCCCAGGAGGTGAGGAAAGGGGCTGCTCTGTGCAAAAACATTGTCTCCGTTAGGGAGATTCACCCTCTCTATTTGTCCTGCTTACCATTATCATTGAAAGTGGGGAAAAAAAAAATCCCAAATTTTGGGCTAACACCCGAACAGTGATAGAGGGGAAATTTTCCAATGGCACTAGCTCTGGCGATCCTGTTTACACCCCATGATTCCCTCACTTTGCAGGGATTACCTATCGCCTGTTTTGGCTATGGGACAGAAAGTTAAAGGAACAAAGATGGCAAAAAACAACACGGGATAGCGCCCTCACTTATTCTGTCAAAAATGGGGGGAAAAATGTTTTTTGCCTTCAGTTTTACTTTTTACTTTGGCAAAATTGCCAAAATGAAATACTGGTTTGTTCAGGAAAATTGTGTTTGTATTACGTTTATTAACTTAAATAATAATACTTAATTTTTGCCTAATCTACAGTATAGTTTACTTGCAGAAAATGAAACGCACCTTTTAACTTCAAATCATTTTTTAAAACTTTAATGCATGCTTTTCATGTGTTTATACATTTCAATATTAGTGCTTTATTTTAAAACTACTGTGTGCAATTACAGATTTAATCCCATTTACTGTTTAGTTTACAGTTCTCCCTGGTCCTCTTCTGAGTCAGAGAGAACTCATCTGGCACCTGGTGGTATATGAGTAAAACGAGTTAGAAACCGCCTATAAACCTGTCACTAGTTTCCTGAACTTGTTATTTTGAATTGTTTGAATGATCCTCCTAACAGTAGTTTCTCTACAAAAAAAAAGGGCCTCTTTTTATTCTGTAATGGTGGTGAACCCATCAAGATTTAAAAGTGTTGGCAAAAAATGGGAATTGGCGCAATTGTTAATTAAATTGTCCATTTTACCATCTGTATGAAACTAGAAAACAAAATGCAATAAATAAATAAAAAAAAAAATACAAATAGTCCATACAAACTCAAGGCAAACCTCAGGAAAGGAGGTAGAAGCAACCTTCATGTGTCATGTAAAAGATGCAGAGGTGCCTCTAAGTGCAGACTGATTAAAAACATTTTTGGCACAATATAAGAGTAACTCACATTTTGATCGATAAAATAAATGACGTCACTGTGACGTCCTCACACTTGGCGCTGCGCTCCAAGAGTGTTCCAACCCTCTCTCTCTGGGATCCTGTGTTGGATACACATGCAGCTGGACTCGGGACCCAGCTGAGCAGAGACACCAGTGGCACAGCGTGGTGGTTGTCCCATGGACACTGGACTATACTTGTATGCCTATTTTATTGATCAAAATGTGAGTTACTCTATTTTGTGCCAGATAAATTCTGCGCGCATGTGCATCTTTTCCCTTTTATTTGAAAGTGTTGGACTGGGGGCTACTTGATCATGAAATTGACCTGTCATTCGTGGTGAAAAAATTACGGATATGTTTCAGTTAATGTGAAACTAATGTCAAAAAGCGAAGACTTGCCATGTTATAGGGAAAGTGTTTTTGTGCCTAAACCATGAAAAATTGACCTTTTTTGTCTGGAACTCCTCCTGAGAAATACTGCAATTTCTGATATGCAAGTGCACCTAGGTACTCCTGTGATTACAGCCTCCTATATATCTTTAGTGTGAGACCTAGGAAACATCTGCCTCTGACGGCTAGTCTAATAAGAGTTGGTGACGTCACTACTGTGATGCTCACTGTTCTCCTTGCTAAAGGCATTGATAGGAATAAAAAGCCCTACCTCTACAGAGAATGCAGAACAAGGCATGGTAAGTCAGTAATGAGGGGGTAAAAAATCAGCTGTAGTGACCCTCACAGAAAATACTGGTGACTAGTCCTTTTCCCTCTGCCTTGGTACAGCTTTCACAGTTCAGCTCCTCCTTAGGATCTTACAGCAAACATTTTTGAGTTTTAAAGAAGAACGACTAACAATTGGGGACCTAGTTTAATGTGTATCTCTTATATATATTTTCCTTTTTTTAAGTGTCCTGGCAGAAAGACTACTAAGCTCTGGGTTCCCGATGATGAAGTGTCGCCTGAAACATTAGTGAAGGCAAGTAAAAATTTAAATCTATCATGTATTGTTTATGGCCCAGTTAGACCCATCAATTGCAATTCATTAAGATATTGTGAACATTCGTGCGTTGTGATGCCATTTATGTCCAATGGCACACCAACGCACTTTAAATGCACGTGTTGCAATGCACAGTAAGGCTACCTTGTGCTCAGGTGCGCAACATCTAAAAAATGGTGCAATACAGACTTTGTCTGATTTGGTATGTTGGCAGCCCAAATGCAAATTAACACAGAATGCACCGCAACAGGCTGGGAAGATCTGAAACAGTCATAAAGGTTTTACTTTCACATATATTCATTAGATCTCATTGTAAGGCTTGGTTCACATATATGGGAATTGGATGTGTTTTGAACTGCATCCGATTCGCATGACATGTGAGCCAAACTGGCTTTCTATGGAGTCGGTTCACATATCTGTTAGATGGCCGCAGTGCGTTTTTTTCAAAGGAGTCCTGTACGATTTTTATGTCCTGTTCAAATGCGATTTCAAATGTCATGCACGTAACAAATTCACACCTGAATCACACCTGAACCAATAAACAAAACCGCATCAGACTCCTTTAAAAAATCGCATTGAAACCATGCCTAGACATTTGTGAATCGAGCCTAAGGGTTGCTGCCAACGTCAAAGTTCATTCTGCTTCTTTACCGCCCATTTTGTTCAGAAACAATATTTAAAGTAAGTTCGAAGAATGTTCATCCCAAATATAATTTCAGCAATAAATTTCTATTTTGAATAGTACTTTTAAAGAAAAGAACGCCTAATCCATGCGTCTGGCCTAGTAATGTTGGCCATGTATTTTTTCTTTTTTATAGTTTTACATTTTGAAAGAATTCCTTTTGTTACTTAAAACTGGTAATTGTAAATTAAATGAAAACTACCAGTAGGCACACTGGATATCTTCCTGGGTGCTTTAGTATGTAAGAAACCTAATCTAGAAACTTAAATCTATGGATCACTGCCATGTGACTTTGTAAGGCCACTGATCACATTGCTGGACCAGTATGAAGTTAGAAATTATTGGGAAAAAAACCCAATCTCCTAGATGGTTAAGTATGTACAGACCTGGGTGCCTGCTTTTTGTTCGCATTACCAGCTTAGCTACTTTAGAACAGTGGTCTCAAACTGGTGTCCCTCCAGCTGTTGCAAAACTACAAGTCCCATCATGCCTCTGCCTGTGGGAGACATGCTTGTAACTGTCAGCCTTGCAATGCCTCATGAGTCTTGTAGTTTAGCAACAGCTCGAGGGCTGCCAGTTTGAGACCCCTGATCTAGAACATTAGCTCCATCTGAATAATGTTGTGTTTTACACTAGTGATCATAGCCTTCACATTTTTCACGCTAGTTTTTATAGTATTTAACCAAACTACTGTATGCCTTTTAAGGGAATGTTTTCAGAAACCTTTTTTTTTCTTTAAATGTAGATGCAAGGCATTAAAATGATGGTGCGCTGGTTACTGGGCATGAAGAATAACCATAGTAAGTCTGGAACATCTACACTACGACTTTTAACAGCAATATTACATGCTGATGGAGATTTAACTGAACATGGAAAACTAAGGTAAAGCAGTCCTTGCAAATTTTCAATTATAGTTGTCCATATTCTGATTCTAATGTTCAAGAACCTTTCATTATTATTTCCCCCCCCCCCCCCCCCCCTGTGTGTATGTGCACTGCTTCTGTATACTGAGTAGCCATAGCACACTAAAATACCAGAGCGAGGGGGCGTGGCCAGGCAGCGGATGTAGTCGGTCGCACGTTCAGGTCTCTCCGCCGAAACTCCGCTCTATCATCCTGAGTGATCACCCTACATCGCCGCAAGAAACGGTTACAAGTATCCGGAAGTCTCCCCGGGTGTCCCTAGCTCCTTCTTGGTTACATACCTGCTAGATGTCGGCCACGAGAAGGCAGAACACGGCCCGGACCACAGACAGCATGACTCAAAATGGCGCCCAGGCACAGCGCTCGGCCAAGGACTCATACAAGGCTGCTGCGGCTAAGCTCTTCTCCTTGAACCTGGAGCCTAGCACACACTCCGAGGCTCGGGGGGACACGTCCGGTGGAACATCTAAGGCAGATGAATACCGTACCGCTGGAGGATGCCAGTGGATCGGGATTGCCGTGGGACGCAGTGAGTACTCCAGAGGAGGGAGCAGCTAGGCCTCAAATCTCCATCAGCCCATCCTCTGAGGGAGAACCCTCGCTAAGTGACATTCTGACAGCAGTAAATAATGGTAATGTGTCCCTGGCAGCCAAGATTAAAGGGGTAAGGGCAGAACTATCATTTCTAAGGCAAGACACTCAAAAGCTGCGAGAGAGGACCTCTGCTTTAGAGGGGAGAGTGAGCTCTATAGAGGATGATATGGCGCCCATACAAAGAGATTTGTCATACAACAACCATCTCCTTACGCAGCATTCATCTCGTTTGGAGGAATTAGAGAACCGCATGAGAAGGAACAATGTTAGGGTGGTGGGGCTCCCCGAAAGAATTGAAGGAAAGAACCCAGTTGATTTTATTGAAAAATGGCTGATTACAGCATTCGGCAGAGAAGTGTTCACCCCCATGTTTACTGTGGAGAGAGCACACAGAGTTCCGTCCCGGCCCCCGCAGCCGGGAGCTCCCCCCAGGCCTTTCCTCAAGCTCCTGCACTACAAGGACAGGGACGCTGTCCTCCAGAACGCCAGGACCAAACCAGAAGCCCTTAGAATTGATAATGCTAAAATATAATTTTTCCCGGACTTCTCAGCTGAGTTGCAGAGACAACGCGCAAAATTTATGGACATAAAACGCCGTCTCCGGTTACTGGACCTCAAATATGCCATGTTGTATCCTGCCCGCCTTCGGGTGGAAGCACTGGGCTCAGTGCACTTTTTTGATATGCCATCGGCTGCTACACAATGGTTGGATCAGGAAGAAAGACAGATTCGGGAAGACCGCAACCAACGCCCTGCATCCCCGGTGGGATAGCGCATTTCTTTAATATCACCCATGATCGTTCGTTTCTACTTGCCAAGGCGGAGTAAGCTGTTGTGGTATTCTTGCTATTGAGAAGTTGTTAAGACACTAAGGGTGTGCTTCCTTTGTTGCCC
This sequence comes from Rana muscosa, assembly GCA_029206835.1. Taxonomy (NCBI): domain Eukaryota; kingdom Metazoa; phylum Chordata; class Amphibia; order Anura; family Ranidae; genus Rana; species Rana muscosa. Next base: position 970,291,666 of record CM055117.1, read on the forward strand.
CCCAAAACGGTCTGGTCTAGACCTTCCATTGCCACCAGGCAATACAAGTTGGCCATGTTGGCCGTTTATTGTTTTTTCTTTTTGTATTCTAGGTTTTTTCTCTTTTTGCTATGCGGAAGACTCCCCACTGCTGATGTCTACACTGCCCACTGCGGTCACTGCTTCTTGAACGGCCTACTAATGCCTACTATGGTACATGGACGAACTGCTAATCACTTGCGTATCTTACTATCCAGATTTTTTTTTCTATTTTTTCCCCCAGCCTTCTGGGTATTGCCATATTTCTTTGTGTCAGCATCTATTGCTTTTAATGCAACCTATAACATTAGGTAATACCCTTGATGTAATTGAAATGCTGTTGCGATGGCTAGGATAACCAGATTTCTATCATGGAATGTCAGGGGTTTGAATAATCCTGTTAAACGATTGGCTGTGTTGCGCACAATCAAGCGTATTAACGCGGATATAATATGCCTACAGGAGACCAACTTTTCCTCGACCTCCAACCCACAATTTGCTCTAAGGCAGTTCTGCCACCAATATCACGCCACTTATTCGGTATACTCGAGGGGAGTGAGTCTTCTGGTTAAACGGGGCACGCGGTTCTCCACTATAGAAGTTAAGATTGACCCAGATGGTCGCTTTATTTTTCTACTATGCTCTATATATGGCACAAAATGCATCTTGGCAGGAGTGTATATTCCACCACCATTTTCAGCCAGTCTGCTTAAAACATTGGCAGATTTTATGTCCCGCTTCTCGGGGGTACCAATATTGGTCCTAGGGGATTTTAATAACTATCTAGATCATGAGAAGGACAAACTTCGAGTCGGAGTTGGGAATGCTACACAGGTGCGGCAGGGGCCCACTCCATTCGCTTGTCTCATGTTAGAGATGGGCCTGACAGATGTGTGGAGGCTGTGAAACCAGAAGGCCAGGGTTTTCTCATGCCAGTCAGCATCGGTGGGAGGCTTATCCAGAATTGATCTGGGATTGGGGAATGATCCTCTTCTGTCACTATTGGACTCCTCACAATATCATCCTAGACAGATCTCGGATCACTCCCCCCTCTCGGTTGATTTACGGATGGGGGCGGCCAGAGGAAACACCTTATGGAAACTTGATCCCTTCTGGTTATCACTCATCCCAGCCCCTGACCCGATACCCGAACTACTCACATTCTTTTTTGAACAAAATATAGGCTCTGCGGCTATAGGGGTGGTCTGGGAAACTGCAAAGGCGTACTTACGCGGTCAGTTCATCAGAATAATATGCCAAATTAAAATGGCTACTAAAGAATGGGAGGTCTCGGTATTGGAGGAGGCCCGGCGATCAGAGGTTAAATATATAGATGACCCTACGGAGGATACCAAACGGTCATGGCTGGCTGCCCAGTCTCTGCTTAAGGACCTGTCCTTGCAGCTGGCGGAAAATAAACGTTTCTTCTTAACACAGAGACACTTTGAGGAGGGGGAAAACACTGGTCACATGTTGGCCTTGCTGGCCAAATCACAACAATCTTCCTCAAATATACTAGGTGTGGCTGACGCAAATGGTGCACCATGCCACTCCACTTCCGCTATAATGGAAGTTTTCAAACTATTTTTTCATGATGTTTATTCCTCCAAAGTCAGTCCCTCCCAGGAGGAACTCTGCACATTCTTAGATAGGTATCCCATCCCCTGCCTATCCGACGCGGATTCAGCCCTGCTTAATGCACCTCTATCAGAGGATGAACTACTGGAAGCATTGGCTCATGCACAAAATGGTCGGGCGCCAGGTTCTGACGGCCTTCCGTCCGAAGTGTATGGGCGCTACTCTACACAACTCCTGCTGATCCTCCTAAAAGTTTACAACCAGGCGTTTGAGTCTGGGACTCTCCCCCCCCACTATGAATGAAGCCATTATAGTGGTCTTGTTAAAACCCGGTAAGGATCCCATGTCTCCGGACTCGTATCGACCCATTTCTCTGCTCACGTTTGATGTCAAGCTGTTGGCCAGGGTTCTGGCGAACAGATTGGCCAAATGTATTCACCAAGTGATTCACAAAGACCAGTCTGGCTTTATACCAACTAGGTCCACATCACAAAACTTACGGAGACTGTTCCTTAATCTACAGATCCCCACTGACAACACAGGTAATAGGGCTATCTTCTCTCTGGACGCGGCAAAAGCGTTCGATAGTGTTGAATGGCCCTATTTATGGGAAGTCCTGATTAGATTCGGGGTGGGTCAGTCCTTTCTGAAATGGGTCCAACTACTATATAACTCCCCAACTGCAAGGATACGCATCAACGGGGACGTGTCAGAGTCCTTCAGACTCCATAGGGGCACACGTCAGGGGTGCCCTTTGTCACCCCTGTTGTTTGCCTTGGCTCTGGAGCCTCTGGCTATACACTTCAGAGCTTCGCAACTCATTACCGGCTTCAAGAGGGGACTTAGACAGGATGTGATTTCACTCTATGCAGATGATACCCTGCTGTACCTAGGGGATACTGATGGATCACTGCAGAATGCAATGAATCTGATAGCTGACTTTGGAAAGCTGTCGGGCTTCAGCATTAATTGGAGTAAATCGGTTCTTATGCCCTTGGACCCCCTGCCACGGCCCTTGCCTGTTTGTGCAAGGGACGTGGTGGTAGTCAGAGAATTTAGATATCTGGGCATCCAGGTGACCGCGGACCTCTCCCAGTACCTTGAGCTGAACCTGAATCCGCTACTTCGGAAGTTCCGACTGAAGAGCACTGCTTGGAAAAAACTGCCTTTGTCAGTTACTGGCAGAGCAAATTTAATCAAGATGGTCTGGGCCCCCCAACTCCTATATATTTCATAACTCCCCCATATGGATAAAACACAGATGGTTTACCCAAATTGATAGCCAGTTCAGGGACCTGATCTGGGGTGGTAGAACAGCTCGAATTAGCCTGCGTACCTTACAACTAGCTAAAGATCAGGGTGGTATGGCGGTTCCACACGCTAGATACTACTTTATAGCTTCACAGCTGCAACATCTCGGTAATTGGGGAGTAGAAGAAGACTCCGACCCTATTCGCTCCATACTGGTTCCTAGTGACTCTAGTCTGCCTGCAATAGCACATTTGGAATCAGGGTTTACTCATTTGCAGAACAGTCTGCCCACTGTAATCTTGTTAAACACACTATGGAAATATGTCCGGTCATTACTACACATCAAAGGGGTATGCCCGTTTACTCCCATATGGAGGAACAAGTATTTTAAGGAGCTCTTCAAATTGGAGGGGTTTCGCACCTGGGAGGAAGCCAGGTATTCATTACATCACGCAATTATATAATGGTACTGTTCTAAAATCATTCTCAGATCTCAGGGAAGAATTCTCCCTCCACAGACACCAATTTTTTAAGTACCTCCAGCTGCGACATGCGCTTCAGTGTGAGAGCAGACTGTCTACACTGGTGGCGACAACGCACCCCCTGATGAATGATGTGCTGTTGGTGGACGAAAGAAAGGGCATGATATCTAGATTATATATGAGACTGCTTAATACCACACATGACGCTAGTAAGCTTCCCTGTGGAGGGGGTTGGGAACGAGACTTAGGTCCCATTGACGGAGACACATGGGAACTATGTCTAACATCTGCGTCTTTGGTCTCGGTGTCTGCCTCGCAGAGATTGTCTCACCTATATCTATTGCATAGGGTGTATAGGACCCCAGCCAGATTACATAAGTGGGGAATTAGAGATTCTCCACTGTGTCCAAAATGCAATGGACACGTAGGTGATCTCTTACACATGCTGTGGAAGTGCCCAAAACTCTTCAGATACTGGAAGTATGTTCTTACCATTATCTCACAAGTGTATCAATTCCCGATCTTACAGGATCCGGTTGTGTGCCTGCTTGGTGCCCTGGAGATACCCACGTTATCACCAAACGAACATACAGCAGTTTTGCGGTTATTATTTGTGGCCCGCAAGGCAATTGCGAGGCTCTGGATAACTTCGAGGGTACCAACGAGCGGGCAATGGGTGGGATTGGTGAATAGCCTATTGATACGTGAAAAGCTCACTTATCAACACCGTAACGACCCGAAGAAATTTTACTCCATGTGGCAACCGTGGTTGGACACCCCAGGACTGGGTCCGACTCAATTGGTAAAACACAGGCTTATGCAAATGTGATATGATAGAGGTAAAGGTCCGGATAAGATTTGGGACGTAATGGTGTAGATGTCAGTGGTGGACTAGGGGAAATGGCTCAAGGTTGTAATGGGTGATCCGCACTTATTATCTTCGTCCTTCCCCCTTTTTTTATTTTTTATTTTACTTTTTTGTTTGTTTACTGTTTTGTTTGTCTGATAAACAGGCTGACTACTCCCCTTAAGGGAGTGGCCGTTTTATTTCTATCTTCTTTTATTTTAAATCTCTTTTTCGATATCCAAGCTGGATCGTAAGAGTTTCACTGCTCTTCAAAGGCCATATTTTATGTACACTACTAATCATATATCAGGGTGAATGTTCTAACCTCAGGCCAGTTCAATGCAGGTTGTTGAGTATCACTGTAATGTTCTCTCTCTTGGCATATGTACATTTGTTTACTGGAAAAAAAGAAAAATGTTGAGGATATCTCAGTGAGTCTCCTGCTATATATACATTTATATTGTATGTATGTAAGTATGACAAGTTCTTTCAATAAACTCGTTTTTTGATAATAAAAAAAAAAATACCAGAGCGAGTAGGCATTTGTGGTCTAACCTATGTTTTGTCTTTTTGTGCAGTAAACCAGATATGTCACGGCTCAGGCTGGCAGCTGGAAGTGCAGTTGTGAAGTTGGCACAGGAGCCTTGTTACCATGAAATTATAACTCTGGAGCAATACCAGCTGTGTGCTTTAGTGGTCAATGTATGTATATTTTTATTTCTGTTCCCTACAGAGCATTTTTACTAGAATGAAAGAGTTGTGCCTTTAACTATATTTCTTTATTGTACATCATGGGACACAGAGCCTTAAGTAATTTACTTAATGGGTAATAGACCTACCTTCAGGTGTTGACACTGGTAAACCCTAATTAAGGAAGTTTACTCCCTATATAACCCCTCCTCCTTCCAGGAGCACATCAGTTTTTTCGCCAGTGTCTAAAGGTGTTGGTCACGAGTGAAGATGTGCTCTGAGGAGCTCCAGGAGGGATCCATGCTGGATTTAAATTCCTCCATAAAAAGAAGCCAGATCCACCACAGTGCCACTTTGGCCTAAATGGATGGTACCTGGGACCTCGTATCCGAAGCACGAGGTTTTGCCTGTAACGCCTCTCTTTGTAGGGCTGGACCCCTGGAAACCAGGGCTTAGGTCTTGTTACATTACCTATTTGCTTCCTGATGATGGGGTGCTATACATGGCCCAAGGCAGTGGAAATCCCTTTTCAGGGACCCCCGTCCTTGAAGGTTTGGCTAAAAACAGCCCACCGTGATGGGTGAAAGCTGGATTTTTTCTGTTAATTCAGAAAAATCCTGCGACAATGATAAGGTAAGGAAGAAACTTAGGTATTTTCAATGTCTATGTATTTCTTCCATTAAGGAAAAGAGATTGTCATGCCTTAAAGTCTCCACTAGAGGGAGCCTATGCACTTGCCATACTCTGTCGTCTTCACTAAGCTCAGTCCGTGCTTGATTGGTACAGCAGGTGGAGGGGATATTCTTACCAAGGTAAGATAAAGCCTTTTAAAAGAGTTTTTTCCCCTCTCTGATGGGACCAGTGGGTTAGGGAGACAGCAGCGCTGCACCCCCCTTACTTACCGTCGTGGGGGACGCAGAGGTCCCGCTATGTACCACGATAGGACTGTCTGGCTGTTTTTTTGTTTCTCTGCCTCATTGCAGTCTCTGCTCCCCTCCCCCTCCCCTTCTCTTGTTTGGTCAGGGATCCATAGAGAAAAAAAAATAAAAATTATTTTTTTTTTAAATGGAAAAAGGGGGTGGAATTTTTTCTGGAGGGGGCGGAGCCTAAACGCAGTACCGCGAAAATGGGAAACATATAGCCATGTCAGTCTCTCCTCCGCTGCTGAAGAGGAAGCATACACAGAGACACGAGCTGTGAGACACGTATGGGTTGCACTGGCATTCCTGATTCAGGAAAGACACTCTTTTCAGCACTAGGCTGAAACTTTATAGCGGCTTTTAAAGTCATGACTATTTTCAGCGATTTAGTGCAAATTGTATAGCGCCTCTGTTTTTGTACTTAGGACTATGCCTACCAAAAAAGACACCTCAAAAGCCAAAAAAGCAAAGATTTCACCCCCAGGCATTGAGACTTCTAGCTGTAATTCCATGCTGTCATTCTCGCCTGAATTACCAATTATGGCAACACAGGGTGAGCCATTGGAACAAATTGATGGTGCAACTGCCCCTCACATCTCAGCACCTAGATATGTGACTGAAGATGCCCTCTCCTCCTCCCTCCAGGGTATGGAAGAAAGATTATCAGCTTTAATCGCATCCTCTATTCAGAGTGATAAGAAACGTACTAGCCCTTCCCCCACTTTAGCTTTACTAGGGGAACAGTGGACTCACGATGAGGTGTTACCCTCAATCGATCAGGAAGAAAGACAAACCGATGATTCCTCCTTGGAGGAGACAACGGTAGATGAACCTTTTTCAGCTTCCCAAACTGAGAAATTGCTGATCCAATCTCTTACAGAAATGGTTCGCTCCACCTTCATGCTGCCTCTAACAGAGTCTCATGAAAACCCGGCCTCTTCCTTAGGTTCTTTGAAACCATCCCATGCTTTGCATGCGTTTCCAGCACATGCATTGCTGGAACAGCTTATTTTTCCAGAATGGGATCATCCGGATAAACATTTTCTCCCTCCTAAGAGTTTTGCAAATCGCTATCCTCTGGAGGAAAGATTCTCCAAAAGATGGAAAGTACCAGCAGTTGACGCTGCGATTTCCAATGTGAATAATAACTTGACTTGTCCTGTAGACAATGTACAAATGCTTAAGGATCCAACAGATAAGAAGTTGGAATCCCTGCTAAAATCTGCCTTTTCCATAGCAGGTGCCGTCACTCAGCCAGCAGTCGCCGCAATAGGCGTCTGCCAATCCCTAAAGGACCAATTTAAATTGTCCCTTAGAGAACTTCCTACACAACAAGCTCGGGATTTGGCTGAACTACCTAAGGCATTATGTTTTGCCATAGATGCCATTAAAGATTCCATTCACCAGGCATCCCGCCTTACGCTTAGGCTTGTACATATGCGTAGGATCCTGTGGCTAAAGAATTGGTCAGCTGAAACACCATGTAAGAACCTCCTAACTGGGTTTCCCTTCCATGGGGAGCGACTTTTCGGAGAGGACTTGGATAAATATATCAAGACAATTTCTAGTGGGAAAAGCACGCTTTTACCCGTCAAAAGAAAATACAAACACCCTTCATTTAAACGGGCCCATTTCCCCTGCGCCAAGGGCTTCCGCCTCTAAGCAGTGGCGACGGCCTCCGCCGTCAGACTCTAGCGGAAGACCTCCGAGTCAGACCCAGGCTCAAAAGAAGCCCTGGGGTAGGAAATCTGCAAAACAGAATCCTAAAGCCTCGTCGTGAAGAGGCAACCCCCCTCACCAAGGTGGGGGGAAGACTTCTGCACTCTTTAGAAGTCTGGAAAAAGGAAATTCAGGACACATGGGTCATCTCCACGGTAACGCTGGGATACAAGCTGGAATTCCGGAACTTTCCACCATCTCGTTTCCTAAGATCAAGCGTACCCAAGGATCCAGAGAAGAAACAATCTCTGTTTCAAGCACTAGACCGATTAAGATCTCAAGGGGTGATCATACAGATCCCCACAAGGGAACAAGGTCTGGGGTTTTATTCAAATCTTTTCATGGTACCAAAACCAAATGGAGACGTCGGACCCATTCTAGATCTAAGAAAGCTAAATCAATTCCTGAAGATCCGCTCCTTTCGCATGGAGACAATCAGATCAGTAGTTTCTATCCTTCTAGGAGGAGAACTTCTTGCGTCAATCGACATCAGGGATGCATATCTGCATATCCCTATATTCTCTGCTGATCAAAAATTTCTGCGGTTCGAATTGGAACAACATTTCCAGTTTGTAGCCCTGCCCTTCGGGCTAGCCACAGCACCCCGGGTGTTCACCAAGGTGCTGGCCCCACCTCTAGCCAGGTTAAGGGCACAGGGCATAACAATCATAGCGTACCTAGACGATCTATTACTTATAGATCAATCAGTGATTTGCTTGGAGCAAGCTGTACGCACTACAACCGACTATCTGAAAGCATTGGGTTGGATTCTCAATCTGGAGAAATCTTCCTTAATACCGCTAAAAAGACTGGAGTACTTGGGTCTGATCATAGACACAGCCCAGGAAAAGGTGTTCTTGCCTCTAGCAAAGATCAACTCCATAAAAGAATTGGTACGGCGGGTCAGGTCAAATGGCAATCTCTCCATTCGCCTCTGCATGAGGTTACTAGGAACCATGGTGGCTTCGTTCGAAGCAGTTCCTTTTGCCCAGTTCCATTCAAGACTGTTGCAAAACAGTATCCTGTCTGCTTGGAACAAAACAATTCAAGCCTTAGACTCGCCAATGCGGCTGTCCCCAAGAGTGGCCCAAAGCCTCACTTGGTGGTTACTAACCCAGAATCTGCTGAAAGGAAGATCCTTCAGACCAGTTATCTGGAAGGTCGTAACGACGGATGCCAGCCTCTCAGGCTGGGAAGCAGTACTAGAAAGGACAATGGTCAAGGACCGAAAGAGGCTTGCCCATCAATATTCTAGAGATTCGGGCAGTACGTCTGGCTCTAAAGGCCTGGACTTCCAGGCTACAGAATTACCCTGTCAGGATTCAATCCGACAATGCCACAGCTGTGGCCTATATAAATCACCAAGGGGGCACCAAGAGTCTCTCAGCGCAGAGAGAGGTGAACAATATTCTAACTTGGGCAGAAAGGAATGTTCCTTGCCTTTCTGCAATATTCATTCCCGGAGTAGAGAATTGGCAGGCGGACTACTTAAGTCGCCAGCAGTTATTCCCAGGGGAATGGTCGCTTCACCCCGACATATTTCGGGCTGTTTGCCAAAGATGGGGGACTCCGAACGTAGATCTCCTAGCATCCAGATTCAACACAAAGTTGGTCAACTTTGTGGCCAGAATAAGGGATCCATTCGCATGCGGAACGGATGCGTTGGTGACCCCATGGTATCAGTTCTCACTGATATATGCATTTCCCCCCATCCAGTTGCTGCCTCGACTTCTTTGCAGAATCAAGCTGGAAAGGAAGCCGATTATTCTGGTAGCACCAGCATGGCCCAGAAGGTCATGGTATGCAGAAATCGTAAAGATGGCAGTGGAGGGCCCATGGTCCCTCCCACTACGGTCAGATCGGCTCTCTCAGGGACCGATATTCCATCCTTCCTTACGGTCTCTAAATTTAACGGCTTGGCTATTGAAACCCACATTCTAAAGAGACGTGGGCTTTCCGGGTCAGTTATCTCTACCCTGATCAATGCCAGGAAGCCAGCTTCCAGAACAATATATTAGAGTCTGGAAGGCTTATGTTTCCTGGTGTGAATCCAAGGGTTGGCACCCTCTGAGATATATCATAGGCAGAATTCTTGCCTTTCTACAATTAGGGGTAGGGATGAAATTGGCCTTAAGTACTATTAAGGGCCAAGTCTCAGCTTTATCGGTCTTATTTCAGAGACCACTTGCTACTCATTCTTTAGTCCGGGGCTTTATACAAGGAGTAATGCGGCTTAATCTGCCCGTCAAACCTCCCTTGAATCCCTGGGACTTAAATTTAGTTTTGTCTGTGTTACAAAAACAGCCATTTGAACCGATACAACATATTCCCCTAGTCCTTCTGACAAGGAAGTTGGTATTTTTGGTTGCTATATCCTCAGCAAGGAGGGTATCAGAGTTGGCTGCTCTTTCTTGTAAAGAGCAGTATTTAATTTTTCGTGAGGACAGAGTGGTACTACGCCCTCGTCCAGGCTTTTTGCCAAAAGTAATTTCAGGTTTTCACCTGAACCAAGATATTGTCCTGCCATCGTTTTTTCCAAAGCCATGTTCCAGGGAAGAAAAGTCACTACATTGTCTTGATGTGGTGAGAGCAGTGAAAATCTATTTAAAGAAAACTGCTCAGATTCGTAAGACTGATGTCTTATTTATTCTGCCGGAGGGTCCTAAGAAGGGACAGGCAGCGTCGAAATCCACTGTCGCTAAGTGTATTCGGCAAGTGATAATTCAAACTTATGATTTAAGGGGCAAGATTCCCCCGTTTCGAGTTAAGGCGCACTCTACCAGGTCGGTTAGTGCTTCTTCTTCGGCAGTGCGTCATCAGGCCTCCATGGCTCAGATCTGTAAGGCCGCAACTTGGTCTTCAGTGCGAACATTCACAAAATGTTATCAGGTGGATGTAAGGAGGTATGAGGATATCACCTTCGGGCTCAGTGTGCTGCAAGCAGCAGTGTAGATCCTCAAGTCTGGGTGTACCCTGCGGTTTGTTTCTCCCACCCCTCAAGTGGCATTGCTATGGGACGTCCCATTAAGTAAATTACTTAAGGCTCTGTGTCCCATGATGTACGATAAAGAAAATAGGATTTTTATTACAGCTTACCTGTAAAATCCTTTTCTTGGAGTACATCATGGGACACAGAGGTCCCTCCCCTCTTTTGGGATTTAGACCTATTGCTTTGCTACAAAAACTGATGTGCTCCTGGAAGGAGGAGGGGTTATATAGGGAGTAAACTTCCTTAATTAGGGTTTACCAGTGTCAACACCTGAAGGTAGGCCTATTACCCATTAAGTAAATTACTTAAGGCTCTGTGTCCCATGATGTACTCCAAGAAAAGGATTTTACAGGTAAGCTATAATAAAAATCCTATTATTGTAGTTTTATCTGTTTTTTACTACTGTTCGATATGGACACATACCTCCATGCACTTGTTTTTTTCCCTTCTGAGAATGATGTGTAAAGTTAAGGGTAAGGTATTGGCTATTGCAGCTACAGATGTTCATGTTTTTGGGGCCTGATTTCCTTCCCTGTGTTTTATATTAATCGGCCTCTACTGCTAGCTGTTAAACAAAATACTTAATCGTACAGGACAGGAAGTCAAAGAGCATAGGTTATATGCCGCTATCCTAAGGTGATTGGATGTTGACAAAAGCTTATCCCCTATCCCAGTGCACCCACTCCAGTGACATTTGTCTGCATAAGTTCTTAGGTGATGGAGCTCTTTTTTCCTATGGAGAAATTTTCTTTACTTTTTGTCAGTACGTTGACTGACACTTCTATCAGGATCCAACTGCTTGTCTTGGGGCTTGCTAAAGGTTTCTAGATCAGTTGCCCTCAATGTACGTTGTGGTAGGGCCGGCCTGCAAGGTTTGCTTCGGGAGCAGGATTTTGCGTAAGGCACTAACCTTGTTAATTTAGTTAGTCGCAGGGTGCTATTTAGGTCCAGGGCCATGTTTGTTCCTGTAGCACCCAGACCTTGAATTCACATATGCAACATCTTGTGGCCAAAAACCTGGACAGCTGAAGCTGCCTGTAAAAAGCGCCTCACATACGAGACACTTGACCAGCTTATATAAGATATCACAGGAGGGATGGTTTTACTTGCACAGTAGAACTTCCCAAACCCCCTTATTCAAGAACCTCTACCTCAAAATGCAGAACACCTAACCACTCTACCCAGGCTTAAACTTCTAATAAAGATCAGCCTTTCCATTCAGCGCGTCTTGGGCCATAAAACCCACCAAGTCTTCACCAAAGCCCTCTTCCCAATGAAGAAATAACAGCAGGAGGGGGGGGGGGGGGAATATCTGTTTATAGTTTTGCTCCGCTCTAGGTCACAGATGTTCCAGACCTGTGGGTTCAGTTGGTAGTTTCAAAGGGTTACTAAATAGAGTTCAAAACTACCCCCCTCACCGCTTTCTTTTCTCAAATCGGCCAAGAACTGCCCAAGGAAAGTCAGATTTACAAAATGCCCTGAACCATCCTATGGTTTAGGGAGTAGTTGTTCACATACTTCCATAAGAGAGGTTCAAATAATTTTATTTAAACCTGTTCACTGTACCAAGCTCAATTAGGGAGAGAGAGGTATTCTATTCTGGACTTAAAATCCCTCAACAAATATCTTAAAAATCCAACATTTTTCATGGAATCTGAAAGGTCAGTAATTGCCCCTTCAAGACGAGGGGAATACATGGCATCTGTAGACATCAGGCATGCTTATCTGCATATTCCCATTTATCTACCCCCATCAGTGCTTTCTGTGCTTCACAGTGTTGGACATTTCTAGTTTGTTGCACTGCTCTTTGGCCTATCCTCTGGCATCCAGGTCACAGGCTATCTAGACTGTCTTCTCCTGAAGGACTCCTTTCCCTTCCAGCTGTTAGCAAACGTCCAAGCTTTCGGTTGTCAGCAATCTTTGCAGTCCACATCCCAGGAGTGGAAACGGATTGCCACAACCACCTAGATCAAGGGGAATGAACACTTTACCCAGATAACTTCAGTCTGATATGTCACAGATGAGGGACTAAAAGTGAAGAAATACTTGCCTCCAGATTCAACAACACACTTCCTCGGTTTGTAGGCAGGATCAAAGATCCTTTAACGCTAGTCTCAAATGCCTTGCTAATGCCCTGATCTCTCCATTCAGATTATTCTATGCTTTTCCTCCAGTGTGAATTCTGCCTTGTCTGCTCAAGCTCATGGAGCAAGTGAGGAAAATTTATTTCTCTTATCGTCCATGGACTGACACCGCTTCTAATACTGAAACACGTGGGTATATGTCCCTGCTCGCAGGAGAAGATCTAGGCAGAATGTTTGATGTTAGAAACATACATTCTAAAAAAACAGAGCTGAACAGCCGGACATAACCCTCCGGACATAACCCTCCTGCCAGCAGCCACAGTTTTTTTCTGCCTAGCAGAAGGAGAAGACTTTGGCTCTCTCAGGAGCCAGTCTCCTGGAAGATTTTTATTTTTATTCCTTTGAGAATGGTATTTTATTTTTGAGATCTTCAATCAACTGTCGGCTGGGCAACAGGTTGGGTACAAGGTATCCTCGTAGTCTTCCCTGTCCGACCATCGAGCGTGCTGATCCTCGCCTTGTGTGCGTGAGACTCGGTTCACAACATGCCCCACGACTCCAGGGGTGGCCGGTGGGCTTTTATGCTCCGCAGTCCCCAAGATTGAACAGTACCTGCTGTATCTTTCGCGGTGGACCGGGCCAACAGCTACTCAGTACTACTCTGTGATAGGTCTGTCTGAAATACACCAGTGGGTCCCTCCGAAACGGGTAAGTAGTCTCTCCTGAATACAGGTGAGTACATGCTGTATGTTTTATTTTTTTCCCTGTCTCCCCCCTGTTATGCTGCTCTCTGAATCCTAATCTGGCGCTGTGCTGTGTGGGGGTGCCTGGGGGTCACTCTGGCCTGGGGGGGGGGGCGCTCATGACTGTCTGCTGGTGCTGAGGAAATGTGGTGTGTTTTGAAGGATGACCATTAGGCACACTGGCTGTACTTTACTGCGCTCGGTGGCCATCTTGCCGCGGATCAATGGCGTAGTTATATGCGGCCGGCGGCCATTTTATTGAAGCCGCGTGAGCTTTCACTTTCGTTTTGGCCTCTATCGCGGCTGCGAATCTCCTCGCGCTGGCAGTGCGGTGCAGACAGCGGAGCTGAGCGGTCCTCTAAAGGGTTGGTGAGTCCTCTGGGTATCCCCTCCTCAGTCAGAGCAGCCAGTGGTTGGACTTTTTATTCACTTTATTGTGCATAAGGTCTCAGAGGGTGGCGAGTATGGAGTCTGGTTCACCTGCTTCCCCACTCTTGTCAGAGGCAACAGGCAGTGCTCCTGCACCTGCGGTCCCTATGGACCAGTTGTCGGCAGTCCTGGAATCATTCCTTGTCAGGATGGAAGCGGTGTGCGAGCTCAAGGGAGCTATAAAGCGCCCTCTCCCCACACATTCTCCAATAGGGGAGTGCTCTGATTCAGATATGGGCCTAGCTGCTGCTGCTCAGGACCCTAGCTCTGAAGATTTTAATGTTTTTGAACAGGACATTCCTGGCGAGGAAGACTCAAGTTCTGAGTCAGTAAATGACAGGGCGCTTGTAAGTGAACTCATTGATGCTGTGAGGGATACTCTCAAGCTGAATGCTGCGGCTGCGGAACCTCAGGTGGAGGCTGTCTCCTTTGGTTCCTTTAAAGCCATATCTTCAAAAAAGGTATTTTCATATGTGCCTTTTTTTGATAAGTTCATTAACCAAGTCTGGGATAAGCCGCAGAAGATAACGGTCCCGCGGCGTCTATCCATAAGATACCCCTTTGAGGAGGCCCTGGTTAAAAAATGGGCTCTCAGCCCCCCCCCCTCCCCCGGTCGCCCGTTTGAATAAGGCTACCACTCTCCCGATGAAGGCGACTCCTGCATTTTAGGACCCCACTGACAGGAGGTCAGAAGTGGTGAGTAGAACTGTTTGCCTTGTTGGGGTCCGCCCTATCGTGGCGGCGACCCTTGTGTCTCAGACACTTACGGAATGGGCAAAGGGTGGGGTGACGACTTTGCAGGTTCACGGTTCGGTGGACCTCCCAGATCTACGACCGGGAGGTCCATCGGTGGGTGTGCGAGGTGGTCACCTCGGGGTACAGGATAGAGTTCTGTTTGTGGCCCCCAAACAGATTCTTTCCCTCAAATCTCCCTCTCCTTCCTGCCCGTCATGGCGGCCCTCTTGGGGGCTGTACAGGATTTGCTCGGGTGCAGAGTAATTGTGCCGGTACCGTCACAGGAGAGGTTTCAGGGGTTCTACTCGAATCTGTTTGTTGTTCCAAAGGAGGACGGGGTCCGGCCAATCCTGGACCTCAAGGCCTTGAATGCCTTTGTGAAGGTGCAACAATTCCGTATGGAATCCATTCGCACGGTGATCGCTACACTCCATCAAGAGGATTTTCTGGCGTCCTTGGACATCAAGGACGCCTACTTGCACGTCCCGATCTGCGCAAGTTACCAGAAGTTTCTGCGCTATGCCATAGGCGAAGTCCACTATCAGTTTGTGGCTCTTCCCTTCGGCCTAGCATCGGCACCACAGGTTTTCACCAAGGTGCTTGCCCCGGTTCTAGCTTTGCTGAGACAGCGAGGAATTGTTATCGTGGGCTATCTGGACGATCTCCTTCTAAGAGCAGAAAATGGCTCAGAGTTAGAGGAAAATGTGACAATAGTCAGTCAGACCCTCCGGGACTTCGGGTGGCTCCTGAATATTCAGAAGTCGGTCCTGGTCCCGACTTAGCGTTTAGAGTATCTGGGTCTGATCCTGGACACTTCGGCAGCGAAGGTGTTTCTACCCTCGGAGAAGTTAGACACTTCAGTCGGCAGTACGGGTCCTGACGTCCCGAAAATGGTCGTCAATCCGTTTCTGCATGAGAGAACTGGGACTCATGGTGGCCTCCTTGTAGGCGGTTCCGTATGCCCAATCACACACTCGGGCATTGCAGAAGGAAATCTTGTCCACTTGGGACAAGTCCCCGTTGTCATTGGATCTTCAGATCCAGGTGAGTCATTCTGTCAGGGGGTCCCTGACGTGGTGGCTGAGATCTCCGGCTCTTCGGTCCGGAAGGTCGTTCCTTCCCATCCAGTGGATGGTGGTCACGACGGACGCCAGCCTGACGGGCTGGGGCGGAGTTTGGGGAGTCCTGTCAGCTCAGGAGCTCTGGAATCCGGACAAATCCCGTCTACCGATCAACGTCCTGGAATTGCGAGCGATCAGACTGTGTCTCTCCGCGTGGTCGAAGAGGCTACAGGGCCGCTCTGTCAGAATCCAGACGGACAACGCCACGGCCGTGGCGTATGTCAACCATCAGGGGGGAACTCGGAGCTCGGCTGCGGCATCCGAGGTCGCCCGCATCCTAAGGTGGGCGGAAAGAAGCATGCCGGCTCTGTCGGCTGTCTACATTCCGGGCGTAGAAAACTGGCAGGACGACTATCTGAGTCACCAGTCATTGGACCAGGGAGAGTGGTCCTTGCATCCGGAGGTGTTTAAACTCCTTTGCCGGCGGTGGGGCACGCCAGATGTGGACCTGATGGCTTCTCGACTCAATCGCAAGGTGTCGAGGTTTGTGGCCAGGTCCAGGGACCCCTGGGCGGGCGCGTTGGTTGCCCCGTGGGGTCAGTATCGCTTGATATATGCTTACCCTCCGCTGCATTTGCTTCCTCGTCTGCTGCGCAGGATAGCGGCCGAGGGCATTCCGGTGATTCTCATTGCTCCGGATTGGCCTCGGCGTCATTGGTACGTCGATCTGGTACGTCTCATCGTGGACATCCCTTGGCGACTGCCCATGAGGGAGGACCTTCTGTCTCAGGGTCCTATCTTTCATCCTGCTTTACAGTCTCTGGTTTTAACGGCATGGCTATTGAGAGCCAGGTGCTGAAGGACCAAGGCCTTTCAGATTCAGTCATTTCGACCATGCTGAGGGCACGGAAGTCTTCCCCCTAGAAAGATCTATCACCGTACCTGGAAAGCTTACATCGCTATGTGCGAAGAGCTAGACTGGCGCCCACGGACGTACTCCGTCCCCAGAATACTGCGGTTCTTGCAGCGTGGTGTGACCCAAAGGCTGGCTTTGAGCACAATTAAGGGTCAGATTTCGGCCTTGGCCGCTTTCTTTCAATGACCGCTAGCAGGTCATTCCTTGGTTAGCACCTTTGTGCAGGGGGTTCGCCATGTGATTCCCCCTGCCAAGCCTCCTCTCCCTCCTTGGGATATGATTTTGGTGCTCTCGGTTCTCCAGGAACCTCCCTTTGAAAATATCATAGATATTCCTCTTAACTTTGTCTCAGAAGGTGGATTTCTTAGTGGCCATTACTTCTGTTAGACGGGTGTCTGAGTTGGCGGCCCTGTCATGCAAGTCGCCTTTCCTGGTCCTCCATAAGGATAAGGCGGTGTTGTGCCCGCGACCGTCTTTCCTTCCAAAGGTGGTCTCGGCATTTCACCTTAATGAGGAGATTGTCCTTCCGTCTTGTGCCCTCACCCATCGCATCCCAGTGAAGTTTGCGCTTCACACATTGGATGTGGTACGAGCCTTACGGGTGTACCTTTCGGCTACTGCTTCCATTCGGAAGTCTGACTCACTGTGTCTGTCTCTGGTCCAAAACAGGGCCATGCGGTTTCGTCTGCCTCCATTTCTAGGTGGATCAGACAGACCGTTATACAGGCCTATCCCCTTAAGGGGCGGGCGCCTCCCTTTCCGGTTACGGCACATTCCACCAGGGCAATTGGTGCTTCCTGAGCTTTCCGACATCAAGCGTCAGTTGCACAAGTGTGCAACGCGGCGACCTGGTCGTCCGTTCATACCTTTTCTAAGTTCTATAAGGTGGATGTGGCTGCATCTTCGGATGCTTCCTTCGGCCGCAAGGTGTTGCAGGCCGCTGTTTAATGTTGCAACTCCTCTGTTGAGGAGCTCTGCTTGTTTGGAGTAAAGTTTGGGTTTTCCTTTACTACTGCTCCCACCCTCTTTCTGATACTGCTTTGGGACGTCCCACGTGTTTCAGTATTAGAAGCTGTCAGTCCATGGACCATAAGAGAAAATAGGATTTTTGTACTCACCGTAAAATCAGTTTCTCTGACGTCCATGGACTGACACAGCACCCACCCTTCTTTTGAGGTTTGTACTGCTTTGTTACGAACTGAGGCTGCTGGCTGCAGGTAGGAGGGTTATGTCCGGAGGGCTGTTCAGCTCTGGTTTTTTAGAATGTATGTTTCTAACATCTACCATTCTGCCTAGATCTTCTCCTGCGAGCAGGGACATATACCCACGTGTTTCAGTATTAAAAGCTGTGTCAGTCCATGGATGTCAGAGAAACGGATTTTACGGTGAGTACAAAAATCCTATTTTTCATTGCCCCAAACTGACCCAGAAGAACCTGGTAGACCTATTTAGACTTCTGTCAGGCGGCCCTGAGTTTGTGATTCTTATCTTGCTAAAAGCAAGAAAAGCCAATAACCGGAAGATCTATCATACCTGCTAATTCTTCTTTACTTGGTGTGAACACAGACACTTAACCACTTACGGACTGCCCGCCGTCAGTATACGAAGATAATTAGAAGTGGAATATCGTTATGGCAGCAGCTAGCTTCCATTAACCCCGGTATCCACTTCTTCAGCGGGCGGTCCGCTTTCAGGTAAAAGTGGTCCCTGCGGCGAATTCGCCGCAAGATCACTTTTATCGGAGGTGGGAGAGCCCCCGCCCCTCTCACCACTCTCCGGTGCCCTCCGCCGCTTACCGGAGCCGCCAGCAGCGGTGGAGGCGATCGCGCTCTCTTCTGTGTTATGGAGCTGAGTGAGGGGAAGATGGCCCCCGCTCGGCTCCATACAATTGCAGGGCGGAAGCGACGTCAAAACAGCACTTCCGCCCATAGCTCTTAGCTCTTAAAGGGACTTTTCTCTTATCCATGGACTGACACGGCGTCTCTTTACACTTTACACGTGGGTTATGTCCCTGCTTGCAGGAGAAGACCTAGGCAGAATGTGAGATGTTATACATACATTCTAAAAGCCAGAGCTGAACAGCCCTACCCAGGGGGCGGTCCCTCCGGACATAACCCTCCCACTGCAGTCAGCAGACTTCAGCTTTTTTCTGCCTAGCAGAAGGAGAAGACGTGGCTCTCTCAGGAGCCAGTCTCCTGACCTATTTTTATTCCTTTTTTTGGAATTCTTTTTTATTTTATTTTTGAGAATCTTCTATCAACTGTCGGCTGGGCAACAGGTTGGGTACAAGATATCCTCGTAGTCTTCCCTGTCCGACCATCGAGCGTGCTGATCCTCGCCTTGTGTGCGTGTGACTCAGTTCACTACATGCCCCATGACTCCAGGGGTGGCCGGGTTTGCTTTCATGCTTCCACGGTCCTCTCAAGATTGAACAGCTCCTGACTGACTGTATCTTTCGCGGTGGACCGGGCCGACGGCTACTCAGTACTGTACTGTGATAGTCCTGTCAGAAACACACCAGTGGGTTCCTCAGGGGACGGGTAAGTAGTCTCTCCTGCCTGCAGGTGAGTAAAAAAGGCTATGTGTTTCTCTGTGGGGGATTTTCCCTGTCTCCCCCTGTGTTTTATTGTCACTCTCTGTCACCATTGCTGGCGCTGTGCTGTGTGGGGTGCCTGGGGGTCATACTGTTCTGGGGGGGGGGGGGGCTTATGCTGGTCTGCATATTGCTTGGGACCTTTTGTGTGATTTTGGGGCCTGAGCGCCGAGTGGCGCTGTGTGTGTTCTGTTTTTACTGTAACTGCGTCATGGTGGCCATCTTGCCGCGGATCGCCTCAGTGAAGTGCGGCGGCCATTTTCTTGTAGCCCGCCCGCTTTTCAGCACTAGTTTTGGCCTCTAGCGCTGCTGTTACAGCGCGAATCTCCTCACAATCTCCTCACAGCTCACCAGCGCGGTACAGACAGCGGAACTGAGCGGTCCCTGGTCCGGTTTGGTGAGTCCCCTGGGCGCCCCCTCCTCAGTCAGCACAGCCTGTGGGTGGACTTTTTATCTGACGAGTCTCAGAGGGGGACAATATGGAGTCAGTGTCACCAGCTTCCCCTAACATGTCAGAGGCAACAGGCAGTGCTTCAGCACCTGCGGTCCCTATGGACCAGTTGTCGGCAGTCCTGGAATAATTTCTGACCAGGATGGGAGCGGTGTGCGAGCGCAAGGGAGCAAAAAAGCGACCTCTCCCCACTTTATCTCCACAAGGGGAGTGCGCTGATTCAGATATGGGCCTAGCCACTACCCCTCAGGACCCTAGCTCTGAATACTTTGATGGTTTTGAGCAGGACATTCCTTGTGAGGTAATCTCCAGTTCTGAGTCAGTAAATGACAGGGCGCTTGTTAGTGATCTCATTGCTGCGGTGAGGGACACTCTCAAGCTAAATTCTGCGGATGCAGAACCTCAGGCGGACAGTCTCCTTTTGGTTCTTTTAAGGCCAGGCCTTCTAAAAAGGTTTTTCCATATGTGCCTTCTTTGACCAGCTCATTGATAAGGTCTGGGAAAAGCTGCAGAAGATTTTTATGGTCCCGCGGCGTTTGTCTATCAGATACACCTTTGAAGATGCCCTACTTAAAAAGTGGGCTTCTCCCCCAGTGGTCGACCCTCCAGTCGCCCGGTTGAACAAGGCCACCACTCTCCCGATGGAGGGGGCTCCTGCATTTAAGGACCCCACTGACAGGAGGTCAGAAGTGGTGAGCAGAGCCATGTTTGCCTTTTTGGGATCCGCCCTACGGCCTGTGGTAGCGGCGACCCTTGTGTCTCAGACGCTTACAGGATGGGCAAAAATGTTGCACCAAGCTGTACAGGAGCATAATCTTCCTCCAGACACAGTTGCTCTAGCCCACCAACTGGTGCAGGGCCTGGTTTATGTGTGCGATGCCACGTTGGACACTGCCCCTTTAATATTCAGGGCCTCTGTCTCGGCGGTGGTATTGCGTCGTCTTATCTGGTTGAAATGCTGGTCTGCTGACCTAGCCTCTAAGAAACTCCTGACGGATCTACCATTTAAAGGTGGTAGACCTTTCGGTGCTGCTCTGGATAACATCATCAAGGATGTCACGGGAGGTAAAAGCACTCTTCTTCCTCAGACTAGCAAGGGTTAGGGGGCCCGCCGCAAACAGGGTCCTTCCTTTCCAGCAAAAAAAGTTTTTTTTCGTCAGAGTCCACGGGTCTCCCAGACTGACAGCAGTGCGGCTGGTGGACACAAGCGCCCCTGGGTGCGTAAGCCAAACAACCTGGCTCCCAAGCCTGCCTCCGCGTGAAGTCTTGCCCCCGCCCGACTCTGGGGTGGGGGGACGATTTCGCAGGTCACGTATCAGTGGACCTCCCTAATCTCCGACCGGTGGGAGTGCGAGGTGGTCACCTCAGGATACAGGATAGAATTCCGATCCTGGCCCCCAGACAGATTCTTTCCCTCGAATCTTCCTCTCCTTCCTACCCGTCGGGCAGCCCTCTTGGGGGCTGTACAGGATTTGATCGGGTCCGGAGTGATTGTGCCGGTTCCTTCACAGGAGAGTTTTCAGGGATTCTACTCAAATCTGTTTGTCGTCCCAAAAAAGGACGGAGTTTGGCCTATACTGGACCTCAAGGCCTTGAATGCCTTCGTGAAGGTGCAAAAATTCCGCATGGAATCCATTCGCACGGTGATCGAAGTCCAAGGACGCCTACTTGCATGTTCCGATCTGCGCAAGTCACCAGAAGTTTCTGCGCTTTGCGATCGGGGAAGTCCACTATCAATTTGTGGCTCTTCCTTTCGGCCTAGCCTCGGCACCGAGGGTGTTCACCAAGGTGCTTGCTCCGGTTCTAGCTTTTCTGAGACAGCGAGGCATTGCTGTCGTGGGCTATCTGGTCGATCTTCTGCTAAGAGCAGAAAGTGGCTCAGAATTGGAAGAAAGTGTGACTATCGTCAATCAGACCCTCAGGGACTTCGGGTGTTTCCTGAACATTTAGAAGTCAGTCCTGGTCCCGACTCGGCGTCTGGAGTATCTGGGTCTGATTCTGGACTCCTTGGAGGCAAAGGTATCCTACCTCCGGAGAAGTTGCTGACACTTCAGTCTGCAGTGCGGGTGCTGACGTCCCGAAAATGGTCGTCAATCCGTTTTTGCATGAGAGTCCCGGGACTCATGGTGGCCTCCTTCGCGGCCGTTCCGTATGCCCTATCACACACCAGGGCATTGCAGAAGGAGATCTTGTCCACCTGGGACGAATCCCCGTTGTCTTTGGATCTTCAGATCCAGGTGAGTCACCTGGTCAGGGCGTCCCTGACATGCAGGTTGAAATCCCCGGCAGTTCGGTCTGAAAAGTCATTCCTCCCCATCCAATGGACGGTACTCACGAGGGACGCCAGCCTGACGGGCTGGGGTGGAGTCTGGGGAGTCCTGTCGGCCCAAGGGCTTTGGACTCTGGACGAAGCCCGTTTACCAATCACTGCTCTGGAAATACGGGCAATCAGACTGTGCCTCTCCTCGTGGTCGGAGAGATTACAGGGTCGCTCCATCAGGATCCAGTCAGATAACGCCACGGCGGTGGCGTATGTAAACCATCAAGGGGGACTCAGAGCTCAGCTGCGGCTTCCGAGGTAGCCCGTATCCTGAAGTGGGCCGAAAGAAACGTGCCGGCTCTGTCGGCTGTTTAAATTCCGGGCATAGGCAATGGGCAGGCGAACTATCTGAGTCGCCAGACGCTGGACCAAGGAGAGTGGTCCTTGCATATTTCAACTCCTTTGCCGACGGTGCGGCACGCCGGATGTGGACCTGATGGCCTCTCGACTCAATCGCAAGTTGTCGAGATTTGTGGCCAGATCCAGGGATCCTTGGGCAGATGCCTCGGATGCGTTGGTGGCCCCATGGGGTCATTATCACCTGATATACGTTTATCCTCCGCTGCAGCTGCTCCCTCGCCTGCTGCGCAGGGTGGCGACCGAGGGAATCACGGTGATCCTCATTGCTCCGGATTGGCCTCGGCGTCACTGGTATGCCGATCTGGTACGTCTCGTCGCGGACGTTCCCTGGCGGATGCCGATAAGGGAGGACCTTCTGTCTCAAGGTCCTATATTTCATCCTGCTTTACAGTCTCTGGCTTTAACGGCATGGCTGTTGAAAGCCAGGTGTTGAGGGACCGAGGTCTCTCGGACTCGGTCATTTTAACCATGTTAAGGACACGGAAGTCTTCCTCCAGAAAAATCTATCACCGTACCTGGAAAGCTTACATCACCATGTGCGAAGAGCTGGACTGGCGTCCTCGGACGTATTCCGTCCCCAGAATCCTGCGTCTTCTGCAGCATGGAGTGACCCAAAAGCTTGCTTTGAGTACCATTAAGGGTCAGATTTCGGCCTTGGCCGTCTTCTTTCAGCGACCTCTAGTGAGTCATTCCTTGGTTAGCACCTTGTGCTGGGGGTTCGCCATGTGCTCCCTCCTGTCAAGCCTCCTCTCCCACTGTGGGATCTGAATTTGGTGCTCTCCGTCCTCCAGGAACCTCCTTTTGAGAATATCAGGTATATTTCCCTCTTGACTTTGTCTCAGAAGGTGGCCTTTTTAGTGGCAATCACTTCTGTTAGATGAGTGTCTGAGTTGGCAGACTTGTCCTGCAAGTCGCTATATTTAGTCATCCTTAAGGATAAGGCGGTGTTGCGTCCACGTCCTTCTTTTTTGCCAAAGGTGGTCTCGGCCTTTCACCTAAATGAGGACATTGTCCTCCCATCCTTGTGTCCTCACCCATCGCATCCCAGAGAGTTTGCGCTTCACACATTGGATGTGGTACGAGCCTTGCGGGTGTACCTGTCTGCTACTGCTTCTATTCGGAAGTCTGACTCGCTGTTTGTGACTGTCTCTGGACCAAAACAGGGCCAAGCGGCTTCGTTGGCCACCATTTCTAGGTGTATCAGACAAACCGTCATTCAAGCCTATGCTCTCAAGGGGCGGGCGCCTCCCTTTCCGGTTACGGCGCATTACACCAGGGCAATTGGTGCTTCCTGGGCTTTCCGACATCAAGCTTCGGTTGCACAAGTGTGCAAGGCGGCGACCTGGTCGTCCGTTCATACCTTTTCGAA
This sequence comes from Rana muscosa, assembly GCA_029206835.1. Taxonomy (NCBI): domain Eukaryota; kingdom Metazoa; phylum Chordata; class Amphibia; order Anura; family Ranidae; genus Rana; species Rana muscosa. The sequence goes on from CM055117.1 coordinate 970,315,221, forward strand.
GTTTTATAAGGTTGATGTGGCTGCATCTTCGGATGCTTCCTTCAGCCGCAAGGTACTGCAGGCCGCTGTTTAAAGTTGCAACTCCTCCGTTGAGGAGCTCCGCCTTGTTTGGAGTGAAGTTTTTGGTTTTTCCATTTATACTGCTCCCATCCCTCTTGACACTGCTTTGGGACATCCCAAGTGTAAAGAGACGCCGTGTCAGTCCATGGATAAGAGAAAATAGGATTTTTTGTACTCACCGTAAAATCCTTTTCTCTGACATCCATGGACTGACACTGACTGCAGTGGGAGGGTTATGTCCGGAGGGACCGCCCCCTGGGTGGTCCTGTTCAGCTCTGGCTTTTAGAATGTATGTATAACATCTCGCATTCTGCCTAGGTCTTCTCCTGCAAGCAGGGACATAACCCACATGTAAAGTGTAAAGAGACGCCGTGTCAGTCCATGGATGTCAGAGAAAAGGATTTTACGGTGAGTACAAAAAATCCTCTTTTTTTTTTCTTCTTTTTTTATTTTTATTGCATTTTAGTGTAAATATGAGATCTGAGGTATTTTTGACTCCAGATCTCATATTTAGGAGGTCCTGTCCATGCTTTTGTTCTATTACAAGGGATGTTTACATGTGAAATATCGCCGTGATCGTTAGGGCAAGAGAAATTATTCTATCACTAGATCGCCTCTGTAACTCTAAACTGGTAAACTGTAGACATTTTTAACCACTTCAATACCAGGCACTTATGCACTTTCCCGCCCAGACCAATTTTCAGCTTTCAGCGCTCTCGCACTTTGAATGACAATTACTCAGTCATGCTACACTGTATCCAAACAAAATTTCTATAATTTTTCTTCTCACAAATAGAGCTTTCTTTTGGTGGTATTTAATCGCCACTGGGTTTTTTATTTTTTGCGATATAAGCAAAAAAACTGTGAATTTATTTTTTTGTAATATTTTGCAAATAAGTAATTTTTCTTCATAAATTTGTGCCAAAATTTATACTGCTACATATCTTTGGTAAAAATAACCCAAATTGGTGTATATTATTTGGTCTTTGTGAAAGTTATAGAGTCTACAAACTATGGTGCCAATCACTGAAAACTGATCATTTCATTTCTTAAGACACTAACAAGCCAGGAAAGTACAAATACCCCAAAATGACCCCTTTTTGGAAAGTAGACAGTCCAAGGTATTTACTAAGAGGCATGGTGAGTTTTTTAAAGTTGTATTTTTTTCCCACAATTATTGGGAAAATTAGGATTTTTTTTTTTTTTTAAACAAACTGGTTATTTTTCTCACACAGCATATGCATAATTGCAACTACACCCCAAAATACGTTCTGCTACTCCTGAGTATTGCGATACCACATGTGTGAGACTTTTACACAGCCTGGCCACATACAGAGGCCCAACATTGAAGTAGCACTTTGATGCGTTCACAAGCATAAATTGCACATATCCTTTCTCAACCACCTATTACACTTTTGAAGGCCCTGGAGCACCAGGACAATGGAATTGTCCACAGAATGACCCAATTTTGGAAAGCACACACCCCAACGTATAATCTATGAAGCATTGAGTCTTTTGAACGGTTCATTTTTTTCCAGAAGGTTTTGGAAAATGTGGAAAAAAAATGAAAATGCATTTTTCTACACAAAGTTGTCCATTTATAAGATATTTCTAACATATAGCATATACATAGCAAAAATGACACCCCAAAATGCGTTCTGCTACTCCTGAGTATGACGATACCACATGTGTGAGACCTTTACACAGCCTGGCCACATACAGAGGCCCAACATCCAAGTAGCACCTCCAGGCATTCTAGCAGCATTAATTGCACATATCATTTTCTGACTACTGATCACATTTTTGAAGGCCCTTCATATATCTAACACATAGCAGGTACATACCAAATAACAACAAAAGATTACCTGTGGTTTTAGAAGTGCAGTGGTCCACAGAGGAGAGCATTGGTCCAGGCAGGGATGAGGTCAGTGACAGCAAAAGCAATCATCCAGGCAGCAGGCTGGAATACTGTCCATAGTTCGTACAGGCAGAGATACTGTCAGCACAGCCAAAGCACAGGTCCAGGTAGCAGACAGAGGTGTCCCGTCAGAAATACAATCCAAAGTCAGTAGAAGCAGCAGGCAGATATATGGTCAACACAGCCAAAGTATTGGTCTAAGCAGCAGGAAGAAACATGGTCCATAATGTCATGGGTCATTACAGGCAGTATTATGGTCAGCACAGCCAAAGTATTGGTCCAGGCAGCAGGAAGGACCATCAAGCTTAGGGCCAGGGGGACAGGGGTAGAGTCTTCTCCCACCCAAATCGCTTTGAAGCCTCCAGGCAACCAGACCCTGTTCTGGGAGCACAGAAAACAAAAAAATTTTTTTCTCTACTCAGAACGCTATTCTGAAGCCCCTCACATATGTGAGACCCCTGTGTACTAAAAGTAGATGGCCAAAAGATCAGTCCAAGTGGCAGGCAAAAACATGGTCGATTAACAGGCCAAGGTCGGTACACGTGGAAGTCAGAAACGTGGTTTAAATCGGCAGGCAGAGGCATCGTCGGTAAACAGGCTGAGGTTGATGCACTTGGAGGTCAGAAACGTGGTTTAAATCGGCAAGCAAAGACATCGTCTGTAAACAGGCCAGGGTCAGTTAATTAACATGGAAGGTAGTAACATGGTAGCAGGCAAATGGGGAAATGGCAGTCTGTTAATAATAAGGGGAACTAATGGATGTATGATAATTTTTGAAGCAATTTCTGATGCACAGGCCAGGTTGGGAGGGACAATCGGGACAATAATAGGTGGCGTCTCTTCTTACCCCTCCTCTGCTGCATACATGGCATTTTTTTTGGCGTCTTCTTGCAGATTCTGTGGGGGGGGAGGCTAAAGGGAAAGTGTCGCTCGTGAAGCCGACTCACACTATCAGAGCGAATGCTTCCTGGGGCGGGATCTTGTTGGTAAATTAGGGCATCGATGATATAATGGAGGTAGGGGATTTGTTGATTTTTGAGTTGCTTTTTGGTAGCAGACAAACAAATTAAAAAGGGCCATGTGAAACGGATGTAACACAACTTTTTTGTGCCAATAACGGGACTTTCTGGTTGATAAGTAGGGCTGTAGCATCTGGTCATTTAAATCCACTGTCGTGGACACATTCGGGCTTTAAAATGGGGCTGTGTCTTATTTGGATCTCCACCACGGTGTCATTGTGGATCGTAGAGAGGATGTGGACATCTTTCTTGTCTCTCCACTTCATGGCCAACACCTCCTCGTTCCTCATGAATGCCGATTCTCCAGGTTGCAATATTTTGGTCAACAAATTTTGTGGGAATCCCTTCTGGGGTTTTTTTAGGGTACCGCAGGCCGGGGTTTGCTTACTGTAAAGGTGACAAAAAAGGGGCAGGCTGGTATAGTAATTGTCAACATAATAAATGGTAACATTTTCTGAACAGGGGGTATGCCAACTCCCAGACAATTTTCCCACTGGTTCCAATATATGTGGGGCAATCACCGGGCTGGAGCTGGGAGTCTTTGCCTTCGTAGATCCTGAATGTGACGACCTATCCAGTGGCTCGATCGCATAATTTATTTAATTTTAACCCATACCTGGCTCTCTTGCTTGGTATATATTGCTTGAAGTGCAGTCGGCCAGTGAAATGTATGAGGGACTCGTCCACACAAATTTTTTGGTCTGGGATGAAAACTTCTTGAAATTGCTGGGAAAAGGCATTGACTAGGGGGCGTATCTTGTACAATTTGTCGTAGTTGGGATGATCTCGGGGAGGGCACTGTGAATTGTCATTGAAGTGGAGAAAACGCATAATCATGTATCTTGTCCTGGACATGACAGCGGAATATATGGGCATGTGTTGGATGGGGCGTTTTTGAGCATTATGCATGGACTTCGTTCATTTTTGTAAGCCCCATATTGAACACAAGGCCCAAAAACAATTTAAATCCGTCCAATGTTAGACACCGCCACTGGAACATGCGGGCGTAGGAAGAATTGGGGTTGGCAGCAATAAATTGGGATACATAGAGATTAGTTTGATCCACTATATTCTGCAGCAAATCTTGTGGGAAAAATAAACAAAAATAATCAAATTGAGAAAAATTTGTAGTGTCGGGCTGCACACCTGGCTGTGCGGTGAAAGGGGGGATGATAGCGGATCCTGAGTTGGCAGGCAACCATAAGGGGTTTGCCAGGGCATCGGAAAGGTAGGACTGGGGCTGGATTCTTCGGGTTGGGCGTGTATTTCCATTACTTGTACTGGGCTCCTCTTCCTGGGGTATGGCGCTGCTGGTGGTGGGCAGATCTCCTGATCTTGGTCCTGATCGCATTCTTTTGGGAGGGACGGTTTCCTCCAGGGAAACTCGGACTCTGAGCCACTATCCTCCACTGGCTCGTATTCCGAACCAGAATCGGATAATGGGAGCTCCCTGCTGCTCTCATCATCCGACATGGCAAGAATGGCATATGCCTCCTCAGGTGTGTAAACCCTTTGGGACATTATGGCAGTGCTTATTGGTGGGCCTGTGTAATGGTACTGCTGGTGGTAGTGGTGGCGGCCTGTGTGGTGGTACCGATGGAGGTATTAGTGGTGGGCCTGTGTGGTGGTACCGATGGCGGTATGGGGGGTGGTGGCGGTACAGGGTGGTGGTATTATTGATGGTGGCACTAGTGGCAATATTGGTAGCGGGCCTGTGTGGCAGTATTGATGCTGGGCCTGATGACGGTACTGGTGGTGGTACAAATGGTGGTACTGGTACCGATGGCGGTACTGGTAGCCTGTGTGGCGGTACCGATGGAGGTGGGTCTGTGACAGATGGGCCAAATGATTGATTGACAGATGGGCCGAATGATTGATTGACAGATGGGCCGAATGATTGATTGACAGATGGGCCGATTGATTGACAGATGAGCTAATTTATTGATTGATTGACAGATGGGCTGATTGATGTGCTGGGCTGTGTGACAGGTCCTCTTTATTGGGGGGAGGGGGCCGTGTTGTGTACAGTACTATAACGTAGACAAACTACACTGATCTCACTTACTGATCCCTGCTCTCTCCTCACAGATCGGTGTGTGAGGAGAGAGCAGGGATCAGGTAGTATCTGCTCCTCTGTGTTTACATTTGTGACAGGCTGTGATTGGACACAGCCGGTCATGTGGTAAATAGCCAATTTCATTGGCGGTTTACCCTGATCTGGGATGCGCTGTGTCCAAGCCTCTGGCGGAGCGTGCTGCCGAGTTTGTTTTGACATGTGATCGGCTGTGATTTTGACACAGCCGATCACATGGTAAACAGCCAATGAAATTGGCTGTTTACCGCGATCGGGGAAGTGCTGTGTCCGAGGAACACACGCCGTTCCCGATCTGCACGCCCCCGTGGGCGCGCGCTAGGCATTATCCTGCAGAACATCAATGGACGCCCAGTCAGGATAATGCAATCACCACCCGGCCGTCATTTTCCTATAGGCGGGAAGTTGTTAAACGACGCCTATGGAGATTTTTTAAGTGCCAAAGTTTGTCGCCGTTCCAAGAGCATGTGCAATTTTGAAGCATGACATGTTTGGTATCGCTTTACTTTACTAAATTTATCTTTCACATTAAAAAAAAAAACTTGAGCTAACTTTACTGGTTTCTTATTTTTTAATTCAAAAAAGTGTATTTTCCCCCAAAAAAATTGCGTTTGTAAGACCGCTGCACAAATACGGTGTGACAAATTATAGCAACAAACTCCATTTTATTCTCGGTCTCTGCTAAAAAATATATATAATGTTTGTGGGTTTGAAGTAATTTTCTAGCGAAAAAAAGGATTTTAATTTGTAAACAAGTGTCAGAAATAGGCTTGGTCCTTAAGTGGTTAAATTCCAGAGATTACTGTGCTTCACATTCTGGCCTTCCTGCAATCCGGTCTTGAACAGAACTTGGCCTTAAAGGGGTTGTAAAGGTACATGTTTTTTCACCTTAATGCATTCTATGCATTAAGGTGAAAAAACATCCGAGCATTAACGGCCCCCGTTTACCTGACCCCTCGAAAGTCCCGCGCCGTCAACGCGCTGGCTTCTTGGCCGGGCTTCTGGCTCATTCATTGGTTAATTGAAAGCAGCGCAGCCATTGGATCACGCTGCTGTCAATCACATCCAATGATGCGGGGGCGGGGCCGAGTGATACAGTGAGCGGCTATGGCCGCCGGCTGTATCACGGGAGCGTGCCCGCAAGAACTTTCCACAATGCGAGAGAGCTTGCATGAACGTGGAAAGTTCTTGCGGGGGAAGCCGGGACCCCAGAAGACCAGGATCGGGGCCACTCTGTGCAAAACGAGCTGCACAGTGGAGGCAAGTATAACATGTTTGTTATTTTACAAAAATAAAAAAAATTCCTTTAGTGTTCCTTTAAGGACTCTGAAAGAACAACCTTGTGGATTCTCCTTTTTTTTTTTCCACACCCTGTGCTTCCTTGGAATCTCAACTTGGTTCTCTCTGAACTGCAGAAAAATACACCCTTTGAACCCATCAGAAATAGTCACTTAGAGGATCTATCCTACAAAGTAGCCATTTTGCTTGCTACCACGTCTATCAGACATGTCCCTCAGTTGGCAGCCCTTTTCTGTAAGGAGTAGTTCCTCATACTTCACAAAGACAAGTTTCCCTTATGCCGTCCTTCCTAAATTGGTATCAGTCTTCCACCTCAGTGAGGAGAGTCCTACCATCCTTATGCCCTGCTCTAATGCATTCAAAGAAAACCTCTCTTCATTGCCCGGATGTAATCACAGCCATCTGAGTCTACATCTAAGCTACAGCTTTGATCAGACGGATGGATTTCCTATTTGTCCTGTCCTTAGGACCCTGAAAGGGACACCTTTCTTTCTAGTCGGCTATCGCGAGATGGAAAAAAAAATCTAATGTCTAGTGCTTACACTCTCGCAGACCCTGAATGGTTCTAGGGGTTCCCAGTGGGCTTGCCCTCAAAAGCGTGACGGTTTCCAATTACCTGAAGGTATAAGCCTATAACTCAAGGTCTGAGTGCTTTGCTTGTAAGTCAAATGTCCTCTTCTTTTCTTTTTTTTTTTTGATTTCTTATGAAAACACTTTTTTAAAATTATAAAAGCATCTATTTCTTTCTTTTTTTTTCTATGTCTAGTTACATAGAAAAATATATATTTTAAAAGATAATATTACTAAAAGCCCAGTTTGTCTATCAAGTGCCCCCCTCCCAAAAAAAGACAATTCTCACCAAATAAACAGGACCATAAAAAAAGTGAAGATTTATTTTAGGGCTGCAACTTTTATTTTAGGGCTGCAACTAACGATTATTTGCATATTCGATTAGTTGGCTGATTATTATTTTTATTAATCGGTTAATAACCTTAAAGTGTGGTGTATAATTTAGTTAATATGTAAAGTAAAAAAAAGGCAATTTATTCTTAACCACTTCCCGCCCAGTCAATAGCAAATTGACGTCCGGGAAGTGGTTGCATTATCCACACTGGACGTCTATTGACGTCCTGCAGGATAATGCCTTGCGCGCGCCCGCGGGGGGGTGATCGGGGACGGCGTGTGTCCCTCGGACACAGCGCTTCCCTGATCACGGTAAACAGCCAATTTCATTGGCTGTTTACCATGTGATCGGCTGTGTCAAAGTCACAGCCGATCACATGTCACAACAGACTCGGCGGCGCGCTCTGTGCGCGCCGCCAGAGGCTTGCAGAGCGGGGATCGGGGAAGGCAAGTGTCCCTTGGACACAGCGCGTCCCCGATCAGGGTAAACGGCCAATGAATTGGCTGTTTACCACGTGACCGGCTGTGTCCAATCACAACCGGTCACAAATGTATACAAACCGCAGGAGTTACTACCTGATCCCTGCTCTCTCCTCACACACCGATCTGTGAGGAGAGAGCAGAGATCAGTAAGTTAGCTCAGTGTAGTTTGTCTACATTCTTTTACAGTGCACAACACGCCCCCCCCCCCCAATAAAGAGGACCTGTCACACAGCCCAGCACATCAATCAGCCCAGCCAATCAGCCCATCTATCAATCAATCAGCCCATCTGTCAATCAATCAATCAGCCCATCAGTCAATCAATCAGCCCATCAATCAATCAATCAGCCCATCTGTCAATCAATCAGCCCATCTGTCAATCAATCAATCAGCCCATCTGTCAATCAATCAATCAGCCCATCTGTCAATCAATCAATTAGCCCATCTGTCAATCAATCAGCCCATCTGTCAATCAATCAGCCCATCTGTCAATAATCTGTCACAGGCCCACCTCCATCGGTACCACCATTGGTACCGCCACACAGGCTACCGGTACCGCCATCGGTACGACTACCAGTACCACCACTAGTACCGCCATCAGGCCCAGCATCTATACTGCCACACAGGCCCGCTACCAGTATCACCACTAGTGCTGCCATCGGTACCACCGTCGGTAGTGCCACCACCTGTACCGCCATCGGTACCATCACCACCCGTACTACTATCGGTACCACCACCACCTGTACCGCCATCGGTAACACAACCACCTGTACCGCCATCGGTACCACCACCACCCGTACCGCCATCAGTACCACCGCCACCTATACCGCCATCGGTACCCGCCACCACCACCCGTACCGCCATTGGTACCACCACCACCCATACCGCCATCGGTACCGCCACCACCATCGGTACCACCACCGCCTGTACCGCCGTTGGTACCACCACCACCCATACCGCCATCGGTACCACCACACAGGCCCACCACTAATACCTCCATCGGTACTACCACACAGACCGCCACCACTACCACCAGCAGTACCATTACACAGGCCCACCAATAAGCACTGCCATAATGTCCCAAAGGGTTTACACACCTGAGGAGGCATATGCCATTCTTGCCATGTCGGATGATGAGAGCAGCGGGGAGCTCCCATTATCCAATTCTGGTTCGGAATACGAGCCAGTGGAGGATAGTGGCTCAGAGTCCGAGTCCCCGGAGGAAACCGTCCCTCCCAAAAGAATCCAGCCCCAGTCCTACCTTCCCGATGCCCTGGCAAACCCCTTATGGTTGCCTGCCAACTCAGGATCCGCTATCATCCCCCCTTTCACCGCACAGCCAGGTGTGCAGCCCGACACTACAAATTTTTCTAAATTTGATTATTTTTGTTTATTTTTCCCACAAGATTTGCTGCAGAATATAGTGGATCAAACAAATCTGTATGCATCCCAATTTATTGCTGCCAACCCCGATTCTTCCTACGCCCGCATGTTCCAGTGGCGGCGTCTAACATTGGACAAATTTAAATTATTTTTGGGCCTTATGTTCAATATGGGGCTTACAAAAAAGAACGAAGTCCATGCATATTGGTCCAAACGCCCCATCCAACACATGCCCATATATTCCGCTGTCATGTCCAGGAAAAGATACGACATGATTATGCGCTTTCTCCACTTCAATGACAATTCACAGTGCCCTCCCCGAGATCATCCCAACTACGACAAATTGTACAAGATACGCCCCGTAATCAATGCCTTTTCCCAGCGATTTGAAGAAGTTTTCATCCCAGACCAAAATATTTGTGTGGACGAGTCCCTCGTACATTTCACCGGCCGACTGCAGTTCAAGCAGTACATACCAAGCAAGAGAGCCAGGTATGGGTTAAATTAAATTATGTGATCGAACCACTGGATTCGTCTTCAAATTCAGGATCTACGAAGGCAAAGACTCCCAGCTCCAGCGCCGTGATTGCCCCACATATATTGGAACCAGTGGGAAAATTGTCTGGGAGTTGGCATACCCCCTGTTCGGAAAAGGTTACCATTTATATATTGACAATTACTATACCAGCCTGCCCCTTTTTCGCCACCTTTTACAGTAAGCAAACCCCGGCCTGCGGTACCTTAAAAAAAAAAAACGGAAGGGATTCCCACAAAATTTATTGACCAAAAAATTGCGACCTGGAGAATCGGCATTCATGAGGAACGAGGAGGTGTTGGCCATGAAGTGGAGGGACAAGAAAGATGTCCACATCCTCTCTACGATCCACAATGACACCGTGATGGAGATCCCAAGAAGACGCGGCCCCATTGTAAAGCCCGAATGTGTCCACAACTACAATTTGTACATGGGGGGGGGGGGGTGGATTTAAACGACCAGATGCTACAGCCCTACTTATCAACAAGAAAATCCTGTTATTGGCACAAACTTTTTCACATGGCCCTTTTTAATTTGTTTGCCTGCTACCAAAAAGCAACTCAAAATCTCCACTACCTCCAATATATCGAAGATATCATCGATGCCCTCATTTACCAACAAGATCCCGCCCCAGGAAGCATTTGCTCTGATAGTGTGAGTCGGCTTCACGAGCGACACTATCCCTTTAGCATCCCCCCCACAGAATCTGGAAGAAGACGCCAAAAGAAATGCCGTGTATGCAGCAGAGGAGTAAGAAGAGACACCAGCTATTATTGTCCCGATTGTCCCTCCCAACCTGGCCTGTGCATCGGAAATTGCTTCAAAAATTATCATACATCCATTGGTTCCCCTTATTATTAACAGACTGCCATTTCCCCATTTGCCTGCTACCATGTTACTAACTACCTTCCATGTTAATTAACTGACCCTGGCCTGTTTACCGACGATGTCTTTGCTTGCCGATTTAAACCACGTTTCTGACCTCCACTTGCACCAACCTCAGCCTGTTTACCGACGATGCCTCTGCCTGCCGATTTAAACCACGTTTCTGACTTCCACGTGTACCGACCTTGGCCTGTTAATCGACCATGTTTTTGCCTGCCACTTGGACTGATCTTTTGGCCATCTACTTTTAGTACACAGGGGTCTCACATATGTGAGGGGCTTCAGAATAGCGTTCTGAGTAGAGAAAAACAGTTTTTCGTTTTCTGTTCTCCAAGAACAGGGTCTGGTTGCCCGGAGGCTTCAAAGCGATTTGGGTGGGAGAAGCCTCTACCCCTGTCCCCCTGGCCCTAAGCTTGATGGTCCTTCCTGCTGCCTGGACCAATACTTTGGCTGTGCTGACCATATTACTGCCTGTAATGACCCATGACATTATGGACCATGTTTCTTCCTGCTGCTTGGACCAATACTTTGGCTGTGTTGACCATATATCTGCCTGCTGCCTCTACTGACTTTGAAGGACACCTCTGCCTGCTACCTGGACCTGTGCTCTGGCTGTGCTGACAGTATCTCTGCCTGTGCGAACTATGAACAGTATTCCTGCCTGCTGACTGGATGATTGCTTTTGCTGTCGCTGACCTCATCCCTGCCTGCTGCCTGGACCGATGCTCTCCTCTGTGGACCACTGCACTTCTAAAACCACAGGTAATCTTTTGTTATTTGGTATGTACCTGCTATGTGTTAGATATATGAAGGGCCTTCAAAAATGTGATCGGTAGTCAGAAAATATGTGCAATTAATGCTGCTAGAATGCCTGGAGGTGCTACTTGGATGTTGGGCCTCTGTATGTGGCCAGGCTGTGTAAAAGTCTCACACATGTGGTATCGCTATACTCAGGAGGAGTAGCGCAATGCATTTTGGGGTGTCATTTTTGCTATGTATATGCTATGTGTTAGAAATATCTTATAAATGGACAACTTTGTGTAAAAAAAATGCATTTTCATTTTTTCTCCACATTTTCCAAAACCTTCTGGAAAAAAATTAACCGTTCAAAAGACTCATAATGCTTCATAGATTATACGTTGGGGTGTGTGCTTTCCAAAATGGGGTCATTTTGTGGAAAATTCCATTGTCCTGGTGCTCCAGGGCCTTCAAAAATGTAATAGGTGGTTGAGAAAGGATATGTGCAATTTATGCTTGTAGAACGCCTGAAAGTGCTACTTCAATGTTGGGCCTCTGTATGTGGCCAGGCTGTGTAAAAGTCTCACACATGTGGTATCGCTACACTCAGGAGGAGTAGCAGAATGTATTTTGGGGTGTAGTTGCAATTATGCATATGCTGTGTGAGAGAAAAAAACTGTTAATATGACCAGTTTGTGTAAAAAAAAAAAAAAAAAAATCCAAATTTTCCCAAGAATTGTGGGAAAAAAATACAACTTCAAAAAACTCACCATGCCTCTTAGTAAATACCTTGGACTGTCTACTTTCCTGGCTTGTTAGTGTCTCAAGAAATGAGATATGCCTTCAGTATATCAGGCGTGATCAGATGTGATAAATTTTCAGTGATTGCCACCATATACACTAATTTGGGTTATTTTTACCAAAGATATGTAGCAGTATACATTTTGGCACAAATTTATGAAGAAAAATTACTTATTTGCAACATTTTATAATAGAAACTAAAAAAAAGTGTGTTTTTATTTTTTAATTCGCTGTTTTTTTGCTTATATTGCAAAAAATAAAAAACCAAGTGGCGATTAAATACCACCAAAAGAAAGCTCTATTTGTGAGAAGAAAATGATAAAAATTTTGTTTGGATACAGTGTAGCATGACTGAGTAATTGTCATTCAAACTGTGAGAGTACTGAAAATTGGTCTGGGCGGGAAGGTGCATAAGTGCATGGTATTGAAGTGGTTAAATATCTCTTCGAAGTGGTAAATATAAATAACCAACTATATGGTTAGGGAGCAACATCTCTAATCCACTCTGAGAAAAACCGACAGAAGGGATATACTGTATGTACTATTAGAGGTTGAATCTGGTTATCATCATCGGACTCAGAGATCAATTTTTTTTATTTAAAGAAAGAAAAAAAAAGTTAGAGTGTTTGCAGATTTTCAGACGGAACTGTAATATATTATACTGTATGCTGGCCATACAAAAACAATGTCATCCTTTAAAACAAATGTAATTTTAGAACGTTTGTTCTAATTTCTAATCGTTAGTTGGGTCTAATCGACGTTCGTTTTCAACCAAAACTTGGTCAAAAGGAAAACTTCAGACAGTGTATCTGGTTTTCGTTCAGAAATTACATTCATTTTAAAACTGAATGTTAAAAGCCAGTGAAAATTTCAAACAACATTCTTTTATTTAGCGAATGTACAAAGATTTTTCATATGAATATTCTCTATATGGCTTGGTGCACACCTATGCAGTTTGCTTTTGATCTGTTTTTGCTGTGCGCTTTGATTTTTGCGCACATGATTTTGATGCGATTTGCGGTTTTGCATTTTTTTTAATGCTTTTTTTTTTCTTTGCCAATTTGTTGTTGGAGATTAAAAAACACAAATTGTTGCAAAAACGCACTATATTCTACAGCTTTTCCATTGCAGAATATTATATATATAGATAGATATATATATATTTATATTAATATTAAATGCACCCAGAAGTAGGATATATGGGCATTTTAACGAGTCAAGCCCTGTACAAACGGCCGAGAATCCCGTCAGGAAAAAAACTTAGTTTTTCCTGATGAGATTCCTGGCAAGCTCTTCTTGCCAAGCCGTGCACACAGACAGCCATTCAAAAGAACCGCCGTTCTTTTGAATGGCAAGAACGCAGTGACGTCATCGACTACGATGAGCATGCGCTCGTCACATTCGATGCCGTCGCCACCATATTGCTTCACCCTACACTACCCTTTTAAGCTACCGCGCATGTGTCGAAGTCTCATCGAGCATGCGCGGGCTTAACGGGAGGACAGGTAAGCTTGTAGCCTCATACACACACACACACATGGTTTTCTCATCGGGAAACAGGCCGACGAGAATCCCGACGAGAAAATAGAGAGCGGGTTCTCTATTTTTCTCATCGAGATTCCCGGCAGTTTTCTCAACGAGAAAACACACACAAACGGTTTTCTTAGCAAAAAGCTCTGCCATCAGTTTATTTGCAGAGAAAACCGGCCGTGTGTACGAGGCTTAAAGCATGAAGCTATATGAAGGGTGGAAGGGAGATCTAAATCTTTTATTTTAAAGTAGTATTAAAAGATGAGACTTTTTTTTTTTCTTCTTTTTATGGATATGATCATTTTTAAATATAATGCACAATACTGGTAAAAGTTTACTGTAAATGTATTTGTAATTTTTTTTCTATTACCTCCAGTCTAAAAGTAAAATAAATAAGGAAAAAAAATGTTTTTAAAGCACCCCGTCCCGTGAGTAGCACCCGCATTTGAAAACGGTGTTCAAACCACACGTGAGGTATCGCCGCGATCGTTGGAGCAAGAGCAATAATCCTAGCCCTAGACCTCCTCTGTAACTCAAAACATGCAACCTGTAGAGTTGCATGTTTTGCCTATGGAGATTAAGGGTAAAAGTTTGACGCCATTCCACGAGCGGGCGCAATTTTGAAGCGTGACATGTTGGGTATCAATTTACTCAGCGTAACATTATCTTGCCTTTCACAATATAAAATAAATTGGGCTAACTTTACTGTTGTCTTATTTTTTTATTCAAAAAAGTTAATTTTTTCCAAAAAAAAAGTGCGCTTGTAAGACCGTTGCGCAAATACGGTGTGACAAAAAGTATTGCAATGACTACCATTTTATTCTCTAGGGTGTTAGAAAAAAAAAATGTATAATGTTTGGGGGTTCTAAGTCATTTTCTAGCAAAAAACTTTTTTTTAACTTGTAAACACAGAGTCTGAAAAACAGGCTCGGTCATTAAGTGGTTAAAGAATAAAACCTTTCATGTTGCTCAAAACATTGCTTTCCAAAGGTTTCACTGATAAAATTATTAGTACTTAAAATAGTTTTATGTTTTTCAACAGGATGAGTGTTATCAAGTTCGACAATTATTTGCCCAAAAACTACACAAAGGCCTTTCCAGATTAAGACTGCCACTTGAATATATGGCTGTCTGTGCCCTCTGTGCTAAAGATCCTGTGAAAGAGAGGAGGGCACATGCCAGGCAATGCTTAGTAAAAAATATCAACGTTCGAAGAGAATATTTAAAACAGCATGCTGCAGTAAGTGGTAAGTGAGATTAACCGTTGTAATGCCTCCTGTAATGTTTGAATTTCTCAAAGTAGTTGTAAACCCAAAAACATAAAAAAAAAAAAAAAAACCTGCAAGACAAAGGCATAATGAACTAGTATGACTAGCATACTAGCTCATTATGGATTACTTAACTTAGATCGAAGCCGTCCTCGTCTTCCCCTCCAGGCGCAGACATCTCTCCCGGAGGTTACTTCCAGGTATCGCCGCTCCGACGCTGTGATTGGCCGGAGCAGCGAAGAAGTCACTACGCACGGGAGCCGTTTAAGCCGGCATTATCCATTCACAAAACCGGCATTCTCAGTGCGCCTGCACCGTTGTCTACGGCGCGCATGCGCCGTAGACATCGGTGCATTCTCTAAACCATGTAGGTTTAAGAGATATTGCAAACGCCTACAGGTAAGCCTTAATGTAGGCTTACCTGTAGGTAAAACTTGTCAGAGAGGGTTTTCTTCCATTTTAATGCCTTGATGTAGTGAAAATGTATTTTTTTTTTTTTTCTTTTTAGAAAAGCTGCTGTCTCTTCTGCCAGAGTATGTTGTCCCATATACAATTCACCTGCTTGCACATGATCCAGATTATGTGAAAATTCAGGACATCGAACAACTAAAGGACATAAAAGAGT
The DNA here is from genome assembly GCA_029206835.1 of Rana muscosa. NCBI lineage: Eukaryota > Metazoa > Chordata > Amphibia > Anura > Ranidae > Rana > Rana muscosa. Next base: position 970,330,758 of record CM055117.1, read on the forward strand.
AAGCCTGTTCTGTAGTCATTCCTCTATTACACTTTTTTTTTTTGAGAAGAAACAGTTGACAGAAAATTAGATTGTAGTCAGAAAGCATAGAAATATTAGTCCATTGACATTGGTACATCCAGCAGCAGTTTTTGAGTCATAAAGAAAACAAGTACCATTAAAATGAGAAGAAAATGAAAAAGTATGAGATCACATAGCAAACTCAAAACTGCTGTGCAAATAAATAAAAAAAATATATATATATATATCTATAGAAAAGCTCAATCGTGGTTTACACGAATTGAAGAGGTAAATAGGATGGAGGATTTGCTATTATCGGCTCATAACCGACACAACTTATTTAGAAACTTGGGCCCAATGGAACATATTTAAATTCTCGGAGGAAGGGAAGCTCCTTTTCGTACCCTGAGGAGATCGGAATGGGAGGGGGAAGGAGGGCTAAATGGGATCCCCACCTCCCCTGTCGATGGTTAGATGTGTTGGGGAATGTGTACACATTCTCTCCTTCCCTTTCATATCACATACATACCCTTTCCCCTTCTCCCCTTTTGCTTGGTTTTTTTTTCCTCTCTCCCTGTTTTTGTTTTGTTTTAGGTTGATGTTATTTTAAAAAAAGAATAAAGTGTTGGCGCATACAGGAGGAGTAGGACGAACGGAGGATAGAACATAGATTATTTCAATATAATTAGTTGTTAATGCATTTAAGTTAGGAGTAATGTTGTATTTTTGATTGTGAATGGACCCGTTCGGTGTTTATATGTTTGAAACAATTGATCAGTGAATTGTTAATTTTCCTGTATGCTGAACAACTTAAAGAAATTTGAAAAAGAAAAGCTCAATCCACAATGTATGTAATGTCAAAAAGCAGTGGTTATTGCTAAGAAGATTGTGGGGTAAATTATGTCATCCAAAAGAACTTTATAGTGAGGTCCCCCACCACCAGTGTATATCCAATGAGCACTTACGAGATGGCAATCACTTCCATTTTCAATGTAGTAAAAAAAGCTCAGACAGCATGGAAACCAGCATATTTATACAAGGATCCTCTGGTCATATTTAATAACGAACTCATGTGAATGCCACATAAAAAAGGGGGAAGTGCTCCCAATAGTGTAAATCAGTAAAAAACATTTATTCAAATAAAAACTCAGTATGAACAGCAGTGCTCATCTGTATACAGGCTCCACATTAGAAACTCAGGACAGTGCATGATGTCAACGTGTCTAGCGCCACCCAACGCGTTTCAACAGATGTGACATCTTCAGGGGCTTAGACGTGCAACGTCCACCACACACTGTATAGCATAGATTAACAGGAAAGATGGAACTGTTTCCCACCCTTGATGTGTTGGGAGCAGTGCACTCGTATGGATGTGAGATTGGAAGCGGCAGCTGCTGCATTCCAATTGACAGCTATGGAATTGCCTGCTCGTGGATGCGTGGAACACCTGTGCTTCCCTGTGCAGGTATACATGGCCCTCATATGGGGCAGGAATGTATACGCAAGGACTTCACCAGGTTTCTGCTTGTACTTTAAGAGCATTTCACACAGGTATCTGCCCTGTTTTTAGTCATAACCAAGTATCATCTTTTCCTCTCTAGGAAGATCAAATATGAGTTGATTTTTTTCATTTGTCTCCCACCATTTTTGCTCTTTCCATCAGAATTTCTTCTATACATTTTTACCAAAATGTTTGCCTTTTTTTTTTTTTTTTTTTTTGCAAGGTGCTTGTGGTTTATTTTGGAGATTTTAATGTCGAAGAATGAAAATAACAGCCATGCTTTCATTAGAAAAATGGTGGAAAACATTAAACAAACAAAGGATGCACAAGCTCCGGATGACCCCAAAATGAATGAGGTGTGTTTAATTTCCTTATAGAATTATGAGATGCTTTACATACATCACAAATAAAATCAGGGTTGATAATTTTTTGTTTTTGTTTTGCAGAAACTATATACAGTATGTGATGTAGCAATGAATATAATTATTTCAAAGAGTACAACCTACAGTTTAGAGTCTCCTAAAGACCCAGTATTACCAGCACGGTACTTCACACAGCCAGACAAGGTGAGTTAAGTAGCCTTCATAAAATCAAAGCATGTTTTTTGAGCAAGCAAACTAGCTTCTCTCATTTCAGAACAAAATAAACATTTATCATACTCTACCTATTACTGAGTAATACACACACACTGCTAAAAGTTGCATTTACTTATCTTAAACGGTATCAATAATGCAAATGTTGAATTTTCCTCATGTGTCCAGTCCACTCGGCAAGTTCTTTGGCCTGCAGGTCATTGAAATCCGATATTAAATCCATTTTCACCACTTGACCTCCGCAAGATTTTACCCCCTCCATTACCAGGGTATTTTTTGCTATTCGACAGAGTGTAAATATTCTTCAGCACACCATGGAATCTTCAATTGCGTCCAAACTTTTATAATTTACGAAAGATCACGCCACAAACTGTGTAGTGCACTAGCTATGACTAGTTGGGGAATCCGGATGATTATAAAATGGTTCAGCTGTTTATTGTTTTGTAGAGATCAGGGTTAACTGTTATAATTCCTAGACTACAGGGACACTTCATGTGTATACATGCCCTTCCTGCATGGCAGTTAACACAAATTAGGTTATGGATCCTGATATTTTTCTTACAAATGTTTAAAGGATACGATCACCTCTTGTAACATGTTACACCCACATTCAGGGTGTAACAGGTTACAGATGCACCGACCCAGGAAACTGATTCCCCGGTTTGACAGCAAGTGGGAAACTTCACCGACCCCGCTCGCTGTCGCAATCTAAACAAAACGCATCCATGCTGGCTGCATCATTTATTCAGTGTTCTGTGAATATGAAAACTACTAGCCGCTGCTAGCTTGTAGTTCTCAGTGTACTATAAAAACATAAAAATACAGCACTTTCCTTAACAAACTACACCAAGGTGCACATAAAGTCAATTTCTCTTTGGAAAAACAGTCCTTGATGGGGTGAGCGAGAACAGAGATCATGAGTAGAAACAAGCCTTCTCCACCATCAGCACACACAGCCTCTTACCGAATACGATTGACCACCCTATAGATAGATGTATACACTGCGGACCTCGAGTGGTGTGTTGCTCACTGGGGAGACACCTCCTAGTGTGATTATTTGGATCTGGAATGACCCATAACTGACAGGTTAGCTGAAGAAGGGGATCGCTCCTGGAGATTGCTAATGCTTGTGTTTGACCCTCTGTATTCGGGTGGTCAACCGTATTCGAGGCTGTGTGTGTGCTGACAGTGGAGGTGGCTGTTTCTACTCAGGATCTCTGTTCCTGCTCGCCCTATCAATAACTCTTTTTTCCGAAGGGAAATTGACTATGTGAACTTTGGTACAACTTGTTAACCACTTCCCTACCCGCCGTCCTGGGCTTCCCGGCCCCTCCTACAGTTTGAATCACTCCCTAGGTAAAACCTTTAACCCCTTGATCGCCTCCTAGTGTTAACCCTTTCCCTGCCAGTGACATTTATACCGTAATCTGTGCATTTTTATAGCACTGATCGCTGTATAAATGTGAATGGTCCCAAATAGTGTCGAAAGTGTCCGATATGTCCGCCGCAACATCAGTCACGATAAAAATCGCTGATCGCTGCCATTTCTAGTAAAAAATAAATAAAAATTCCATAAATATATCCCCTATTTCGTAGACGCTATAACTTTTGCGCAAACCAATCAATATACACTTATTGCAATTTTTTTTACCAAAAATATGTAGAAGAATACATATCGGCCTAAACTGAGGGAAAACATATATTTTTTTTTTTTATTGGGATATTTATTATAGCAAAAAGTAAAAAATTCGTTTTTTTCAAACTTCTCACTCTTCTTTTGTTTATAGCGTAAAAAATAAGAACCGCAGATGTGATCAAATACCACCAAAAGAAATCTCTATTTGTGGGGGGAAAAAAATCATAAAAACTTCATTTGGGCACAATTGTCATTCAAAGTGCGACAGCGTTGAAAACGAAAAATTGGCCTGGACAGAAAGGGGGTGAAAATGCCCTGTATTGAAGTGGTTAAGGAAAGCGCTGCATTTTTATGTTTTTTTTATAATTTTTTGTTTGTGACCAGCAAATGTGTTCGCAGCTTTCTACTCAAAGTAGTGAGTCTGAGCGCAGGTATTTATTTATTTTTTATCTATATTTTTTAGTTAATGTACTACCAGAATCTTCCTGGCAAAGTGTAACTGCCTGCCCATATCAGAGATGCAGGCAGAAAGCTACATAGACAGTCTGCAGGACCGTGGCATTACTACACTCATGATCTGCTGATCATGGGTGCAATGCTTTACAGGCCCTAACGCAAATTTTTTATTTTTTTTTAAAGATCAATGTATCCTTTAAATCAGGGGTCTCCAAACTATGGCTTTTCAGTTGTTCAGGAACTCCAATTCCCATCATGTCTGTGAATGTCAGTGTTTTACAATGCCTAATGGGATAACAGCTGGAGAGCCATAGTTTGGAGATCCCTGCTTTAAATGATGGCAGTCACCATACAGAGAATGCGTGGAAAGTTAAACCCATTTATTTCGTTCATGGACAGACACAGCTTCAATCTTGACAAGTGGGTATTAGCCTTCATTTAGGAGTGACTAGGCAGAAAAAGTGTTAACTTCAGAGCTGAACAGCCCCACCCATGGGGCAGTCCTACTGGCTATATCCCCTCAGCCTACACTAAGCAGATCAGTTTTTTTCTGCCTAGCATAGGAGAAGGACATGGCTCCCTTCTGGGTGACAGGCCGGATCCCAGATCCTTGTAGTCTCTCCAGTTTTCGGCCATCGAGCGTGTACCGACCCTAGCTACGCGCTGGGTTTTCCACGACATGCCCGTCGCTCCAGGGGTGGCCGGTGAGCTTCGTGCTCCAGGGCATGCATATGACCGGTCTCTATGGCTGAATCGCAGCATGCTGAGCCGACAGTTACCTCCGCGCGGAAGATGGTCTGTCTGGAATGTATTCCAGCATAATCCACGCAGGAAGGGTAAGTAGCTTCCCCTGCTTTGGCAGGAGGACTTGGCTGGACATTCCTGGAGATATCAAGTAAGTGGTTTTACCCCTTCTTTCCCCTTTTTCCCTGCCTTCCCTCCTTCCTGAGCTCTGCAAGCTAGGCTGGGTGCTGGGGGTTCCCCTGGGGGGCTCCATCTGGAGCGGGAACTGCACTGTATGTATGGCTGTCATTGGGAATGTCAGTTTTCTGCTTACCTGTGTGTTTCTCCTCCATGCTGTTGGTCCACGCCTGTTTTGGCCTCTATCGCTCGGCGGCCATTTTCTTGTGGTCCGCGCCTGCTAGCTCTATCTGCCACCCGGCGGCCATTTTCTTGTGGTCCACACCTATGTTGGCCTCTGTCGACTGCTCGGTGGCCATTTTCTTGTGGTTCATGCCGTTCTTCAGTACGGCCGCTCGGCGGCCATTTTGTGGAAGTCTTTGGCCGCTAGGGTGCATTCACAGGCGCGCAATAGACAGACACACGCTGGCGGAGGATCAGACTGACACAGGCAGCTATGGGAGAGCATCTCTGGCAGGAGCAGACGACAGCAGTAACAGTGACCGTTTTAAGAGTGGTGAGTCCTCTGGGAGACCCTGCATCTCTGTAGCAGCTAGGAGGGTGAGCTGTTGATACCTTGCCTGGAGTTCCCGTCGATATCAGGCGTGGGTCAGCAGATGTTTTTTCCCCCTGTGACACCTGAGTTGGCAACTGGTGCCCCTGCTATATCAGTGGACGATATGTCGGCAATCCTGGAGGCCTTTTGTTGCCAAGGTGGAAGCGGCTCGTGGGAACACGGGGGGGTAGGAAGCGCCCCCTCCCCCCGCCATCTTCTGGGTTAATTCTGATGCAGAGCCAGGCCCAGCGGCTGTGGACCGTGACCGATCGGACAGTGAGGATGACTCCAGGTCCGGGTCAGCACGCGAAAAGGCCTGGTATCTATCACCGCAGTGCGGGTTATGCTGAAGTTGGAGAATTCTGCAGAAGCAGCAAAGACGGCGGTTCCCTTTTGGGTTCCGTAAGCTGGCCCGCACTGCCAAGGTGTTTCCTTGTATGTCTTGTCTTGATAAACTTTATACAAGGAGTGGGGAAAAAACCACTGAAGGTTTTTTCGGCCCCAAAAAAGTTTGGCGGTCTGGTACCCCTTTTTAGGAGAGTTTCCTGGAAAAATTAACCTCTCCCCCAATAGCGGACCCCCCTGTGTCCAGACTTATCCAAGTAACCACGAGTCCAGTGGAAGGGGCTCCTGTCTTCGAGGACCCTGCGGACAAGAACTCACACAGTAGAGTGGGCTCAGCGGTGTGTCCAGCAATGGCTGGGGCTTTGGTGTCTCATACACTTGCTGAGTGGGCAAAGATGCTACTCCAGGGGACACGGGAGGCTCCTCCGGACGAGGTAGCTTTGGCCGACCAGTTGGTACAGGGCCTTAAGTTTATCTGCGAGTCAGACATGGATACTATCCCCTTGCTGTCCAGAGCCTCGGTTTATGCGGTGGTGTTATGCCACCTGGTTTGGCTAAGTGCTGGTCTACGGACCAAAAACCTCCAAGAGAGCCTTATTGGACTTTTGGACTTGCCCTTTATGGGTGACAGTCTTTTTGGAGCCTCTCTGGATGTCATCATTAAGGATGCCACAGGAGGTAAGAGCTTGCTGCTTCCGCAATCCAAAAAGGGGTAAGGAGCCATGCCATAGGCAAGGACCCTCCTTCACGGCGCACAAGCAGTTCTTTTGTCAACCTCAGGCCGATAAAGTGCCTGCTGAGGGACAGAAGCGTCCCTGGTTTCGTAAGCCCAACCTTGCTTGCCTACCGAACAGATTTTTTTTTCCCCCTCTAAACCGCCAGCTTCAGCCGACTCGTCGGGAAGTCCTATATGGGGCAGTTCAAGACCTGCTGATACGCAGGGTGGTCCTTCCTGTCAGTACAGGAACGGGTTCAGGGGTTCTACTCAAATTTGTTAGTAGTGCTGAAGAAGGAGGGGGTTTGTCCAATCTTGGATCTCAGGACCCTCAATTGCTTTGTGAAAGTACAAAGATTCAGGAAAGGAGTTGGCTCGCCCTGTTGTCGCTGCCCTCCATCCGAGGGATTTTCCGGCATCTTTGGTCATTAAGGACACATGCTTGCATGTCCCCATATGCACCAGGCATCAGATGTCTGCGTTTGGCGGCCGGGGAAGACCACTACCAATGGCGGCTCTCCCCTTTGGCCTGACATCGGCACCAAGGGTGTTCAAGGTGCTTGCCCCGATTCTGGCCCTACTAAGACAGCGTGACATCGCTATCATGGGCAACTTGGATGATCTTCTTCTGAGGGCCACTTCAAATTCAAAATTATAGGTGAGCGTGTCTATAACCTGTCAGACCTTCCGATCCTTGGTTGGGTGCTGAACACTCAGAAGTCAGTATTGGTACCATCTCAACTCCTAGTGTATCTGGGGTTGAATCTGGACTCCTCAGGCGAAAGTTTTTTTCTCCCTATGGGAAAGTTGCAGACCCTTCGGGCTGCGGTGTGGCAGTTGGCATCCCAAAGATGGTCGTCACGCCACTTTTTCAGGCGAGTCCTGGGTCTCATGGTAGTCTCCTTCGAGGCGGTACCATATACACTATTTCACACGCAAGTGTTACAGAAGGTAATTCTGTCCAGAAGGGTCAATTGCCCTTCATCCCAGGATTGTAAAAATCCAGGTGAGCCACCTAATCAGGACCTCCCTAGTTGGTGGTCGACATCACCGGCATTTCTGTCTGGGAAGTCGTTCCTTCCTTTTTACTGGATGGTGGTCACGGCGGACGCCTGTCTTCCCGGTTGGAGAGGAGTCTGGGGAGCTGAGTTAACCTGGGTCGCTGGACTCTGGAGGATTCCCACTTGCCGATCATTGTCCTGGAACTCCAGGCGATCTGGCTTTGCCTATCCACGTGGTCTCAGAGGCATCCAGTCAGAATTCAGTCAGACAAACACCACAGTGGTGGCGTATGTCAATCATCAAGGAGGAACAAGCAGCTCAGCTGCAGCATTGGAGGTCGCTCACCTCCTAAGGTGGGCAGAAATGAGCGTACCGGCCCTATTGGCCATATACATTCCGGGTGTGGGAAACTGGCAGGCGGACTATCTGAGTCGCCAGATGCTGAACCAAGGACAATGGTCTCTACACCCAGAGGCGTTTTTCAGCTTGTTTGCCAGAGGGAGGGCACGCCAGTCGTATATCTCCTGGCTTCTCGACTCAATCGGAAGGTATTGAGGTTTGTGGTCAGGTCAAGTGACCCATGGGCAAACACAACAGATGCGTTGATGGCACCGTGGAGTCAGTACCGGCTGATCTATGCCTTTCCTCCTCGGAAGCTCCTTCCTCAGCTGCTTTGCAGACTGGAGGCAGAGAGGATCCCAATGGTTCCAATTGCTCTGGATTGGCCTCGGCGTCCTTGGTACGCCGATCTAGTGCGTCTGGTAGCAGACGCCTTTTGGCATCTACCGCTAGGAAAGGACCTGCTGTCGCAAGGTCCCATACGCCATCCTGTTTTTACAGTCACTGGCTTAACGGCATGGCTTGAGAGCCAGGTGCTAAGAGACCGGGGCCTGACAGACTCTGTGATCTCTACCATGAGGAGTGCTCGGAAATCATCCCCTAGGAAGATTTACCATCGCACTTGGAAGACCTACATATCCATTGTGAGGAAATGAGGTGGCATCCACGTACTTATTTGGTTCTAGAGTCCTGCTGTTCTTCAGCAGGGAGCGGGCCAAAATTTTTTGCTTTAAGTATGATTAAGGGGCAGATATCTGCCCTAGCCATCGTTTTTCAACGACCCCTGGTGGCTCACTCTCTAGTGAGAACGTTTGTACAGAGGGTTCGGCAGGCTGCCCCTCCGGTCCACCCTCCACTACCTCCGTGGGGCTTGTGTAGCAGACGTCCTTTTGGCGTCTACCGCTACGAGAGGACCTGCTGTCGCAGGGTCCCATATGCCATCCTGCTTACAGTCGCTGGCTTTAACGGCATGGCCTCTAGGTGCCTCAGAAACCACTGTTTGAGAATATCAGGGAGATTCCCTTGTTGACACTTTCTCGGAAAGTGGTCCCCTTTGGTGGCTGTTATGCCAGTTAAGATGGGTTTCTGAGCGGGCAGTCTTGTTATGCAAGCCTCCCTATCTGATCTTCCACAAGGATAGGTGGTGCTGCGTCCGCAGCCGCCTTTTCTTCCTAAGGTCGTGTTTCGACCTTCCATCTCAAGGAAGACATTGTACTGCCATCCTTGTGCCTCATCCGTCAAATCATAAGGAGACGACGTTGCATTCCTTGGACGTTGTCCAAGCTCTGAGAGTATGCTTGTCTGGTACTGCTCCGTTCAGCTCTGAAGTTAACACTTTTTCTGCCTAGTGACTCCTAAATGAAGGCTAACAACTTCAGAGCTGAACAGCCCCACCCAGGGGGCGGTCCTACTGGCTATATCCCCTCAGCCTGCACTAAGCAGATCAGTTAATCAAAAAGAAGTACAAACTTAAAAAACGAGGGCTGGGTGCTGTGTCCGTCCATGAACTCAGAGAAAGGGATTTTACAGTGAGTACAAAAATCCTATTTTTTTTTTTTTTTTAAGATGAATGTATCCTTTAAATCAGGGGTCTCCAAACTATGGCTTTTCAGTTGTTCAGGAACTGCAATTCCCATCATGCCTAATCATGTCTGTGAATGTCAGTGTTTTACAATGCCTCACGGGATAACAGCTGGAGAGTCGTAGTTTGGAGATCCCTGCTTTTAAATGATGGCAGTCACCAAACAGAGAATGCGGGGACAGTTAAACCCATTTATTTTTTATTTAATGCAGTCTAACATGCTATAATAAAGTCTTATTTATTATTAGTTCTTGTGTTTTAGTGTTTATTTCTTGTCCTCCACAGAATTTTAGCAACACCAAAAATTATCTTCCTGCTGACATGAAAGCCTTTTTCACTCCAGGAAAGGTGAGAAGTGAACTTGTGTGATTTAGTATATTCTCTACTAATGTGTAGGTACAAAACAAACATTCATAGTTACCTTATCAACAGCACAAAACCAAAACAAGGCTTGAAACATAGTCGCATGACAGCCTCCCATCTTGTGTGTTTTAAATGTCCAATGCAGCACTGGAGTGGTTTAAACCCTATACCTAATTGTCTTAGAATGGACCAGAACTCATTTGAAATGAAAATCTGTGGCAAGACTTAAAAATGTCTCTTTACCAACATGCTCCATTCTACTGGAAAAAGGACTATATAAGGTTCTGACTTTTTCTTTTTCTACTTCCCAATTCAATAAAAGCAATGTAGCTTATTAATGTTAAGATTGTAATCAGCTGCCCCCCCACATTAAATCTCCAGGTTAGATGACTATCCAGTAGAGTGGTAATAAACAAGTTTTTAATTCTTGCATACGGGAGGGCAATAGACAATAATTTTTGGCCTGTTATCTGAGCATTTAAGAAAAAATCCCAGAAATGAAAAGACCTACCGTTGACTACCTCCTCTTAGGTAGAATATATTTTTTCAAGATGAGTTTTTTGCCAAAGTTTCTTTATATTCTTTCTAATTCTCTAATATATATTCCTAAATGACAGTGTTATATTAACTCTTTAATTAATTCTTTCTTATGGGGGCGCAAGGTACCTAGAGTGTCTCTGGAAATCTTACAACTGCCTTATCTTAGTCCGTAATTTTTATTTGCAATTTATGTATATCCGTTGGCAAATGTTTCCCCAGTTAAATAATGTAGCAACGGCTGTAGAAGTGGCAGTTTCCTCATATGAGACCCTCTTAAACTTCCTCTGCAGAGGAGAGGTTCCCACTCTGGGAGGTACTACCATATTGAAATTATCGAGAAGGATTCTTAAGATGTGTTCCAAACAAATCTCTGATGAGTCATTCTGTCTCTCACTAAATGCCCCTATTTGGTATATTCCTAATTCTTTAAGTTATAGACGAGTTATAGATAGGCATATTATGGGATTAATTATGTACACAACTTCTATGAGGCTGTAGTGTTTAAATCTTTTGAGCAGATGCAGAATCAATGGGGTTTACCAGTTTGTGACATTTTAAAGTGACACTATAGGTTCACGTTTGTTATTTAAAAAAAAAATTTCATACTTACCTCCACTGTGCAGTTTGTTTTGCACAGAGTGGCCCCGATCCACCTGTTCTGGGGTCCCACGGCAGCTCTCGCGGCTCCTCCCCGCATTAGATACCCCCTCTGGGAAGCTCTCTCCCGAGGGGGTTACCTTGCGGGCGCGCTCCTGTGTCATACACTCGCCATCCATAGACGCTGAGTGTATGACTCGGCCCTGCCCCCTGCATCATTGAATTTGATTGACAGCAGCGGGAGCCAATGGCTGCGCTGCTATCAATTTATCCAATCAAAGCCGGGATTCCGTAGAGAGAAGGATGGCGGGGATGCGCCCACGGAAATTCGAGGCTCAGGCAAAACGGGGGGGCTGGGGGGCCGCACACTGCAAGGTGTTTTTTCACCTTAATGCATAGGATGCATTAAGGTGAAAAAACATGAGGTTTACAACCCCTTTTAAGTATGTCCAACTCATACTGGGATGAGGCAGTATGGTCCGCTGTACATTTACATCAAAAACCTTAAAAAAAAAAAATGATTATATATATATATATATATATATATATATATATATATATATATATATATATATATAAATAAATTGTGATCAGATACCTAAAGAAAAGCTTCTTTAGGAGAGGTTAATTTCTTCACGCTCTCCTCCAATCAGGTGAATCTGTTTGTTATATTCACAGCACTGCAATTTAGTAATGCTGAATTAGCTCAGTATAACCTCCCAATCCAAATGCTGAGGTGTTTAGGGTTATAAGAAACTTGTACGATTAGTGGCTCATGACAAAACAGAACAGTGTTAAATGTGGGTAATTAAATCTGCATACGTGTTGTAATGCATATGGCAAAAACCATGTTTAATTTAAAATTGTTATACTAGAATTTTTTTTTTTTTTTTAAGGAGTTATTGTAAATACTAATGCAGAGCAATTTCACTTTGCACGTTTTCTTTTTTTAATTATTACAATCAAGTTTATTGAAAGCTCAAAGATAACAGAAATGAAACAATCGAGGTATAGAACATAGCATAAAATATACGTATGTACAGTTTACATTAGTCTGTTGAATGAATATACATCTTTTACTATGCGCGTATATATATTAAACATGAATTACAAGTGTTAGTCACTTTGCACATTTTATCTCATTGTCAACCCGGAGCTTCTCTTGAGATTTTTACCAATAACTCATTCTAATACAAAATGTGTCATCTTGCAATAAATCTGGTAATCAGATACAGCACACTTAAACTAGAACTCCATGTTTGGTTTCCCTATAAAAAAGTTGTTTGGGCCAGCTTGGTTCACACATTTAGACCCCTTTCACACTGGGGTGCTTTGCAGTCGCTATAACGCTAAAAAATAGAGCCTGCAAAGCGCCCTGAAACAGCCGCTGCTGTCTCTCCAATGTGAAAGCCCTGAGGGCTTTCACACTGGAACGGTGCGCTAGGAGGACGGTCAAAGTCCTGCTAGCAGCATCTTTGGAGCGGTGTGTATACCGCTCCTGCCCATTGAAATCCATGGGCACCGCGGCTCTGCAGAGGCGCTTCGCAGTTTGTTTTTTTCGCCCGCTATGGGGGGGGGGGTAAAAGCGGCCGAATAGCGGCGCAAAATTGACGGTAAAGCGCCGCTAAAAATACCTTTTACCGCCGACGCACCCACCGCCCCAGTGTGAAAGGGGCCTTAATTATTGTTACATAAGTCTCCAGCCGCAATGTATCCAGTAATATACAGTGCTGCAGCTTGTGCTGTATACTGTAGTATTCTGGCCAAGTCCTATTGGCTTCCCTTGTGTGGCTCATTCACATGGGCTGTCCAACTTGGATGTGTGGATGAGTCTGCAGATCCACTGCTTCTCCTTTAGGCTACCTGTATACTGCTCCAAACGCATTAACATACATTTTTTGTACACAGGATGGGCCGCCTCCTGGTGGGAATGAGCCCCAACTTGCTCCAGGTAGTGAGTGTTTGATGATATTTCAATAAGTGTTTGGATGCAGGGGGACTGAAGACTTGGCAGGAGGAGTTTTTTTTTTTTTTTTTTTTTTTTTAGGAGAATAGGACTGTAGATGATAAAGACTGGTTCTGGGTCTACTGTGTAGGAGCATGAACATTCTTTTAATTACTAATGCACATGAATTACCCAGGTTCTGTGGTTGTCTAAATCTGTGAGCCCCCAACCTGATCTATTCAACCCTTAAACCCTTTTAACTTGGGTATGTTGGCAATTCAAGGACAGAGTCTGTAACCCTGCTCCAAGCTTTAATGTGTGTAAACTTGTTAAAATTAGATACTCCTTGTGGCTTAGAAAAAAAAAAGGTAGCTGCTCCTTGGTCAGGCATTGCCTGTAAAGCAAAAACAACAAATCATTTTGGTTGTAGATGTCACTTCATTAGGGAAAAAAATTACATGCTAACACCCTGGCTATAATTCCGAGCTAAGCATTGTACTGTTATGCTTTGCTCTTACATTTTTTGGCACATGGTGCTCAGATTTGTCAAAACGCACGAATACACTAAGGCTGGTAGTACATATCGTATATTTAGATCTTTTTTTTCTACATTGGAGCAACAACTATGCAGTTGGTGGCAAGTTCTTTTAAAAAAGAATTACAGATATTTAGATCTTTCTTTCTAGTTTGGTGCAACAGCCACGCAGTTCTTTAAAGCGGAGTTCCACCCCAAAATTTTTTTTTTAAAAAGTCAGCAGCTACAAATACTGCAGCTGCTGACTTTTTAAATATGGACACTTACCTGTCCAGGACGCCTGCAATGTCAGCACCCGAAGCCGATCTGTCCCTCGGCTCTCGGGTGGAGGCGCCGCCATCTTCAGTAAGGTAATCAGGAAGTGAAGCCTTGCAGCTTCACAGCCTGGTTCCCTACTGTGCATACGAGAGTCACGCTGCACGGTCCCACTGGTCCCTGCTGACTTCTGGGACCTGTGTGTCTCCCAGAAGACAGCGGGGGGGCAGAGGAGGGGCCAGATCTCCACGGATACTGCAGCGATCTATCACCAGAAGTGGGAGCAAATACCTGTATTAGACAGGTATCTGCACCCCCTGAAAGGTGCTAAATGTGACATCGAAGGGGGGGGGGGATTCCGAAAAGCGGAAGTTCCATTTTTGGGTGGAACTTCTCTTTAAGGGTAGCCTCCTGGGTGTTCATTTTGACTGTGTAAAAGCATTAACAGTTTACAGAATATTTTAAACTTGGATACTTCTGGTGCTTTTTTTTTTTTTTCTTTAATGCAGACCAGTAATTTCTTTCATCTTCCCATCTATTAAATCTTCTGCCCTTGTTGTTTTAACTTTGGATAGTAAAACATAATTTTTCTGCCAGTAAATACCTTATACAGCCCACTTCCTGTTTCTTGTCTGGTAATAAGCCTAGGCTTATGACATCATGCACAGCTCTCTCTCACTCTCCTTAGAGTTTACCAGGAAGAGGGGGGGTCATAAGAGGGCCAATGAGAGCTGCAGCTGTGTGTGTAAAAATCCAGGAAGTGAAGAGGCAGCAGTTTTAGCTGCCCACAGTTAAAATGGATGCAGCCAGACTTGGTGGAGGGAGATTTCTGCAGCATATTTGGCAAGTACAGAATCACAGTACTGTATGTATAAAATAATATGCAAAGTGGTTGGAGGGAAGCTTCAGAATGGCAAAGATGATTTTATTACAAATTATGTGAGCAGACTACAGTTCCTCTAACTATTTTGCTTTATTTTTCCCAGCCTAAATCTACAAATGTTCTTGGAGCTGTGAACAAGCCTCTGTCATCAGCAGGAAAACAGACACAATCAAAGTCTTCTAGAATGGAGACTTTAAGCAATGCAAGCTCTGGCTCTAATCCAAGCTCTCCTGGAAGGATAAAGGGAAGGTAGGAATCTCCAGTTATTCTGCCGAAAAAAAAATGTTCCAATGCCTTCGTGAAAAACTAGCTCAAAGAGGAGCAGCTGCTCATAGCAGCCAATCATACTTCACCTTTCAGATAAAGCAGATAATTTGGCTGCATTGGTATCTAGCCTCAGATGATACAGAGATAAATGAAGTCCTCCTGCATAAGTTGTACTTGTTTAGGTGCAGCCATCTGTCCTCTACATCCTTCTAAAACGCACAGATGTAAAAATAAATGAATCCGTAGCAGGGGGTGGGCCTGCGTCTTGCGTGCCGATGACATCATCGGTTGCTAAGGAGTGGGTTTGGGCATTTTTGCCTGTGCAAGGTTCTTAAGTTCACTCTCACCTGCCTCCACGGCCGCTGATGGGGAGGTATGTGTCGGAGGGGAGGAGGAGTTCCCTTTGGCTCTCCCCCTGGAGTTCAGGAGCCTTGATTTCTCCTCCCATGTGCCCCTTCAGAGTATAATGGGGCAGAGCAGCTTATCTTTGGTCAGCCAGAGGTGGTGGGCAGAACCAGGGGTGTGGCCACCTGCTTTCCTCGTTTAGGATGCAGCAGGTTAAAATGGAGACTAGTCTCATCTCCAGCCCTGTGGCAAGTGGCTGATGGGTAGAAACTTCCCCAGCAAGACTTCAGTCTGTCTGCTCACTGATTTCCCTTGGCACCACATACTGTTAACTTGCTGCTCTGGCACTACGTCCTGCTCCCTGACTGCCCTCCCGCTACGTCCTGCTCCCTGACTGCCCTCCCGCTACGTCCTGCTCCCTGACTGCCCCCCCGCTACGTCCTGCTCCCTGACTGCCCCCCCGCTACGTCCTGCTCCCTGACTGCCCCCCCGCTACGTCCTGCTCCCTGACTGCCCCCCCGCTACGTCCTGCTCCCTGACTGCCCCCCGCTACGTCCTGCTCCCTGACTGCCCTCCCGCTACGTCCTGCTCCCTGACTGCCCTCCCGCTACGTCCTGCTCCCCGACTGCCCTCCCGCTACGTCCTGCTCCCCGACTGCCCTCCCGCTACGTCCTGCTCCCCGACTGCCCTCCCGCTACGTCCTGCTCCCCGACTGCCCTCCCGCTACGTCCTGCTCCCCGACTGCCCTCCCGCTACGTCCTGCTCCCCGACTGCCCTCCCGCTACGTCCTGCTCCCCGACGGCCCTCCCGTTACGTCCTGCTCCCCGACGGCCCTCCCGTTACGTCCTGCTCCCCGACGGCCCTCCCGTTACGTCCTGCTCCCCGACGGCCCTCCCGTTACGTCCTGCTCCCCGACGGCCCTCCCGTTACGTCCTGCTCCCCGACGGCCCTCCCGTTACGTCCTGCTCCCCGACGGCCCTCCCGTTACGTCCTGCTCACCGACGGCCCTCCCGCAACGTCCTGCTCCCCGACGGCCCTCCCGCAACGTCCTGCTCCCCGACGGCCCTCCCGCTACGTCCTGCTCCCCGACTGCCCTCCCGCTACGTCCTGCTCCCCGACTGCCCTCCCGCTACGTCCTGCTCCCCGACTGCCCTCCCGCTACGTCCTGCTCCCCGACTGCCCTCCCGCTACGTCCTGCTCCCCGACGGCCCTCCCGTTACGTCCTGCTCCCCGACGGCCCTCCCGTTACGTCCTGCTCCCCGACGGCCCTCCCGTTACGTCCTGCTCCCCGATGGCCCTCCCGTTACGTCCTGCTCCCCGACGGCCCTCCCGTTACGTCCTGCTCCCCGACGGCCCTCCCGTTACGTCCTGCTCCCCGACGGCCCTCCCGTTACGTCCTGCTCCCCGACGGCCCTCCCGTTACGTCCTGCTCCCCGACGGCCCTCCCGTTACGTCCTGCTCCCCGACGGCCCTCCCGCAACGTCCTGCTCCCCGACGGCCCTCCCGCAACGTCCTGCTCCCCGACGGCCCTCCCGCAACGTCCTGCTCCCCGACGGCCCTCCCGCAACGTCCTGCTCCCCGACGGCCCTCCCGCAACGTCCTGCTCCCCGACGGCCCTCCCGCAACGTCCTGCTCCCCGACGGCCCTCCCGCTACGTCCTGCTCCCCGACGGCCCTCCCGTTACGTCCTGCTCCCCGACGGCCCTCCCGCTACGTCCTGCTCCCCGACGGCCCTCCCGCTACGTCCTGCTCCCCGACGGCCCTCCCGCTACGTCCTGCTCCCCGACGGCCCTCCCGCTACGTCCTGCTCCCCGACGGCCCTCCCGTTACGTCCTGCTCCCCGACGGCCCTCCCGTTACGTCCTGCTCCCCGACGGCCCTCCCGTTACGTCCTGCTCCCCGACGGCCCTCCCGTTACGTCCTGCTCCCCGACGGCCCTCCCGCAACGTCCTGCTCCCCGACGGCCCTCCCGCAACGTCCTGCTCCCCGACGGCCCTCCCGCAACGTCCTGCTCCCCGACGGCCCTCCCGCAACGTCCTGCTCCCCGACGGCCCTCCCGCAACGTCCTGCTCCCCGACGGCCCTCCCGCAACGTCCTGCTCCCCGACGGCCCTCCCGCAACGTCCTGCTCCCCGACGGCCCTCCCGCAACGTCCTGCTCCCCGACGGCCCTCCCGCTACGTCCTGCTCCCCGACGGCCCTCCCGTTACGTCCTGCTCCCCGACGGCCCTCCCGTTACGTCCTGCTCCCCGACGGCCCTCCCGTTACGTCCTGCTCCCCGACGGCCCTCCCGCAACGTCCTGCTCCCCGGCGGCCCTCCCGCAACGTCCTGCTCACCGACAGCCCTCCCACTCCCTATCTGGCCTGTCCCTACTCTACCTTGCAAATTGCCAAGCTCTTGGTTACTAAATGGCATACTCTTATGGACATGGAGCATACTTTTAAGAGCATGGACATATATACTAACAAAATGGGGCAAACAGACACAGCTGAGGGTGAATGACATACCGAGATTCAGCAGCAATAACTTTCTGTATGAGCTCAAGTGATTCAAATGCTATGTTGTATGAAATATTAATGATAGTTTTGTTTTGTTTCTCCGCTGTTGCAAGACTTGAAAGCACTGAAATGGATCAGAGTGAGAATGAGGATTATTCTATGATGTCCTCACCTCTTCCTGGGAAGAAAGACAAGAGAGATGACTCTGACAATGACAAACCGAGAGGGAGAAAAAAACAGTCTCTCTTAGACCAGGAGGACAGTTTGAGCATGGATGAGCTGTCTAAATCCACTCAGGAATCGAAACCCAGGTCTGCACAACGTGGACGAAAGAGAGCAGCAGCCACCTCTGAGTCAGATGACCAACAGTGGCCAGATAAGAGACTAAAGGAAGACTTAGAATTTGAAGATGAACAAAATAGCCCACCAAAAAAAGGTAGAAGAGGTAGACCGCCTAAATCTGCCAAGGCCAGCGCTGCTAAGGAAGAGCCAGTAGCAAAGACCCCCAAGAGAGGCAGGAAGAAGGCAGTTGCGGTAGAAATTCCACAAGATGAGGAGGAAGAATCGCTTGATATAGCTGATGAGCAAGACTATGAAAATGTAGTGCAGAAACGAAGAGGTAAAGGTCCAGGAAGAGCCTCCAGGAAGACCGCACAAAAGTAAGAAAAGTGAAGTGGTGTAGTGTTTTATATGCTTACTTATTTTAAATATCACTAATGTTTCGAATTGTGTGACTTGCACCCGGCTGTGAAGCTGCAAGCTGTCACAGCCGGGTGCCCAAACTTGCAATGCCACGGAGGGGAGAGGGAAAGATGGCAAGGGTTCGGGCGGCCGCATCACTGGACTGTGTGAAAATGTGTGTTTATTAACCACTTGCCGACCGACTCACGCCGATATACGTCGCCAAAGTGGCAGGGGTACACAAAATCACGTACCCGTACGTCGGCCCTCTAAGAGCCGCCAGAGGGCGTGCGCCGCCAGGGGCAAGGGTGTGCCCGCTACACGGCGGGGGACCTGATGAGCGTGGCCGGTGGCGATCGCATGCTCGAGAGCCAGCACAGAGATTTGTGTGTGTAAACACAAATCCCTGTGCTGTCAGAGGAGACGAGACAGATTGTGTGTTTCTACAAAGTAGAAACAGCGATCTGTCATCTCTCCTAGTTGGTTCCATCGAACACAGTGAGGCAACACACAGTTAACCCCTTGATCGCCCCCTTGTGTTAACCCCTTCCCTGCCAGTGACATTTATACAGTAATTAGTGCATTTTTATAGCACTTATCACTCCAAAAATGTGTCAAGTGTCCGATCTGTCCGCTGCAATGTCGCAATAAAAATAGCAGATCGCCGCCATTATTAATAAAAATGAAAAAAAAAATCATAATAAAAATGCCATAAATCTATCCCCTATTTTGTAGACGCTATAACTTTGGCGCAAACTAATCAATATACGCTTATTGCGATAAAAATTCTCCAAAAATATGTAGACGAATACATATTGGCCTAAACTGAGGAAGACATTTTTATATATATATATATATATATATATATATATATATATATATTTGGGGGATATTTATTATGGCAAAAAAGTAAAAAATATAGTTTTTTTTCCAAAAATTGTCGCTCTTTCTTTTGTTTATAGCACGAAAAAGTAAAAACCGCAGAGGTCATCAAATATCACCAAAAGAAAGCTCATTTGTGGGAAAAAAAGGACATCAATTTTGTTTGGGTACAGCGTCGCACGACCGCGCAATTGTCAGTTAAAGCGACGCAGTGCCGAATTGCAAAAAAGGGCTTGGTCAGGAAGGGGGTAAATCCTTCCGGGCTGAAGTGGTTAAAAGTCAGCAGCTTAATAAACACAAAAATTAGTGGAACTCTACTTTAAGCACCTCAGCCCCGGAAGGTTTTACCCTATTCAGGACCAAACATTTTTTTGCTATTTAGCACTGTGCTACTTTAACTGGTAATTGCACGGTCATGAAAAAAGAAGCCCTGGGGGCTAACGCTGCGCTAGATGACAATAATACAGTGAAAAGAGTGTGAAAAATAAAAAGCTGCTAGCACCATAAGTTCAGTACAAAAAAACGTATAAATAACAAGAAAAAAAATAAAGTGCAGCGCTAATGAAAATGATCATAGGTGATCATCGAAAATCAAACCTAATAAATTTCTTCCTTCCTTTGAAAATAATTTTTTGGGACTTTTTTTCTTTGGTGTTTTTTTGATTTATTGTCACTTAATTTTTTGAATGGATTAATTGCATTTATTTAACTCTTTTCTCATTTTTGCACTCTTTTGTAATTGATTTTTTGCAGAATAATTTTCTTGTAATTGTGCATCAATCTCCTTTCCCCTCATCCACAAGTCATTATATTATTCACCTTCCCCTTATATTCTAGTGTGTCTTTGGAATATTATATTAATTTATATATTTCGGAACCTTGCATTAGTTTTGGTTTTTCACCTTCTTTTCACCTAGAAGTTTTCTTTCACTTAAAGCGGAGGTTCCGCGGTCCTTTTTTTTTTTTTTTTTTTTTTGTCCATTCAATTTGGATAGAGATTACAATGTAGTACTCACTCGTCTGGCGTTTTTATTCATCCCCCACCCGTTTTCTTTAAAAATAAATACTTTAATACAGTGATCCATAGCTTTTCCATTTTGCTTGTGGGCATCCTGAAGCCCACAAGCACGGACTTCCGGGTAGCGGTGAATGCGCGCCTCCCCGCATTCACCGCTCTATCTCGCGCACGAGCAGCGCCGTCAACATTTCCTGTCCTGGCCAATCAGCTGTGCAGGTAATGTCCGCCCTCGTCACGTGACCGGGTAGTTGAGTCACGTGACGAGTGAAATCTCGAGAGATTTCGCTGGAACGCATCTCCTGGGAAGCATGACAGATTGCTCCCAGGAGACATTGCACAGACCTCCCATGACACACAGCGCGGCCGGAGAAACTTAATACACGCCTACTCCCGCGGGAGGAAAAGACGGAAGTGCCAAATTGTACAGCTGATTCACCTTTATTAGAGCCGAACAAAAAAAAAAAAGGTTAGTGATATGTGTATGTAAATTATGCAGGGAGATTGTTAATGTAAAGTTAAAATTTAGGGCGAACCTCCGCTTTAACAATTTTTTCATTACTTTAAAATTATATCACATGCATATTAATTCTCGTGTTTTGTAAACACATTGTTTGTTTCACTAATTTATCATATCTATCATCAGTTTATTAGGTTTGATTTTTGGTTTGATTTGATGGTCAACACAGGGCTCTGGGCTATAATTGGACACAGCTGATCAGCATGTCCCAGCCATGAATGATTGGCTTGGACTTGCTGACAAACTCCCGCTGTGTACAATGACAGCGGGTGTTGGCAGGGAAGGGTGTGCATGTGCGCGCCCTAAACCTGAAAATTTGCAAATGTTAGTTTAATTTTTTGTCCTCATAAAAGTTAATCGAAGTCTAACTACAGGTCTGACCAGTCTGATTCTGTCCTGGAGCCTGCTCAAGCTACGCCGCAGAAAAGAAGAGGGAGACCACCCAAATCTGCTTCTACACAGCAAAAGAAAAGGTAAATCTTTATTATGCCATTATGTGTAAAGTAGAAAATTCGGGTACAGCAAGATCAGTTCTATAATGGATAAATAAACACATTTTACAATTTATGTTGCCCTTGCTGAGAAATCAACATTTATGATTTTTTTTTTTTTTACATCCTTTCCTTAACCACTTGGCACTTAAACCCCCTTCCTAACCAGACCAATTTTCAGCTTTCGGTGCTCTCACATTTTGAATGACAATTACTCAGTCATACAACACTGTACCCATATGAAATTTTTGTCCTTTTTTTCCACACAAATAGAGCTTTCTTTTGGTGGTATTTAATCACCGTTGGGTTTTTTATTTTTTGCGCTATAAAAGAAAAAGACTGAAAATTTTGAAAAAAAAAAGAATTTTCCTTTTCTGTTATATAATTTTTCAAATTAGTAATGTTTCTTCATAAATTTTGGCCAAAATTTATACTGCTACATATCTTTGGTAAAAATAAGTACAAATTGGTGTATATTATTTGGTCTTTGTGAAAGTTATAGAGTCCACAAACTATGGTGCCAATATCTGAAAATTGATCACACCTGAAGTACTGACGGCCTATCTCATTTCTTGAGACCCTAACATGCCTGAAAAGTACAAATACCCCCCAAATGACCCCTTTTTTGAAAGAAGACTTTCAAAGGCATTTAGAAAGAGGCATGGTGAGTTTTTTGAAGTTGTAATTTTTTACCACAATTCTTTGCAATATCAATTTTTTTTTCTTTTTTTTCACTAAATTGTCATATTAGCAGGTTATTTCTCACACACAGGATATGCATACCACAAATTACACCCCAAAACACATTCTGCTATTACTCCTGAGTATGGCGATACCACATGTGTGAGACTTTTACACAGCGTGGCCACATACAGAGGCCCAACATGCAGGGAGCACCTTCAGGCGTTCTGGAGCACCCAGGCCAATTCTGACATTTCTCTCCTACATGTAAAAATCATCATTTGTTTGCTAGAAAATTACACCGAACCCCCAAACATTATATATGTTTTTTCTTTCAAAATATTTTATTTTTCAATAATCATAAAATAAAACAAATAATATACAGTATAACATACGAATAATTCATACAGGAGAATAATATAGACAGCACAAATAATATTCCATATTCAAAAAATTTAATAAAAATAAATAAAAGAGCAAATACGTATCTCTACTTTCAATAGAAGATTTATTAGATAAAGGCCAGAAAGCCTAAAAATTTTTATATAGATTTACTTTAGCTAAACCAGAATAAAAAGAAAAAATGAATTAATCGAGATCCACGCCCCTCCATGGCACCCCTATAGGGATCATGCTGTGCCAGAAGAGGGGATCCCACGTGTATTTGAATGGGCTCTTAAGAAAGCCCTCTAGCCCTTACAAATCAAGAGATAAAACCAATGAAATAGGTTATAGTGTGGATGACCCTTCATCTTATCAATCAAAAAATGTTGTAAAGACCCTAGGAATATCATAAGAATATGTTTCTTATAAGGATCTCCAAGATTCATATCAGAAAAAATAAAGATAGAAATAAAAATAGAAGATAAAAGCACAATAAAAGATGTAAGGGGGTGGGAGAGGGGTGTACATGCCTGACTTAAAGATCCCAGGCTGGAAAACAATGGAACAATTTAATGAAGCGATAATCCAATATAATTCGCCCAAGGTTCCCATATGTCTTCAAATTTTGGAACTGTGTTATTTAATATACTAGCTAGTTTTTCTTGAGTCATAATCCAAGAAATCTTTCGTTTTGACGTCAAAAAGAAAGGGTTTTTGTTTTTTCCAAGCTTTTGCTATGGTGATCTTGGCTCCGGTGAGAATGAAGTGAATCAGTAATTGAGTAGGTTTAGATATACGAGGAAGATGTGCATTCAGGAGAGCAACAAATGGGGATCTGGGAATCTGGTTTCCAGTGACTTTTTAAAGATTAAATTAAAAACTTTTTTCCAAATGGGCGAATCCTAGGACACTCCCACCATATATGGGCCATTGATCCTATAAGTTGGCAACCTCTGAAGCATGAAGGATCAGCTGAAGGGTAAATAGTAGCTAATTTAGAGGGGGTAAGATACCACCTTGTTAAAACTTTTACATTGGCTTCCACCAGATATACATTCAGAATGCCTTTAAAGGACTTCGAACAAGCAGTATGCCAGACTTTCAGGTCCAAAGTACAACGGAAGGCCTTTTCCCAAGCTGTCATGTAGGGGGACTTCTCATTAGAATGAGTGAGGGACGAATACACTAGAGAAATACCTCCCCCTGGTTCCATAGCTCTATCGCACCATGTTTCGTAATTAGTATATTGGATCGAGGAAGGGATATCCTTCCATGTACTAGTCAGGAATTGTGAAATTTGGCGATAATGTAATCTTTCAGAGTCTGGGCGTTTTAATAATTTTAATACAATGATCTAGGGATATAAGACACCCAGATTTAATGAAGTTTCCTATACGGTATAGTCCCCTATTAGTCCACCATCTGAAATCATCAACATTCAGACCAGGGGGAAAATCTGGATTATTAAATACAGGTGTGAGAGGCCGTCCAGCAGATGTAAGGGTTGGAAGATTTCTAAATTTGTCCCAAAGCGCTATAGATTGCGACAAGGTAGGAGACATTATAGGAGGACGAAACTTGGTAGGGCCCCATAGGAGATAATCCAAGGAAAAGCAGGGTACTGCTTGATTTTCTATTAAGACCCAATCAGGCTTTTCAGTCTTAGAGTATATTGAGGAGAGTTGTGCTAATCTCGCTGAAACAAAGTATTTGTATAAGTCTGGGAGACCTAGTCCCCCTCTATTTCTATGAAGAAAAAGAGTGCTCTGTGATGCACGGTAACCAGAGGAACCCCAAATAAATTTGAGAATCTTGCTCTGAAATGACTTCAAATGATTTTTTTTTAATAGGGATGGGCAATGATCTAAAATAATAAAGAATCCTCGGGAGTAAAGTCATTTTGACAGAATTGATTTTGCCAAGCCAGGACATATCATATTTGGACCAGGCTTTGAGATCAATTTCCAATTTCTTAAATAGGGGCGGATAGTTACAGTCATATAGATTTTCCGTTCGTGCAATTAGAGTTATACCTAGGTATTTGATAGAATCTTTCCATTCAAATTTGAATGATTGCTGTAATGAGGAAACAACGGAACAGGGGAGCGAGATGTTTAGGGCCTGTGATTTCGTATAGTTTACTGTTGGACCTGAAATTTTAGAAAAGTCATTAAGTACTTTGCAAATGTTTGGTAAAGAAATTAAAGGGGAAGTAACAAACAAAAGAATGTCATCCGCAAATAGCCCACATTTATGTGTTTGATTTCCGCATACCACCCCCTTAACGCTAGGGTTTTGACGAATTGCTATTGCCAGGGTTTCTATCACAATGGCAAAGATGAGCGGAGAAAGCGGGCAACCTTGCCTAGTGCCTTTTTCTATGTTAATTGGTTTTGAAAAATGACCTTGGAGACGAAGCAATGCTGTGGGATGAGTATAGGGAGTGAAGAAGACCCCTAAAGCGCATTCCAAAACCCCAACGTTCCATAAGGGTAAAAATATAAGTCCATGAAACCGAATCAAAAGCCTTATGAAGGTCTAATGATAAAAGGAATCCCTGCTGCCTCGTGCCCCCCTCCCAATTAGTCTGAAGTATAGAGATTAAATCTATTGCTCTCCTTATCTGGTCAGGCCCTTGTCTACCAGGGATGAAGCCAACTTGATCTTTATGTATATACACATTAATAAAAGAGGCTAGAAGATTGGCTAGTATCTTCGTCATTATTTTTATATCATTGTTTATCAAAGAGATTGGACGGTAGTTATTAACCACTTAAGCCCCGGACCATTTGGTAGCTAAAGGACCAGAGGTGAATTCAGAATTTTGCACTGCGCTGCTTTAACTGTAAATTGTGCGGACATGCAATGTTGTACCCAAACTAAATTTGCGTCCTTTTCTTCCCACAAATAGAGCTTTCTTTTAATGGTATTTGATTGCCTCTGCGATTTTTATTTTTTGCGATATAAACGGAAAAAGACCGAAAATTTTGAAAAAAAAATGATATTTTCTACTTTTCGTTATAAGAAAAATCGAATAAACTCAATTGTAGTCATACATTTAGGCCAAAATGTATTCAGCCACATGTCTTTAGTAAAAAAAATGTCAATAAGCGTATATTTATTGGTTTGCGCAAAAGTTATAGCGTCTACAAACTAGGGTACATTTTCTGGAATTTACCCAGCTTTTAATTTATGACTGCCTATCTCATTTCTTGAGGTGCTAAAATGGCAGGGCAGTACAAAAAACCCCCCCAAATGACCCCATTTTGGAAAGTAGACACCCCAAGGAAATTGCTGAGAGGCATGTTGAGCCCATTGAATATTTTTTTTTTTTTGGTCCCAAGTGATTGAATAATGACAAAAAAAAATAAAAAATTACAAAAAGTTGTCACTAAATGATATATTGCTCACACATGCCATGGTTATATGTGGAATTGCACCCCAAAATACATTCTGCTGCTTCTCCTGAGTACGGGGATACCACATGTGTGGGTATTTTTAGGAGCCTAGCCACGTACGGGACCCCGGAAACCAAGCACCGCCTTCAGGATTTCTAAGGGCGCAAATTTTTGATTTCACTCCTCACTACCTATCACAGTTTCGAAGGCCATAAAATACCAAAATAGCACAAAACCCCCCCAAATGACCCCATTTTGGAAAGTAGACACCCCAAGCTATTTACTGAGAGGCATGATTAGTCCATGGAATATTTTATATTTTGCCACAAGTTGCGGGAATATGACAAACTTTATTTTTTTGCACAAAGTTGTCACTAAATGATATATTGCTCACACATGCCATGGGCATATGTGAAATTACACCCCAAAATACATTCTGCTGCTTCTCCTGAGTACGGGGATACCACATGTGTGGGACTTTGTGGGAGCCTAGTCGCATACGGGACCCCAAAAACCAAGCACCGCCTTCAAGGTTTCTAAGGGCATAAATTTTTGATTTCACTCCTCACTACCTATCACAGTTTTGAAGGCCATAAAATGCCAAGATAGCACAAAACCCCCCAAAATGACCCAATTTTCGAAAGTAGACACCCCAAGGAAATTGCTGAGAGGCATGTTGAGCCCATTGAATATTTTTTTTTTTTTTTTTTCCCAAGTGATTGAATAATGACAAAAAGAAAAAAAAAATTTACAAAAAGTTGTCACTAAATGATATATTGCTCAAACATGCCATGGTTATATGCGGAATTGCACCCCAAAATACATTTGGCTGCTTCTCCTGAGTACGGGGATACCACATGTGTGTGACTTTTTGAGAGCCTAGCCGCGTACGGGCCCCCGAAACCAAGCACCGCCTTCAGGATTTCTAAGGGCACAAATTTTTGATTTCACTCCTCACTACCTATCACAGTTTTGAAGGCCATAAAATGCCAAAATAGCCCAAAACCCCCACAAATGACCCCATTTTGGAAAGTAGACACCCCAAGCTATTTGCCGAGAGGCATGGTGAGTATTTTACAGCTCTCATTTGTTTTTGAAAATGAAGAAAGACATATATTTTTTTTCTTTTTTCAATTTTTAAAATTTTGTGACAAAAAGCGAGATCTGCAAAATACTCAACATACCTCTCAGCAAATAGCTTGGGGTGTCTACTTTCCAAAATGGGGTCATTTGGGGGGGTTTTGTGCCATCTGGGCATTCCATGGCCTCCGAAACTGTGATAGGCAGTGAGGAGTGAAATCAAAAATTTACACCCATAGAAATCCTGAAGGCGGTGCTTGGTTTTCGGGGTCCTGTACGCGGCCAGGCTCCCAAAATGTCTCACACATGTGGTATCCCCGTACTCAGGAGAAGCAACAGAATGTATTTTGGGGTGCAATTCCACATATAACCATGGCATGTTTGAGCAATATATACCGTATATACTCGAGTATAAGCCGACCCGAATATAAGCCGAGGCACCTAATTTTACCACAAAAAATGGGAAAACTTATTGACTCGAGTATAAGCCTAGGGTGTCCATTTGCATTCCTCACTGTGCCCATGCCTCACTGTGTCCATGACTAGACTGACGTTTAACATGGGAGTCTATGGAAGGGGTGCATGGCTTTAAAAAATCAGTGCTCCCCGGTTGTAGGTCTCCTAGACAAAAAACTTTGCACACTTGTACAGGAGAAATGGGACTGCATGTGTACCAAGTTTTGGGTCCAGGGGACCTACGACAGGCCGATACCGGGTCCCCAAAGTAACCAGAGAAATGTCCGTTTAACATGGGAGTCTATGGAAGGGGTACCCGGCTTTGAAAAATCGGTGCTCCCCGGCCGTAGGTCCCCCGGACAACAAACTTTGCACACTTGTAGAGGAAGAGTGGCGCTACATGTCTGCCAAGTTTGGGGTCCAGGGGACCTACGGAC
Organism: Rana muscosa; assembly: GCA_029206835.1. NCBI lineage: Eukaryota > Metazoa > Chordata > Amphibia > Anura > Ranidae > Rana > Rana muscosa. The sequence continues at coordinate 970,358,633 of CM055117.1, forward strand.
GGCCGGTACCGGGTCCCCAAAAATCCGGGAAAATAGGCGCAAAAAGGTGACTCGAGTATAAGCCGAGGGGGGCATATTCAGCACAAAAAAATGTGCTGAAAAATTCGGCTTATACTCGAGTATATACGGTAATTTAGTGACAACTTTTTGTACATTTTTTTTTGTCATTATTCAATCACTTGGGACAAAAAAAAAATATTCAATGGGCTCAACATGCCTCTCAGCAAATAGCTTGAGGTGTCTACTTTCCAAAATGGGGTCATTTGGGGGGGTTTTGAACTGTCCTGGCATCTTATGCACAACATTAGGAAGCTTATGTCACACATCATCCACTCTTCTAACCACTTGAAGACAAAGCCCTTTCTGACACTTTTTGTTTACATGAAAACATATTTACTCTTTCGTCCATGGACCGACACAGCTTCTCTATTGACCAAGTGGGTATTATCCGTTAATTAGGAGTGACTAGGCAGAAAAACTTGTAAAAAGTGTTGCTTCACACCTTCTACAGTACCGCCCAGGGGGCGGACCCTCTGGGTATACCCTCTCAGTCTGCACATCGCAGATCAGTTTTTTTCTGTCTAGCAAGGAGTAGGACATGGCTCCCTTCGGGCCCATTGGTCCGGGGAAAAAAGATATATATATATATATATATATATATATATATATATTTTTAATTTTTTTTTTTTTTGCTACATTTGTTGTTTCCTGCGATCTTCGATCAACTGCCGACTGGGTGACAGGCTGGATCCTCGATCCTTGTAGTCTCCCCAGTTTCGGCCATCGAGCGTGTGCCGACCCTAGCTACGCGCTGGGTTTTCCACGACATGCCCGTCGCTCCACGGGTGGCCGGTGAGCCTACGCTCCGGGGCCTGCATCGGACCGCTCAGCTTCGGCTGACCTTACGGCCGAGTCGCAGCAGCCTGGCCGGTGAGCTTACGCTCCAAGGCTTGCATCGGACCGCTCAGCTTCGGCTGACCTTACGGCCGAGTCGCAGCAGCCTGTCCGGTGAGCGTCATGCTCCAGGGCATACATATGATCGTCCCTTCTGGGTCCAATCACAGCATGCCTGGCCAACAGTCACCTTCCCTGCGCGGACGATGATCTGTTTGGAATGTCTTCCAGCAGAATACATGCAGGATAGGTAAGTAAAACTCCCCCGCCTCGGCTGGGTGATTTAGCTGGACATTCCTGGAGAGATCAAGTAAGTGGTTGTGGCCCCTTTCTTCCCTCTCTCCCTGCCTTTCCCTCCTCCCTGGGCTTCTAGCTAAAGGTTGCTGGGTGCTAGGGGTCACCTAGGGGGTCCCACTGGAGCGGGGCTGGCTGTAACTAACATTTAAAAGAAATGTCATTTTTTGCTTACCTGTGTTTCTGTGTCTCCATGCTGTCGGCGGCCATTTTGAGGTGGCCATGCCAAGTTTGGCCTCTTGCAACTGCCTGGCGGCCATCTTCCTGTGGTTCGGCCACACCCACTGGCCCCTATCAGGTGATCGGCGGCCATGTTTGTCCACCCTGTATGCAGATATTGCCGTTCGGCGGCCATCTTTTTGTGGGCTATGGCTGCCTGACCTCTATCTTCTGTCGGCGGCCATTTTCTTAGAGCCCACATTATCTTCCATACAGACGTTTTTGGCAACCATTTTGCGATAGCCTCCGGCCTCTAGGGTGCATTACACTGGCGCGAAAATTCACACAGGAAGTGCTGATAAAAGAAGCAGACTGACACAGCAGCAAGGGGACAGCATCACAGGCGCAGCATAGCAGTACCTATCCAGGGTGGTGAGTCCTCTGGGTAACCCAGCATCTCTGCAGCACAGGAGGGTGGCCTATTGATATCTTGCCTGGAGCCCTGTGAGTGTCAGCGTGTGGTCAGCATGGCATCTGAGCCAGAGGTCTTCTCCCCTGAAACACCAGATTTAGCAGCTGGTGTTCCTGAGGTGTCTATGGACGCTATGTCGGCAATCCTAGAGGCGTTTGCTGTCAGGGTGGAAGCAGCACACGGGAATACAGGGGGTAATAAACGCCCCCGTCCCCTGCAATCTTCTGGGGATATTTCTGATGCAGAACCAGGTCCAGCTACGGCTCATGGCCCAGATTCTGATGCATCAGAGACTGCAGACCGTGACCGATCGGACAGTGAGGAGGACTCCAAGTCCAGGTCAGTACGCGAGACGGCTTTGGTATCTGACCTTATTACTGCAGTGCGGGATACACTAAAGTTGGAAAGGACTGAAGAAGTAGCAGATACTCCAGTCCCCTTTGGGTTTCGTAAACCTGCCCGCACTGCTAAGGTGTTCCCTTGTGTGTCTTATTTTGACAAACTCTTATACAAGGAATGGGAGAACCCACTGAGGGTCTTTACAGCCCCAAAGAGGTTTGCAGTACGGTACCCCTTTGAGGAGAGTTTTCTGAAGATATGGACCTCTCCCCCTATAGTGGACCCTTCGGTGTCCAGACTTAATAGAGCCACCACTATTCCAGTAGAAGGGGCTCCTGTTTTCAAGGACCCTGTGGATAAGAAGGCTGAAGCACTCGCTCGCTACCTATACTCAGTGGTAGGCTCGGCAGTACGCCCGGCATTGGCGGGGGCCCTAGTGTCTCAGACACTTACTGAATGGGCAAAATTGCTACTCCAGGGGTTAAAGGAGCGAGATGCTCCTCCTAATGAGATAACTTTGGCCGACCAGTTGGTCCAGGGCCTTAAGTTTGTCTGCGAGTCAGACATGGATACTATTCCCCTGCTGTCAAGAGCTTTGGTTTATGCAGTAGCAATACGCCGCCTGATCTGGCTAAAGGGCTGGTCTGCGGACCAGACTTCCAAGAAAGCCCTATTGGATCTGCCTTTTAAGGGCGACAGACTTTTTGGGGCTTCTCTGGATGACATCATCAAGGATGCCACAGGAGGTAAAAGCACTTTGCTTCCCCAAACTAGCAAGGGTAAGGGACCACGCCAAGGGCAAGGGCCCTCCTTTACTGCACGTAAGCGTTTTTTTCGCCCCCTTAAGGCGACAGGGAAAAGACCCCAGGCCGATAAAGCGCCTGCCCAAGGACAAAAGCGTCCTTGGTCCCGCAGACCCAACAAGCCTGCGGACAAATCTGCGTCCACATGAAGGTCCACCCCCACCCAGCTCTCGGGTGGGGGGACGTCTTCGCAAATTCGCGACTCAGTGGACTGCTCTAGTCTCCGACAGGTGGGTTTGCGAAGTAATCTCCTCAGGCTACAAGATAGAATTTCTCTCTTGTCCACCAGACAGATTCATCACCTCCAATCTCCAGCTACTACCGACCCGTCGGGAGGCCCTGTATGGGGCGGTCCAGGGTCTACTGGAACGCGGGGTAGTTATTCCAGTTCCAGAACAGGAACGGGGTCAGGGTTTTTACTCAAATCTGTTCATTGTGCCAAAGAAGGAGGGGGTTCGTCCAATCTTGGATCTCAGAGCCCTCAATTGCTTTGTGAAGGTACAAAGATTTCGGATGGAGTCGGTTCGATCCATAGTCACGGCTCTCCATCCGGGGGACTTTCTGGCCTCCTTGGACATCAAGGACGCATACCTGCATGTCCCCATATACTCCAGACACCAGAGGTTTCTGCGATTTGCTATCGGGAAGAACCACTACCAGTTTGTGGCCCTCCCGTTTGGCCTTGCCTCAGCACCCAGGACGTTCACCAAGGTGCTCGCTCCGATTCTGGCACTTCTAAGACAGCGGGGTATCGCTATCACAGGTTACTTGGACGACCTTCTGCTGAAGGCCCCTTCAAGCTCAGAATTAGAGGTAAGCGTGTCCATTACCTGTCAGACTCTTCGAGACTGTGGTTGGATACTAAACACGCAAAAGTCAGTATTGGTGCCCACTCAACGCCTAGTGTACCTGGGGTTGATTCTGGATTCCTCAGAGGCAAAGGTATTCCTCCCGGTGGAGAAGTTGTAGACCCTCCGGGCTGCAGTACGCAAGCTGACTTCCAGGAATTGGTCGTCACTCCGTTTTTGCATGCGAGTGTTGGGCCTCATGGTAGCCTCCTTCGAGGCGGTCCCATATGCTCAATACCACACTCGAGTGTTACAGAAGGAAGTTCTGTCCAGATGGAACAGATGCCCTTCATCTCTGGATTATCAAATCCGAGTGAGCCACCTAGTCAGGAGATCCCTGGTATGGTGGCTGACAGCACCGGCTCTAATGGCCGGGAAGTCATTTCTTCCGGTTTACTGGATAGTGATCACGACGGACGCCAGCCTTACAGGTTGGGGGGGAGTCTGGGGTGTCCAGTCGGCGCAAGGTCGCTGGACCCCAGAGGAAGCCCTCCTGCCGATCAATGTCCTGGAGATCCGGGCGATCAAGCTGTGCCTCTTCAAATGGTCTCAGAGACTGCAAGGGCGTCCAGTCAGGATCCAGTCAGACAACGCCACAGCAGTGGCATATGTCAATCATCAAGGAGGAACAAGAAGCTCAGCTGCAGCATCGGAGATCGCTCGCATCCTGAAGTGGGCAGAGAGGAGCGTACCGGCACTGTCGGCCGTGTACATTCCGGGTGTGGAAAACTGGCAGGCGGACTACCTGAGCCGCCAGATGCTGGACCAGGGAGAATGGTCCTTACACCCGGAGGTGTTCCAACTCCTCTGCCAAAGATGGGGCACACCAGACGTAGATCTTCTGGCTTCCCGACTCAATCGGAAGGTATTGAGGTTTGTGGCCCGGTCAAGAGACCCATGGGCAGACGCAACGGACGCGTTGGTAGCATCGTGGGGTCAGTATCGGCTAATCTATGCCTTCCCTCCCTTAAGGCTTCTTCCTCTTCTGCTCCGCAGAGTGGAGGCAGAGGGAATTCCAATGATCCTAATCGCTCCAGATTGGCCTCAGCGTCCTTGGTACGCCGATCTAGTACGTCTGGTAGCAGACGTCCCCTGGCGCCTACCACTACGGAAGGACCTGCTATCGCAAGGTCCCATATTCCATCCTGCTTTACAGTCATTGGCTTTAACGGCATGGCTGTTGAGAACCAGGTACTGAGAGATCGGGGCCTGTCAGACTCAGTAATCTCTACTATGAGAAGTGCTCGGAAACCGTCCTCTAGGAAGGTCTATCACCGCACTTGGAGGGCCTACATCTCCATGTGTGAGGAAATGAAATGGCATCCACGTACCTATTTGGTTTCCAGAATCCTGCTGTTTTTACAGCATGGGGTAGACCAAAGGCTTGCCCTAAGTATGATTAAGGGACAGATATCTGCCCTGGCTGTCTTTTTTCAGCGACCCCTGGCGACTCACTCTCTCGTGAGTACATTTGTGCAGGGGGTTCGACATGTGGCCCCTCCGGTCTGGCCCCCGTTACCTCCGTGGGACTTGAACCTGGTCCTCTCGGTGCTTCAGAAGGCACCGTTTGAGAATATTAGAGATATTCCCCTGTTGACACTTTCTCAGAAGGTGGTCTTTTTGGTGGCTGTTACGTCAGTTAGACGAGTCTCTGAGCTGGCAGCCCTGTCCTGCAAGGCTCCCTATTTGATTTTCCACAAGGATAAGGTGGTGCTGCGGCCGCAGCCTTCCTTTCTTCCGAAAGTCGTTTCGGCTTTTCATCTCAACGAAGACATTGTACTTCCATCCTTGTGTCCTCAGCCGTCGAATCCTAAGGAGTCGGCGTTGCATTCCTTGGACGTTGTCCGAGCTTTGAGAGTATACATATCTGCTACTTCCCTGTTCCGGAAGTCAGACTCACTGTTTGTTTCGGTGGCTGGTCCCAAGAAGGGCCAAGCAGTCTCATCGGCCACCATCTCTAGGTGGATCCGACAGATAGTAATCCAGGCTTACGCCTTAAAGGGTCAGGCGCCCCCCTTTCCTGTCACGGCGCATTTGACCAGGGCAATAGGTGCCTCTTGGGCTTTCCGACATCAAGCGTCTGTTTCCCAACTATGTAAAGCGGCGACTTGGTCGTCCGCTCACACTTTCACAAAATTCTACAAAGTTGATGTAGGTGCATCTTCGGATGCCTCTTTTGGCCGCAAGGTTTTGCAGGCGGCTGTTTAGAGTTGCAACTCCTCCGTTGGAGGAGTGCTGTTTTGTGTTTTGGGGTGAAGTTTGTTTTTATGCTGTTACCACCCCTCGTTTTTTCTCTGACACTGCTTTGGGACGTCCCACTTTGTCAATAGAGAAGCTGTGTCGGTCCATGGACGAAAGAGTAAATAGGATTTTTTACTCACCGTAAAATCCTTTTCTCTGAGTCCATGGACCGACACAGCACCCACCCCTCCTTTTAAGTTTGTACTGCTTTTTGACGAACTGATCTGCGATGTGCAGACTGAGAGGGTATACCCAGAGGGTCCGCCCCCTGGGCGGTACTGTAGAAGGTGTGATGCAACACTTTTTACAAGTTTTTCTGCCTAATCACTCCTAATTAACGGATAATACCCACTTTGTCAATAGAGAAGCTGTGTCGGTCCATGGACTCAGAGAAAAGGATTTTACGGTGAGTAAAAAATCCTATTTTTTTTTGCAAGAAAATTATGTTTAACCCCCAAACATTATATATATTTTTAAAGCAAAGGCCCTACAGATTAAAATAGTGGGTGTTGCATTTTTTTTTCCCACACAGTATTTGCGCAGCGATTTTTCAAACGCATTTTTTGGGGGAAAAACACACTTTTTTTATTTTTAATGCACTAAAAAACACTATATTGCCCAAATGTTTGATGAAATAAAAAAGATGGTCTTAGGCCGAGTACATGGATACCAAACACGACATGCTTTAAAATTGCGCACAAACGCGCAGCGGCGAGAAACTACATTCATTTTTAAAAGCCTTTACAGGTTACCACGTTAGATTTACAGAGGAGGTCTACTGCTAAAATTACTGCCCTCGATCTGACCTTCGCGGTGATACCTCACATGCATGATGCAATTGCTGTTTACATATGACGCTAGACCGACGCTTGCGTTCGCCTTTGCGCAAGAGCAGGGGGGGACAGCGGTGCTTTTTTTTTTATTATTAATTATTTTGCTTTTTTATTTTATTTTTAAACTGTTCCTTCCATATTTTTTATTTTTTTTTTATCATTTTTATTGTTAACTCAGGGAATGTAAATATCCCCTATGATAGCAATAAGTAGTGACAGGTACTCTTTTTTTGAAAAAAAATGGGGAGTTAGACCCTAGATCTTTCCTCTGCCCTCAAAGCATCTGACCACACCAAGATCGGTGTGATAAAATGCTTTCCCAATTTCCCAATGGCGCTGTTTATATCCGGGGGGGGGCATTCCCTCCCACTGCTTGTAAAAGCGGTCTAGAGGCTAATTATCTGCTAGAATTGCTTTTACATGAAAGCCGGCTGCTGGCTGAAAAGAATGATACCTAAACCTGCAGGCATCATTCTGGTATAAACATTCAAAGTCCAGCAACATACCAGTACGTTGCTGGTCCTTGTTGTACATGTATTGTAATCTTTTTTTTCCATGCAGCCTGTTGGCTGAACAAAAAAAAGAGAGATTGATCGGTGGGTATGCCCACCATTAGAATACCTCCCTTCATCCACCCACTTCTAATGATGGGCATATATGCCGAAGCATGGGGGCATCCTCCCGCAAAAAAGTTATGCCGCGTACACATGGTCGGACTTTTCCACGGGCAAGCCTCTGTCGGAATTTTGACCGTATGTACGCGGCATAAAAGGTTATGCCGCATACACACGGTCAAACTTTTCCACGGGCAAGCCTCCGTCGGAATTTCGACCGTATATACGCGGCATTAGGAGCAAAATCGCTCCTCCGCCCCTGCTGCCCTAATGCTTCGGCATATATGCTCTTTTTTTAACTGTGGTGGTGAAATCACCTCCTACAGCGTTGGAGTCACGGCTTTATGTATCATAGGAGCAAACGCTGTTGCTGTCAAGATAAATAAATCCGCGATGCAACTGAATGGCGTACCTGCTAAGCAAATGATGGTTAACATTAAAACAAAGTAACATTACAGTACAACAGTAAGACCTTACCATACCATACCTGCAAAGCAAATACCAAAACAAAACCTAGTAAAAAATAAAACATTTTTTTAACGCAACCTGTGCCTAAAATATATATATGCCGAAGCATGGGGGCATCCTCCCGCAAAAAAGTTATGCCGCGTACACATGGTCGGACTTTTCCACAGGCAAGCCTTCGTCGAAATTTCGACCGTATGTACGCGGCATAAAAGGTTATGCCGCGTACACACGGTCGGACTTTTCCACGGGCAAGCCTCCGTCGGAATTTCGACCGTATGTACGCGGCATTAGGAGCAAAATCGCTCCTCCGCCCCTGCTGCCCCCATGCTTCGGCATATATGCTCTTTTTTTTAACTGTGGTGGTGAAATCACCTCCTACAGCACTGGAGTCACGGCTTTATGTATCGTGGGAGCAAACGCTGTTGCTGTCAAGATAAATAATTCCGCGCTGCAGTTGAATGGCGCACCTGAAAACAAAAAATGACATACCTGAAAAGCAAGCATGATAAAACATTGCAGAATGGAATACAGTAAAAAAGAGCAGAACAATAGAGAGAAAATAGAGAGAGAGAGAGAACAATAAAACGACAACTATTTTTGGTTTTTTTATTTTATATTTTTTTTGTGTTTTTCTTTTTTACACTTTTTTTTGTAACTTTAACAACTGTAATGGTTTGGGTCTCTCAAAATGTAATGGCATCTTGGGAGACCCTGTGTAAGTGTGTCCTAGTCTGTGAAATGCTGTACCCTACGCTAAAACTTCACTTTTGAGTGGTAGCGTTCAAAACATTCACCAAGGCAAAGACCAGGTTTGTCAGGACAGAGTGGACAATAATGACGGATGTCACGCCTAAATCCGCGCTTGCTACAGACACGACATCTTTTTTGGGGGGCTCGTTGGGTAGGGGTACTCGGGAGGACATGCGTATAATGCCTCTCATGCAGCCGGCTTACTGCATTTGGTAGGGGATGGTGAGATGCAGAACCGCCTGGATACAGGAGTTCTGTGACAATCTCATTCTGGAATTTTAGAAGAGATAACGTCCCGCCTGAAGCTCTGTATAGCACATGAGCGTTCAGCAAAGCCAATTGAAATAAGGATAGAGACACTTTTTTGTACCAGCGTCTCGCCTTACGGTCAATTAGATACGGCGCCAACAACTGGTCGTTGAGGTCCACCCCTCCCATATTTTTGTTATATTCGTGGACACAGAGGGGTTTCTCCACAACACCAGTCGCCGTACGAATTTGGACTGTCGTGTCTGCATGAAGGGAGGTAAGAAGGAAAACATTCTTATTGTCCCTCCACTTCATAGCGAGCAAGTTATTACACTTTACGCAGGCTCTCTCCCCCAGCCTAAGACGGGCATCTACAAGCCGCTGGGGAAAGCCCCGGCGATTAGGTCGCACGGTGCCACATGCTCCAATCTGATGATCAAACAAGTGACTAAACAGTGGCACGCTCGTGTAATAATTGTCCACATACAAGTGGTACCCCTTTCCGAATAAGGGTGACACCAATTTCCACACTATCTTGCCAGCGCTCCCTATGTAATCCGGGCAGTTGACCGGCTCAACCTGACTATCTTTTCCCTCATAAACCATAAAGCTCCATACATAGCCTGTTGCCCTGTCACAGCACTTATAGAGCTTGACCCCGTATCTGGCACGCTTGCTGGGAAGGTACTGCTTGAAAGCCAAGCGGGCAGAAAATTTAATCAGGGACTCATCAACGCAGACAGCTTGATCGGGAATAAACAAGGCTGCAAAACGTTCGTTGAAGTGGTTTATGAGGGGCCGAATTTTATAGAGCCGGTCGTATTCAGGGTCCCCACGTGGACGACAAAGTTCATTGTCATTGAAGTGCATGAACCGCTAAATCTGCTTGTATCGTTTCCTGGGCATGGAGGCAGAGAACACGGGCATGTGGTCAATTGGGTGCGTGGACCAATAAGCACGCAATGACGGGAATTTATGTGTGCCCATGTTGAGGGAAAGGCCCAGAAAGGTCTTAAATTCGGAAACCGTAATTGGTTTCCAATCTTTGGCAATGGAAGGCAACTGGGGATTAGCGGCGATGAATTGACCAGCATATAAATTACTCTGGTCCACAATAGATCTATAGAGATCTTCCGTGAAAAACAGCAAATAATAGTCAATTGGCATAAAATCAGCTGTTTCCACCTGAATACCGGGTTGGGCAGTGAATGGGGGAAGTACGGGTTCTGCAGAAGTGGTGGGGACCCAATCAGGATAGGCGAATTCTGCAGGAAGAGCACTATGGGTACGACGGGCCTGCCTTTGTCTTCTTATTGGTGGCAGCGGGACACTACTTGTGCTTGCCACCTCGCCAGCTTGAACTGCACTTATGGGACTCGCCACGTCACCAAGTGATACTGCAGTGCTGGATGTACGCCCAGGCTGTACTAGACCGCTGGTGCTTGCCAATTCACCAGAAGGAATAGCGGCGCTAGTACTACTCTGCTCCATGATACGAGAGCCCTGCAGTTCTTGCTCCTCAACAACCTCAGAAGATCGGGATCGGGTACGCCTGACCTTAGCAGGGACCTCAAGTTCGTCGTCAGAGCTATCTGACGTGGGGCCGCTGACGTCACTGTCTTCTACGGTAAGATATTCTGAGCCTGAATCTGACAGATACGTGACCTCCTCTTCACTAATCTGTCATGCTCAGAATCTCGTAGGCCTCTTTACTAGTGTACCTTCGTCTTGCCATTTTGGTCTCTAAATTTAGGGGTACACTAGTAAGATTCACAGGAAAAAAAGCACCCGACTGTCGTCAGCAAATATATCAAACGCTACAAAAAAACTGTTAGCGGATGCAGGGATCAGGACTGTCTCTGCGAACGCTGCAGTTATGTGTTTTGTGTTTGGTAAGTGACAGTGATCGATCGATACTGCACTTGGGTGGGCTGGGCTGGGCGGAGGGGCTAAACGCAGGTGCTAGCAGGTATCTGGGCTGATCCCGCTAACACTGCGTTTTTGGGAACCCTAAACCGCTGGGGACGCTAGTATAGATCTGATCAGATACTATACCACTAAGGGAGGTGTATGCTTTGCGCGTGGGTGTTAGCGTTACTGGCACTAACCTAACGCTGCCTGGGGCGACGCAGACCCTCTCTGGCGCTAAAACCTAATTGATCTCACCCGCCGGGCGATCAGGGGGTTAAACCTTTATTGGGTTATATACGGCGGGTGCCCTGATGCTATAAAAAGCAAACTAACCAACCAGCGTCACCCGTAACCTTTATATGGTGATCACTGGTGAAAGGGTTAACTAGGGGCAATCGGGGTTAAAACCTTTATTAGGTTTTTATATAGCGTCGGGTACCCCCATATTTAACCTGACGGGTTACCTAAATAACTAACTGGGTAACCAGTGTCACCAGTGACGCTTATACGGTGATCACTGGTGAAAGGGTTAACTCTAGGGGCAATCAGGGGGTTTAAATAATATATGGGGGTACCTGACGCTCTAAAAACCTGCGGCGAAACTAAAAATAAATAACTGGCTATCTAGGGCACCACCGGCACTAAATACAGCGATCGAAAATACGATCGCTTAGTGACGCTGGCGTTAGGGGGTGAAAGGGTTACCTGGGGGGCGATCAAGGGGTTAAACCTTTATTAGGGGGGGTTAGAGGGCTACCCTGGACCTAAAGGGGCCTAAACCTAGCTGCCCTGCAACTTTTTACTATCACAGATGACACTAAATGCAGTAATCAGTAAAATAAATGATCACTGCAATCAGTGACACTGTGATTGGGGGCTGGGGGGTGAAATGTGTGCCTAAGTGTCAGTGGACTGTTGGTGCACTAACCTGCTTCCTCTCTCCTCGGCGCCGGAATCGAAAAGACCGCCGCGAGGGAGATGACATCACTTCCTCCTGCCTGTGTTTACATCACATGGCGGAGGAAGCATTTTCATTGGCCGGGAGCGATCGCGAGGGGGTGGCCGAAATCAAATGGTCACCCCCTCATCTCTGATCGCTCCCCAACGATAAACGGCCGCACACTGTATAGGAGGGGGGTCCGATCGGACCCCCCAACTGTACAAAGGCGATCACGTACACTGTACGTGATTGTGCCTGTCGGTGCCATTCTGCCGACGTATATATACAGTGAGCGATCGTTAAGTGGTTAATTTCTTCAGGATTTTTATCAGGCTTAGGTAAAATTGTGATATATGCAGTATTTAATTGGACATCTAAAGGAACACCCACCGTTTTAGCATTGAAAAATTTTGTTAAATGTGGAGCTAATGTTTCCGCGAAGGCCTTATAATAGGGAATAGAGAACCCGTCAGGACCCGGAGCCAAACCCGCTTTGAGACCTTTAATGACTTCAAGAACCTCCTCCTCAGTAAAGGCAGATTCAAGTAAATCCCTATGCGAAGAGAGAAGGGTAGGAATGGGAAGATCATCAAGGAATTTAGTAACTGAGTCTGTATCAATTTGGGAGGAAGATTTATAGAGGTCGGAAAAAAACTCATGAAAGGCCTCCAGAACTTTGACAGGGTTAGCTGTGGGAGGCTGACCAGAAATTCTGATTTTAGGAGTAGTATTGATTCGAACCCGGGGGGAAAGCTTAGCAGCTAATAAGGGTCCTATTTTGTTATCATGAACATAGAATTTGTTACTCGTCCAGCGAATAGCTTTATCAGCTTGAGTAGTGAGGAGTAAGTTTAGATCAAGTCTAGCTTTATCAATGAGGGCAATAGGAACTTTGGACGGGTCCTTTTTGTGTTTGGCTCTGAGAGAGGCATATTCTTTTTCTAAGCGGTCTATTTTATCTTTATGTTCCCTTTTGAGTTGTGTTGATAGCTGAATTATTTTACACCGTATGAAAGCCTTATGAGCCGCCCAAAGCGTTTCAACCGAGACTTCTCCAGTATCATTGAGAAGAAAATAATCTTGAAGAGCTTTATTAATCGTCTCAACTCTTAATGAGTCAGAAAGAATGGATTCGTTGAGTTTCCAATTGCCCCTCTTTCCGCTCAAAGCATTAGAGTGAAGAGCTATAAGTACAATTGAGTGATCTGAAAGGACAGTATCTTTAATACGAGCATTGAGAATAAATGGGAGAAGAGATGTGGATGTTAAAATATGATCAATTCTAGCATATGTATTATGCGGATGAGAGAAGTGAGTGAAATCTCTTTTTGAAGGATTCAGCTCCCTCCATATGTCTGCCAGGTTATGGGTCGAAAGTAATTTTGCAAATTTGTGGCTTTCTCTAGTAGGTCTAGTTAGTTGAGTACCTTGGGGTTTAGATTTGTCCAAAGCCTGGTCCAAAGCAACATTGGAATCGCCTCCAAGAAGGATCGTGCCTTCTAGTAAGGGATTGAGGGAATCCATCATGACTTTAAAAAAAGAAGCTTGACCCTTGTTAGGGGCATAGTAGGAAACTAAAGAATAAAGGTGCCCTTCAATGGTACCTTTTTAGTAGAATAAATCGTCCCTCAGGATCTAAGTATTCAGCAATCTTTTCAAATTTACAAAATTTTGAAAAAAGAATGGCTGCCCCCTTTGTCTTATTCTCGGCATTGGCTAGGTGAAATTGTGAATAATGTGAATGTAGGAAAGTAGGAGTATACCGTATAGGAAAGTGTGTCTCTTGGAGTAGGAGAATATAAATTTTAAGAGTTTTATAATAGTCTAAAAATTTTCTCCTTTTGGTTGGAGAGTTTAGGCCCTGTACATTGTGCAAGGCAATTAGTAGGTTGGAATGTGTGGTATTAGCCATGGAAGTCAAGGTGGAAGCATCTATTACAGTCATACCCACTCACCCAGAAGAGATAGCTGGTAGAAGTTGAGCTCAGAATTTCTCTCAGCAGATACCCATATGTGAATGTGCTCACTGTAAATCTGGTGGATGTGATCCTGTAAAATACGGATAAGTCAGGCATGTACACAGAGGGGAAGAAAAGGATGAGGGAGAAGAAAAAAAAATTGAAAAAGTAGAACCAATAAAAAAAGAAAAAAAAGAAAAGTCTCCTAGCATCAAATATCAGGATCCGAGGGGGGGGGAGACAACCCCCCCCCCCCCAGAGCCCTTCAACAAAAATGTCTGACCCAAAGGTACAGACAACCTATCCTCCAAAGACTACTGGTCTTCAAGAGATAGGTGGAGGCGCATGTGAGCCATCCCCCCACAGGACGCCCCCAAAAGAAAAAAAATTGCATTCAAGTTGTAACACGGTTATATAACATTTTGAACTGAACATATCAGGATGTCCACAAGTGACCTATATAGGATTAGCGAATCACTACCCCTCAAAAAAAAAAAATGATATATATATATATATATATACACACACACACACACACATGTATACGTACATATACATACACACATATACATACACACACATACATATGCATACGTACACACACATATACATATATATACACATACATCTATTTGAAGAGAGATAATAGAGTGTCGAGTCCATATATAAGTCTATATATGAAAGTTTAGAATTTATCCATATATATATATATATATATATATATATATATAATATAAAAAAAATATTAAAAATAAGATAGGACAGGTTGTTGTTGTAAATTTAAGTCACTAGGGGCACAAAAAATGCGGAAGGGGGAGAACAATCGACAGACTTCCCCAAAGGGAAAAAGTTGGACCCTAGGTCCAAACGAGAATAAAGGGAAGAAAAAAAAAAAACAGACATACAATCAAATCAAGTAGGGCCAGCATCCTTCATTTTTTTAGCTCTTCCTTTGTTCCATTGGAGAGAATTTGGACTCGTCTGCGTTGGTCTTTTAGATGATGCAGAACTGGGCGGAGAAGTATCCATTTCTGCCTCATGCGAGATTAATTTCAGTTGTAAGAACAACTTTTCACCTTCTTGAAAGTTGGAGAAAGAATAGGATTTCCCGTTGATAGTAAATCTAACCGCGAATGGAAAGGCCCATCTGTATCTGATATCCCTTTTAGTGAGGACTAACAATAAAGGTTTCAATGACCTCCTGCGCTGTATAGTGGACGGAGAAAGATCAGCAAACAATTGAATTGAATGACCCTGGTATGTCACTTGTGGAGAAGATCTAGCTTGCTTCATAATATCTTCCTTCACTGCATAGAAATGAGGCTTGACAATAATGTCCCTCGGATTGCTATCCTTCCTAGGTGGTCCCAGGGCTCTGTGTGCCCTATCCAGTTCCAGTCGGTCAAGTGGGGTATTAGGAAGCATATTTCTAAATAAGTCCTGGACCGCTTTGGTTACATCAATTACAGATTCAGGAAGTCCCCTAATTCTGACATTGTATCTGCGGGACCTATTTTTGAGTTCATCAATTTTTGACAATGCAATATCCAGTTGTTCCTGAACAGTGTTGATATGTTCCATATTTTGATTAGTAGCTGCAGCAGTTTCATCGATTTTATTTTCAATAAAGTCAATTCTAGAGCCCAAGCTTTGAAAATCTGCTTTCAGATCCCTTGTGATTTTATTAGCAGTTTGTGCCAGACCTTTGTCAAGTAAGTCAGAGAATTTCTGAAATAAGTCCGCCATTTGATAAGCCTCTATTCCCTGACAGGCATCTGAGGTAAAAGAAATGGCCTGAATAGCAGTGTCATGCCCCAATGCAGTATGGCTATATTCTGAGGCAGAGAGGTTAGTTATGGTTCCAGATGTAGTTAGAGTGGTGGTAATTACCTGAGTAAGTACCTCTTGAGTTCCTGAGTAGAACTTAGCAGTGGAAGAGCGGGTATTCTGTAGTTTTTCAGTCAGAAATGGCGGATCAGGGATCAAATGCTGTGATGCGGCGGCCATCTTGGATTTTACATCCGTCATTAGTAAGCCAAATAACGGCCTGAAAACCTCTAAAAAATAGGATTAGGTAAGCTGGGGATGTTCTCTGGTATTCCGGTAGTCAGCTGTGTCGAAATGAGGGCAGAACCGCCACCGTGTTTGCCGCTATTGGCACCGCTGTGTATATATATATATATATATTTTTTTTTGCTACATTTGTTGTTTCCTGCGATCTTCGATCAACTGCCGACTGGGTGACAGGCTGGATCCTCGATCCTTGTAGTCTCCCCAGTTTCGGCCATCGAGCGTGTGCCGACCCTAGCTACGCGCTGGGTTTTCCACGACATGCCCGTCGCTCCACGGGTGGCCGGTGAGCTTACGCTCCAGGGCCTGCATCGGACCGCTCAGCTTCGGCTGACCTTACGGCCGAGTCGCAGCAGCCTGGCCGGTGAGCTTACGCTCCAAGGCTTGCATCGGACCGCTCAGCTTCGGCTGACCTTACGGCCGAGTCGCAGCAGCCTGTCCGGTGAGCGTCATGCTCCAGGGCATACATATGATCGTCCCTTCGGGGTCCAATCACAGCATGCCTGGCCAACAGTCACCTTCCGTGCGCGGACGATGATCTGTTTGGAATGTCTTCCAGCAGAATACATGCAGGATAGGTAAGTAAAACTCCCCTGCCTCGGCTGGGTGAATTAGCTGGACATTCCTGGAGAGATCAAGTAAGTGGTTGTGGCCCCTTTCTTCCCTCTCTCCCTGCCTTTCCCTCCTCCCTGGGCTTCTAGCTAAAGGTTGCTGGGTGCTGGGGGTCACCTAGGGGGTCCCACTGGAGCGGGGCTGGCTGTAACTAACATTTAAAAGAAATGTCATTTTTTCTTACCTGTGTTTGTGTCCTTCCTCCTCCATGCTGTCGGCGGCCATTTTGAGGTGGTCCATGCCAAGTTTGGCCTCTTGTGACTGCCCGGCGGCCATCTTCCTGTGGTTCGGCCACACCCACTGGCCCCTATCAACTGATCGGCGGCCATGTTTGTCCACCCTGTATGCAGATATTGCCGTTCAGTGGCCATCTTTTTGTGGGCTATGGCTGCTTGACCTCTATCTTCTGTCGGCGGCCATTTTCTTAGAGCCCACATTATCTTCCATACAGACGTTTTTGGCAACCATTTTTCGAGAGCCTCCGGCCTCTAGGGTGCATTACACTGGCGCGAAAATTCACACAGGAAGTGCTGATAAAAGAAGCAGACTGACACAGCAGCAAGGGGACAGCATCACAGGCGCAGCATAGCAGTACCTATCCAGGGTGGTGAGTCCTCTGGGTGACCCGGTCTCTCTGCAGCACAGGAGGGTGGCCTATTGATATCTTGCCTGGAGCCCTGTGAGTGTCAGCGTGTGGTCAGCATGGCATCTGAGCCAGATGTCTTCTCCCCTGAAACACCAGATTTAGCAGCTGGTGCCCCTGAGGTGTCTATGAACGCTATGACTGCAATCCTAGAGGCGTTTGCTGCCAGGGTGGAAGCAGCACACGGGAATACAGGGGGTAGTAAACGCCCCATCCTCTGCAAGCTTCTGGGGATAATTCTGGTGCAGAACCAGGTCCAGCTACGGCTCGGGGCCCAGATTCTGACGCATCAGAGACTGCAGACCGTGACCGGACAGTGAGAATGACTCAAAGTCCAGGTCAGTACGCGAGACGGCTTTGGTATCTGACCTTATTACTGCAGTGCGGGATATGCTAAAATTGGAAAATACTGCAGAAGCAGCAGAGACTCCGGTCCACTTGGGTTTCATAGACCTGCCCGCACTGCTAAGGTGTTCCCTTGTGTGTCTTTTGATGAACTCTTATACAAGGAATGGGAGAACCCACTGAGGGTCTTTATAGCCCCAAAGAGGTTTGCGGTACGGTACCCCTTTTGAGGAGAGTTTTCTGAAGAAATGGACCTCTCCCCCCTATAGTGGACCCTCCGGTGTCCAGACTTAATAGAGCCACCACAATTCCTGTAGAAGGGGCTCCTGTTTTCAAGGACCCTGTGGATAAGAAGGCTGAAGCACTCGCTTGCTACCTATACTCAGTGGTAGGCTCGGCAGTACGCCCGGCATTGGCGGGGGCCCTAGTGTCTCACACACTTACTGAATGGGCAAGATTGCTACTCCAGGGGTTAAGGAGCGAGATGCTCCTCCTGATGAGATAACATTGGCCGACCTGTTGGTCCAGGGCCTTAGGTTTGTCTGCGAGTCAGACATGAATACTATTCCCCTGCTGTCTAAAACTTCGGTTTATGCAGTAGCAATACGCCGCCTGATCTGGCTAAAAGGCTGGTCTGCGGACCAGACTTCCAAGAAAGCCCTGTTGGATCTGCCTTTTAAGGGCGACAGACTTTTTTTGGGGCTTCTCTGGATGACATCATCAAGGATGCCACAGGAAGTAAAAGCACTTTGCTTCCCCAAATTAGCAAGGGTAAGGGGCCACGCAAAGGGCAAGGGCCCTCCTTTACTGCACACAAGTGGTTTTTTCGTCCCCCTAGGGCGACAGGGAAAAGACCCCAGGCCGATAAAGCGTCTGCCCAAGGACAAAAGCGTCCCTGGTCCCGCATACCCAATAAGCCTGCGGACAAATTTGCGTCCGCATGAAGGTCCACCCCCACCCAGCTCTCGGGTGGGGAGACGTCTTCGCAAATTCGCGACTCAGTGGACAGCACTAATCTCCGACAGGTGGGTTTGCGAAGTAATCTCCTCAGGCTACAAGATAGAGTTTCTCTCTTGTCCACCGGACAGATTCAACACCTCCAATCTCCAGCTACTACCGACCCGTCGGGAGGCCCTGTATGGGGCGGTCCAGGGTCTACTGGAACGCGGGGTAGTTATTCCAGTTCCAGAACTGGAACGGGGTTTTTACTCAAATCTGTTCATTGTGCCGAAGAAGGAGGGGGTTCGTCCAAGCTTGGATCTCAGAGCCCTCAATTGCTTTGTGAAGGTACAAAGTTTTCGGATGGAGTCGGTTCGATCTGTAGTCACGGCTCTCCATCCGGGGGACTTTCTGGACTCCTTGGACATCAAGGACGCATACCTGCATGTCCCCATATACTCCAGACACCAGAGGTTTCTGCGATTTGCTATCGGGAAGGACCACTACCAGTTTGTGGCCCTCCCGTTGGGCCTTGCCTCAGCACCCAGGACGTTCACCAAGGTGCTCGCTCCGATTCTGGCACTTCTAAGACAGCGGGGTATCGCTATCACAGGCTACTTATACGACCTTCTGCTGAAGGCCCCTTCAAGCTCAGAATTAGAGGTAAGCGTGTCCATTACCTGTCAGACTCTTCGAGACTGTGGTTGGATACTAAACACGCAAAAGTCAGTATTGGTGCCCACTCAACGCCTAGGGTACCTGGGGTTGATTCTGGATTCTTCAGAGGCAAAGGTATTCCTCCCTGTGGAGAAGTTGCAGACCCTCCGGGCTGCAGTACGGCAGCTGACTTCCAGGAATTGGTCGTCACTCCGTTTTTTGCATGCGAGTGTTGGGCCTCAGGGTAGCCTCCTTCGAGGCGGTTCCATATGCTCAATACCACACTCGAGTGTTACAGAAGGAAGTTCTGTCCAGATGGAACAGATGTCATCATATCTGGGTTATCAAATCCGAGTGAGCCACCTAGTCAGGAGATCCCTGGTATGGTGGCTGACAGCACCGGCTCTAATGGCCGGGAAGTCATTTCTTCCGGTTTACTGGATAGTGATCACGACGGACGCCAGCCTTACAGGTTGGGGGGGAGTCTGGGGTGTTCAGTCGGCGCAAGGTCGCTGGACCCCAGAGGAAGCCCTCCTGCCGATCAATGTCCTGGTAATCCGGGCGATCAGGCTGTGCCTCTTCAAATGGTCTGAGGCTGCAAGGGCGTCCAGTCAGGATCCAGTCAGACAACGCCACAGCAGTGGCATATGTCAATCATCAAGGAGGAACAAGAAGCTCAGCTGCAACATCGGAGATCGCTCGCATCCTGAAGTGGGCAGAGAGGAGCGTACCGGCACTGTCGGCCGTGTACATTCCGGGTGTGGAAAACTGGCAGGCGGACTACCTGAGCCGCCAGATGCTGGACCAGGGAGAAGGGTCCTTACACCCGGAGGTGTTCCAAGTCCTCTGCCAAAGATGGGGCACACCGGACGTAGATCTTCTGGCTTCCCGACTCAATCGGAAGGTATTGAGATTTGTGGCCCGGTCAAGAGACCCATGGGCAGACGCAACGGACGCGTTGGTAGCATCGTGGGGTCAGTATCGGCTAATCTATGCCTTCCCTCCCTTAAGGCTTCTTCCTCTTCTGCTCCGCAGAGTGGAGGCAGAGGGAATTCCAATGATCCTAATCGCTCCAGATTGGCCTCAGCGTCCTTGGTACGCCGATCTAGTACGTCTGGTAGCAGACGTCCCCTGGCGCCTACCACTACGGAAGGACCTGCTATCGCAAGGTCCCATATTCCATCCTGCTTTACAGTCATTGGCTTTAACGGCATGGCTGTTGAGAACCAGGTACTGAGAGACCGGGGCCTGTCAGACTCAGTAATCTCTACTATGAGAAGTGCTCGAAAACCGTCCTCTAGGAAGGTCTATCACCGCACTTGGAGGGCCTACATCTCCATGTGTGAGGAAATGAAATGGCATCCGCGTACCTATTTGGTTTCCAGAATCCTGCTGTTTTTACAGCATGGGGTGGACCAAGGGCTTGCCCTAAGTACGATTTAAGGGACAGATATCTGCCCTGGCTGTCTTTTTTCAGCGACCCCTGGCGACTCACTCTCTCGTGAGTACATTTGTGCAGGGGGTCCGACATGTGGCCCCTCCAGTCCGTCCCCCGTTACCTCCGTGGGACTTGAACCTGGTCCTCTCGGTGCTTCAGAAGGCACCGTTTGAGAATATTAGAGATATTCCCCTGTTGACACTTTCTCAGAAAGTGGTCTTTTTGGTGGCTGTTACGTCAGTTAGACGAGTCTCTGAGCTGGCAGCCTTGTCCTGCAAGGCTCCCTATTTGATTTTCCACAAGGATAAGGTGGTGCTGCGGCCGCAGCCTTCCTTTCTTCCGAAAGTCGTTTCGGCTTTTCATCTCAACGAAGACATTGTACTTCCATCCTTGTGTCCTCAGCCGTCGAATCCTAAGGAGTCGGCGTTGCATTCCTTGGACGTTGTCCGAGCTTTGAGAGTATACCTATCTGCTACTTCCCTGTTCCAGAAGTCAGACTCACTGTTTGTTTCGGTGGCTGGTCCCAAGAAGGGCCAAGCAGTCTCATCGGCCACCATCTCTAGGTGGATCCGACAGATAGTAATCCAGGCTTACGCCTTAAAGGGTCAGGCGCCCCCCTTTCCTGTCACGGCGCATTCGACCAGGGCAATAGGTGCCTCTTGGGATTTCCGACATCAAGCGTCTGTTTCCCAATTATGTAAAGCGGCGACTTGGTCGTCCGCTCACACTTTCACAAAATTCTACCAAATTGATGTAGGTGCATCTTCGGAAGTCTCTTTTGGCCGCAAGGTTTTGCAAGCGGCTGTTTAGAGTTGCAACTCCTCCGTTGGAGGAGTGCTGTTTTGTGTTTGGGGTGAAGTTTATTTTTATGCTGTTACCACCCCTCGTTTTTTCTCTGACACTGCTTTGGGACGTCCGACTTTGTCAATAGAGAAGCTGTGTCGGTACATGGACGAAAGAGTAAATAGGATTTTTTACTCACCGTAAAATCCTTTTCTCTGAGTCCATGGACCGACACAGCACCCACCCCTCCTTTTAAGTTTGTACTGCTTTTTGACGAACTGATCTGCAAAGATGCAGACTGAGAGGGTATACCCAGAGGGTCCGCCCCCTGGGCGGTACTGTAGAAGGTGTGATGCAACACTTTTTACAAGTTTTTCTGCCTAGTCACTCCTAATTAACGGATAATACCCACTTTGTCAATAGAGAAGCTGTGTCGGTCCATGGACTCAGAGAAAAGGATTTTACGGTGAGTAAAAAATCCTATTTTTTGTTGATTTTCTTTTAGCCCTTTCTACTTTCTTGAGAAGAGCTGTTGAGTGATTTGCAGACCCCAGCTACTGAGGGGTGATGGTGGTTTGAATTCTTACACTTTCCTGAGAAGGTATTAGGGGATTTTGGAAGTTTCTAAAGTATATATGACCTCAGACCTTTGGCTATCCAAGTTCATGGCAGCTACTGGTCTGCCAGCTATGCAGTATAAACAGTAAATTAAATGGAGGCTGCGATGAACTAAACATTTTTTTTTTTTTTTTGAGCAATTAAAATGTTATTCTTTCCTGCAGAACAGAACCTCTTGTTCCTGAAAATAAATCCCAGCAGGTTACACTGAGTTTTAGAAACCGGTATGCATCAGCATCTAAATCCTAAGCTACTGGACTACTCGGCTATTGAAAAACAAAAAAAATATAAAGTGAAATACAAAATGTGTTGCTTAAGCTTGAAATTAATACTTTGTGAATGTGTCATTTCTAAACGGAGCATTTATTTATTTTATAGCCCAGGTCGGCCGAAGAAGGCAGCCCCTAAAGAGCCAGAGCCAGAATCAGAAGACGACATGGATGTATCACAGAACAGCCCAGCTCTTAGTGACAACATGTCAAGAGAAGAGGAAGAAGAGGAGGAGGAGGAGGAGGAGGAGGTGGCGCCTGTACCTGTAAGTTCTTGGACATTGCACACTTATGCTTTTACTCTTCTAGTTCATATTTGTGCAATGCGTGGATGCGCATTTTCTGGTGTTTGATGCATTGACACACTATAGGGCCTGTTAACAATGGCAGCTTTAAAGTGTATTTGCAGTCAAAATGTTTACTTTTGGATGATGTAAGGTTCAGTCTGAGGCTAGGTTCACGCTACTGCACCTGCAATTCCTTCTGATTTGCAGTGTGATTAGTGCAACTTGATTGAATTTTGGCTGTGGTTTGTATAATCTGTGAGGCCAAAATCGCAGTCAGCACCAAAGTAGCACAGGACCCTTTTCCAAAATCGTGCATTGCTGTACTGCATTGATGTGAATGGGCACAATTGAAAACAATGTGATTTCTATTGTCATGCATTTCTGTGCAACTCAAGTTGTATCTGAAATTGCACTAGCATGAACCAGGCCTGACTACTGTTTTCTTTTTTTTTTTTTTTATGTGGCCTGTTTCCAGTCTGGGAGATTTAATTTCCTGTTTTGGTAACTGCATTGTCACGGTGACATAAAGCAAGGGAACATTTAATGTGGGGTCACAGCCAAATTAAACACTATACTACTTAAGCCAGCCATAGACAGTTCAAATCTCCGCCGGGTCAGCGGGCACTGGCCAAGTATCGAACATTGTATGGGCTGGCTGAATGTACCCAAGTTGATCTATTGATTTTACATGCGATTATTGCTAGTGACTATGGGGGCCGTTTTAAAAACAAGATTTTTTTTTTTTATTGCTGTTTTATTTTAGTCACTGCTAAGGAGATTTCCCTTGCCTTTCCAACTATATAACATAATTGTCACGGGGAGTTGAAGGGGGAGGGGTAATCTCCAGTTCAGGATCAAAGAGCAATACAATGGTTGACTCTTCCTGCAAGAATAAAAAAACCTCTGCAGTTCCATTTTGAGCTGTATTTATAGTATTTTTTTGGCATAGAGTGGGTAAGGAATAGAAGCCTTGCCATGTTTTATTGCGGTCTGTGTCCCTGTTTAGGAGATTCACCCTCTGTTTGTTTTGGTGACCATTGTCCCCAAAACAGAATATGATGGGAAATCCAAAATCTTACAGCTGCTGCCAGAATAGGAATAGAGGGGAGAGTCTTCCAATCAAGAAACCCCTCTGTTGACACATTTTGGGTATATTTGCACTTTAAGTTGAATGAAACCTCTGCAAGAATTTTTTTTTTCAATTGGAGCCCTGGAGCTTTTAGCTGTAATTTGCTAGTATGCACAGCATATTAGCACATTATGGCAATCATACCTAGCTAGTGATCCCATCCAGCACTGCGCTGTCAGCGCTTCTGTCTGTCTGTCTTTCTGGTTCTGACTGACTCTTCAGCCTCATGGTTGGCCAGGCCACATTGATCGGTGCATGTATACAGGAGTAACATCGTCATGTCAAAGTACGCAGGGGAGGTATATTACGCTCTGTATTGGATGGACTTCTCAGAGATGTGACATTTCTTCATAGAAATGGATCCAAACGCAATAACACAAAAAGCCAATGCAACAGGGCAACACATACACTTCCCAGAGTTCGTAAAACGTAGATTTACTTAAAAAATCTTTAAATAGTTGAAATTTTTCCAACATACTCTTTTCTTATTTTTCTAGGTACGACGTAGAGCAACTAAAAAACGATGAAGCAGGCAGAGCTTGCAGTAGAGTGAAAAAAGAAGGCTGTACATGGATACAGAACTGAGGCTGTATATGTACTGAAAGGGGTCATGCACTGACAGCGGGAAAAGACTGATTTCACACCCCTGAAAATGCAGCCACAACTCTATCAATAACTGTGGGTATTTGTGCGGTTTGTAACGTGCGCCAGACATGTAGACCCGAATATGTAAATAGCTCATTTTTTTATGTGTTAAGATGCTTGTATAACTTTCGTTTTGCAGCTTTAAACCTGACATTACAGTGGCTCATCAGATTTTCCAAGACAACAAAGTGAAGCAATATATGCCATTGTGTGTTGTAATTCTGTTAACATTTTACTGTGAAAAACAAACTCATTTTACACACTGTTATGTTTTTTGTGTTGTCATAGTCTTGTTGTTTCTATGACCTTTTTTTATTTCTGTGTCCTATTGATCTGGGCAGCTGTTGGCCTTTCATGGTGCATCCCCTGGCTGTTCGAATTTCATGTGCTCCCCCTACTCTTCCCAAGAAGCTTGGTGACCAATAGAACATCACAACATGACTGTCAGAATGCTTCTGTTCTCCAGTATTGTTGCCAGGCCTTAGTGGCTGGCTGTCTTGTGGCATTGCAGATTGTAAGAAAGATAAATTTAAAACTATTCTAATTTCTAAAGTGTTTGCGCTATGAAAATAATGTATTAAAGACGCTACCTATTTTATCTCCCTTTCAAGTTTCCAGTAATTTTACCTTTTTCAGTAGATTTTCTGATGTTTTTTTCCATCCCTCTGTGTAAGTTGATATTGTAAGAGCTGGAGCACGCAGTGTGCATCGGTAACCTGCGAGCTGCTATTCAGACATCTTTTGTGTAAAGTGAATGGTTTTTCAGCCTGTCGGTTCACAAAAAGCTGCTGATGTTTCAGCATAAGGCATTATAAAATAAAGTGGAGTTTCAGGCAAATCCTTCAATGCAAGTATTCCTAATTTAAAGGTATTTTAAATACAGGTATACATGCCCGATTGTATAATCTTTTTTTCTTTAACCCTGTGCAATTTTGTAACCCTCTGAACTGTTTGCAGCCCTTAGAGTGGGGAGGGTACCATTCTGAGCAGTGTGATTTGTGCAATGCTGTCTGTCTAATGTTGTTCTGTAGTAGCAGATTCATGTTACTTTCTAGTAGTAAAAATAGGCATGCCAGTCACCCAACAGCTACTCCTCCCATGGTGCAAGACACCAGAGCAAATCTACTTGAAATTCAAAGGCACCATGTTTTCCATGTCCAGTAAGCGGGTTGGGATAAGGCAATAAAGTTCTAACGAAGCAGAATTTAGGACATGGATTCCAGTTACAATATCAAAGGAATCCTGCGCTATAGTGTGATGTTCGGTGTTTTAGTTAGCTGCCTGCATCCAAATGATATCCCTTAAAAGGAATACAAGAATGGCAAAAAATATATATTTGTAGATATGGCGCTAAAATACACCTCCCATTTTTGTTTAATAAAAGTGATGTTTACCTACACAGTGCAATGTTGTATCTCCCTCCACAGTTCAATATAAATAAATATTCTATAAATTCATATGCAACAAAAATGTAAATGATAATTCATTCAAAATTGCAAAATGCATATATAAAAACATAAAAAGTCCAATAAAGTGCTTCATTAGGTGTGTCTTGTGCTAATTATCTTCAATTCATAATAAAGTGCAATTTTCAGTGCCCGTGTTAACGTGCTCCCATTTTTGAACACCACACTCGCCAGCCATCCATGACCCCTTAATATGCTAAGCGGGTCTATTTGCGCCCTCCTCCTTCCTTCTAGGCCCCCTTCACACTTGTGCGACTTTGGATATCAGGGTCACATGACAAGTCGTACCCCATGATTCCCAATGATAACCATTCATATCTGTGCAACTTTAAGTCGCACCAACTTCAAAGTAGTCCCTGTACAACTTTGGTCCAACTTTGATTATAGAAAGGTTTGTTGGGACTTTTAAAGCGCACATACACCAAAATTAGAAAAATAGAAAATTTTATAAATAAAAATTCATAAATTGAATACATAAAACATTCACATATCGGATCAGTGGAATATACAGACAAGTAGTGCACATCTGATTTATCTCTACATGTTTCGCCTTTTACGGCTTCTTCAGGAGATCTTTTACAACAGGCACTGTACATGAGCTGATCACCACAATGAAAAATACATATTACAAAACAATACAAAAATATTTATATATAACATTGCAGACTTAAACGGAGAAGAAACGCAACCAATGCACCAATCTGAATACTAACCTGTGTATTCAGTAGTAGAACCCAAATTTGTAATGTGGAAGGATGTATTGGATCATTTGGGAGTATCATAGAGCGGGGTAAAGGACTAGGAGGATATTCGATAGGTAAATCTACATAGAAGATGGATATATATATCCGAGGAGTTGTTACTTTATTATTAAATGTAAAAGGAAATCGGTCTAGAGGAAATGCCCACCTTTATCCTGCCCATGCTAAGTAGAAAACTGGAAGCAAAAGACTTCAAAACCTTGTCAGAAAGGGAAACCAGCAGAGAGGGAAGTTTTCCCTAATGGCCTTGGCCCTGATGTCCGGGGTATTCCTTAAACCAAACAAAATAAGGGCTTAAAGTGTTTAGGCAGAAAGTGTGATAAGACTCAATCAATCAACCAAATACCTATTCGTCACTGGAGCGCACCTCCAAGGTTCCTTCCTTCAGCGGGCCGAACATCAAAATGAATAATGAGCCTCCTTTTATACCCCTCTCCAGTTCATTTGGCGCCAAAATGAACTGAGGACACTGATGCTGAATGTCGGATCCCGCCGCACCGGAAGTGACGTTTCACATCACCCAGGCATACCGGAAGTGATGCAACGGCAGCCAAAAGGCACCGGAAGATGATGGGGGAGATCACTGCGATCATTCCATACATCGCAAAATTAGGAAAAAATATTGCACTAAGTGCAAAAACAAAAAAAGGGAAAAACAAAAAGCTGCTACACAACATGTGACAAAAATTGTAAACGTGATACTAATAAAAAAAGTAGCGCTAACAAATAAAAGAAAAACAAATGAATATCTCTCTACGTATATATGGTGAAAACTAAATAAATATCACACCCACAAAAAGGGATGTGTATGTGTTCACTAAAAAGTCCATGTGCATCAACATATGTAATCGTGAAAAAAAACATAAAGTGTCCATCAAAATAACCAGTGAAGGCACAGTGAATGGGAGGACATGTAGACTGTGGGTCATCAAAGAAACCTCATCTTCCGACAAAAGAAAATAGGTGAGGTACTCTTACCAGAGTCTGTGGATCTGCCAACCCGTGGTTGCAGATCATGTAAGCATGGGAAATCCAACCTCAGGACCATTCGGCTTGTCTGGTGACTCCTATGGTGTTGGAATCTTAACCGTTGGAACTCGACAATCCTCAGATCCAAACCTAGGGCAGATATCCCGGATAGATGGAATCGAACCTGGACTCCTAGGGTAACACCCTATTTCGTGTAAGAAAAGTTCGACAACCAAAGACCCCAAGCAGGGGTAGCTGGAAAGTGTGGAGCAACTCCAGATAAGCTCTCTCCGAATCCCATACAGGAGAAAAAAAAGAGAGACAAGGCTCCAATGGTGCAGGTCAAAAAAGTAGTATAAGGTTTTATTGGAATAAAACCACAAAAAGTTAACATAAAAGGTGATTTAGAACATTTAGAATAAAAAACAAAGCAATATGGGGAGCGGCGTACCAAGCCCTACGCGTTTCGTCCAAATAAGACTTCTACTGGGGCATCGGACATCTCCTGTCATCAGTTGGATACCTATGGTGGCCTAATGGTGATAAAAACGTCAATATGGTGCCGAGATGAAAGTGACAGCGCAAAGAATGCTCAAACAATTTTAGGGAAAGTTGGATTAAATTAAAGATAGATCCTAGGAGCAGCTGGTGTGGCGCTTCCCTGAGGAAAACGCCTTGGGTGTCCATATGATACATCTGATCCCACATCATTCCATATATTAATGCATATCTTACAAAAATTGTAAGATAGAAAATTCCCTTAGGTTTAACAAATTAGTCATAACCAAGGGAATATAGAATTGATTAAAGTATGCATTTTCTATTTCCATTTATCTAACGCAGCTTAGATCCAAATCAGGCATTAAGGGTATCATTAAACCGTTCAGTCTACTAACATTTATCATGGCTACAAAGATTGAATCATTGAAAAACATAAGTAACAATAAGGGAAAAAGGAAATCCCCATAACAATGGCTATATCACTATAGAAACGACTTAAAGCTGAGAGATTAATTTAGGCCTGGGTGGATAGTAGCAGACAAGGTATGTATCCATTTGGATCGCGTTGGAGAAGCACCCTATCAATAGAGCAAAGAATAAATTCTTTGCTCTAGAACATATACCGGATTTTGATAGGGGTGGAGATATTGATAGGGTGCTTCCCCAACGCAAATCCAAATGGATAACCTTGTCTGCTACTATCCACCCAGGCCTACCGTATTTATCGGCGTATAACAACATGCACCCTAACTTTAAGAGGGAAGTTTTTCAGGAAAAAAACTTTCCACAGCCCCCTGCGTATAACACGCAGGCACAGTTTACCCTCTATTTTCAGGGTAAAAAAGTGAGTGTTATACGCCAATAAATACAGTAAATGAATCTCTCAGCTTTAAGCCGTTTCTACAGTGATATATAGCCATTGTTATGGGCATTTCCTTTTTCCCTTATTGTTGATTATGTTTTTCAATGATTAAATATTTGTATCCATGATAAATGTTAGTAGACTGAACGGTTTAATGATACCCTTAATGCCTGATTTGGATCCAAGCTGCAGTAAGATAAATGGAAATAGAAAATGCATACTTTAATCAATTCTATATTCCCTTGGTTATGATGAATTTGTTAAGCCTAAGGGAGTTTTCGATCTTACAATTTTTGTAAGATATGCAGTAATATATAGAATGATGTGGGATAAGATGTATCATATGGACACCCAAGGCGTTTTCCTCAGGGGAGCGCCACACCAGCTGCTCCTAGGATCTATCTTTAATTCAATCCAACTTTCCCTTAAAATTGTTTGCGCATTCTTTGCGCTGTCACTTTCATCTCTGCACCATATTGACGTTTTTGTCACCATTAGGCCACCATAGATATCCAACTGATGACAGGAGATGTATGGAATGATCACAGTGCTCTCCCCATCATCTTCCGTTGCATCACTTCTGGTACACCTGGGTGACGTGAAACGTCACTTCCGGTGCGGCGGGATCCGACGTACAACATCACGTGTCCTCAGATCTATCTTCTATGTAGATGGACCTATGGAATATCCTCCTAGTCCTTTACCCCTCTCTGATACTCCCAAATGATCCAATACATCCTTCCACATAACAAATTTGGGTTCTACTACTGAATACACAGGTTGGTATTCAAATCGGTGCATTGGTTGTGTTTCTTCTCCGTTCAAGTCTGCAATGTTATATATAAATATTTTTGTATTGTGTATTGTTTTGTAATATGTATTTTTCATTGTGGTGATCAGCTCATGTACAGTGCCTGTTGTAAAAGATCTCCTGAAGAAGCCGTAAAAGGCGAAACATGTAGAGATAAATCAGATGTGCACTTCTTGTCTGTATATTCCACTGATCTGATATGTGAATGTTTTATGTATTCAATTTATGAATTTTTATTTATAAAATGTTCTATTTTTCAAATTTTGGTGTATGTGCGCTTTAGAAGTCCCAACAAACCTTTCTATATTCTATGAATACATTAGGGATGTGGCGCCTAAACAAAGTTTTCAACAACCTAGCTCAAAAAAACTCTTTTCTCCTTTGGTCCAACTTTGATGCAAGTTGAAGTCCATAGACCTCAAGTTTACACAGGCATTCCCTTAAAATTGCGTCAGTGAAATTGCGCGACTTTAAAGTTGCGGCAGTGTGAAAGGGGCCTTGGGCTGTATCCAGGTATCCCAGTATCACACTTTCTCCTCCAGAGACCACCACATAGGGTACTGTACATGGGACAAAACCAAGGGTATACTTGAAATAGTGTATTATTGTTTATTAAGGATTAACCACTTCTCCACCGGGCCTATAATGGCACTTCTCTCCTTCATGTAAAAATCATAATTTTTTTTGCTAGAAAATTAATCAGAACCCCCAAACATATATTTTTTATTTTAGCAGACACCCTAGGGAATAAAATGGCGGTCATTGCAACTTTTTATCTTGCACGGTATTTGCGCAATAATTTTTCAAACGCCTTTTTTTGGGCAAAAAAACGGTTTCACAAATTAAAAAATAACAAAACAGTAAAGTTAGCCCAATTTTTTTGTATAATGTGAAAGATGCTGTTACGCCGAGTAAATAGATACCTAACATCTCACGCTTTGAAATTGCGCACACTCTTGGAATGGCGCCAAACTTCGGTACTTAAAAATCTCCATAGGCGACGCTTACATTTTTTTTACAGGTTACTATTTTCGAGTTAGAGGAGATCTAATGCTAGAATTGTTGCTCGCACTCTACCGCATGTGGCGATGCCTCACATGTGGGGTTTGAATGGCGTTTACATATGTGGGCGGGACTTGCATGCGTGTTCGCTTCTGAGCGCGAGCTACCGGGGACAGGGGCGTTTTTAAATTTACATTTTTTTCATTTATTTTTTTATTTTACTATTTTCTTTTTATTATGACACTTGTTTTTACATATTTTTTTTCTTGATCACTTTTATTCCTATTACAAGGAATATTGTGACAGGTCCTCTTTATGGAGAGATGCAGGGTCAATAAGACCCCACATCTCTCCTCCAGGCTGAAAAGCATGAGATCGGTGAAAAAAAAATCACCGATCTCATGCTGACAGCCGCAATTGCGGCTTTGTTTACTTCCGGGTACCGGGCGTGACGTCACAACGTCGCGCCCGGGACTCCAACAGTCATAGAGATGACTGGTGACCATCTGGTCACCTGAAATCTCTATGCTCGTCATCCGGCGCCGGCCGATTCGTTCTCCTGGCCCCCGATGGCACGGGAGAGCCCGGAGAAGCACCGAATGGCGGCGGGAGGGGGGATGTCCCCTCCCGCCACCTATAAGAATGATCAAGCGATGGAACCGCCGCTATGATCATTCTTATAGTGCGCAGAATTGTCGGCCCGACAGAATGATATCTGAATGATGCCTGTAGCTGCAGGCATCATTCAGATATCCCACCTCAAAGTCAAGGACGTCATATGACGTCCTTGGTGGAGAAGTGGTTAAAATGGTTAAAAACACACACAGATAATGCTTGCCATGCACAAGCTCGTCCGTGGAACGCAGGAGCGTCCCGAACACACTGTAATGTTCTCTTAGCTTGTGCATGGCAAGCAATATCTATGTGTAAGTGTTTTTAACCATTTTAATCTTTAATAAATACGTTATAGTACACTGTTTGGAGTATACCATTGGTTTTGTTCCATGTACTTACCGTATATACTCGAGTATAAGCCGAGATTTTCAGCCCTTTTTTGGGGGCTGAAAGTCGTCGTCCCCCGTCGTCCCCCCCCCCCCTCGGCTTATACTCGAGTCATCGAAATTTTTACATTGTAAATATTACCTGTAAAGAAGTTGCGGCTGCAGTGTCCATCGTTCAAATTCTGCGGTCTCTTCCTGTTCCTTCCTTGATAGGCGAGTCTCAGCAGACACTCTCCGCCTATCACGAACGTTCTCTCATCCTCAGTTTTCCAGCAGACGTCTGTGATTGGCGGAACACCCAACACAGTGTCTGCTGGGAAAACTGAGGATGAGAGAATGATCGTGATAGGCGGAGAGTGTCTGCTGAGACTCGCCTATCAAGGAAGGAACAGGAAGAGACCGCGGAATTTGAACGATGGACGCCGCGGAATTTGAACGATGGACGCCACAGCCGCAACTTCTTTACAGGTAATATTTACAATGTAAAATAGGGAACAGCGGGGCATCGGCTTATACTCGAGTCAGTAAGGTTTCCCAGTTTTTTGGCAACATTATGTACCTCGGCTTATACTCGAGTCCGCTTATACTCGAGTATATACGGTATGTGGTGGTCTCTGGAGGAGAAAGTATGATACAGGAATACCTGGCGGCAGGTAAGAGGTGCCTTGGAGGAGAGATCCTTGAGTGCAAATAGAGCTGCTTAACATATTTAAGGGGTCATGCAGATTGTAGTGTCCAAAGGGGGAGCATGTGAACACTGACACTGAAAATTGCACTTTATTTTAAATTGAAGATAATTACATTGTGTAGGTAAACATCACATTTATTAACAAACAAAAAAGGGGGTGTATTATTGCACCCCATCTACAAATATATATTTTAATTTTTTAGGTTTTCCAGTTAGTTGGATGTTACCACTCTTGTATTTCAGCACGTAAGCTAGAGCATATAACTAAGATCTATTTTTTTTTTTCCCCAGGAACTCTGCTTTAATATTCAAGTATTTCAGAAAACAGAACTTGCATCACTGACGAGTTCTATTGATAGTTAAAGAACTCGAGCACTAGCAGAGGTTAGAATCTAACCTTGCCCCATAACATAACAATTGTACACAACCTAAATTACTGGTGTGCTTTTAAGTGCTAGGTAAATATGCAGAAATTTTACTTTTTTTTTTTTTTTTTACTTCTGAAGTGACTTTCTTTACCTCCTATAAAATCCAAAAAAGTGAAACTAAAACTCCAATGGTTTTTGTTTGTTTTACGGTGATGTTCTGCCCATATAATGTAAGGGAAGTGGAAACATACCTGTCCTTCATGAGTGTCAAGTACTGACGTTGGTAAAAGTGTTGAATTTTTTTCTCATCCATTGAGGGACACAGGAATCCATTCACCTTTTAGGTT
Organism: Rana muscosa; assembly: GCA_029206835.1. NCBI lineage: Eukaryota > Metazoa > Chordata > Amphibia > Anura > Ranidae > Rana > Rana muscosa. Next base: position 970,391,617 of record CM055117.1, read on the forward strand.
ATACTGCCACCTACAATAGGATTGGATGCTGGCAAACAAAAAAAACTGTAGGTCAGCCCAGGATAACCCCTTGTATTACCAGCATGCCTCAGCTTTTTTCTTGTGTCCTAAGAGGAGATATGCACCTTTTCTTCAGCTCTGCTGTGTAAAAGACTAAGCTATTTCTCTTTCGTTCATGGACGGACACAGCCTTAATCTTGACAAAGTGGGTATTAGCCTTCCTTCAGGGTGACTAGGCAGAAACTTATAGAAAGTGTTAAACACACCATACAGTCCCGCCCAGGGGGCAGTCCCTCTGGGTATAACCCCTCTCTCTGCAACTCGCAGATCAGTTTTTTTCTGCCTAGCTAAGGAGAAGACATGGCTCCCTTCAGGCCCATAGGCCTGGACATTTATTTCAAATTGAAATTTTATATTTATTATAATTTTTTTTTGTTCCTGTGATCTTCGATCAACTGCCGACTGGGTGACAGGCTGGATCCCAGATCCTTGTAGTCTCCCCAGTTTCGACCATCAAGCGTGTGCCGACCGTAGCTACACGCTAGGTCATCCACGACATGCCCATCGCTCTACGGGTGGCTGCGAGCTATACGCTCCAGGGCATGCATATGACTGGTCTATAGGGCCGAGTCGCAGCAGCCGGGCCGACAGTCACCTCCGTCACCATGCGGAAGGTGGTCTGTCTGGGATGCTTCCAGCACAATCCACGCAGGAAGGGTAAGTAGTAATCCCCTGCTTCAGCAGGAAGACATAGCTGGGCATTCCTGGAGAAGTGAGTAAGGGGTTCTATCCTTCCTTTCCTCCCTCCCTCCTCCCTAGGTTCTCTGAGCTGGCTGCTGGGGAGGGGGTTCACCTGGGGGGGGCTTCACCTGTGGGGAACCGTGCATGTACATACACCAAGTAGGATTTTATGAGCTGCATGAAAAAGTTTGCTTAGCTGTGTGTTGTGCTCCATGCTGTCGGCGACCATTTTGCTTGTGTTCCATGCTGTGTTAGGCTTCTATCTGCTGGCGGCCATGTTCTTGTGGTCCGCACTGTGTTTGGCCCCTAGCTGCCGCTCGGCGGTAATTTTTTCTTGTGATCCAGGCTGTGTTTGGCTCTATCTGCGTTCAGCGGCCATGTTCTTGTGGTCCGCGCTGTGTTTGGCCTTTATCTGCCGCTCGGCGCCCATTTTTCTTGTGATCCAGGCTGTGTTTGTCTCTATCTACTCTCGGCGGCCATGTTTTTGTGGTTCGCGCTGTGTGGGCCCCTAGCTGCCGCTCGGCGGCCATTAATTTCCTGTGATCCAGGTGGTGTTTGGCCATCTGCGCTCGGCGGCCATGTTTTTGTGGTCCGTGCTGTATGGCCTCTCCTGACACTCGGCAGCCATGTTCTTGTGGCTCGCCGCGTGTTTGGCCTCTATTTGCCGCTCGGCGGCCATCTTCCTGCCAATTAGACAGCATTTAAAATAGCAAACCTACAGATACACGCTGCAGAGTGGTCAGACTGTATAGCTGACAAGGAAGCAGCTCTACTAGGAAGCGGACCGCAGCCATACTACTGTTACAGGGTGGTGAGTCCTCTGGGGGGGGGGACCCCTCGCCTCTGCCGCAGCTAGAAGGGTGGGTGGTTGTACCTTGCCTGGGAGTCTCTGTGGGTGTCAGGCGCGTGGGTCAGCATGGCGTCAGAAGCTGACGCCTTTTCCCCTGAAACACCTGAGCTAGCAATTGATGCCCCTGCACCTGATATATCGGACTCTATGTCGGCAATCCTAGATGCTTTTGTTGCCAAGGTGGAAGCAGCGCGTGGGAACACGGGGGCTAGAAAGCGCCCCCTCCCCCCGCCATCTTCTGGGGACAACTCAGATGCAGAACAGGGTCTAGCTACGGCTTATGGCCCTGGCTCTGATGTATCTCAGGATGCGGACCGAGATCGGACGGACAGTGAGGAAGACTCCGGATCCGGGTCAGCACGCGATAGGGCTCTGGTAAGTGACCTTATCACCGCAGTGCGAGATACTCTAAAAATAGAGGGGTCTACAGAAGCGTCCCTTTTGGTTTCCGTAAAGCAACCCGCAATGATAAGGTGTTCCCTTGTGTGTCTTATTTAGACAAGCTTTTATACAAGGAGTGGGACAAACCACAGAAGTTTTTTTCAGTCCCCAAAAAATTTGCCGGTGCGTTACCCTCTTGAAGAGTTTTTTAAAAAAATGGACCTCGCCCCCGATAGTGGACCCTCATGTGTCCAGACTAAACAAGCTAACCACCATTCCGATGGAAGGGGCTCCTGCCTTCAAGGACCCTGCCGACAAGAAGGCTGAGGCGGTCACCCGCAACCTGTACACGGTAGTGGGTTCAGCTGTGTGCCCAACGATAGTTGGGGTCCTGGTGTCTGACACTCACTGAATGGGCAAAGATGCTGCACAATGGGTAAGAAGCATGTCAGGCTTCCACGGACGAGGTAGCTCTAGCTGAACAACTGGTACAGGGCCTAAAATTTGTTTGCGGTGGTGTTACGCCGTCTACTTTGTTTAAAAAATTGGTCTGCAGACCAATCTTCCAAGAAGGTCCTGATGGATTTGCCCTTTAAGGGCGACAGACTTTTTGGAGCTTCCCTGGATGACATTATTAAAGATGCCACAGGAGGTAAGAGCACTCTGCTCCCACAATCCAAAAAGGGGAAGGAGCCACGCCGTAGGCAAGGGCCATTCTTCACCGCGCACAAGCGTTTTTTCGTCTGCCCAGTGCGGCAGGTAAAAGACCTCAGGCCAATAAAGCGCCTGCTCAGGGACAGAGACGTCCCTGGTTTCGCAAACCTGTAAACAAATCTATGTCCGCATGAAGGTCTGCCCCCACCCATCTCTCAGGTGGGGGGACGTCTTTGCGACCCGGTGGACATCTCAGGTCCCCAACCGGTGGGTTTGCAAAGTAGTTTCCTCAGGGTACAAGATAGAATTTCTATCTTGCCTGCCAAACAGATTTTTCCCCTCCAGCTACAGCCGACTCGTCGGGAAGCCCTACATGTGGCAGTTCAAGACCTGCTGAAACGCGGGGTGGTTATTCCTGTCCCAGTACAGGAACGGTTTCAGGGATTTTACTCAAATCTGTTCATAGTACCAAAGGAGGGCGTTCGTCCAATCCTAGCCCTCAGGGCCCTCCATTGCTTTGTGAAGGTACAAGGATTCCGGATGGAATCGGTTCGCTCTGTCGTCACTGCCCTCCAGCCGGGGGACTTTTTGGCATCCTTGGACATCGAGGACGCCTATTTGCATGTCCCCATATGCACCAGGCATCAGAGGTCTGTGTTTTGCGGTCGGGGAAGACCACTATCAATTTGTGGCTCTCCCCTTTGGCCTGGCATCGGCACCAAGGTGCTTGCCCCGATTCTGGCCCTACTAAGACAGCTTGGCATTGCTATCGTGGGCTACTTGGACGATCTTCTTCTAAGGGCCACTTCAAGCTCAGAATTAGAGGTGAGCGTGTCTATAACCTGTTAAACCCTCCGGCACTTTGGTTGGGTGCTGAACATTCAGAATTCAGTAATGGTAACGACTCAATGCCTAGTGTATCTGGGGTTGATTCTGGACTCGTCACAGGCAAAAGTTTTTCTCCCTGTAGAAAAGGTGCAGACCCTTCAGGCTGCGGTGCGGCAGTTCACACGCGAGTGTTACAGAAGGAAATTCTGTCCAGATGGGACAAGTGCCCATCATCCCTGGATTATCAAATCCAGGTGAGCCACCTAGTCAGGACCTCCCTAGTTTGGTGGCTGACATCACCGGCACTTCTGTCCGGGAAGTCGTTCCTTCCCTTTCACTGGATGGTAATCACGACGGACGCCAGCCTTACCGGTTGGGGGGGAGCCTGAGCGGTTCAGTCGACCCAGGGTCGCTGGTCTCCGGAGGAATCCCACTTGCCAATCAATGTCCTGGAACTTCGGGCGATCTGGCTTTGCCTCTCCACATGGTCTCAGAGGCTACAGGGGCGTCCAGTCAGGATCCAGTCGGACAACGCCACAGCGGTGGCGTATGTCAACCATCAAGGAGGAAGAAGAAGCTCAGCTGCAGCATCGGAGGTCGCTCACATCCTAAGGTGGGCAGAAAGGAGCATATCGGCCCTATACATTCCGGGCGTGGAAAACTGGCAGGCGGACTACCTGAGTCGCCAGATGCTGGACCAAGGAGAATGGTCTCTACACCCGAATGTGTTTCAGCTCCTTTGCCAAAAATGGGGCACGCCAAACGTAGATCTCCTGGCGTCCCGACACAATCGGAAGGTATTGAGGTTTGTGGCTAGGTCAAGAGACCCATGGGCAGACGCGACAGATGTGTTAGTGGCACCGTGGATTCAGTACCGGCTAATCTATGCCTTCCCTCCTCTGAGGCTCCTTCCTCATCTGTTTCGCAGAGGGGATCCCAATGATCCTAATTGCGCCGGATTGGCCTCGGCGCCCTTGGTACGCCGACCTAGTGCGTCTAGTAGCAGATGTCCCTTGGCATCTACCGCTGAGAGAGGACCTGCTGTCGCAAGGTCCCATAATTCATCCTGCTTTACAGTCGCTGGCTTTAACGGCATGGCTATTTAAAGCCAGGTGCTAAGAGACCGGGGCCTGACGGATTCTGTGATTCCTACCATGAGGAAGGCTAGGAAGTTATCCTCTAGGAAGATTTACCATCACACTTGGAAGGCCCACATAGCCTTTTGTGAGGAAATGAGGTGGAATCTGCTGACTTATTTGGTTTCCAGAGTCCTGCTATTCTTACAGCGCGGGGTGGACCAAAAGCTTGCTTTAAGTACGATTAAGAGGCAGATATCTGCCCTGGCTGTACTTTTTCAGCGACCCCTGGCGGTTCACTCTTTTGGTGAGTACATTTGTGCAGGGAGTTCGGCATGTGGCCTCTCCGGTCCGTCCCCCACTACCTCCGTGGGACTTGAATATGGTCCTCTCTGTGCTTCAGAAGCCACCGTTTGAGAACATTAGGGAAATTCCCTTGTTGACACTTTCTCAGAAAGTGGTCTTTTTGGTGGCTGTTGCGTCAGTTAGACAGGTTTCTGAGCTGGCAGCCTTGTCATGCAAGGCTCCTTATCTGATCTTCCACAATGATAAGGGGGTGCTGCGTCTGCAGCCTTTTTTCTACCTAAGGTCGTTTCGGCCTTTCATCTCAATGAGGACATTGTACTTCCATCCTTGTGTCCTCGGCCGTCGCATCCTAAACAGCCAGCGTTGCATTCCTTGGACGTTGTCTGAGCTCTGAGAGTATACTTATCTGCTACTGCTCCGTTCCAGAGGTCAGACTCACTGTTTGTTTCGGTGGCTGGTCCTAAGAAGGGACTAGCGGTCTCGTCGGACACCATCTGAAGGTGGATCCGACAGATAGAAATTCAGGCTTACGCCATAAAGGGTCGGGCCCCCCCTTTTTCTGTCACGGTGCATTCGACCAGGGCAATAGGTGCCTCTTGGGCTTTCCGCCATCAAGCGGCTGTTTCCCAGGTGTGTAAGGTGGCGACCTGGTCGTCTGTTCACACTTTCACTAAATTCTACAAGGTTGATGTGAGTGCATCTTCGGATGCTTCTTTCGGCCGCAAAGTTTTGCAGGTGGCTGTTTTAGAGTTGCAACTCCTGGGTTGAGGAGCTCTGTTTTGTTTTGGGGTGAAGTTTAATTTTATGCTGTTCCCACCGCTCGTTTTTGACACTGCTTTGGGACGTCCCACTTTGTCAAGATTAAGGCTGTGTCCGTCCATGAACGAAAGAGAAAATAGGATTTTCATACTCGCCGTAAAATCATTTTCTCTGCGTTCATGGACGGACACAGCACCCACCCCTCCTTTTTATGTTTGTACTGCTTTTGACAAACTGATCTGCGAGATGCAGAGAGAGGGGTTATACCCAGAGGGACCCCCCTGGGTGGGACTGTATGGTGTGTGTGATGTGTTTAACACTTTCTATAAGTGTCTGCTTAGTTACTCCTGAAGGAAGGCTAATACCCACTTTGTCAAGATTAAGGCTGTGTCCGTCCATGAACTCAGAGAAAAGGATTTTACGGTGAGTATAAAAATGGTTGAGCTCCTGCACCTATTCTCTGAGAAAGAAAAGCCCTGTATAAATGTATATAGTCTTACAGATACAACCGGCCCTTTGAGAGCAACCATAATGCTTTTTGTCAGTCCTGTTTGATCCCCTTAGAAGTGTACCAGTTTCTCAATCTACCATTTTTAGGTAGCTCTTAAGGTCTGGGATCTGCCATTTCCTGTCAAGGTGCACTATGCTAGATCTTTGAGTGCGTCTTGACTTTTCAGCATCAAACTACTTTTTCCTGGATTTGCTAATATGCATTCTTGTCATCTGTTCACACATTCTCAAAGTTCTACTGGGTGGATTTTTAAGGCCTCAACCAGTGTCAGTTTGGTGTGTAATGTCCTTCAGGCAGTTTTTTGAGCTGCAGGCAGTCACCAGTTATCTGTTGTTTTCTTGGACCCTTCCACGTTTTCTGGGTTGCCCACCTCTCGAGTTGGACTGCTTTTGACTATCCGGAAGGAGAATGTCTTTCTATGCCCCTCAATGAATGACAGAGGAATCAGGATTTTTGTGATCACAGTAAAATAGTTTTGTTGGTGTCTTTTGAGGAACACCTTTAGTTTTTGATCTTGCTCTTTGAGCTGCTTGCCAAAAGCTGATGAATGCTAGTAGTAGTAGGGATTACCCTGAGCTAGCCTACAGTGTATGCTTTGCCAATGTTGATTTCTCCTGTAGGCGGATTATACTACTACCCACAGGTAAACTATTGGTTGATCGGAAACTCCGTGGACCCCAAGAAAAGGATTTTTACGGTGAGCACAAAAAATCCTATTTTTCACAGCACAACATTCTTTATTATCAGGGTACAAAAAGAATGTTTTTTTTTTTTGTTTGTTTGTTTTTTAAATACCTGTGTAATAAGCTTTTTAAAAGTATGAAAAATTTATTTATAAGCAATGACAATGCAAAATGAATGAAAAAGATTATCTGTGGCTTAACTTTGGTGTTAGAGCTGCATTTTTTTGTTTGTTTTTTAATATAGGAAGTGAATTTCTATAAGTAATTAAAACTGCTGAGCTGCCTTTGTATGTATTTCTGTGCCAACTGGAATTTAACATAATGAATTATAGTAAAAAGATGACTTTTTTGTTTAATGGAAAGATTTTAGAATTCTATGGTCTTTCAGTTTGAGAAATGTAATTTTTGAAATATTTTTATTAATCAACCAGTATTTTACTGTAGTCCCTCCTTCAGCTAAGTGTCTACTGGCAAACTGCTAAATACACATTAGAAATGCATATATTGGTGCTGTTTTATCTTCGAAACGCTGTGTACAAAAAGTCCTCAAGTTACATACATCGGACTTACGTCTCATACTTACAAACAGGAGACGACAGGAAGTGAGGGAAAATCTACCCCTAGGAAGTGAAATAAAATCTTGTAAGAGTTATCATGGGCAAAAAGGTGTCTTCACTGAAGCTTTATCACTAATCCTTGTTTCCACAACAACCCAAAATTTTCTAAATCCAATTGTCACAGGGACAGAAAGTGAGGTGAAATCTTCTGAACAGGACAGCAAAACAAACGTTACAGGGGTGTTAACCCTTCCCCATGCTATCCAAAACGTAAAAATACTTGGAGTTACACTTAACAAAAAAAAATTACCTGTTCCAACTTGCATACAAATTCAACTTAAGGACAAACCTACAGAACCTTGTTTGTAGCACGGGGGACTGCCTGCAATTCTCTCGTCCTATGATCCAGATACTTTTTACCAGGCAGCAAAACCATGTCTTGAACCTTGTTTTCATATACAATACCTGGACAGGCCCCCAGCCTGCTGATTGGACCAAGGAGAAGTAACGCACGGATGAAGCCTTCCTTCTGCTTCAGTCAAAAATGTTCTCTGTCAGCATATGAACAATGCTGCGTTCCCTTACTGCCCACAATTTGTATGCAAATGTTTATGAAACCTGTCTTTTCAGTAGACAAATATGCCAAAATCAGTGTATACAAACACAATATAATATAAAATGTCCATTCTATTTAAAAACTGGCTGATTGAGATTAAAATGGTGTGATTTACATGATTGCCACGACTAACATCCATGCCTGGGGTTCTTCTTTCAGTCTACCAAACCATGTAAATGCTAAAATGTGTAAGCATCCCACTGCTAGTTACCCAGGGATCTGTAGGAGAGTCCTAGGTGTAGTCTTTTGTAGAGGGAATAAAATAGAAATTCCATTTTGCTGTAGCAATTAGAGAACACTGATCTGATGAGAAATATGTTCCACGCAAAAGTTATGTTTATTTAAATAATAGAGCAAATATTGCATTAGAAAACCATCTTCAAGGTAAATGTTTGAAGTGTTTTAAAAGCTTCCTCGCATTGCAGATTATTGAACAATCACAAAGGCTGCTACCAGACACCAGTAGTGTCTCTTATGGAAATTAAGACCTTCTGGGTTTATGAAAATGTTCACATTTTATCGTTACTTGGATGTGGAACAATTTATGCGCTTGACCCTTTCTTCAATCCTGGCACTGGAAATACTGTCCTTTCCAAGTGTGATCTTTTACTTCCATCAAACATTTTACACTGTGTAAATGCCGCTTACACTGTATACATGTTGAATATTTAAAGACCCTGTCAGGTCTCTAGCACCATCAGCAACAGAAATAGCATCTTTCTCCTGCAATAATAGCGGTAGTACATGCACCTCACAGGCTTCCTTCTGTTGCAGCACTGCAGCCTCTGTATCTTTTCTCAGCATTTGACACTAGCAACAGATGTTGGGAATTTGTGTCCTCTGACATGCATTTTGTTTCCTTCCTCTGATCTCCAACTCACTACTGCATTTAGGAGTGATGTAGGGGTCAGGATTTGAAACCATAGAAAAATGGTGTTTGAATGCCTTAGAAGTTGACAGTAGCAGAAGGCAGGTAGAGGACAGAGAGGCGAGCATACTACCCTTTCAACTGCAAGAGTGCCAAAGGCATTTTAGAGTCTTGACAAAATCTATTTAAGGCAAATCCATAACCAAAGTATCAGCTGCAAAGTGGTTGTAAACCCTTACCTATACCCAATGAAGTACCTGGCCTTGGGTGATGCAGAGGTGAAAAATCCATCTACATAAGTTGTGCCTGTTAATTTGCAGCCATTTGTTATGTGCAGCCTTGTAAAACTCACAGATGAAATTGAATCGTCATTGTACGTCGGCCGCGATGTCTGCCGGCCACCCGTGATCACTCCTCAGTCAGAACGGGGATCTGTCAATGTAAACAGACAGATTCCCATTCTGACAGGGGAGTAGAGAGAGGTCTGCTGTTCCTAGTGATCAGGAACAGCGATCGCTCATTCTCTCCTCCTCTAGTCGGTACACTGCCCTCACAGTTAGAAACACTTCCCTAGGGAACACTTAACCCTTTGATCACTCCCTAGTGTTAACCTCTTTCCTGTCAGTGACATTTATACAGTAATCAGTGGCTATTTTTTTTAGCTCTGATCGCTGTATAAATGTCAGTGGTCCCAAAAAAGTGTCCGATCTGTCCGCTGCAATGTTGCAGTCCTGTTCAAAATCGCAGATTGCCACCATTACTAGTAAAAAATAAATGCCATAAATCTATCCCCTATTTTGTAGACGCTATAACTTTTGCGCAAACCAATCAAAATATGCTTACTGCGATTTTTTTTTATTCTTATTATTTTATTACCAAAAACAATATGTAGAAGAATACATAATGGCCTAAACTGAAGAAATTATTTTTTTGGGGGATATTTATTATAGTAAAAAAAAATAGTTTTTTTTTTTTTCAAAAATTGTTGTCATAAGGGGGTGGGGCCTATATAAGTCGTTGCGCTCCGCGCACACGGCATTATAGCGGCAGAGAGTGACGAGGCAACATCGGGCGGAGAGAAGAGGGAAGAAGACGACGATTAAGACTGGGCCCCCGCTAGCAAAAGAGTTGGAAGAAGATAGCGGAGGTGCCCAGCAGAAAGCACCGGAGAGCTGGAGAAGAGGCCGGAGAGTCGGTAGAAGACCCCCGAAGTCGGTAGAAGACCACCGGAGCTGCCTAATAAATTACTTTAAAAAGCTGTCTAGTGTGTTTTTTTTATTGACACTTTCCCCCCAGGTGAATGGGTAGGGGTACGATGTACCCCATACTCATTCACATAGGGTGGAGGGCTGGGATCTGGGGGCCCCCTTATTAAAGGGGGCTCCCAGATTCCGATAAGCCCCCCGACAACCAATGGCCAGGGTTGTCGGGAAGAGGCCCTTGTCTCCATCAACATGGGGGCAGGGTGCTTTGGGGTGGAGGGCCGCAGGGCACCCCCCTGCCCCAAAGCACCCATCCCCCCATGTTGAGGGCATACGGCTCAGGAGTGGGGGCCCCCGCTCGCTCGTCCCCACCCCCTTTACTGACCGGCCGGGCTGCGTGCTCGGATAAGGGTCTGGTATGGATCCTGGGGGGGAACACCCACGCAATTTTTTTTTTTCTGGTGTGGGGGTTCCCCCTCAAGATCCAGACCGAAGGGTCTGGTATCATCCTGGGGGGGAACCTCACGCAATTTTTTTTTTTTTTCGCGGGGTTCCCCTTCAAGATTCTCCGCACACGAGTCGCCCCGCAAGTCGGATCATCTTGATCCGACTTCTGGTGCGACCTCTATTCAAATCAATAGGGAACCATTCATTTTGAATAGAGAAAGAAAAACGCAGCTGAAAGATAGCGCGGGGAAACGTGCATTGAATTCAATGCAAAACGCAGAAATAATCGCGTTTAAAAACGCCGCTTTTTTCCTGGCGTCTGTACTAGCTTTACAGCCCGGTTTTTAAAATGTCTGTGGGCATGAGGCCTTAGAAGGCAGGCTCTGTGACACAGCCGTGCCTACCTTCAGGGCATAGTGAATACGTGTCCCAGAATTCAAGGACTTAAATAAGCAGTATGCTTCACAAAATAAGTTGAATAACCTCAAGATCATTCAGAAGGACAGTAGGCTACAAATAACCGAAATACAACCCTAATTCCAAAAAAACTTGGGACGCTGTGTAAACTACATACTAACAGAATGCAATGATTTTCAAATCTCATCAACCCGTATTTCACTCATAATAGAAAACACATCAAATGTTTAAACTGAGACAATGTACTGTCTTAAGACAAAAATAAGGTAGTTTTGAAATTGATGGCAGCAACACATCTCCGAAAAGTTGGGACAGGGCAACAAAAAACTGTCAGACCCCTTTCACACTGGGGCGCTCTGCAGACACTATAACGCTAAAAATAGCGTCTGCAAAGCACCCTGAAACAGCTGCTGCTGTCTCTCGAGTGTGAAAGCCCTGAGGGCTTTCACACTGGAGCGGTGTGCTAGCAGGACGGTAAAAAAAACTCCAGCCCTAGCAGCATCTTTGGAGCGGTATGTATACCGCTCCTGCCCATTGAAATCAATGGGGCACCGCGGCTATACCGCCAGCAAAGCGCCTCTGCAGAGGCACTTTGCGGTGGTTTTAACCCTTTCTCGGCCGCTAGCGGGGATAAAAGCGCCCCGCTAGCGGCCGAATAGCGCAGCGAAATTGACGGTAAAGCGCCACTAAAAATAGCGGCACTTTACTGCCGACGTTCTCACCTCCCCAGTGTGAAAGGGGCCTCAAAGTACAGTCCTAATTCCAAATAATTTGGGACATGGCCATGTTTACAATGGTGTAGCAGCATCCCCTCTTCTTTTAACAACACTGTGTAAACACCTGAGAACTGAGACCAGTTGCTGGAGTTTTGAAAGAGGAATGTTGTTCCATTCTTGCTTGGGCATATGTTGCTCTAAAACCTGGATATATCTTTCAGCATTGATGGTGCCTTTCCAGATGTTGCGCTAAAAAAAAAAGCTCACGAAAATCTATTTCTATTAAAATCAATGAATACTTTCACACTTGGGCGGGGCAGTGAAAAAACTCCTGCAAGCAGCATCTTTGGAGCGCTAAAATAAGTGCCTCAAGAGCACCCCTCTCCATGGAATTGAATGGGAAGCGCCTCAAAATAGTTCTTTTGAGTTGCGTGACCTTCCAAAAAAGCGCACCACTAATGCCTCAAAACCAGTGTGAAAGGGGCCCAATTAGTCAGGAGGACCCAGCACCCATCGATGCCAAAAAGAATGTAAAATTTTGATTTTTCAACCACAGAACAGCTGAGGAACATTATTCTGAATTTGTTAAAAACATTTTTAGTAGCAGCTTTTCCCAGATTGGTGATCCTCTGCCCATCTTTAGTTCTGAAACACACTGGCTCTCTAAGATGCTCTTTTTATTCCCAGTTATGTTACTGACCTGTTGCCAATTATCCTAATTAGTTGCAAAATGTTCTTCCAGCTTTTTCTTGTTGGTACCACTTTGCTACCCTGTCCCATTTTTTTTTTCTTTAGAGGTTTTGCTGCCATAAAGTTTCTATTCCCCCACCCCCCCCCCCCCCTTAAAATGATAAATCTTCTGTTTTAAACATTGTTTTCTAGTGTGAATAAAATATAAAATATAATCTCATAATTTACAAATTATGAGATCTACAAATCATTGCATTCAGTTTTTTTGTAATTTTACACAGCATTCCAACTGTTTTGCAATTGAGGATGTACAATGAAGAAATATATGATTTTAATGTTTGATCATAAATACACTTAAACAGTTTGAAGCTGCATTTACATAAATTTTTGTCTTATAAATTTGTATTTCCTTATCATACAGGATAGAGGCTCCTTTAAGTCATCACATGCATCTACATTCAGGTAATTGGACACTGCCAAAAGAGCCCACAGGTCACCCCCCATCTAACCACTCCCAGATAGCCTTAGTTTTTTTGCTAGTGTTCCTAGGTGATGGGTTTCTCTTTGAGAGTAGTCTGCTTTCTTCTATGGAGTATTTTCTCCCTCTCTGGATGATTTCTTTCCTCTTTGACACCTGCAGATTCTGAGTTACAGCAGCCTACAGGTGCTTGCACAAAGGCATCCCCCCTGCTGCTCCACCACTATGGAATCACAAGGACCCCTCTGGGGCCATTTTATTCACAGACATGGCAGACCATAAGCACAATAAGGGGTCCAGCAAGCTCATCTTTTAGTTCCCTTGAGGGTTATAGTACATCCATGCAGAGCCTTAGTGCTATCACCTTGATGGCTGCCCCCATTTTGACTCATCCTTCCTTTTTAGAGTGGATTTTCTTAAGACCCTACATAGCAAGGGTCACAGCCATTGCACCTTCAACTTCTCCCCCTGAGTTGGTTACAATGCAAGGGGAGGTTTCTGCTGAAAGATTCCTCACCTTCTGAAGTGTCAGATCAGGAGGATACCACTGCTACAGCTATTTCTCTCAAAGCGCTAATAAACTTGGTAAGAAAAATCCCCTGCAAGCATCATACCGCTATGTATTACATTTCCACACACAGCAGTACACGCTAGAGCAGGGATAGGCAACCCCGGCACTCTAGCTGCTGTAGAACTACAAGTCCCAAGATGCACTGCAAGACTGACTGCCACAGGCATGAAGATTGGGATTTGTAGTTTCAGCACAGCTGGAGTACCAAGGTTGCCTACCCCTGCTCTAGAGCATCATCTCAGCTTTATTATTGTTTGTGCAGTTTAGGGCTGCAACTAACGATTATTTTCATAATCAATTACTTGGCCAATTATTGCTTCGATTAATCTGATAAAAAAAAATAGCTGTGCATAATTTAGTTAATATGTAAAAAAGGGAATTTATTCTTAAATATCTATATGCAGTGGTAAATATAAATAACCAACTACTGTATATGGTTAGGGAGCAAAATCTCTAATCCACTGAGAATAACAGACAGAAGATATATACTGTATATACTATTGGAGGTTGAATCTGGTAAATATCATCAGACTCGGATCAAATTTTTTATTTAAAAAAAATTAAAGACTGTTTTGCCGATTTTCAGACAAAACTGTAATATATTATATGCTGGCCATACAAAAACAATTTATTCTTCAAAAGAAATGACATTTTAAGAACGTTTGTTCGATTTTCTAATCGTTAGTAGGGTCAAATCGACGTTCTTTTCGACCACAGTGATGGGAAAATTCGAATGAGCAGAACTTCTTGGTCAAAGGAATTTTCAGACAGTATGTGTTTTTTTGTTCAGAAATTACATTCATTCTAAAACTCAATGTTAAAAGGAAGTGAAATTTTCAAATGACATTCTTTCATTCCGCGAATGTACAACGATTTTTCAAATGAATATTCTTGTCCGAAAATCGATACATGTATGGCCAGCATAAGGCTCGGTTCACACCTATGCAGTTTGCTTTTGATCCGTTACTACAGTGCTTTTTGCTGTGTGGTTTGCATTTTTGCTCATGCGATTTTGCGTCTTGTATGCTTATTTTGGCCAATTTTTTGTTGGGCAGATTAAAAAAATGCAAATTGCTACAAAAACGCACTGGATGCATTTCTGTAGCTTCTCCATTGAAATCTATTAAATCTACTAAAAGTCCTTGACCCTTTCCAAAAACACAGCGGCTGAAAAAAGCATAGATGTGAACGTGTCCCATAGGAACCCTTGTTAAATGAACTGTAGTGTGTTTCTGCAAAAGCACCATAAAACACATAGGAGCGAACCAGGCCCAAGACGCTTAGTAGCAGCAGCATGCTTTTTTTTTGTATCACCTGTCATAATGGGGTTTAAAAAACTAAAATGAGCCCTTTATAGTACAAAAAAGAGCAGATAATCGCTACTATAAGATATTAATTTATACTGTGAAACAGTGAAAGTAATATAATAATAAAATGTGTGTATATATATATATATATATATATATATATATAATTAGAGGTGCACCGAAATTTCGGCCAAAAACTGTTTTCTCATTCGTTCGTTGACAGACACAGCCTTCTTATTCAGAACCATAGGGTTATATCGCCTCTATTAGGAATAGGACTAGGCAGAACAAAACAAAAAACACACGAACCCCTGGCTACGCCCATAAGCTGTCCTTAGTCTATAACCCCTTCCCTGCTCTAGGTATTCAGTTTTTTTCTGCCTAGTCAGGAGTAAGGACCTGGTTCCCTGCTAGGATCCCTAGTCCTAGGAATTTAAGTTTTTTTCTCTTTTTCCTGGATTTTTTTCCGGTGAGATCTATAATCTGCCAGGCTGGGCGACGGACTGGATATTATAGATCCAGAGGGTCCCCCCAGTCTGGCCAGAGAGCGCGTGCAGACCTCAGCTACGCGCTAGGTCGGCCGCGACAAGCCCCTCTTGGACTGGGGCGGCCGGCATGCAGGCTAGCCGCCTTGCAGGGGCACATATGACCAGGCTACTGCCGTCTGAGTCACAGTGTCACCGTGGCCGACAGCCCCCCACTTCGGTGGCGAGGAGGATCTGTCTGGGAGCGTTACCCGCACACTTCGCTGGAGCGGTAAGTAGGGGGCCCCCTGCCTCTCCTTCCCTGTTGGGGTGGGGGGCGCGTGTACTCCCTGGGGTGGTCGGTCCCTCCGGGGTTCTCCTCCATCCCACCCCCCCCTCCTTTCCCTCCCGGATGAGGCCCAGGCTTTTGGCCTAAGGGCTTTGTGGACACACTGTCCTGTCCCCCCTTCCACCCTTGGGTTTGCTACCGGGGGGTATCCCATGGGCCCACCAGCTGCGTTTGGGGGCCCGGGAGGTGAGTGACTGGATATCCACGTTTGGGCGCTGGGGGGTGACCCCACATTGTCCGTTTGAGGTTCGTGGCCCGCGCACTTGCGGAGTGCTGCAAAAATTTTAGGCCGCGGCTCTGCGGCCTACTGCCCGGGTACCTGGTGAGAGGCCCCAGGGCCGGCTGCTTCCAAAATTTAGGCCGCGGCTTTGCCAGGTGCCGCATGGGGGGCCCCAGGGCCAGCTGCGGAGGCTGTCGCATCCATAATTTAGGCCACGGCTTTGCGGCCTACAGATAGATGGTCCGGTCTGGTCCCCCCGCACGTGGCAGCCAGCCAAGAATTTAGGCCGCGGCCTACCGGCCGGGTACCACGTGTGGGGCCCCGGGGCCGGCCAAGCCGCTTCTGTAATTTGGGCCGCGGCTTGCAGCCTACAGACGGATCGGTCCGGTCCCCCCCCCTGTGCGGTTTTGCGGCCTGCTGGGCCATGGCTTCTGCAGCCTGCAGAGCCTGGTGGCCACCTACTCGTGGTTGGTGGTTCCTGTGAGGAGCCTTGCTCGGTGCCCCTGTGGGGGGCCACGGTCTGTCCCCTGTGAGGGGCCCCCGGGTCGGTGTCCCCTGTGAGGGGCCCCCGGGTCTGTGCCCCCTGTGATGAGCCCCCGGGTCTGTGTCCCCTGTGAGGGGGGCCCCCGGGTCTGTGTCCATGAGGACTGGGAGTGTCCGATGTGTCCTTTTGTGTTTCCAAGAACACTTGCTGTAAGGCAGGGTTTCTCAACTCCAGTCCTCAAGGCGCCCCAACAGGTCATGTTTTCAGGCTTTCCATTATTTTGCACAGGTGATTTGATCAGTTTCACTGCCTTGTAATTACCACAGCTGTTTCATCGGAGGGAAATCCTGAAAACACGACCTGTTGGGGCGCCTTGAGGACTGGAGTTGAGAAACACTGCTGTAAGGTACCCCTTTGGGGAGTACCTCCTTCAGTAGTGGATTGTTCCACCAGTAGTGGACCTGGAGGGGGAGCAGAATCCCCCTGTCTTTACTGCATTTGCGGACCTGTTGGTCCAGGTGCTGCAGTTGTCCGCTATGTCGCTTGGCCGCAGTTACCCTGGATGCTGAGCTCTCTGTTTCCTCAGTTGTTCTGGGGCATGTATTTTGGGGGGTGACCCTGAATGGCATCAGGTCGCGTCTTGATCATGTTCGGTTACGAGATAGTTTTCCGGCTGTGTTCCCCCAAAGAGTTTTTTCACCAGACTGCTGGCTGTTCTCCGTGGGGGGCTGTGCAAGCCCTGTTGCTGTATAGTGTGATGGTCCCGGTTCCTGTGCTGAGAATGGTATCTGGGGTTTTATTCAAACCTGTTCACAGTCTACAGGATGGAGGGCCTGGTACCTCAAGGACCTCAGGTCTTGGCCTGCCGTGTGGGGGTACAGTAGTTCAGGATGGAGGCCGTCCGCACAGCGGTGGCACTCCTTCATCGTGAGGACTTTATGACTTCTATCAACATCACGGATGCTACTTGCGCATTCTGTTATGTGCCCGACTCCAGCACTTCCTCCGTTTTCGCTGTAGGTACGGAGCATTATGAACATCTGGTGTTTCCCCTTTGGGTCTGGCCACCGCTTCTCGGGCGTTCACGAGGTGTTGACTCCGGATCTGGCGTGGTTATGTCGGTGGGGGTTTGTGATCCTGGGCTGCCTGGACGATCTTCTCCGACTCATCAATTACTCTGAGGAGCAACGTTGTTCTTGTACAAACGTTGACTGATTTCAGTTGGAGTCTATACTATTGGAGGTCTGCTTGGCCCTGCCTGATCGTTGGATTATCTGAGCCGGACCCGGGCTTCAGCTCTGGTCAGCGTGTTTCTTCTCCCGGACAATACTCCGGAAGTTGGCAGACTGCGTTTTTTTATTTTCTGTCTGGCAGGCTCCTCTGCGGATCTGCATGTGGGTGTTGGGTCCGATGGTATCAATTTTTTTGAGGCGATTCCATTTGCACGGTTCCATACAAGCTCCCTTCGGGGAGATCCTGGCATAATGGGACAAATACCCAAGGTTTCTGGACAATCGGATTCGGCTGAGTCTGGAAACCAGAGTTTCCCTAGCCTGGTGGCTTCGGTGGGGTAAAAAAAATTCTCCCCTTGTATTGAATGGGGTGACCACCAATGCCAGTCTGTCCAGGTGGGGAAAGGTCCTGAGACTGAGCTCTGCTCAGGTTCGTTGGACGTTAATGGAAGCCAGACTACCGAGTGAGATCCTGGAACTTCATGTGAACAGACTAGTTCTGGATTGTGGACAGATCGACTTCGGGGGCTCCGGTACAGATCCAGTCGGACAAGGCAATGGCGATGGCTTATGTCCATCGCCGGGGCGGGTCAAAATAGGCTGTTGCCAGTATCCTCCGGTGGGCAGAGCGTCTCGTTCCGGCCCTTTCGGGCATACGCTTTCCAGGAGTAGAATACTGTAAAACGGATACCTCAGTTGGTTAGGGTTGGACCACGGGGTGGGCCCTTCACTGGGCCATGTTTCATCGTATTTGGCTCCACAGGGGGCACGCCTGAGGTAGATCTGTTTGCGTCCTGGCTCAACAGGATGTTACCAAGGTTTTCTGGCAAGGTCACAGGATTTTCTGGCGGCTCTAGTGCCCCACGTTTGCTCTATGCCTTTCCTCCTCTCCAGCCTCTGCTGTGGCCTTTTGGCAGGATCACGGCTGCAGGGATTCCGGTCATTCTATTGGCTCCGAATGGGTCCCGGTGGTCTGGGTACCCCGCCCGGTCACCAACGTTCCTTGGTGACTGCCCCTCAGGTAGGACCTACTGTCCCACGGATTGTTCTTCCATCCTGTTTTAGATTTGCTGGTTATTAACCGGCTGTGATGGGCCAGGTGCTGCAGTTTCCAACACTGCTGATGGGGGGGATGAGAAGGAAGGGGCCTTGAGTACCATCAAGGCCCAGGGGTCAGCCTGGGTGGTCTTTTTCAGCGTCTCCTGGTCTCGCACTTCCTGGTGCGTGCCTTTTATTCCAGGGGATAGGTGGCTGTTTCCACCAGTGCGGTTTCTTCTACCGCTGTGGGATCTGAACTTGGTGATTTCGGTTTTCCAGAAGCCTCTCTATCTCTCTCTCCTAATATTTGGGAAATTCCACTACTTTGTCTTGGAAGGTGGTCTCTTGGTGGCTATCACCTGCTCACAGGGTGTCAAAAGGGTGGCGCTATCTTGTCGTTCACCTTATACAGGTTAAGGTGGTGCTTTGCCCCTTTTTTTGCAGAGTTCCGTCCTTGGATTTCCGTTTCAATAAGGACATTGTGTTGCCTTTCTTGTGTTCCTCGTCAGCACTTTCCAAGGAATTTGCCTGATCTGCCCTGAATGGGGTTTTTGCAGACGGGCCAAGAAAGGGGCTGTCTGTGTTTTTACTGCGACCCATCTCTGTCAGGGATCGGGTGCCTCCTTCCCTGTTACGGCGCATTCTTCTCGGGCGCTTTGTGCTTCTTGGACCTTCTGTCATCAGGCTTCTGTTGTGCAAGTTTGCAAGGCGACCTGTCGTCGGTGTACATTTTCACATGTCTACGAAGTGGATGGGGGGCATCTGCGGATGCCTCTTTTGGCCGCAAGTTTTTTTGCAGGCTGCTGTTTATAGGGTCTATTCCCTCTTGAAGGGGTAGCGTTCAGGTTGGGTTACAGCTGGTTCTGTATGAAGCTCTTGTTACCTGGATTGCTCTTTTGTTAGCCTTGGGAATTTTCGTTGTCCCACCCCTCATGTTTGGCACTGCTTTGGGACGTCCCTATGGTTCTGAATAAGAAGGCTGTGTCTGTCAATGAACGAATGAGAAAATAGGATTTTTTACTTACCGTAAAATCCATTTCTCTGAGTTCATTGACAGACACAGCACCCTCCCCTCTATGGAGTTTTTTGATACTTCTATTACTGCTTGCTACTAAACTGAATACCTAGAGCAGGGCGGGGGTTATATACTGACTAAGGACGGCCCATGGGTGTAGCCAGGGGTCCGTGTTTTTTTTTTTATTCTGCCTAGTCCTACTCCTAATAGAGGCAATATAACCCTATGGTTCTGAATAAGAAGGCTGTGTCTGTCAATGAACTCGGAGAAATGGGTTTTACGGTAAGTAAAAAATCCTATTTTTTCATTTGGCTGATAGCAAAAAACAGGCGATACTAGGGTTGCCAGGGGCCCCAGGGAGGATAACCCCCCCCCCCCGGGAGCCCATTAAAAGGCACAGGGTACAAAGGAAATGGTTTATTGAAAGATAAAACATACTCAGAACCAATCTAGCCAGAGTGGTAAATGTAAACAAAGGTAGAAGGGATTGATAGCCGTCTAATTTCATACCAGAGGGGCTGGGCTTGACCATAAAGGCTACAGAGGTGACAAGGAGGTCCCTATGGGATGGTGTGTATCTATAGAGTAAAGATAAATGCATTTTCATGTTAGGTGCTAAATAGACGTGTTCATAAAAGGAAATGTAGTCATGCATACACATATGTGTATATCCATATACACATATGCAGTACCTAAAGATATGCAGTAGCCATGAGTGTATCGGAGTTGAAGATGCAGATAATAGCTAGATTCAGGATGGTATTATTCAGAACAGCCTAAGATCAACACCTATAGAGAAAGTAGTATGGGGATGTCAGTGCATGTGGCCACAAGAGTATATATTATATATATATATATATATATAATGTGCCACATATACTACTATATAACAAAATCCATAGGTATAATTTTTTCACCTTAAAGATTTATTATTAGCACCCATGGAGGGTACAGAAGACAAGGCGGAAGATAGAAGTTACCACCAAGGATTAATGAAAATACTGAACCCCCTGAAGATAAAACAATGCATGCACAAGAATGAATACAAGTTGCCAAGCATAGCAAGATAAAGAGGATAAGTCATGGGTATACTGAGCCTACCTGGTCGCCTGTAATGCCAGCGCTGCCCCAAACAAACACAGAGACAGTGACTGTGTCATCATCTCTATTTAAGTGCCTGTGCGTGGATGGGCTCCTATCTGGCAACGCTCAATGCGTCTGATGTCCCCGGGCCCGAAGTGCGCATGTGCCCAATCTGCGCATTGTCCAAAAAACAGCAGATTGCACATAACAAACGTGAGTGCATTGCCATCAAGACAACTGGGCCCGAGCAAAGCCAGAAAGGATACTCAGGCCTAAACAGCAGTGACAGAGGGGCCCCCTATTGGGTCAAAAAATATGAAAGCGTCAGAATGACCCAGAAAAGGGGCAATTACAATACAGTGTTTTGTGATACAACTGCAGCACCACCACCGACTTAGCTGAGCGTGTTTTCCTTAGTGCCGGGTGCGCACTTCGAATATGTGAGTGGATCTTGTATTTTGACTAAAATAGTGTATAAAAAGAAATCAACTGCCCTCTTCTTCTCTTATACACTCCACTGCGCTTCGGGAGCAGGTCTGCTGAATGCAGACCAAAAAAACTTTACTAGCTGCTACTTTACAAAAAACATATAATAATAAAAGTATTTTGAATAAACAAAAATAGTAGCGCTTCTGTGTATCACACCACAAATCTAAATACTATAGAAAATATATCCCGTGAAGAAATACATGTATGTGAAAAACTGCAAAACATACAGTATACTCTAAAAATATATGTGCACAAACAATAAATTATTAATTTATTGTTTGTGCATATATATATTTTTAGAGTATATGTTTTGCAGTTTTTCACATATGTATTTCTTCACGGGATATATTTTCTATAGTATTTAGATTTGTGGTGTGATACACAGAAGCGCTACTATTTTTGTTTATTCAAAATACTTTGATCTTGTATTTTGTTTTATGAATGCCTGTCTGAATTGTGGTACGCTATGAAAAGCATTTTTTCTCCTCGTTCATCATGTGTTCAATGGAAAAATATACATCGGACTGATTGAATACAGCAGAGCACAGCAGAGGCTATTGGAAGGCTCATGGTCCCAGCTGTTAAGGTCTTTCAAGCCGGGTTCACACTTGTATGACAAACGCTCCGACATTGGGAGCTCATGTCGCATGATGTGTGAAAATCAATGTTTCCCTATGAGAGCCATCTTAACTGGTCCGACTTTGAAAATGCTCCCTGTACTACTTTGGTCCGATTTTGATCCTAATTCAGCCCATTGAATATCACTGAAGTCGGATCAAAGTCTGATCGCCGTCTTAACTGATCTGACTTTGCCATGCGACTTGTGCTCTGATAATCTTGAAGGGGAACTCCACACCAAATTAAAAAGAAACGGCAAGAGCATACCAGGCCCTTTGGTCTGGGATGGATTTTAAGGGGAACCCCCAGGCCAAACAAACTGTGTGTGGGTCCCCCCCAAAATCCATACCAGACACTTATCCGAGCACAGAGCCTGGCAGGTCAGGAAAGGGGGTAGGGACAAGCGAGCGACTCCCCCCCCTCTTGAACCATACCAGATCACATGCCCTCAACATGGGGGAGTGGGTGCTTTGGGGCAGTGGGGCCCTGCACCCCCCACCCTAAAGCACCTTGTCCCCATGTTGACGAGGATGGGGGCCGGAAGGCGGGGAGCTTATCGGAATCTGCAAGCCCCCTTTAACAAGGGGGCCCCCAGATCCCGGCCCCCACCCTATGTGAATGAGTATGGGGTACATCTTAACCCTACCCATTCACCCAAAAAAAGTGTCAAAGATAAAACTCAGTACACAGGTTTTTAAAGTAATTTATTAAGGCAGCTCCGCTGTCTTGCGATTTCTTCTGCCCTCACCGGCTCTTCTGCCTCCTCCGCTGATGTCTTCTGCCTCTGCCGGTTCTTCTCCCCTCTCCGGGTCTTCTCCGCTCTCCGCTGATGTCTTCTAGCCTTCTCCCTCTGTCCCGTCTTTTGCCTCTGCCGGGTCTTCTCGCTCTTTTGCCGTTTATTCTCCGCTGTCTTCTACCTCTGTTCTTCCGATGTTGCCTCTACGCTCTCTCCCGCCCTAATGCTGGGTGCACGGTATGACACTACTTATATTGATATAGGGCGGGGTCACCGGGTGATGTCATCTGGAGGTCTGCCCCTTATGACATCATCACCCGGGGCATAATGGGCAGTGATGTCATAAGGGGTGGACCTCCGGTGACCCCGCCCCATGCCAATATAAGTAGTGGCACACCGCGCACCCAGCATTAGAGCGGGAGAGAGTGTTGAGTCAACATCGGAAAAAGAACAGAGGGAGAAAACAGCTCAGTGGGGATCAAGGGAGCGATCCCCCGCTAAGCAAAGCAGAGTCTGTTGGGCAGGCCGCCCGTGTGAAAGCGCTCTTTATATTGTTCATGCAGCTCTTTGAGCTGCAAGCAGTCCTCACTTTTTTTTTGTTTTCAGTGGGCCTGGAATGTTTTCTTACATCTGGCAATGTCAAACCTGAGATTATTTGTATATAGAGGACATTTCCAAATTGTGTGCTATTCACACTGTGCTTGTAAGTGTGGTCAGTTTAGCTGCGTTTAAAAAAATAGAATTCTGTGTATCCAGGATCTGATTATGGCATCTAAATGCAGGAATAAGTGATTTGGGAGTCTGGCCAGATTTGTGCATTGCTGGGATTGGGAACAGGGTTGTGTAAGTCTAGGGGTATAGGTATAACCACAGTAAAGATGCAGGTATTCCTTAACCACTTCAGGCCCGGGCCAATTCTGACACTTCGCTCCTACATGTAAAAATCATCATTTTTTTGCAAGAAAGTTACTTAGAACCCCCAAACACTATATATGTTTTTTTAGCAAAGACCCTAGAGAATACAATGGCAGTCATTGCAACTTTTTATCTCGCACGGTATTTGCGCAGCAATTTTTCAAACGCGTTTTTTTTTTTGGGAAAAAACTGTTTCATGCTTTTAAAAAAAAAAAACAGTAAAGTTAGCCCAATTTTTTTGCATAATGTGAAAGATGAAGTTACACCGAGTAAATGGTGTGAGGGGGTTAACTCGGTAGCGGGTGTGTGTGACCCCCTGGTTGGGCTCCCCACACAAAAACAGGGCCAGCAGACGGAGGTTGTGGTTTTCAAAATCAAAAGGTGCGGTTTATTTCTCTATGTACAGTGACAAAAACACAGCAAAGCCAAAAAGAAACAAACAAAATAAATCCTGGTCAGTTTGACCTCTGACTAAACATGCAGGTTTCCTAAACTAACAACTGGGATCAGCCTGGTGCTGTCCTAGTCCCTAAGTCCCTGGTTTAGTAAAAGTCCAAACAAATAGCCACACAGGCTTTGCCTCACCGCACAGGGGTTCACTCTCCCTAGACAGTCCACACAGGTCTGGTTCCAGGCATGAGCTAACATCTAATGAATCTGGGAGTTTTTATAGAGGCCTTAAACGAACTGACAGGCTTCAGCTGGCCTCATCAACTCCCTGCCTGCACGACGCCCAGCCCTCTCCCTAGAGGTATGAGTCATCAATGAGCCCACTAGTCTCAGCTGGGCTTATACAACTCTCCACCTAGCTGTATAAATCGGCGTAAAGCCTGAATCTGGGCGAAATATATCTACCCCCCTGGATGCAACCAGGTGACTTTACCTTCCTGCTGTCACATACCCCCCCCTCTTGTTTTAACCTCGGGGTTGGAACACCAGCAATCAGGCATTCATGTACTCGAGACAAAGCATCCACATTCCCCATTTGAACGCCAGGGCGATGCTTTACTGTGAAGTTGAATTCCTGGAGGGCCAGGAACCACCTATTCACTCTTCTATTTGTTTCCTTGTTTTGAGCCATCCACTTTAACGGAGCGTGATCCGTAACCATGTCAAAGTGCCTACCTAGCAGGTAGTACCGAAGGGAATCTAGAGCCCACTTCACCGCTAAACACTCCTTTTCAACGGTGGCGTAATTTACCTCATGGGACTTCAACTTCCTGCTGAGGTAAATGACTGGGTGCTCTTCCCCGTTCCAGACCTGGGACAATACTGCTCCTAACCCCACATCTGACGCATCACTTTGTACGACAAAGTCTTTAGAGAAGTCGGGTGAGTACAACACTGGCTGGCTACATAAGGCTTGTTTCAAGAATTGGAATGCTGCCTCAGCCTCGGGGGTCCATTTAATCATGACCGACCCTTTCCCCTTCGTCAGGTTGGTTAGGGGCACAGCCTTAGAAGCAAAGTGGGGAATGAATCGCCGATAATACCCAGCGATTCCCAGAAAGGCTCGTACCTGCTTCTTGCTGTTGGGACGTGGCCAACTCTGGATGGCCTCGACTTTGTTGAGTTGGGGTTTTATTACTCCCCTCCCAATGGTGTACCCAAGATATTTGGCCTCCTCCTGCCCAATGGTACACTTCTTGGGGTTAGCCGTAAACCCTGCTTCCCGAACAGAGTCCAGGACTGCTTGCACTTTTGGCAGATGTGAGGCCCAATCTGTGCTATGGACAATTACGTCATCCAGGTAAGCCGCAGCATACTTCCGATGGGGCCTCAGCATCTGGTCCATTTTCCGCTGGAATGTGGCCGGCGCATTCTGTAACCCGAACGGCATTCTTTTATATTGGAACGCCCCGTCTGGGGTTACAAATGCGGTTTTCTCTTTGGCTGACTTGGCCAGGGGGATTTGCCAATACCCTTTTGTGAGGTCAAGAGTCGTCATGTATCGGGCTGTTCCCAGCCGGTCGATCAACTCATCTATACGTGGCATGGGGTAGGTGTCAAATTTTGTAACTTTGTTCAACTGACGAAAATCGTTACAAAATCGCCAGCTCCCATCCGGTTTAGGCACCAACACAATGGGACTAGACCAATCACTTTGGGACTCCTCTATCACCCCTAAGTTCAGCATTTTCTGTACTTCCTCCCGTATTGCCTCCCGTCGGGCCTCTGGGATCCGATAGGGTTTTAACTTCACCCTTTCACCGGGCGGGGTAATAATGTCATGCTCTACCCCAGATGTTTGTCCCGGCAGCTCAGAGAATACCTCCTTGTTGCGAAGCACAAACTCCTTAACCTCCTGTTGTTGGGGTTGTGACAAGGTGGCTGCGATTCCAACCTCAGGAATCACGCAACCAGTTTGAGCTGGTGACCAAGTGTCTGCGACTAGGGACTCTCTATCCCTCCAGGCTTTCAACAGATTAACGTGATAGATCTGTTCGGGCTTTCGCCTTCCTGGTTGTCTGACCTTGTAATTCACTTCGCTCACTTTTTCCATTATCTCGTAGGGGCCTTGCCATTTGGCAAGGAATTTACTTTCAACCGTAGGGACAAGTACCAATATCCTATCCCCCGGGGAAAAGGTACGGGTCTTGGCTCCACGGTTGTACACTCTCTGCTGTGCCAACTGCGCTTGGGCCAAATGTTCCTTCACGATGGGCATTACCTGTGCAATTCGATCTTGCATCAGGGCGACATGCTCAATCACACTCCTGTGGGGAGAACTCTCACTTTCCCAAGTTTCCTTGGCAATATCCAACAGCCCTCTTGGGTGTCTCCCATACAGTAACTCAAAGGGGGAGAATCCCGTAGAGGATTGGGGCACCTCCCTAATAGCAAACATCAAATAAGGAAGTAGACAGTCCCAATCCTTTCCATCCCTATCCACCACTTTCTTCAACATTTGTTTTAGGGTTTTGTTGAATCTTTCAACCAGCCCATCGGTTTGGGGGTGATACACAGATGTACGTAATTGCGTCACTTTGAACAATTTACACAGCTCCTTCATAACCCGGGACATAAAGGGTGTACCTTGGTCCGTAAGCAGTTCTTTACAAATACCCACCCGGCTAAAAACAAGAGATAGCTCTTTGGCTATGGTTTTGGCCGAGGTATTTCTGAGAGGGATCGCTTCTGGATAACGGGTGGCATAGTCCATTATAACCAATATGTACTGGTGCCCCCTAGCGGACTTGATTATAGGACCTACCAAATCCATTGCGATTCTCTCAAACGGGACCTCAATGATGGGTAGAGGGACCAGCGGGCTACGGAAGTGTGGCATCGGGGCCGACCTCTGACACACAGGGCAGGAGGAACAATAATTTTCTATGTCCTTCATCACCCCAGGCCAATAGAATCTCTGTAATACCCTCTCTCGGGTTTTCTCTGTCCCCAGATGACCTCCAAGAATGTGCCCATGGGCCAACTCCAACACCAACTTCCTGTAAGGTTTGGGCACCACAAGCTGCTCAACGGTTTCTTCTGCCCTTTTTGCCACCCGATACAGTAGGTCCTTCTCTACGCTGAAGTATGGGTAAGTGCAGGTATTATCTGGGTTCACTAACTCGCCATCTATTTTCACTACGTTTTCCCGTGCCTTTATTAGGGCGGGGTCTTTCAACTGTTCTGTGGCAAAGTTTTCCCTGTGAACCTCAAGATCAGAAAACTCCACAGACGGTAGGTTTTCGTCTGAGGAGGTGGGCTCCTCTCCAGTTTCTTGAGTCTCCCCTGCCAATACTGACAAGGGAAATTCGGGAGAGTCCTCACCACTCTCAGAGGAGTTCTGGCTATCATATTCCTGGTACATAGGGGCACCAGTGGGGGGCTCAGGATCATCCCACAGTTCCCAGAACTTCGGAAAATCCCTTCCCACAATGGCGTCATGCGGTAACTGAGACACTAAGCCCACTGGATGAGAAAGGGTACCTTTGGGGGTCTCGAAACACACTGTAGTCACTGGATACTCTCGGGTGTCCCCATGCACACAAATAACAGCTACCTTGCTATTCCCAGAGACCTCTGTTTTAACTAATTCAGCCTTTATCAGGGTCACAAGGCTACCTGAATCCAGCAATACCACAACATTTCTACCATTAATACACATTTTGCATAAATGTTTCTCAGTTCCCCGAATGGCAGTGCATGCGACTGTCGCACACAGCGACTGACGTCTGCCCGTCAGAAAGTCACACTGCATGGGTTCCTCCAAAACCGGGCAATTTGCTGCAATATGTCCCGCTTGCCGGCAGCGGTAGCAAATGATCCTTCTTGCCGCCTCTTGAGCCGCTGATTTCCCAGGCTGTTCTCGCCAAACTTGGGGTAGAGCTCCCACCCTCTCACTCTCTCCACCCTCACCCCTTGGAATCCTCTTATCCGCCCCTGGGGATGATCTGGTCTTAGGGTGGAAAGTCCGAGAGTCTCTGGAAGAGGCCGTCAGGTTCTCTGTAGCCAAGTATTTCTCTACACGATCCACAAGACCACCGGCCGTCTCTGGGTCTCCATGGCTTACCCACTTTTGGATGGCAGTAGGAAGAGCTCTCAAAAACCGATCCATTACAACACGTTCCACAATCTTTGGTGCGGACAAAGTCTCTGGCTGTAGCCACTTTCTGCTCAGGTGAATGAGATCATACATTTGAGACCTGGGGGGTTTTCCAAGCTGGAAAGTCCAGTTATGCACACGCTGAGCCCGGACAGCCAGGGTGACACCCAGCCTTGCCAATATTTCAGCTTTTAGCATCACATAGTCTTTTGCTTGGTCAGGCTCTAGGTCATAGTAAGCTTTCTGCGATTCACCCGTTAACAGAGGAGCCACCAGTCCAGCCCACTGCTCCTCAGGCCACTTTTCTCTTTCAGCAGTCCTTTCAAATGTGGTCAAAAATACCTCTGGATCATCCTCTCCAGTCATTTTTGTCAATAAACGACTCACCCCAAAGGACGCGGTATTAGTGGGACGGCTTTCCTCACTGGTCTGCGGACGTTGCTGCATTACTGCTTCCATTTGTTGTAGTCTCTGCTCTTGCTTCTGTAACAGGTCTATGAAGCGGGCCTCAGATTGCTGCTGGGCTTGTTGATGAGCTTGCTGCTGGGCTGCAAGGCTCCTTTGCAAACCTGCATTTGTCTGCTGTTGATTGGCATTTGCTAGAGCCAGCTGTTTCAGTATCTCCTCCATGCTGGCTTAAAAAAAACTGCCACTGGTTCTCCACCAACTGTGAGGGGGTTAACTCGGTAGCGGGTGTGTGTGACCCCCTGGTTGGGCTCCCCACACAAAAACAGGGCCAGCAGACGGAGGTTGTGGTTTTCAAAATCAAAAGGTGCGGTTTATTTCTCTATGTACAGTGACAAAAACACAGCAAAGCCAAAAAGAAACAAACAAAATAAATCCTGGTCAGTTTGACCTCTGACTAAACATGCAGGTTTCCTAAACTAACAACTGGGATCAGCCTGGTGCTGTCCTAGTCCCTAAGTCCCTGGTTTAGTAAAAGTCCAAACAAATAGCCACACAGGCTTTGCCTCACCGCACAGGGGTTCACTCTCCCTAGACAGTCCACACAGGTCTGGTTCCAGGCATGAGCTAACATCTAATGAATCTGGGAGTTTTTATAGAGGCCTTAAACGAACTGACAGGCTTCAGCTGGCCTCATCAACTCCCTGCCTGCACGACGCCCAGCCCTCTCCCTAGAGGTATGAGTCATCAATGAGCCCACTAGTCTCAGCTGGGCTTATACAACTCTCCACCTAGCTGTATAAATCGGTGTAAAGCCTGAATCTGGGCGAAATATATCTACCCCCCTGGATGCAACCAGGTGACTTTACCTTCCTGCTGTCACAATGGATACCTAACATGTCACGCTTCAAATTTGCACACGCTCGTGGAATGGCTCCAAACTTCGAAACTTAAAAATCCCCATAGGCGACGCTTTAATAAATTTTACTGGCTACATTTTTTGAGTTACGGAGGAGGTCTAGGGCTAGAATTATTGGTCTCGCTCTAACGTTCGCGGCGACACCTCACATGTGTGGTTTGAACACCGTTTTCATATGTGGGCGGGACTTGCGTATGCGTTCGCTTCTGCAGGCGAGCACACGGGGGTATAGGTGTAACCACAGTAAAGATGCAGGTATTCCTTAACCACTTCAGGTCCGGGCCAATTCTGACACTTCGCTCCTACATGTAAAAATCCATACAAAAATACAATCCTCCCCCACACATGCAATGTGCTTACCAGAATTGGTGGACCTCTCAATTAAGAGAAGGTCATGCGAGCATGTATCCACCCTGGGATAATGGGATGTGGCTGCTGCAGATGAATCCTTCCAATGTCAGGAGTGAGGAAAAGCCGGATATTATCTCCAATGAGCAAACAAACTTCCACTGTAGGATGCTGAATCGATCTCCGTAAAGTGCAGGTGCCAAGAGAAAGATGAAGGGGACAATCTAAGTGTACTCCGTATGTACTTTATTTAAAATAGGTTCTCATATAAAATCAGCGCTATCGCGCAATGCATAAAAGGCTGATACTGAACAGCAAGCCGGATCAACTATCCAGCAGAGAGATGGCAGCGGGTGACGTCCGTGCATAAGCTCTTCCCCCCGTACGCGGCGTTACGTCCAGAAGGACTTCGTCAGCGAGGGTGGAGCTTCAGTGTCACCCGGCTAACTGATATACCCAGCTGGTAACCATAGAAATGGAAATGCTAAAGCCGGAAGTCAGAGGAACAGACGGCTGATTTCCACCACGGTGTCACCAGCAAGTGAAAATACAATAAAGGTAAACAAGTGGTATGAAGTTTGTTACAATACCCTAGGTCCTTATGTGTGATAGAAAAAATAAAAATAAAAGTCGGACATAAAAATACCCGCGGCCATCTTTAACATGGGACAATAAAAAATCAACAATAAAATAAAGGCAACCTAACTATTTGTCTGAAATAAAACAGTTGAGATCAAACTCAACGTTTAAGCCTCTAGGTACAGCAACCTTGGTCTCATGTATCCACATGGACTCACGCTGGCTCAGTTGCCTAATAAAGTTGACCCCTCTCCAGTGTTTAGTCACTTTTTCCAAACCCCAAAATTTGAGGCATTTTGGATTCCTATCATGAAACATTCTAAAATGCTTGGACACATAATGAGACTTCACACCTCTCCTAATGTTACCTACATGTTCTGCTATGCGGACTCCCATGGGTCTAGAGGTCCTCCCCACATATTGGAGACCGCAGTCGCATTCAAGCATGTATACCACCCCAACAGTGTCACATGTAATGAGGTTCTTGATCTGGTATGTTTTTTTGGTGGCAAAAGCAATAAAATCCTTTCTCTTCTTTAGATTGAATTTACATTGCCTGCATGCTGGACATTTTCCGCATGCGTAAAATCCTGACAAAAAGTTGAAAATCCTATTTTCTCTAACAACAGGGGGGTCTACAACACTGGGAGCAAGTAGGTGTTTTTTTGTAGATGAATTTCGGGCGCAGAGGAAGCACTGCACCCAAAACGCTATCTTTTCTTAAAATGTCCCAGTGTTGCAGGATGATTTTTTCAAATTTTTTGTGCTGTATATTGTAGTCGAGAATGATTTTATACTCGAATTTGTTCGCACCTCCTGCTTTTTTATCATTTTTATTAGAATCTGTAATGAGGGTGGTTCGATCCATGTTCCCAACTACCTGAATATCACCCAAAATGTGATCCCTTTTGTATCCTTTTTGGAGAAAACGATCAGCCAATATATTGGCTTGTGTATGGTAATCAGACTCAAGGGTGCAATTACGCCGTAGGCGAATAAATTGCCCCTTGGGAATGTTACAGAGCCACGATTGATGGTGGCAACTATCTAATGGAATGAATCCATTACGGTCTGTGGGTTTAAAATTTTTTTTTGTTTTAAATGATTCACCTTCTCTGAAAATTTCCAGATCTAAAAAGGCTATGTTTGAGGGGTCAGCGTTCCAAGTTAGACGTATGTTCTTGGTATTACCATTAAGCCTTGACATGAACATCTGCAGGCCAATGAGGTCTCCTTCCCAGATCATGATTAAATCATCAATGTATCGTTGGTAACATACAAGTTGTACAGGTCTGTCGCCAAAAACAAAATCCTCCTCCCAGAGGGCCATAAATAAATTTGCGACACTCGGCGCAAAACGGGCTCCCATAGCCACACCGAGTGTCTGCAAATAAGAATTCCCATCATGCCAAAAGTAATTCCTGGAAAGACAGAAATCTAATGATCTCATGAGGAAATTTTTCAAAGGAAATGGTAAACTAGACTTATCTAGAGCCCACTGAGCCGATGTAAGAGCATCCTTGTGGCCAATGATGGTATACAAAGAGCTGACATCAGCTGTGACTAATAAGCTATTGGCTTTACAAGGGGTATTCTCCAAAATTTGAATGATGTGTTTTGTATCTTTAAGATACGCTGTGGTAGTAGCCACCAACGGTTTGAGAAAATAATCAATATATTGACCTAATCTCGCTGATACGGAATCAATACCGTTGACGATCGGTCTGCCTGGAGGAAAACAAGGATCCTTGTGCACTTTCGGTAAAAAGTACACAATAGGTCTCCTACAGGCGCTAGGATCTAAGTATAACGCTTCTTTTTTAGTGAGAACTCCATCCTCCTTCCCTGAGGAGATTATTGCTTGAAGTTCATCTTTAAACTGAAAAACAGGATCATGACCTATTTTCTTATATGTGTTTGTGTCTGACAGCAATCTATCAAGTTCTCCTTTATAGTATGTTTTACTCATGATTACCAACCCCCCACCCTTATCTGCGGGGCGGACTACTACATCTTTGTTATTTTCCAGTGTGCTGATACCTTTTTTCAAATAAGAGGGATCCCCCACTTTCTTTATTTTCATTGTTTCCAAATCGCTGGTGACCATATTTTTGAAGACCTCAATGTGTCTATGGTCATTTTTGGGAGGATTAAAAACTGACTTATTAGCCAGATTAGAGTGAATTCCAGATGAAACACTGAGGGCTCCTTGGGTGGATCTTTCGCCAGGTTTTGAGAGAAAATATCTTTTAATATTGAGGGTTCTGACACATTTCTGCAAACTGATGTACGTCTGAAATTTGTTGAAGTTACGCACTGGTGCGAACTTCAGCCCTTTATCAAGGACCTTCAGTTCATCTTCGGATAAGATGGTCCCACTAATATTATAGATACCTGCCCCTAGTGGGATCTTGTCCTTTTTAAGTCTTCTTCCTCCTCGTTATCCTCTCTTTCCCTTCTTTTGCCTCCCTGTCTGTTTCCAGTTGGGGTGTTGTTCCATGGGATTTGCCATTGGGACTGGGGGTTCCCTAAAAAAACACTTCCCTGATGGGTTCCTTCACTATACAGAGGTGTGAATCTGTTATAAGTGGATGTGGTGGCTCTATCATACTGATCATATTGGTAATCATGATCTCTAGGGTACTGATTATAGTTGTAAGGATGACTACCCCTATCAGGTCCTTGATTGGATGTTTTACCTCTAATTGGACGTGAAGGGCCCCAAGAATCATCCCTGAAACCCGAGTTATATGGTGGGGGATGATGTTGATAATTGCCTCTATCATTCCCATTTTTAGTGGGACCCCCTTTACCTCTAGTGGGTTGTGTGTACACCTTGGAGTTAGCCCCCTGTGAGGATGAGGGATGGGGGCGGGCCACTGGGGTCCCTGGATGCGTTATATTAGAAGAAGGCTGCAAAGTGGTGTTAGAAGGTATGGCTTCCGAGGTGTTAACTTTGGATTGCCATTTAAAAACTTCACACCTAGAAAAATCTCCAGAGTCTCTGATATATTTGGATTTTTTCTTTTCCTGTATATCTTTATCCCATTTAATCATTTTATTTTTCAATTCACTGGAATGTTTTGGGGAGTCCTGTGAATCCTGAAAAGGTTCTATTTTATTTTTAAGATCAATGATTTGTTTATCAAGGGTTTTCATTTTTCTCTGTTTTCTAATTAGCAAAAAATCCATTAATTCCTGACCTTTTTTATCAAA
Source organism: Rana muscosa (assembly GCA_029206835.1). Lineage (NCBI taxonomy): Eukaryota > Metazoa > Chordata > Amphibia > Anura > Ranidae > Rana > Rana muscosa. The sequence goes on from CM055117.1 coordinate 970,424,934, forward strand.
AAAATTGTACCATTCTTGCAATGACTCATCGTCAGTGAGACCATCGTTAGGTGGAAGATCCCATCTGAGTCTTCTGGGAACTAACTTAGATTTTTTATATTGCTCGAATGATACAATGTCCCACCATGCCTTAATTTTCTTTTCATAAATATAACCCATTTTTCTAAAGCAGGTGGATAGGTCATCTGAACTGCTAGAAGATTGGGTGTTAGAGAAGACTTCATTAAGTCTAACTTCTCTCTGTTCTAAAAATGAGAACACCTCCATGATTGCTGCTGAGAGAAATGTGATAGAAACAGATGTATAGAATAAGGGAACAATCAGCGCAAACAGCCTCTAATATAACCTAAAAATGCCAGCTGAACACAAAAGGTAATCACAAGCCCAAAGATAATCTGTAAAATAAATGGTATGTGCAGCGCAATAGCTAAGATAAAATAAAATAAAATGTGACAGTCCAATCAAGTAAAACAGATATTCAAATGTCCCATTGGATAATGATAGGACAAATTCCTCATAGAAGAGAGTGAGAAGAAATCTCTGCCGACTGGGATGATGATACAATCCTCCCCCACACATGCAATGTGCTTACCAGAATTGGTGGACCTCTCAATTAAGAGAAGGTCATGCGAGCATGTATCCACCCTGGGATAATGGGATGTGGCTGCTGCAGATGAATCCTTCCAATGTCAGGAGTGAGGAAAAGCCGGATATTATCTCCAATGAGCAAACAAACTTCCACTGTAGGATGCTGAATCGATCTCCGTAAAGTGCAGGTGCCACAATTAGTGCATGTTCCAATTTTTCTCGTTGGGAAAACTGTTGGAGAGCCTACACACGGCCGTTTTTCTCATCCAAGTGAAAAAATTACAGTTTTCCTGATGAGAAAAATGGCCGTGTGTACGTGGCATAAAGCTCATCTTACACTTATTGAAATTTGAGCAGTTCAGCAGGAAATGGCTGAATTTTGATCTATGTGCACCCCTTTCTGTTCAACAGAAGCCAGTCCAATGACTGGCTTCTGTCAGGCGGTCATGCAAGAAAACTAGCAGTCAATAAGCACAGGCAACCAATGGCTGCAGCACTGATCTATGTATGCTGACGGGGGGAGGTCTTGCTGTAAAAATACAATAGCGCGGGGGGGGGGGGGGATCCCTGAATCCACAATGCTTGTGTGGATGCAGTGAATTGTATGCTTTTTTTGTTTTTTGGTTGAATGAAAAAAAAAAAAACTTGTGTATACCCTGCTATAACACCTCAGTGTTTATTCAGGATAAAGGCTTAGTATATATGACACTCATTCACCAATCCTCTGGTCAGCCAACCTGACATATATTATCTTTCCCATGGGTCACTGTCAGTCTTCTTGCCTGCAAAGCCCGCTGTTTCTGCATGGAGATCGGAGGGCACTGTGGAGACAGGGGGCTGTGCAGGGGACGCAAAATGCAGCTATTTGCCAGCCTTTTGCTAGATTATCCTCACTGGGCAGCTGCTGATTCTCCCATGCGAAGTTCTCTCTTTCCATCAAAAAAATGCTATATTTGTGTGTTGGAAAAAAAACCTCATGGGAGTGTAAGCATACTCCGAAATGCATTTTCCATTTTTAGTGCAGATATTTTAGAATGGAGGGGGTGAAGTCAAACCGGAAAGAAAGCGTTTAAAAGGAAATATGTGTGGTTCAATAGGGAAGAGAACCCAGTAGAGTTGAGATACATAAGGAAGTAGAAAGGAAGGGGGTGGGGTCTCCCTTGAGTTCTGCAGAAAATGGTTCAATAGGGAAGAGAACTCAGTAGAGTTGAGATACACTTAAGGAAGTAGAGAGAGGGGTTGGGTACTCCCCTGAGTTCTGCAACACAGGGGCCAAGTAAGTGCTTTAAATGAAGTTGTTCCAATAGAACTACGGTACTTTTAAAGGTGAGAATCTTATATTTTCAGAGGACTTGATAAGGTCCTCCCTCCTCCTGCTTTCCTCTACCTTGTTCAGCCACATTGCTATCATTGGTGGGAAGGGTCTTTCCAGTTCAGGGGAGTACAGGCCTTGGCTGCGTTCAATAAATAGTAGAGTACCAATTTTTTGTATACTTTATGAGGAATATAAGAGCTATGTAGGAGGACGACAGGGTCATCTGGGAGCATGAAATCTGTAAACTTTTGGGATATGGTTCTGACTCCCTTTCAGTAAGTTCTTTGTCATGACCAGCACCAACATGTGTTGAGATAGAACTATAGATTGAGGAGTCTAGGTGGTAGTGGCAGAAGGAGGGGGTGGGCATTTTTAATGAATTACTGGTACTTCACTCAAGGGCTTGTTAGCTGCTATTCATTTAATCAGCACAGTCAAGAGGACTATTCTGCTATAAGTTGATTCAGAGCCTGCTGAAGTGACCATGAGTGGGAATTCGGCCGAATTCAGGCATACTGATTTTGCCCACTGGAAGCAATTTTGTTCCACTGTATGGCTTATGTCAGTGGTCGGAAAAGGTTTAAACCGCCTAGTGGTATTCCCAAATCTGGCTCGGGGTAAGATTTCAGTACCTAAAGCAGTAACCCCGAGCAGACTCGGGATCGCATCGCAGGATACACAGGATACAGGATACAGGGGAAGTTACTTACCTTGTCCCTGGATCCTGCGATGTGTCCCCGCTGTGTGAGCGAGCTGTCATCTCGCTCGATCCACACTGCCGAGCTCCGTTCCCTGTGATGCACGGGGGCGGAGTTCGGCGCCAAATTCAAAAAGTGAAACACACAATACACATACAGTACTGTATCAAATAATAACACATCCCCTTTGTCCCTAGTGGTCTGTCCAGTGTCCTGCATGCACGTTTATATTATAAAAACTGTTCTTTCTGCCTGGAAACTGGAGATTGTCCATAGCAACCAAAAAGTGTCCGTTTACATCAAAAGTGGTTTTAGACCAGCTAGAAAACAGCGATAATAAATTAGAATCACTTGCAGAATTGAGCGATAGCGTGTGGGGAAATTCGTCATCAAACACTAAATCTAATGACAGTGACAATTCTGCAACTGAGCAAATTTCAGTGTTTTTGATTTGATTACATTATTGAATATTTTTTATTATTACTATATTATTATTTGTTATAATTATTTAGTTATTTATTATATTATGATTTTGTTTTTTGAACTTTATCATACCCGGGATGTCTACTAGACTCTTGTTTGGACAGATTTAAGTGAGTTATTCCTAAGAATTACAGGCCTACAATATAAAACGCCAAATTTCCATGCAAAATAATGGTACCGCTTTCAGCACCTAAAATCTGACAGAATCATACCGCCAGGGAGGTTAAAGGAACACGGTCACAGGAGATGAATGGACACTGCCATTACTAAACTCTCCTTTGAAAGAGGCAAGATTCCTATCTGTCATTTAGATACTTTTACTTTCTGTCTTAGTCACTGATCTAGAACAAGTATAGGGTGTTTATGCATTTTGTTTTTTCCTTGTAACTGTGACTGAGACCTACTGAAGTCAGCCAAAGCCATTTTAAGGATGGAGGCTGGCAATGACAGCCACCATACTTCCATCATGACAGTACCTGCACCCTCTCACCAATCCAATCTGCTGCCAGGACATCCAGCAAATGCCAGGTCCATCTAGGTAGGCAGAATATATGCAACTTTCTGTGCCTCCCCACAATGCAGCACTTAATATGTTTAGAGCCATATACTGGACATGAATTCTTTCACATGCTGACAGAAGGAGTATATAAAGTTCTATGCATAGTCCTGCAGTTTGCTGTGTTTGCCTTCTGGTAAACTGGGGGAGTAAGGAAGACAAGTAGCCATGCCTAAAGTGTACCTAGCTCAAAAAAATTATTTAAATAACAGTTCCTGCATCACTTTGAAACCCAATTATTGGGGTATTCATGGTTCCTTAAAGTGGATGTAAACCCGATTTTTTATTTATTTATTTATTTGATGTCACAATGTAGGGTATAAGATTTCCTATCATCTGTGCCCAGTCTTGCCACACAGAGTTAATCCAGCTATGAGCAACCCTCTTTTATTGTTCAGTGAGATAAATCTTGACAAACAGGAGAAAACTTTTGGCACATCCTGTGTAAAAAGTTCACAATTCATATCCCCCTCCCCTCTTCTCCTTTGTTTGTTTTTTTATCAGCCCTGTTGGGGCTTTGGTGATTCATAAACTGAAGCAGAGTAGCACACAGGTTACTCTGCTCAGTTATCACAGGACACAGAGCAATCGGTAACGAACGCCCTGTGTCCCATTCAGAAAAGAAACCGGCCGGTAATTGGCTCCTTTCTCCGCTCTCCATCCTGACAGATTCCCCCCTCGCAGCCTGCGGGAGAGGAGAGGGAAGCCGGCGACTGCGGGGGACGAGGGGGAAGACACAGCGGGCAGATGAGGAGGGGGCCAGAGAAGAATAAGGGGGGCGCTGGAGGAGGCAGACACGGAGGACAGTCGGGGATGATCGGTGCAGCAGGGACAGCTGTGAACACCATCCCCCATGCATGGCTTTTCAGGTGAAAGCCGCAGAAGGGAAAGAAGGAGAATCGGCTGATGAAAAGCCATGCATAGGGGATGGTGTTCACAGCTGTCCCCCGCACCGATCATCCCCGACTGTCACTGGACATTCACATGTGTGCACTGTGCAGAAGTGACAGAGGGCCATGAGCGCACTCTGCTTCTTCACAGAATGCGCTCTGTCACTCCTGCACATGTACGGCAGTGTCACCAGGCACGAGGCTCGTCCTCGCAACGCTGGCTGGCCAGGGCAATGTAGTAGTGGGCGGAGGAGTCCTCTGACGTCACGACTCTGCCCACCGAGTGCCGAAGAAAAAAACACCCCCAAATTTGGCGATATTCCGGGGGTCCTGGCTGCTGAAGGGGTGAGTTTTTACATATAAGGATACATGCAGAAGGCATGTATAGCCTTATAGATTGAACTTATGTCAATGATTTAAAATCCCTAACAGTAGGTTTACATCCACTTTAACTTCCTTGCATAGCTATGAGTAAGCATCTATCTTTGATGTGAAACGTGTCAGCTATCCACCCCTGCATGTCAGTTTTCTGTTTTTGTCTGTTTTTGGACTTTTGAATCTATGGATTAACTTTGGATTTTATTTTTGGAATTTTGAAAATAAATCGTTTATACAGAGTGCGGCAGTCCAGGGCTCTTTTCTTTCCCACTACATTCATACAACTGTCAAATGCCAGGATCAGCAAGCAGTAGATGGGCTGACTTTATGGCCTGGTGCATCTGCTGTTCCAGAAAGTGAATACAAGTAAATAAAAAAAAAATGTCTAAATAGTGAGGCTGCACTAATCTGTCAAATCAAGAGTAAAAATTCTTGGAATGCAAATGTTTGCCGTCTTAAAGTGGAGGTCCGCCCACCACTGCAAAAATTAAAAGCCAACAGCTGCACATACTGCAGCTGCTGACTTTTAATAATCGGACACTTACCTGTCCTGGAGTCCAGCGATGTCGGCACCACAGGTGATGTTTCCATCAGCTGTCGGGTGCATGCCGCCTCCATTGCGAGTAAGGGAACCCGGTAGTGTAGCCTTTCAGCTTCATGTTGGGAACCCTACTGCACATGCGCGAGGCTCCATTCCTCTCTCCTACTGGCCCGGCGACAGGGGGAGGAGGAGGAAGCCCCGGCCGTGACGTCAATACCCGCGGCTGAGGCTCCCGGAAGTGGGGAAAGCATACCTGTGAAAGACAGGTATGCTGTCCCCCCTTCCCCTGAAAGGTGCCAAATGTGGCACCGGAGGGGGGGGGGAGTACAATGAGCGGAAGTTCCACTTTTGGGTGGAACTCCGCTTTAAGCTGGATATACACTATACCATTTTCTGTATATTTTTTTCCTCCAGATTTACCAAAACCCATATAAAATGAGGTCAAACCTTAAGAGTTTCAATTTGAATGCAATCAAGAAGGCCCTTGCACCACATGGTTTTGATAAATCTAAAGGAAATCGGACAACAAAAGTTGTATAGTGTGTATCGGGTCTTAAGCCTCGTACACATGATCTGATTTCCATTGGACAAAGCCGTGGAATTTTGTCCGAAGGGCGTTGGCCGTGAACTTTTGTCGGCTAACATACAGAAACTATGTGGTTTTTCTGCTCTTTAGCACCACCATTTGGGCAACTTCTGCTAATGTTGTGCTATGGTTAGCATTGCTTCGGAGCATGCGCATTTGTACTTTGGATTTTTTCAGATGGACTTGTGTACACTCGATCGGATAATCCGACGACATACATTTGTTGTCGTAAAATTTGAAAGCATGCTAGAAAACATTTGTTGACGGAAAATCCGACAACAATTGTCCGATGGAGCATACAAACGGTCGGATTTTCCATCAAATCCCTGCCATCACACATTTGTTGTTGGAAAATCCGATCGTGTGTACGGGCCTTTAGCCCTGGTTCACACTGGTGCATTTTGACATGGGATTTGACATGTCAAATCCCATGTCAAATCGGCAGCATTTGGCGGCAATTGCCGGCAATGGCACCTTCCTAATCGGTGCTACGCGGCATCTGCGGCGCTGCACCAATTTCAAAAAGTAGTTTCTGTACTGCACAGATGTCTCTGTAATCGCGGCCGAAATTGGGACTGACAAGCGGGAGTGAAATCGTGCGAGTTCAGCTGAACTCGCACGGCTTCATTCCCGCAGCCCAGTGGGAACCTGGGCTTAGACTGGCATTTACAAGCAAGATTTGAACAATACCTCCTATCTAAATTTAATTAAAGTTTAATTATTTATTGTTTCGTCTTACAATATTAAACAAGCTACAATGTGCAAAATAATGTCAAATACGAAGGGAAAACTTAGAAAATATAGTGAGCTTTGAATAGTTAAAGGACAATTCCATGCAAAATATTAACTTCAACATCAAATGCAGGTTATGAATGCCTGTTTACCTTAGATAACTCATAGCATTTGGATGCCTTGTTTGAAAGACAAAGAAAAGCCTTGTGTCTGTATTAGAAATAAACTGTAACATTCAGGTTCATGTACATTCTGGAACAAAAAAACGAACTGTGACCCTTGCCCCCAGCCACACAAAGCACAAAGTGCAGACAATACTAACGGAAATAAATTTTTTAGCCGTTAGCACAAGCTTTTTTTTTTTTAATTAAAAGTGTACATGATCAGATTTAATGTAAAATTAGAGATGTTGATATCCTGATCAGGAATTCTGATTTAAAAAAAGGAAAGGTTTACTTTTTTTAAGTCATTGAGAGGATCTGCCTCTCCACATCAGAGCAGAAGAACACATATAGCTGCCCAATCCTGCAGATTTTAGAATACACAAAATATAATTAGCCACTGTTGATGTCATATTTGTTCCAAGGCCTAAGGGGATGTGTATAATGGAAATTAGAGAGAATCATTACTTGAAACGACAGGACAAGATTTTTGCCGTTATTAATTGTTCTAATAATAGCTTGAAATAAAAGTCAGGTAGAGCAGCCCTGAAAACAGATAACATTAGGCCATATTTGATCCGATTTAGCCTGCCACATTGACAAGCGGAGAAGATTGTAATTAGGAGCTGGTGTGAACTGTCTTTTTCCTGTGGATAATTACATTTCACAGAGCCAAGCTTTTCTCTGTCTCCATCAGCTGCACAAGTGTGCTCAGCTGGATATATTTCCAGAAAAAGGTTTATTTTATTTTTTCTAAATACTCAAAGCACTCTTGATAATGAAAGGAGTAAAGATGGGGGGGTGGCTGATCCAATTCTCCCAGCACATAGATTCAGAGGAGATAGCCAAACTAAATGAAGTGGAATAATGGGGTATTATTTGAGTAAGAATTGCCAAGTGCCATTTGCTATGGATTGCCTCATTATCTCGGTGATCTGCAGAGTAAGCAATTTCTGAGAAGGATTAATTGTGCTTGTCACCTAACAGAAAAAAAGGTCCTATGTGGCATATGTAATATGATTTCTGTTATGGGCTTAAGGCAATTTTAGTTTTCTGCTTTTTTTTTTTTTTATAATACATGTAGAAAATATTAGCTGGATGTAAATTGGGATCAGTGCAAATGTTTTAAAACCATGGAGTCTGTGTAGGGTTTGTAATTATATATGTACAGTGGGGACAGCCATGTTGCATACAAAGGCTCTACTTCATGCTTGTCGGGTCCAGATCTAAACCTGTGAACTCTGTGGTGTCTGGCGTGGTCTTCTTGCTTAGCCACCTGGGATGCTGGAATATTCCTACCTAGAACCCTGTTTGTCTTGAATCGTAAACTCTTTGCTCCTCCCATGAACTTCCTATTAAAGCCATGCCTTTGCACTTTCTGTTTGCCAAATTATTGTGCTCCCTCAAGCCAATATCTTGCTCTTGTCAGTCCTGCTGCCATCCTTATCTTCCCTATTACTCGTTACTGATCCTTAGATTGTTCCCCCGACTACACTTCTGCTTGATCCTAACTTGCAACCACTCATTACTTACCCTTAGTTTGTTTACTGACTACACTTCTGATATAGCTACTGGTTTCCGAGCCTGACCCTAGATCATGACAAGGCCTTTCAGCGCTTTACTAGTTCTCTCAATACAAGCCTGAGCTTCTGATTTATTGAAGAAAAACGCAATTTCTCCAGCTCCACTTAAAAAAAAAAGAAATAGCCCTGCAGGTGTTTTCTCTGACAATGGTGGTTATTTACGAAAAGGCAAATCCACTTTGCACTACAAGTGCAAAGTACACTTGAAATTGCACTGAAAGTGCACTTGGAAGTGCAGTCGCTGTAAATTTCTGGGGTAGATGTGAAATGAGGGGAAGCTCTGTTGATTTTATCATCCAATCATGTGTAAGCTAACATGTTGTTTTTTATTTTCCTTGCATGTCCCCCTCGGATCTACAGCGACTGCACTTTCAGTGCAATTTCAAGTGCACGTTGGACTTGTAGTTTGCACTTGTAGTGCAAAGTGGATTTGCCTTTCGTAAATAACCCCCAATGTCTGTCATAGACTCGTTGCCCCTTACTTCTGCTGCCACTAGTCTTTAAGGTAGAATGACACCCAGTGTCCTTCTCTTCTTGTGAGCCCAAGGTGTTGTGTATCCACCCCCTAAGAGTGCATCATCACGTTGCCCTGACCTAATATTATGGCTGTACAGAATGGAGCCCACACATCTTTATATAAAGTATAACTAAAGGCAAAACTTGTTTTTTAGTTTTGGATAGAGTGGAGATAGATTAGAACACTTCTCAGTTTCTATTGCTGTCTGTGCCCCCGTTAGGAGATCCACCCTCTCTACTTGTCCTGTTTACTATTATCATTAAAAGTTAAAGTAAAAAAAAATCCCAAATTTTGCGTTGTCTCCAGAAAAGTAATAGAGGGGAAATCTTCTAATGCGTACACCAGTTCTGGTAAACGAGTGGTCCCCAAGGAATTTCCATAATTTTCAGGGATTTCCTCTCACTTCCTGTTTGGCTATGGGACAGGAAGTGAAGGGAAATCTCTGAAATGAGACACAGATGGCAAAAAAATCTGACAGGTTATAACTTTCCCTTCCTCTATCCAAAATGAAAAAAATATGTTTTGCCTATGGTTCTACTTTAATGCATTCTATACAAACGTAAGGAATGCCCACCTTTGAAGAGTACCCTGCATGTCACATGTGCAAAAAGAAGACAACTGGAATGCTAATATTTGTATATTTTTTTTAAATGGGGGGGGGGGTTGAACTTTGGGGCAGACTTAAGCCCTGTACACACGATCGGATTTCCTATGGATTTTAAACCAATGGATTTTTCCATCGGAAATCCGATGAAGCTGACTTCCATCAGTCTTGCCTACACACCATCAGTCAAAAAAACGATCGTCCCAAACGCTGTGACGTAAAACACTCAGACGAGCCAAGAAAAATGAAGTTCTATGCTTCTGAGCATGCTTCGACTTGATTCTGAGCATGCGTGGGTTTTTTATCCGATGGAGTTCCCCACAGACGATAGTAATTTGCTATCATTTTTTTTTTCATCGGATAAATTTAAAACATGTTCTATTTTTTAACACCGATGGAAAAAAGACCGATGGGGCCCATACACGATCGGTTTGTCCGATGAAAAAAGTCCATCGGACTGTTTTCATCGGTAAAACCGATCGTGTGTACAGGGCTTTAGATTTGGGTTTTAAGGCTGCATTCACACCTAATGACGTGGGAATTAGCTTGAATTGGCTACCCTATGCTCTTTTGTGCGCATTGTGTGCATTTTGCCACATAACAAATCACCTGTTTTATTAGCATTATATTAAAATATGTGCGTTTGGATGCTGAAAATGTGATGTGTGCAAAAACACATTTTTGTATATGTTTCTGATATGCTCAGGTGTGAACGGAGCCTAATGCCGCGTACACACGACCATTTATCATGACGAGAAAACTGCCATTTTTTAGATTGGTCTTGAAAAACGATCGTGTGTATGCTCCATCAACGAGAAAACTGCCCTCAAAAAAATTAGAACCTGCTCTATTTTTTCTCGTCATTTTTCCCGTCGTTCTTTTTCTCGTCGCGAAAACCGCTCGTGTGTATGCTTTTCCGAGGGGGAAAAAAATGCGCATGCTCAGAATCAAGTATGAGACGGGAGCGCTCGTTCTGGTAAAACTAGCGTTTGTAATGGAGATAGCACATTCGTCACGCTGTAACGGACTGAAAAGCACAAGGCTGAAAAGCGCAAATCGTCTCTCACCAAACTACTAAAACGAGATCAGCCAAAGGGTGGCACCATTCTAATGGAACTTCCCCTTTATAGTGCCATCGTACGTGTTGTCGTACGTGTTGTACGTCACCGCACTTTGCTCGAGCGTTTTTTTTCCTGAACGTGTGTATGCAAGGCAGGCTTGAGAGGAATCACGTTTCGAAAAACTTTTTTTTTTTTGCATGACAGGAAAAACGGTCGTGTGTACGCGGCATTATACATGACTATTGTATAACAGATGTACATTGCTGCTTAACCCACCTTCTGACTCCAACTTCTTACCATAACTTAAGTAACGAGACCACACTGAATTTTGGAGTAAAATATAGGCCGTAGCAGCCTTATTTATTAAAACACATCTTTCTCTTTTCGTCCATGGACAGACACAGCCTTCTTAATTCTTGACATATGGGTTATGTTCCTGTTCATAGGAGAGGACTAGGCAGACATGTTAGATATTTAAATACATGTTACTTTAACAGAGTTGAACAGCCCCGTCCAGGGGGCGGTCCCTCCAGACATAACCCTTCTCCCTGCAGTTAGCAGCTCAGTTTTGTTCTGCCTAGCAGAGGAGATGGACGTGGCTCCCTTTGGGCCCAGAGTCCTGAGGAAATTTTTTATTTTATTTAAATTTATTTTATTTTGTTCCCGAGATGTTTCACCTCCTTTGCCGGAGGTGGGGCACGCCAGACGTTGACCTCCTGGCTTCTCGACTCAATAGCGTGGTGTCGAGATTCGTGGCCAGGTCCAGAGATCCCTGGGCAGACGCGTCATACACGTTGGTGGCCCCGTGGGGTAAGTATCGGCTAATTTATGCCTACCCCCCACTGATGTTGCTTCCTCGTCTGCTCCGCAGAGTGCAGACCGAGGGTATCCCGGTGATCCTAATCGCTCTGGCTTGGCCCCCGGCATCCTTGGTATGCCGGCTTCGTACGCCTGGTGGCAGATGCACTGGTGACTGCCAATGCGGAAGGACCTTCTGTCTCAAGGTCCCATACTTCATCCTGCTTTACAGTCGCTGGCTTTAACGGCATGGCTATTGAATGCCAGGTACTAAGGGACCGAGGTCTTTTGGATTCGGTCATCTCGACCATGCTAAGGGCACAAAAATCTTCTTCCAGGAAGATCTACCATCGCACTTGGAAGGCCTACATCTCTATGTGCGCAGAGATGGAGTGGCGTCCACGGACGCATTCGGTTTCCAGGGTCATGCTGTTTTTTACAGCGTGGAGTGGATCAGAAACTTGCCTTAAGCTCCATTAAGTGTCAGATTTCAGCTTTGGCTGTTTTCTTTCAACGGCCTTTGGCGACCCATTCCCTGGTGGGTACTTTTTGTCCGGGGGGTTTCGACATGTGCTTCCCTCAATTAGACCACCTCTCCCTCCTTGGGATTTGAATCTGGTGCTCTCGGTTCTTCGAGAACCTCCCTTTGAGAACATCAGAGAGGTTCCTCTCTTAACACTATATTAGAAGGTGGCCTTTCTAGTGGCCAATACGTCTGTCAGACGGGTTTCTGAAATGGCGGCCTTGTCTTGCAAGTCTTCCATAAGGATTAAGCAGTACTACACCCGCAGCCTTCGTTTCTTCCGAAGGTGGTTTCGGCCTTCCACCTGAATGAGGACATTGTATCCATTCTTGTGTCCTCGGCCGTCGCATACCAGAGAGACTGTGCTCCATACTTTAGACGTGGTACGTGCCTTGTCTGCTACTGCTCCGTTCTAGAGGTTTGTGTCAGTGTCTGGTCCACAAAAGGGCCTAGCGGTCTCGTCGGCCACCATCTCTCTCTGTGGTTCAGAAAGACCGTTGTGCGGGCCTATGCCTTTTAGGGGCAGGCGCCCCCCCTTTTTCCGGTCACGGTGCTTTCAACCAGGGCAATTAGTGCTCCTTGGGCTTTCCAACATCAAGCGCCTCTCTCTCTCTCTCTCTCTCTCTCTCTCTCTCTCTCTCTCTCTCTCTCTCTCTCTCACAGGTGTGCAGGGCGGCGACTTGGTCGTCTGTGCGCACTTTCTCCAAATTTTACAAGGTTGGTGTGAATGCATCTTTAGATGCTTTCTTCCGCCGCGACGTTTTGCAGGCGGCTGTTTAACCACTTAAGCCCCGGACCATTTGGTAGCTAAAGGACCAGAGGTGAATTCAGAATTTTGCACTGCGCTGCTTTAACTGTAAATTGTGCGGACATGCAATGTTGTACCCACACGAAATTTGCGTCCTTTTCTTCCCACAAATAGAGCTTTCTTTTAATGGTATTTGATTGCCTCTGCGATTTTTATTTTTTGCGATATAAACGGAAAAAGACCGAAAATTTAAAAAAAAAATGATATTTTCTACTTTTTGTTATAAGAAAAATCGAATAAACTCAATTGTAGTCATACATTTAGGCCAAAATGTATTCAGCCACATGTTTTTAGTAAAAAAAATGTCAATAAGCGTATATTTATTGGTTTGCGCAAAAGTTATAGAGTTTACAAACTAGGGTACATTTTCTGAAATTTACACAGCTTTAAATTTATGACTGCCTATCTCATTTCTTGAGGTGCTAAAATGACAGGACAGTACAAAACCCCCCCAAATGACCCCATTTTGGAAAGTAGACACCCCAAGGAAATTGCTGAGAGGCATGTTGAGCCCATTGAATTTTTTATTTTTTTGTCCCAAGTGATTGAATAATGACTAAAAAAAAAAAAAAAAATTACAAAAAGTTGTCACTAAATGATATATTGCTCACACATGCCATGGTTATATGTGGAATTTCACCCCAAAATACATTTTGCTGCTTCTCCTGAGTACGGGGATACCACATGTGTGGGACTTTTTGGGAGCCTAGCCGCGTACGGGACCCCGGAAACCAAGCACCGCCTTCAGGATTTCTAAGGGCGCAAATTTTTGATTTCACTCCTCACTACCTATCACACTTTCGAAGGCCATAAAATGCCAAAATAGCACAAAACCCCCCCAAATGACCCCATTTTAGAAAGTAGACACCCCAAGGAAATTGCTGAGAGGCCTGTTGAGCCCATTGAATATATTTTTTTTGTCCCAAGTGATTGAATAATGACAAAAAAAAAAAAATTACAAAAAGTTGTCACTAAATGATATATTGCTCACACATGCCATGGTTATATGTGGAATTACACCCCAAAATAAATTTTTCTGCTTCTCCTGAGTACGGGGATACCACATGTGTGGGACTTTTTAGGAGCCTAGCCGCGTACGGGACCCCGAAAACCAAGCACCGCCTTCAGGATTTCTAGGCACAAATTTTTGATTTCACTCCTCACTACCTATCACAGTTTCGAAGGCCATAAAATGCCAAAATCGCACAAAACCCCCCCCCCAAATGACCCCATTTTGGAATATAGACACCCCAAGCTATTTGCTGAGAGGAATGGCGAATATTTTACAGCTCTCATTTGTTTTTGAAAATGAAGAAAGAAAATATATATATATATTTTTTTTTTTTCAATTTTCAAAACTTTGTGACAAAAAGCGAGATCTGCAAAATACTCACAATACCTCTCAGCAAATAGCTTGGGGTGTCTACTTTCCAAAATGGGGTCATTTGGGGGGGTTTTGTGCTATCTGGGCATTCCATGGCCTCCAAAACTGTGATAGGCAGTGAGAAGTGAAATCAAAAATTTACACCCTTAGAAAGCCTGAAGGCGGTGCTTGGTTTTTGGGGTCCCGTACGTGGCTAGGCTCCCAAAAAGTCTCACACATGTGGTATCCCCGTACTCAGGAGAAGCAACAGAATGTATTTTGGGGTGTAATTCCACATATGCCCATGGCATGTTTGAGCAATATATCATTTAGTGACAACTTTGTGCAAAAAAAAAAAAAAAAAATCGTTTTTCCGCAACTTGTGTCAACATATAAAATATTCCATGGACTCGACATGCCTCTCAGTATATAGCTTGGGGTGTCTACTTTCCAAAATGGGGTCATTTGGGGGGTTTTGAACTGTTCTGGCATTTTATACACAACATTAGGAAGCTTACATCCACTCTTCTAACCACTTGAAGACAAAGCCCTTTTTGACACTTTTTGTTTACATGAAAACATTTTTTTTTTTGCAAGAAAATTATGTTGAACCCCCAAACATATATATTTTTAAAGCAAAGGCCCTACAGATTAAAATGGTGGGTGTTGCATTTTTTTTTCTACACAGTATTTGCGCAGCGATTTTTCAAACGCATTTTTTGGGTTAAAAAATACACTTTTTTTAATTTTAATGCACTAAAACACACTATATTGCCCAAATGTTTGATGAAATAAAAAAGATGATCTTAGGCCGAGTACATAGATACCAAACACGACATGCTTTAAAATTTCGCACAAACGCGCATTGGCGACAAACTACATACATTTTTAAAAGCCTTTAAAAGCCTTTACAGGTTACCCCAGTAGATTTACAGAGGAGGTCTACAGCTAAAATGATTGCCCTCGATCTGACCTTCGCGGTGATACCTCACATGCATGGTGCAATTGCTGTTTACATATGACGCCAGACCGACGCTTGCGTTCGCCATTGGGCAAGAGCAGGGCAGGACAGGGGTGCTTTTTTTTTTTTTCTTTTTTTTTTATTATTAATTTTGCTTTTTTATTTTATTTTTAAATTGTTCCTTCCAAGTATTTTTTTTTTAATCATTTTTATTGTTATCTCAGGGAATGTAAATATCCCCTATGATAGCAATAGGTAGTGACAGGTACTCTTTTTTGAAAAAACTGGGGTCTTCTAGACCCTAGATTTTTCCTCTGCCCTCAAAGCATCTGACCACATCAAGATCGGTGTGATAAAATGCTTTCCCAATTTCCCAATGGCGCTTTTTATATCCGGGGGGGGGCATTCCCTCCCACTGCTTGTAAAAGCAGTCCAGAGGCTAATTAGCTGCTAGGATTGCTTTTACATGAAAGCCGGCCGCAGGCTGAAAAGAATGATACCAAGATGATACCTAAACCCGCAGGCATCATTCTGGTATAAACATTCAAAGTCCAGCAACATACCAGTACGTTGCTGGTCCTTGTTGGACATGTATTGTAATCTTTTTTTTCATGCAGCCAGTTGGCTGAACGAAAAAAGAGATTGATCGGTGGGTATGCCCACCATTAGAATACCGCCCTTCATACACCCACTTCCAATGATGGGCATACACGCACCATTTATATATGCCGAAGCATGGGGGCATCCTCCTGCAAAAAAGTTATGCCGCACACACATGGTCGGACTTTTCCACGGGCAAGCCTCCGTCGGAATTTCGACCGTATGTACGCGGCATTAGGAGCAAAATCGCTCCTCCGCCCCTGCTGCCCCAATGCTTCGGCATATTTGCTTTTTTTTTTTTAACTGTGGTGGTGAAATCACCTCCTACAGCACTGGAGTCGCAGGGATCAGGCCTGTCTCTGCGAACGCTGCAGTTATGTGTGTTTTTGTTTTGTAAGTGACAGTGATCGATCGATACTGCACTTGGGTGGCCTGGGCTGGACGGAGGGGCAAAACGCAGGTGCCAGCAGGTATCTGGGCAGATCCCGCTGACACTGCGTTTTTGGGAACCCTAAACTGCTGGGGACGCTAGTATAGATCTGATCAGATATTGATCTGTTCAGATACTATACCACTAAGGGGGGTGTATGCTTCACGCGTGGGTGTTAGCGTTACTGGCACTAACCTGACGCTGCCTGGGGTGTGACTCAGACCCTCTCTGATGCTAAAACCTAATTGATATCACCCGCCGGGCGATCAGGGGGTTAAACCTTTATTGGGTTATATACACGGCGGGTGCCCTGACACTATAAAAAGCAAACTAACTAACCAGCGTCACCCGTAACACTTATATGGTGATCACTGGTGAAAGGGTTAACTAGGGGCAATCAGGGGGTTAAAACCTTTATTAGATAATATATGGGGGTACCTGACGCTATGAAAACCTGCGGCGAACCTAAAAAAAATTACCAGCTACCGATCTGCATCACCGACACTAAGACAGCGTTTAGAAAAACAATCGCTTAGCGACAGTGGTGATGGGGGTGAAAGGGTTACCTGGGGGGCGATCAAGGGGGTTAAACCTTTATTAGATAATATATTGGGGTACCTGACGCTATAAAAACATGCAGCGAACCTAAAAAAAATTACTGGCTACGATCTGCATCACCGACACTAAGACAGCGTTTAGAAAAACAATTGCTTAGCGACAGTGGTGATAGGGGGTGAAAGGGTTACCTGGGGGCGATCAAGGGGGTTAAACCTTTATTAGATAATATATTGGGGTACCTGACGCTATAAAAACCTGCGGCGAACCTAAAAAAAATTACCGGCTACCGATCTGCATCACAGACACTAAGACAGCGTTTAGAAAAACGATCGCTTAGTGACAGTGGTGATAGGGGGTGAAAGGGTTACCTGGGGGGCGATCAAGGGGGTTAAAAGTTTATTAGATAATATATTGGGGTACCTGACGCTATAAAAACATGCGGCGAACCTAAAAAAAATTACTGGCTACGATCTGCATCACCGACACTAAGACAGCGTTTAGAAAAACAATTGCTTAGCGACAGTGGTGATAGGGGGTGAAAGGGTTACCTGGGGGGCGATCAAGGGGGTTAAACCTTTATTAGATAATATATTGGGGTACCTGACGCTATAAAAACCTGCGGCGAACCTAAAAAAAATTACTGGCTGCCGATCGGCATCACTGACGCTAAGACAGCGATCAGAAAAATGATCGCTAAGCGACAGTGGTGATAGGCGGTGAAAGGGTTATCTGGGGGGTGATCAGGGGGTTAAACCTTTATTAGGGGGGGTTAGGGGGCTACACTGGACCTAAGACTAAACTTTGGTGACACTTTTACAGTCACAAATGTCACTGATTGCAGTGATCACTAAATAAATGGTCACTGCAATCAGTGACACTGTGACTGGGGGCTGGGGGGTGATCTGGGGGGGCGATTTATGTCCCTATGTGTCCTGGTGTCAGTGTAGTGTTGTGTGCACTGACCTGATGTCTTCTCTTGTACGGCGCTCGGTATATGTGAGCGCCGCACCAGAGATGACATCACTTCCTCCTGCTCCCTCTGTCTGACACAGACAGAGGGGGCATTTCCATTCGCCGGGAGCGATCGCGAGGGGGTGGCCAGAAACAAATGGCTGCCCCCTCATCCCGGAACGCTCCCGGACACTTAGCCACCGCTCACTGTATAGGAGGGGGGTCCGATTGGACCCCCCAACTATACAAAGGCAATCACGTATGCTCTACGTGATTGTGCCTGTCGGTGCCATTCTGCCGACGTATATATACAGTGAGCGGTCGTTAAGTGGTTAAAGTTGCAACTCTTCCGTTGAAGAGCTCTGCTTGCTTGGGGTGAAGTTAGTTGTTTTTTGATATTGTTCCTACCCCTCGTTTTTTTGAAACTGCTTGGGGACGTCCCATATGTCAAGAATTAAGAAAGCTGTGTCCGTCCATGGACGAAAAGAGAAAATAGGACACAGCACCCACCCCTCCTTTTTAGGTTTGTACTTCTTTTTACGAACGAAATGTCTGGAGGGACCGCCCCCTGGGTGGGGCTGTTCAACACTGTTAAAGTAACATGTATTTAAATATCTAACATGTCTGCCTAGTCCTCTCCTACGAATAGGAACATAACCCATATGTCAAGAATTAAGAAGGCTGTGTCCGTCCATGGACGACAGAGAAAAGAATTTTACGGTGAGTACAAATAATCCATTTTTTTTCAAAAATTAACTCAAACATAACATAAACATCTGTTATCCGAAAACCCCATCAGTCTATCCTAGTGTTGGTCTTTGCAGGAACCTCATTTATTATTTTGTAAATACTGCACTGCGGTACCTCTCAATCTGATCATAGGACTCAAGCCGACAGGCTGGCTCAGAGACGACCACTTACCGCAGTGCACCCATTACCATCACATTCCAGTTAAACCTCCGTTAACTAAAATACCACCCTCAGGACCCATACCACCGATAGGTCCTTGTAACGGCACCCCAAGTATGAAAGGGGTTAACGCCGTTTAGGATATTAGGATTTCACACAGGAATTTATAGTGCAGACAGATGCTTCAGAAGTGGGATTAGGTACAGTGTTATCCCAAGTGCTGAATGGGGAAGAACACCCCATAGCGTTCTTAAGCAGAAAGTTGACCCCTGCTGAAAAAAGGTACGCCATTGTAGAACGGGAATGTCTAGCCATCAAGTGGGCCCTTGAAAGTTTTAAATATTATCTGTTAGGGCAACAGTTTAGGCTCCTAACAGATCATGCCCCACTCAAATGGATGGCCCAAAATAAGGAGAAAAATGCAAGAGTTACCAGATGGTTCTTGGCTCTACGGAATTTCAAATTTTTAGTAGAACATAGGCCAGGTAGCCAACAAGCTAACGCAGATGCCGTCTCCAGAGTTTACAGTCTGTTTGCCCAAGGTGCTCAACCCCCCGAGTTTGAGCAGAGGGGGGAGATATGTAGCCGCGTGTCTGTAAAACAAGTTAAAATGACAGGAGAAGTGATTGATGGGATATATGTTCCTTCACGGATTCTTAGATTTATAATCTAAGATAATACCAGCAAAGACTTCAGGATAAAGAAAGATAGTTCTTTATCCTGTGTTGGTAAAGTTCGTTCCGGGCTGGTTTTATTGGGAGTCTGATAGAGCCGTGGATCTGCAGTTTATTGGTTTCCTTCCAGGCCTTGATTAAGGCAGCTGGTCTCAGCTCTCAGTGAGAGAGTGTGTGTGTCTCCATGTGAGGAGTAGTGATGAGCCGAACACCCCCGGGTTCGGTTCGCACCAGAACCCGCGAACGGACCGAAAGTTCGCACGAACATTAGAACTCTATTAAATACAATGGATGCGAACGTTCGGATTCTAAAGTGCTAATTATAACGACTATTATCCATGTTATTGTCCGAAACAGAGTTTGGGAACCCGGCTTCTGCACCAGGGGACATGTATCAATGCAAAAAGAAGTTTTAAAAACGGACGTTTTCCGGAGCAGTCATTTTAATGATGCATAAAGTGAAAAAAAAAAAGTCAAATATTCCTTTAAATATTGTACCTGGGGGGTGTCTAAAGTATGCCTGTGAAGTGCCACGTGTTTCCCGTGTTTAGAACTGTCCCTGCACAAAATAACATTTCTAAAGGGAAAAAAGCCATTTAAAACTGCTTGCGGCTTTAATGCAATGTCTGGTCCCGGTAATATGGATGAAAATCTTTAGGAAAAATGGCATAGCTACCCCATCAACCCCCCCCCCCCACCCCAGCCCATTACCAGCCCCTTTGGGTCTTGTATGGATATTAAGGGGAACCCCGCACACAAAATAAAAAAGGACCTATATACTCTGAACAGCCGTATACAGGCGGTGCATACAAGACAGGGACTGTAGGTTTGTTCTTATGTAGAATCTGTTTGTAATTTTGAACAGCTGCATTGTTTAAGTGGAGCTCCATGCCAAATTCCTTTTTTTTAGCTTTTTGTAAAACATAGGGAACGGTTATCACCCCTGTCACATTTTTTTTGCTGTCTGTGCCCCTGTTCAGAACATTTCACCTCACTTTGCGTCCCAATGACAACTGTTTTTGAAATGTGGTGTTTTTATTGAAACAAGGATTGGTGATAAAGCATCAGTAGAGAGGAGACACCTTTCTCCCATATTAATTCTTACAGGAGAGAATTTTCCTTCCAAGGGGTAGATTTCCTCTCACTTCCTGTTGTCTTCTTCCGTTTGCAAGTAGTAGTAGTTTGTAAGTTGGATGTTTGAAAGTAGGGACCTTCCGTATATACTCTGCAGAAATTGGCCCCTTAGGTGTTGGTGTTGGCACAACACTGAAAGCACTCAGTTATTCTTGGTGGGTGCTGGAACGCCCTGCTGTCAACTATAATATCAGGAATTGTAATAACATATAATTGTTGATCAGTGGTAGTAAAAATTGGGCCTTTGATGGTGGTGCTGGTGCCACAACACTGTAAGGCCTGACAGTTACTCTTGGTGGGCGCAGCAATGGTCCCTGCTGTGAATTATTAGATCAATAATTATAATTGCATGCCCCTGTTGAACAGGGGCTGAAAAATTGGGCCTTTGGTGGTGGTGGTGGTGGTGATGGTGGTGCTGGTGCCACAACACTGTAAGGCCTGACAGTTACTCTTGGTGGGCGCAGCAATGGGCCCTGCTGTGAATTATTCGATCAATAATTATAATTGCATGCCCCTGTTGAACAGGGGCTTAAAAATTGGGCCTTTGGTGGTGGTGGTGGTGGTGATGGTGGTGCTGGTGCCACAACACTGTAAGGCCTGACAGTTACTCTTGGTGGGCGCAGCAATGCTCCCTGCTGTGAATTATTCGATCAATAATTATAATTGCATGCCCCTGTTGAACAGGGGCTGAAAAATTGGGCCTTTGGTGGTGGTGGTGGTGGTGGTGATGGTGGTGCTGGTGCCACAACACTGTAAGGCCTGACAGTTACTCTTGGTGGGCGCAGCAATGGGCCCTGCTGTGAATTATTCGATCAATAATTATAATTGCATGCCCCTGTTGAACAGGGGCTGAAAAATTGGGCCTTTGGTGGTGGTGGTGATGGTGGTGCTGGTGCCACAACACTGTAAGGCCTGACAGTTACTCTTGGTGGGCGCAGCAATGGGCCCTGCTGTGAATTATTAGATCAATAATTATAATTGCATGCCCCTGTTGAACAGGGCCTTAAAAATTGGGCCTTTGGTGGTGGTGGTGGTGGTGGTGATGGTGGTGCTGGTGCCACAACACTGTAAGGCCTGACAGTTACTCTTGGTGGGCGCAGCAATGCTCCCTGCTGTGAATTATTCGATCAATAATTATTAGACTTGTGCACAACGGAAAAATTCGTTCCGTTTCGGTTCGTTTCTTTCCGGTCCTGTTGATTCGTAATCATTCGTAATTTTGCTAGACGGGATTTTTCGTGTTCGGACTCATTCGTATTTTTGCAAGCGACATTTTTCGTTGAATTTTTTGTTGCTTTATAATTCGTACTTTCGGTAGAGTACGTTGTTTTTCGTTGATTCTGGACACAACTCCTACTTTCGTAACTTTTTTTGGGTTCGTTGATTCGTAATTTTCCGTGTCTCTCTCACAACGACGCTGCCTATTATGCCTAATGTGCTTCGAATGGATTTGTACTTTTCTAAATACATAGCGGTTATTTGTAACGATTCGAAATCTCGTATTTTACTTTCGTTTTTTACATGCGGCTATAGGCTCCGCCCCTGTACACCATTTTGAGAGGGTTCAGCACGGTGAGGGAGAAGCAGAGAGCAGAGCAGAGTGAGTGTTATTGTGCTTCGAATGGATTTGAAATCTCGTATTTTACTTTCGTTTTTTCATGCGGCTATAGCCTCCGCCCCTGTACACCATTTTGAGAGGGAGTTCAGCATGGTGAGGGAGAAGCAGAGAGCAGAGTGAGTGTTATTGTGCTTCGAATGGATTCGTACATTCGTAACTTTTTTCATAACGAATTATGCCGAAGACCTTCGGGCATTCGCTATTTTGCGGTATAATTTATTTCGGATTCGGTTTTATTCGTAATTGCTCTGTTCGGAAATTCGAATGCTTCCGAATGTCCGAAAGTTGCTAAATTCGGACGAATTTTGATTCGTTACGAAACGAATTGCACAAGCCTAATAATTATAATTGCATGCCCCTGTTGAACAGGGGCTGAAAAATTGGGCCTTTGGTGGTGGTGGTGATGGTGGTGCTGGTGCCACAACACTGTAAGGCCTGACAGTTACTCTTGGTGGGCGCAGCAATGCTCCCTGCTGTGAATTATTCGATCAATAATTATAATTGCATGCCCCTGTTGAACAGGGGCTGAAAAATTGGGCCTTTGGTGGTGGTGGTGGTGGTGGTGGTGGTGATGGTGGTGCTGGTGCCACAACACTGTAAGGCCTGACAGTTACTCTTGGTGGGCGCAGCAATGCTCCCTGCTGTGAATTATTCGATCAATAATTATAATTGCATGCCCCTGTTGAACAGGGGCTGAAAAATTGGGCCTTTGGTGGTGGTGGTGGTGGTGATGGTGGTGCTGGTGCCACAACACTGTAAGGCCTGACAGTTACTCTTGGTGGGCGCAGCAATGGGCCCTGCTGTGAATTATTAGATCAATAATTATAATTGCATGCCCCTGTTGAACAGGGGCTTAAAAATTGGGCCTTTGGTGGTGGTGGTGGTGGTGATGGTGGTGCTGGTGCCACAACACTGTAAGGCCTGACAGTTACTCTTGGTGGGCGCAGCAATGGGCCCTGCTGTGAATTATTAGATCAATAATTATAATTGCATGCCCCTGTTGAACAGGGGCTGAAAAATTGGGCCTTAGGCACTGGTGGCACAACACTGCAACCCCTCACAGATACTGTACTTGGAGCACAGCAATGAGGCCTGTTGCAAAGTATTGCATCAAAAATTTTAATTACACGCCCCTGTTAAACAGGGGCTGAAAAATTGGGCCTTAGCCACTGGTGGCGTCACCCATAAACCAAAATGATCTTCCAAGCTATCATCGTTAATCGTATCATTGAGGAGGAGGAGGAGGATAGCCAGTCAACATAACAGCACAGGCACTCAGCATCAGCATCAGTCTTGAAGGGATGTGACATTTTAAAATCAATTAGTCTGTTATATCAGCATCTGGTGTGTGGTAGCTGGTGGTGATCCAAGACTGGTTCATCTTGATGAAAGTCAGTCGATCAACCGAGTCGGTGGACAGGCGCACCCTGTGATCCGTGACAAATCCTCCAGCAGCACTGAATGTGCGTTCTGAAAGAACGCTGGATGCAGGACAGGCCAGTAGCTCAATTGCATACTGTGCAAGCTCTGGCCAGTGATCCATCCTCAAGACCCAGTAAGCCAGAGGATTTTCGGTGGGGAAGGTGTCCAAGTCTGACCTTGCCCCTAGGTATTCCTGCACCATGTATATCAGACGCTGGCGATGGTTGCTGGAACCGATCATACTTTGGGGCTGCGGACTAAAGAATTGTCTGAACGCATCGGTCAGATGGCCACCTTCCCCACCGCTCCTTCTTTGACTGCCCGAAGCCTCAGCAACTCGTTGTCCAGGACCAGGAGTTTGTAACCTCCCAGTCTCTGGGAACGCGTTGCACAGACCTTTCTGCAAGGCCTCCCAGAGTTGTCTCATCCTCTGCTCCCTCTGCGACGGTACGATAAGGTCCGCAACCTTACCCTTGTACCGTGGATCAAGGAGAGTGGCCAGCCAGTAATGGTCCCTCTCCTTGATCCGAAGAATACGAGGATCCTTCCGCAGACTTTGCAGGATCAGGGAGGCCATGCAGCGTAGGTTAGCTGAGGCATTCAGTCCGGAGTCCTCTGGGTCACTAAGGACGACATGATCCGCAGCCACCTCCTCCCAGCCACGTACAAGTCCACTGGTTTCTTGGGACTGTAAATCATCCCTAAAAGACTGCTGCTGATGATGCTGAGTGCCAGCCTCCACCTCCATGCTGACACAATCCTCCTCCTCCTCCTCCTCCTCCTCTTCCTGTGCGATGGGTGGGACAGAAGGAACACTGTCTGGGTAAAGGGGGCCTTGAGAGGCAAGGAAGTCCTCCTCTTCCTGCCTCTGTTCTGCCTCAAGTGCCCTGTCCATTATTCCACGCAGCGTGTGCTCCAACAGGTGGACAAGAGGTACAGTGTCACTGATGCATGCACTGTCACTGCTCACCATCCTCGTGGCCTCCTCAAATGGTGCCAGGACAGTGCATGCATCCCTGATCATGCCCCACTGGCGTGGTGAAAAAAACCCGAGCTCCCCTGACCCTGTCCTGGTGCCGTAGTCGCACAGGTACTCATTGATGGCCCTCTGCTGCGTGTGCAGCCGCTGCAGCATGGCCAACGTTGAGTTCCACCTGGTGGGCATGTCACATATAAGGCGGTTCTTGGGCAGGTTCAACTCCTTTTGAAGCTCAGCCAGGCGAGCACTGGCATTATAAGATCTGCGGAAATGCACACAGACTTTCCTGGCCTGCCTCAGGACATCCTGTAAGCCCGGGTACCTGCCCAAGAACCGCTGCACCACCAGGTTAAGGACGTGAGCCATACAGGGCACATGGGTCAGTTGTCCCTGTCGGAGGGCGGAGAGGAGGTTGGTGCCATTGTCGCAAACCACCATTCCTGGCTTAAGCTGGCGTGGCGTCAACCACCTCTCGGCCTGCCCCTGCAGAGCAGACAGGACCTCTGCCCCAGTGTGGCTCCTGTCCCCCAAACACACCAGCGCAAGCACGGCATGGCATCTTTTTGCCTGCGTACTTGCGTAGCCCCTTGAACGCCTACGGAGCACCGCTGGTTCCGAGGACAAACCACAGGAAGAGGCCATGGAGGAAGAAGAAGAGGAGGGGGTGGAGGACAGAGGTGTGTCACAACCAGTAGTAGCATTTTGGAGGCGTGGCGGTGGAACAACCTCCAACACTACTGCACCTTGTCCTGCATCCTTCCCAGCTGCCAAAAGAGTGACCCAATGGGCCGTGAAAGAAAGGTAACGTCCCTGTCCATGCCTGCTGGACCATGAGTCAGCGGTAATATGCACCTTACCGCTGACCGCCCTGTCCAGCGAGGCCAAGACATTGCCTTCCACATGCCTGTAGAGAGCCGGAATCGCCTTCCGTGCGAAAAAGTGGCGTTTGGGAACCTGCCACTGAGGAACCGCACATTGCACAAACTCACGGAAGGGGGCCGAGTCTACCAACTGAAAAGGCAGCAGTTGAAGTGCTAGCAATTTAGCCAAGCTAGCATTCAACCGCTGGGCATGTGGATGGCTGGGAGTGAACTTCTTTCGACGGTCCAGCAGCTGGGGCAGGGAAATTTGCCTGCTAGAATCGGACGTTGGTGTACTGCTAGCAGAGTGCCCGCAAGTACTTGCCTGTGACACACCTAATTCTACACCTTCATTCCTCTCAGAGCAGGTTTCAGAGAGGAGTGAAGGTATAGTGGGGTTGGAGATCCCAGCTGATGCGGTGCAAGAAGAGGTCAGCTTTGTTCTTTGGTGTGGGTCTTTAAGGTAGGCTTGCCAACGAGCTGCATGGCAGGTCAACATATGTCTGATCAAGCATGTGGTGCCCAAGCGGCTGATGTTTTGGCCACGCGATATACGCTTGAGACATATGTTGCAAACAGCAGCTGTGCGATCTGATGCACTCGCCTCAAAAAAGGCCCACACCAAAGAACTTTTTGAATGACGGGCAGAGGCAGCGCCCTGCACAGGCGGAGCTCTGCGGTGTGATTCCGTCGGTGTGCTGCCCATACGCTGGCCACTCAAGGGCATCCTGCCTCGTTGGAGATGTGCCTCCTCCTCATCCTCCTCCTCCTCCTCTCTCCTATTAGGCACCCACGTGGAGTCAGTGACCTCATCATCCCCTCCCTCCTCATCACTGGAGCCAATCTGGCAGTATGCTGCAGCTGCTGGAGCATGACTGCCAGATTGGTGTCCTTCTTGAGCATCCCCTCTCTCTGCTCTCACGCTGCTGCCTTCCTCTAGCTGGGTATCATCATCAGATCCTTCCAAACGCTGGGCATCCTCCTGGAGCATGTACCCAACACTGTGCTCAACCAGTTCGGGGGACTCCTCAGGAGGAGGACATGGTGGGTCTAGGGAAGGATTGACTAATGAAGATAATGATACCAGAGAAGAGGACGCTTTGGCAGCTGCTTTGCCAGTACCCTGAGCCTGGGTGAGAGAGGATGAGGAGGATGAGGTGGGCTTGGTCATCCACTCTACCAAGTCTTCGGCATGATGTGGCTCAACATGTCCAGCTGCCGAAAAGAATGACAAGCGTGTCCCATGGCCATGTGCTGATGACAATGCACCGCGTCCACGACCAGCACTGTTGCCCCCAGACACAGAGCCTGCTTGCCCTCTTTTTTTGCCTCCTGACTGTCTGCCTCTCCTTGGTTGCCTTCCAGACATTTTAATGGATGGCCTGCAGGGAGATGGGAAAAAGAGCAATAAGGGCTACCTTCAGGTGTATACTGTGCAGGAGGCTTAGCAACAATGACACTGACACTGTCCCCTGCCTATCCTTCTCTGTCCCTAAACACAAGGATTGAAAATATGGTTCAGCAAAATAGTTTTAGAACAGAATAGCACACTGACACTTTCCCTCACTGTCCTACTCTGTCCCTCCCTACAAACAAGATTTGGCACAGAATAGCACACTGATAATTTCTACGAGTGTCCTTCTCTGTCCCTAAGCTCAAGGATTGAAAATATGGAACAGCAAAATTGGTTTAGAACAGAATAGCACACTGTCAGTTTCACTCACTGTACCTCTCTGTCCCTCAACTCAAGGATTGAAAATATGGTTCAGCAAAATAGTTTTAGAACAGAATAGCACACTGACACTTTCTCTCACTGTCCTACTCTGTCCCTCCCTACAAACAAGATTTAGCACAGAATAGCACACTGATAATTTCTACGAATGTCCTTCTCTGTCCCTAAACTCAAGGATTGAAAATATGGAACAGCAAAATTGGTTTAGAACAGAATAGCACACTGTCAGTTTCACTCACTGTACCTCTCTGTCCCTCAACTCAAGGATTGAAAATATGGTTCAGCAAAATAGTTTTAGAACAGAATAGCACACTGACACTTTCTCTCACTGTCCTACTCTGTCCCTCCCTACAAACAAGATTTAGCACAGAATAGCACACTGATAATTTCTACGAGTGTCCTTCTCTGTCCCTAAACTCAAGGATTGAAAATATGGAACAGCAAAATTGGTTTAGAACAGAATAGCACACTGTCAGTTTCACTCACTGTACCTCTCTGTCCCTCAACTCAAGGATTGAAAATATGGTTCAGCAAAATAGTTTTAGAACAGAATAGCACACTGACACTTTCTCTCACTGTCCTACTCTGTCCCTCCCTACAAACAAGATTTAGCACAGAATAGCACACTGATAATTTCTACGAGTGTCCTTCTCTGTCCCTAAACTCAAGGATTGAAAATATGGAACAGCAAAATTGGTTTAGAACAGAATAGCACACTGTCAGTTTCACTCACTGTACCTCTCTGTCCCTCAACTCAAGGATTGAAAATATGGTTCAGCAAAATAGTTTTAGAACAGAATAGCACACTGACACTTTCTCTCACTGTCCTACTCTGTCCCTCCCTACAAACAAGATTTAGCACAGAATAGCACACTGATAATTTCTACGAGTGTCCTTCTCTGTCCCTAAACTCAAGGATTGAAAATATGGAACAGCAAAATTGGTTTAGAACAGAATAGCACACTGTCAGTTTCACTCACTGTACCTCTCTGTCCCTCAACTCAAGGATTGAAAATATGGTTCAGCAAAATAGTTTTAGAACAGAATAGCACACTGACACTTTCCCTCACTGTACCTCTCTGTCCCTAAACTCAAGGATTGAAAATATGGTTCAGCAAGATTGGTTTAGAACAGAATAGCACACTGACACTTTCCCTCACTGTACCTCTCTGTCCCTACAAACAAGGATTAGCACAGAATAGCACACTGACACTTTCCCTCACTGTACCTCTCTGTCCCTACAAACAAGGATTAGCACAGAGATGGAACACACTGACACTTTCCCTCACTGTCCCTCTCTGTCCCTACAAACAAGGATTAGCACAGAATAGCACACTGACACTTTCCCTCACTGTACCTCTCTGTCCCTACAAACAAGGATTAGCACAGAGATGGAACACACTGACACTTTCCCTCACTGTCCCTCTCTGTCCCTACAAACAAGGATTAGCACAGAAAAGCACACTGACACTTTCCCTCACTGTACCTCTCTGTCCCTACAAACAAGGATTAGCACAGAGATGGAACACACTGACACTTTCCCTCACTGTACCTCTCTGTCCCTACAAACAAGGATTAGCACAAAATAGCACACTGACACTTTCCCTCACTGTACCTCTCTGTCCCTACAAACAAGGATTAGCACAGAATAGCACACTGTCACTGACACTCTCCCTACCTATCCTTATTTGTCCCTAAACACAAGGAATCCAGGATTAGTAAAGGAAAAATAATGACACTGTCCCTGCCTATGCTTCTCTTTCCCTGCTCCGGAACATACTACACAAGGCCGCCGCGCTGGCGGCCTTTTATAGTGTGGGGCGTGTACTAAACCCCCTCAGCAATAATTGGCCACAGGCATCCTGCCTGTGGCCAATCATTGCTCTCCTCGCTGCCGGCGCTGTGATTGGCCAAGCATGCGGGGTCACAGTGCATGCTTGGCCAATCACAGCTCCTGGATGACACTGCAATGGCGTAGTGCATTGTGGGCCGTTCGCGTCACTCGAATTTGGCGCGAACGGCCCAAATCGTTCGATCTTCGTCGAACGATCGAACAGCCGATGTTCGAGTCGAACGTATGTTCGACTCGAACACTAAGCTCATCCCTAGTGAGGAGGCATATGGGAGCATGGCTGCTTATCCCTGATTTTGGATACAAGTTTGTGCAATTATAAGGACACTTACTACCAAACCAAAGGGCTGGTCAGACTACGGATACAGTAAGGCTCGGTAGAGCAGAAGTTTGTTTTGTTTGTTTGATGGCAAGATGCCCTTTTTTCTTCTGTTGGAATTATCCTGTGCATTAAACATGATGTTTTGCTAAAGAGACTGTGAATTGTCCCTGCCTTGAGTCTGATCCCCCTACACTATATCAATATATATCTATATAGATTTTTTTTTTTTTTAAACAAGGCTTTACTATCGCTTTAAGGACTCCAGCAGTAAGATCTTTACATGATAGCTCCCAGCTTCATCAACCCCCCACAGTTTTAAATGGAATTTGATACCACAAGGTGCCTACTCCAGACAATTGCTTTGGCTAGACTGCATCAGCTCTAGTTTCTTGGATACGGTTGAATTTTTTAGTCAGTTTTTGAAAAGATATTGCTGATCAACTTGTTCTTTTGTTACCTAGTTTGTGTTTTTGTGTACAAGTTAGCAGATATAGTAAGAGTGTTTACCTACTTCCAACTGTAATTTTTCATCGGAAACATTGGATCCTAAAGTGTAAAGTTGTATAGGAGGTGTGTGTGTGTGTGTATTGGCACTCATATTGTTTGATTTTTGCACCGTAGAGATTATGGCTACTTCACAGCAGTGCTGCCTGAATCATCCTGATGTATTTTCCTATATTTATATCCTGATTTTTGAGGGGCGATCAGAGTAAAGAGTGGTATATGGCATTTATACTGTATCTCAAAAGCTAGCGCTGATAGGGAAAAATTGGTGCACTTTTTGGAATCGGCGGGTCAAATATAACCAGGAACTAGTCTAATATTCGAGGCACCAAAATGTGTGTTGGCCTGTGATTGTAAGCCAGAAAACACTCATATGTGTGGCTCTCTGAAACGTATTTGTTACAGAACATGAACTTTCTGAAATTAGAACTTTACCCTGCCAAACGCCATTCTAGTGTCAAATGACATTGGTCAAATGTTTCTGCGGAAAGTGTGTCATCGGATTGAATAGGTTAGTGCTAGGGGGCATGGAGAAGTAGATTTATTTACCCAATCCTAAGCTCCTATAATCTGTTAGACCACTTGAAGCATCTTCTCCCCCATGCTTTGGCTGTCAAAAGATAGCCATACACTAGTAGATTTCTGTATGAACATGGTCATAATCTGACCATAGCACTAAACTGCAGACATTGTGTGTATCTTTAAATGGCTTCTGGGATCCTGCAGGGGCCCCCAAGCCCAGTGTGCTCTTATATGGAAGTTAAACGAGTCAGGAGGGGCAGGCCAGCTTGAGATACCACAAAGAAGTATCATTACGTATGTTAGTATTCCCCAGGATTGAAGGTATGTGCAGGCATTGCTAGGTGCCTACATATGGGACCTGTAACCAACCAGTTTATTACAAAAGAGACAGTGCTTTAAGTGTAGCTGGATTGGCTTGAGTTCATACAAGTGTGTTAAATGTATGTGGTACAGAAAGTGGTGCCTACCAACACATTTCCAAAATACATTTTCATAACTGAAAAAAGTAAGGACTTATGTCTAGCGTAGCCACCATTTTTGCAGACTGGGTGTGCCAGAATACCCTGATGATTGCCCAGTACCATATGGAGGCTGTTTTTTCTTTTTAACTTGAAGGTTTTCCTGGCAATTACGTGTAGCGGGTATTTGAATTTAGGGGAAGCATCTGGGTGGTAGTGTAACCCAGATGCACTAATTGCTAGGGGATCCGGGACCTTTTTCTGGTTCTTGGGGGACTCTGGTGGTGTGAGGTTCCTTGTGGTCCACAGGTGGTGCTGTTGCCCTGGGCCGGAGCTGAACTCACACCGCAAGACTGTGCCTTTTTGTCCTTCCCTGGAGCTGGTACAGCGGGGCGGGGAACCCGCTGGGACGCAAAGGGAGAGGGGATAAAAGGGGCGGACCCCCTTACCACGGGGTTCAGAGTTCGGAGTGGGAGTCGGAGGACTCGGCCGCACCCAGGCACCTTCAGCTTGGGTGCTGGCGTTCCAGTGTTCCAGGCCTAGGTGCCCTTTACCTAGCCGGAGCGGAGATGGAGTCCATCTCAGGCACCTTTATCCTGGGGTGAGGGACTATGGCGGACGCCTGGGGCTCAGTACTTTCGACTGAGTTCCACGAGGGTGGAGGAATCCGAGGGGGCCCTAACTCCTTGGGTGCCCGTGTCTGAGTTCGTGAGGACTGGTGTGCGGAACTTCTCTGAAGAGTCCGGCGCAGCATCGCTGGTGACAGAGAGGCCTCCGGTATCTCCCTTGGATGGATTTCCTTCCCCTGACAGGGGCCGTGCTAGCGAAGGTAATTCACATTATACCTCACATAGACAGTGGCAGTGACTATTTACCACTGGTGATATCACAGTGGTTAGCAACAGAAGGGAAAGGATTGTGCCTCGATCTATCCCCATTATTACGCAGTAAAGAAATGGTATGTTTGTACGCCAAGAAGAATAAAACTGAGTTGGACCTATTCACTGTGTGACGAAGTACTGGACTTGACTCTAGGACACCTACACAAGGCCCAATCTTTCTGGCCTTCACCTCTCAGCTATGGAGAACATGGGCCGTGGTGTATCTCATCCCTCTCCCCAGCACTGAAACCCCTAGATGAAGAAAGACAAGCCGAGTATGAGAAAGGGAGAGAGGGGTGAGGCCGCTACATACGTATTATTGAAACTTGTAAAATGAAACGTACCTTTTAAAATATGTAAAGACCAAAGAAAGGCTTGCAGCTCTCGTGAGTAATAAATGTTTCGTTAAGATTCAAATATTTAAGTTGAAAGCACTAGCTGACAGATTAATATGTACACTTAGCACAGATTACTGGATAAGCAGCCTTGAAAAAACTGTTTCTAATCAAGCCATACTTATGAATGATATCCTATGGGCACAATAAAAGCAACTCTATTCACCAGAGATTAACTTGTGTTTATATAGCAGCGGTTGTTCAAAAGCAAAGAAGTTTGAGTTATATAATTACATTTCTAAGTGTATTAACAACTTGTTCTTCTAGAGCCGAGAAAAAAAGACTAATAATACAGTTATACCTTATTTCCCCCTTGAAATGTTTGTTTGTAATGTAAAACTGTTGATTATGTTGTGTTAATAATAATGTCTCCATGACCCCATCCATGATCACTATGCCACAGCTTTGTGTAATGCTGAAAAAAGAATTTAAAGCAGAGTTCTACCCACATATAAGACTTTGCGCCATTTAGTTAATCTGTGCATCTTAAAAACATATTGGCTAACTTGTGTGTTTGTTTTCCCTTCTTTTCCATTGTTATTCTTCTTCACTACCTATGTACTCAGCCGCAGCGAGGTACGTCATGTCCCCGGGTTTCTTTGGGCCCTCCTCCTTCCCCCACTGCCTTCTGAGACCTGTGTGTGTCCCAGAAGACGACAGGACCACTCAGCAAGTGCGCCGCGACTTGCGCATGTGCAGTAGGAAGCCAGCTGTGAAGCCTGAAGGCTTCACTGCCGGTTTCCCTTATTTGCAATGCCTAGCGCTTGCACCCAAAGCCGATGGACGAATTGGCTTAGGGTGTCGACATCACGGGAACCCTGGACAAGTAAGTGCTCTTATATTAAAAGTTAGCAGCTACAGTATTTGTAGCTGCTGACTTAAAAAATGTTTTGTACAGGCTAGAACTCCACTTTAATTTACATTATTGGGGGGTGCAAATGTGACTGCATCCTAAATGGCCATTGTCACCACACAACTAGCATACTACTAAAATACTTCATCACTACCAGCTTGCAGAAGTGATTTGAATGAAGCCACTCCTTCCATAAGGGTGGTTCCTCACTTATGCCCAAGATGGTGGCTGGTATCCACACCATGTGGCCTTCAGATAAGAGCAGGCATGTCCAAAGTCCGGCCCGCGGGCCAATTGCGGCCCACGTTCTGGTTTAATGTGGCAACCCTGGTCATTTGGATATATACTGTATTTATCGGCGCTGCCTCGCAGGGGACAGGGAGGGGGCAGGATGAGTGCCGTCAGATTGCATACAAGAGAATCTCCTGTTTGCCTGGCGGCGGCTGTAATAGGAAGTCCCATCTCCTGGGCTGCCATTGAACGACTGTTCTATCTATCATAGGAGGCGGGACTTTGTATTAAAGGGGCCGCCGTGTAAACAGGAGATTCTCCTGTATGTAATCTGTTGAGGCTCATCCCGCCCCCCTCCGTACATCCAAATAACACACCCAAGCTCATCTCTTCACCACACACCGCCACAAAGGCAAGAGAATTCTAGTTGGGCAGTGTATTAGTGCTCGGACAAACACATTTAGACCGAATTTTAATGGTTCAAAGAATTTCAGGCAAAATGGTTGGCCCTCACGCATGTTCACTTCATCAATCTGGCCCTCTTTGAAAAAAGTTTGGACACCCCTGGATAAGAGGATTCAATACACATGAATTCACTTTGGAAATGCTGGTTGCAGTGTTATTCAATCATTGGAAACTATATGAAAATGCTGCTTTTATTGGACTAAAAAACATATTATGGGATGGGGGGCTCTCAACCAAATCAAAACGGGATAGTTTTACAAAACAACATTAGGCACCTTCACTGTGACTATAATAGTTATTGGGAATAATGCCTAATTCCCAAGCAAATAAAGATTTTCCTTCTGTTGGTGTGAGTCCACAGAACAGCTACTATCACCACCAAGTAACATTCCTCCATATTAAATAAAATAGGCAAGATCTTTGTCCACAGCTCAAAAAATAAAATGTCATCCATTTATTTCATTGCTGTTGTTGGGTGCATCCAATTAATAATACTCACCATGGCTATTATTTTTAGATAATTCTTAGCAGCAGAGTTTTGGCAGAAAAAACGCTTGATGCTTGTAATCTTGTGTAATGTGTTTATTCTGGCTATTGAAATGAATTATCTCTCAAGCACTAAATGCACCTAACATTGAGGTGCGTTTAGACGCATTTTGTTTGTTTCTGCTAAAACCCTGCTGCTCCTGGATGGGGGGGGGGGGGGTATTGTCTGTGGGGTTTTTTTCTGCCACCTATGTGTACCTGGACACATAGGCTAACATGTAGGGGTGTTTAAGGCAGGGGGGAAAAAGCCAAATACCCCTAGGAACAGTAAAAAATAAAAATAAAAAGGTCAGTGTGCATGAGGCATTAGAGTGCTCTTTCTGCTAAAGATTCCTACCCTGCAACAACCTATATGAATTCTACAAGGCTGTACAAGGAAGATTAATAATATTATTATTATTATACACGATTTATATAGAGCCAACAGTTTACGCAGCGCTTTACAATGTATAGGGGGGACAGCACAATTACAGTACAGTTCAATACAGAAGGTACAGGAGGGCCCTGCTCGTAGAGCTTACATTCTAAAGGGGGGGGGTGATGGTACAAAAGGAAATAACTGCAGAGAATGATTTGATGGGGGTGGCTCGGGGACAGTTGTTAGGTAGGTGTGGGATAGACTTCCCTGAATAAATGAGTTTTCAGGGATCTCCTAAAGGTGGACAGGGTAGGGGCTGATCAGACATACCGGGGCAGGAGTAATACCAATAATAATAATAATACCAATAATAACATCTACTCAGCTGCAAAACGGGATACTATTAGATTAAGAAATGGAGAGCAGCAAGTGAGTGAGTTTTTTTTCCTGTGCAGTGCTACCGTAATCTTTTGTAACTGTTGCAGTGGTTACTGTGCTTTAACCATTTCCTGTCGCATGTACACATATATGTGGCCTCATAGAAGCCAGTCTTCCATGACACTGCATCTATATATGTACATGTGTTTGTACTTGGAGCTTGCTCCCAGGGACCAGGCTCTCCCGTACAAATAATTGGGAACTGGGATCACCTGATTGCGGTGATAGCCTCTGATAGTCTCTTATTGACAAGTCATTGTGCAGCCCGCCCCTGTGGTTTTTTTTTCTCCTCTTAAATGGAGAAAAAGATGCATTATATCCTGTAGCGGCCTCACCCCTCTCACCCCTTCTTCTTCTTCTCGGCTTGTTGTCTGGTCTAGGGGGATTAGGGAGGAGGGATGTGGTACACTACGGCCTATGTCCTCTTATGTGTAGAGGTGAAAGCCAACACCTGTTTACCTTCGGGTCGTGTGTATAACCCAGAGCCAAGTCCGTTCTACAGATGACCCCCCTTTGTTCCCAGTAACTGGAGTTCCACACCACTGAAAAGGTCCAACTCTTATTTATTCTCTGACAGCAATAAATCGTCCTTTAACAGCAGACAGGTTGTGACCCAAAGAACAGTTCAGTACAAGTGGGGAGTAGGTCAAGGCAAATCCTCAAATAGAACTAACCATTGTAGTGTCACCAATGGTTATTACGCACAGCCGCTGCCACCGACCGTGTAGAACAGGAACAGAATTACCTTCGCTAAGTGCAGCCCCTGTCAGAGGGAAGACATCCTTCCAAGAGAGTTACCAGAGGCCCCGCCGTCACCGGCAATGCTGCACCGGACTGTTCGGAAAGGTTACACTCCCTGGCCTCCTCGTCTCAGATTCAGGCGCCCAACACCTTAGGGCCCCTCGGACTCTTCCACCCCTGCGGAACCCAGTCGAAGGTACTGGGCCCCGGGCCTTCTCCGTAGTACCTCACCCCAGGCTGAAGGTGCCTGGTATGGACTCCATCTCCCACTCCGGCCAGGCCAAGGGCGCCTGGGCCCGGAACACCGGCACCCAGGCTGAAGTTGCCTGGGCGCGGCTGTGACCTCCGACTCTGAACCTCGTGTTGAGGGCGCCTCTCCCCTTTATCTCCTCTCCCGACAGGCACAGCAGGTTCCCCGCCCCGCTGTATGACTGCCGAAACAGGACAAAAAGGAAACAGCACTGCAGTGATGGTTCAACCCTGGCCCAGGATGACAGCACCACCCAGGGGCCCCAGGGAACTGAACACCACTAGAGTCCTCCACGAATAAAAAGGGTCCCAATTCCCTAACAATCAGTGCATCTTGGTCATACTACCACCCAGATGCTCCCCCTAAATTTAAATACCCGCTACACTCTCCCCCTGGTGATTTGACACTGGTCCCCAGTGTCTGGTGCGAACCCATGTCTCCAAAGAGTGGTAACATAAGTTCAACCCAGAGACCAAACCTTACAAACTAACCATGAATTGTGCCAGGACCTAAAATGGGGAAGGGAAACAAGAATATAAAACAATGAACTCTCATCAAATATACTTTAGATATTTTACACATTTACATCCCCTCCCTCTCTGCTATCTAAGGACCACCCCATTCTCAGCAGCCTTGATAGATGAATCTCCTGCAGAGGGAAAAGAAAACATACATCCTATCACAATGTGTGTTTCTTGGAATGAATGGGTCTATCCGAAAAGAAACCCATTCGCTCTAATAAGTATGGTGCAAATGCAAAAAAAACAAAACAATCGTTGCACAACACCACCACCTGGTGGTAGTGCCGCGGTAAAGACACTTGGTCAAATCCAGACAAAACTTTACTTCTCTGTGCTGTGGCCCTATGCTGGCTACACCCCAAAGTCTCTATGTTCCTTGTGGTGAGAGGAGAGGAGGGAGAACAAACAATGGCAACAGCTCCCACTTCTCCAAAGAGCAAAACACCCATATGACTAGGGCACAGTCCCTGGGTTCCGGCAAAGGCACTCCGGAAAGTCCAGCAATGAGAAAAAAAACAAAGGAGTCTCTTCCTCCTAGAGGTAAAACTTTGGGTGCGGCAGGAATAGGGGCTTTAAGTGCTTATCAAGGGTCTCCACATTATACTCAACATTCTCTCCATCCTTCCGACAGATAAGCACCCTGTCCGCATGGATATGCCTACCCAGCATCCACTCCGCCTTACAGTCTCTGAACTTCTTAGAAGCTGTAGGTGAGCACGAGAGGTATCTACGAGCGTGGGGCACCTTAAGTTGTGTCCAGATGAATTCATTGTACCACCGCTGCCGCAAGACCTCCACCTCATAGAGCAAGTCTCTGGGTAAATACGGGTATTCCCACCCATATTCACGGGCAACCTTCTGGCAAAAGAGTCGCTGCAGCCTGGCCAAAGGTGGCATTGTGGCACGATCTCCTTCTCCAGGCAGAACAATGGATTCAGGGTGACGAGGTACTTTAACTACCTCTGTAGATTTGGGCTTAGGAGCCCGCAGTGATGCACGTTGCACTCCCGCAACAGGAGCAGATGAAACAGCAGGTGATTCCGGGGGTGAAAGGGCAGACAGGGGACCAGATTCCTCCTCAGGCTCCGGGGCCTCCACCCGGGATGCACTATCCCCAATAGACATGGGTGGGTCCCTTGTTGCACGGGACGAGGGTAGCGGCATCTTGTCCCAACCTTTCTTGTGGAAAATCTCATCTATTTCCCCGTCATCACCAGCATCAGATAATGATTCTAGGTCGGAGGTGTCATAGAACTCCGGGCAGGTAATTCCCAGTGGACACGGAATCACCCCCCTGAACGGGCTCCACCGACTGTGGACTCCTGTAACCACACACACAGTCCCAACCCCTGGCTCACCTTGGCCTTTAGTAGAACAGAGATGTCCAGGGCTCTTCCCTCTGGATCCATCCAGGCCAGGCAAGCGACGGGGCGAAGCTCTTCCACGGCCACAGGATGCCTTTACCAGGCTGACTTTCCTCTTCGGCGGTGGGAGCAGGGAGCTTGTGGTGACCGAGCAGCATTCTCGGATTTCTCTTTCTCAGTCTCCGCTGGGGCCTTCTCCTCACCCCGGTCAGTGCACGCAGGAATGTCCGCATAGGCTCTGATCTCTCCCTCTGGAGTGGCGGTGCCTGTGAGGCAGTTGAGGTGGAAGGCGCGAGGCCTTTCTGTGGATGGCTCCACCTCAAAGAGGAACTCCTTGCAGGCCTCACATCGCCCGAACGGCTTCAAGTGGACCACCAGTCCCGAACAGCCGGGACAGATCACATCGAGGGCCTCTATGTCTCTGCATGTATACAGAGCCAAACGTTCTCGGGGCTTTAGTCTTATTCCTGTGTCTGTGATCGGAGCAGCAAAGGAAGTCATTCTCGTGGTGGAAGGAACCGGAATCCACGGGGCACTTGAGGTCATCCCGACTGTCTGCTGCTCCATTGCGCACTGACCAATTTGCGCCGGAATCTCCATGTGTGTCCTTCCACATGGCCAGACTCCTCCCATACTCTGCACTTGTTCGCAGGCTTTCTCTTCTCCCTGCCCACGAACTGCAGCTATGGTGTGCCTCGTGGCGCGCTGGCCAACATGGCCAACCTACTCGGAACTCCTCCGGGCAACAAAGTTCAATTGTAGACATTCTCGGCTCCATCTGTATAACACACATCCCGGACGACGCCCCCACGTGTAGCGGCCTCACCCCTCTCACCCCTTCTTCTTCTCGGCTTGTTGTCTGGTCTAGGGGGATTAGGGAGGAGGGATGTGGTACACTACGGCCTATGTCCTCTTATGTGTAGAGGTGAAAGCCAACACCTGTTTACCTTCGGGTCGTGTGTATAACCCAGAGCCAAGTCCGTTCTACAAATGACCCCCCTTTGTTCCCAGTAACTGGAGTTCCACTGAAAAGGTCCAACTCTTATTTATTCTCTGACACCAATAAATCGTCCTTTAACAGCAGACAGGTTGTGACCCAAAGAACAGTTCAGTACAAGTGGGGAGTAGGTCAAGGCACAATCCTCAAATAGAACTAACCATTGTAGTGTCACCAATGGTTATTATGCACAGCCGCTTCCACCGACAGTGTAGAACAGGAACAGAATTACCTTCGCTAAGTGCAGCCCCTGTCAGAGGGAAGACATCCTTCCAAGAGAGTTACCAGAGGCCCCGCCGTCACCGGCAATGCTGCACCGGACTGTTCGGAGAGGTTACACTCCCTGGCCTCCTCGTCTCAGATTCGGGCACCCAACACCTTAGGGCCCCTCGGACTCTTCCACCCCTGCGGAGCCCAGTCGCTATCTGTAAGGAGGTAATTCTTCCCAATTGCTGCAAGTGTAAGGACCATTCTTCCAACTGACTGTCACACTAATGTATCATGAGTTGTAGATTTCTCAATTTTAGCAGGGGTTCCCCGAGACCGGAGAACTATTTCAAGGGTTCCTCTGTGTTGAAAAGGTTGAGAAAGGCTGCCTTAGACTGTCCAATATCCACAGTTGCTTAAGGTAAAGACTGTCCTCTAATTGCTAAGTAATAACCTGTGAGCGGCCTCACTCCCTTCTCTCGTGAATCGGTTATCCGATAGCTCTTGTCTAGGGGTATCTTGTATGCAAGAGTGAGATGCGCCACGGCCCATGTCCTCCCCATTGCAGCGGGTGAGGTGAAGGCCAGTACCTGTTATTCTCCTCGGGCCTGTGTGTTTCTTTAAAAGCCAAGTCTGTTGTGCTGACACTTCCCTTCGCTCCCATTAACCAGAGTACCACACACCGATAAGGGTCCAACATTTGTTTATTATAGCACACGAATAAACAGTCCTTTGTCAGTTGACTGGTTGGGACCCATAAAACAGTTCAATACGGTGGGGTGAGCAGGTCGAGGCACAGTCCTAACAATCAAACTAAAACACTGTGGTTTCACCAGCGGTTGCTACAGCCATCGGCTTGAGAGAGAACTTGAATATTCGGAGTCTCTACCAGCGACTCTAGAGAACATGAACTGGAGTACCTTCGCTGCGTTGCGGCCCCTGTCAGGGGGAAGATGTCCCTCCAAGGGAGTTACCAGAGGCCCCTCTGTCACCGGGTTGATGCTGCTCCATGCTCTTCAGAAGGGTAACCTCCCCGGCCTCAGATACGGCGCCCATCCACCTCAGGGTCCCTCGGACTCATCCACCCTTGCGGAGCCCAGTCGAAGTCACTGGGCCCCAGGCCTCCGGTGTAGTACCTCACCCCAGGCTTAAGGTGCCTGAGATGGACGCCAACACTGCTCCGACCAGGCCATGGGCACCTGGGCCGGAACTCCGAACCGCCAGCACCCAGGCCAAGGGTGCCTGGGCGCGGGATAGCAAAAAGACCTCGTGGCGAGGGCGTCTACCCCCCTTTATGCCCTCCCCCCAGCCGGCACAGCAGGTTCCCCGCCCCGCTGTACCACTGCCAGAGCAGGACAAAAAGGGTGCAGCACTACGGCAGTGGTTCTACCTCGACTCGGGACAACATCGCCACCCACAGGTCAAGGAGAACAGCACACTACCAAAGTCCTCCACGACTTAAATGGTCTAAACCCTCTCATGATTGGTACATCCTGGATCATACTACCACCCAGGTGCTCCCCCTATATTTAGACCCCCGCTACACTCTCCCCCTAGTGATTTGATGCTGGTCCCCAGCGTCTGGCGCAAACCCATGTCTCCCAAGGAGTGGTAACATAAGCTTGACCCCAGAGGCCATCCCTCAAACTTAAATCCCAATTTGTGCCAAGACCTGCTCGAGGGAAGGGGAACATAAAGTAATAAACTTTCCAATAAACAATCTGAACATGTACACATATACAATCCATCCCATAACTGTCTAAGAACCACCCCATACTCAGTAGCCTTGACAGATGGATCTCCTGCAAAAGGGAAACAAAAAAAAACCACAACATCCTAACACATTTGTGTGACTTGGAACGAATGGGTCTATCAGCCGAGAGGCCCACTCGCTCCAATAAGTAAGGTGGTGCAAGTGTAAAAAAACAAAAAACAACCGTTGCGCAACACTGCCACCTGGTGACAGTGCTGCGGTAATGCCACTTGCTGAATCTTCCAGACAACCTTCCTTCTTCTGGCTGTGTCCCTACTCTGATTCTACTGATTCTACTCTGATTCTACCCCAAAAGTCTTTGCCTTTGATGCATGAAGAAAAAGGGAGAACAAACAAAAACAGCTCCCATTTCTCCAATAAGTAGAAAAGCCCAAATAAAAAACTAGGGCACAGTCCTTGTGTTCAAGGGAGTTCTGCAGTAAACAAAAGTGCAGCCGCACACAGGAGTCTTTCTTCTCCTTCAAGTAAAACTTCGGATGCGGCAAGAACAGGGGCTTCAGATGCTTATCAAAAGTTTCAACATTATATTCAATGTTCTCTCCATCCTTCCGGCAGATAAGCACCCTGTCTGCATGGATGTGACGGCCCAGCATCCACTCCGCTTTGCAGTCCCTGAATTGTTTAGACACTGATGGTGAACAGGACAAGTATCGACGGGCATGAGGCACTTTGAGTTTTTCCCAGACAAACTCGTCATACCATCGCTGCCGCAAGACCTCAACTTCAAAAAGTAAATCCCGAGGCAAATAGGGGTATTCCCATCCATATTCACGGGCAACCCTCTGACAAAAGAGTCGCCGTAGTCGGCCAAAGGTGGCATCGTGGCCCGCTCACCTTCTCCAGGCGGAACGATAGCTTCTGGATGCCGAGGTATTTTAACTACCTCCTGAGGTTTGAGTCTTGGTGCCCGCAGTGATGCGCGCTGTGTTCCCGCTACCGGAACGGGTGATGCTGCAGGTGGTGGAAGGACAAGCAGAGGACTAGGCTAAACTCCGGGGCTTCCGTACTGTCTCCTGTGGACATAGGCGGATCCTGTGGTGCACGTAGCGCAAGCAATGGCATTTTGTCCCAGCCCTTGCGGTGAAAGAGTTCATCAATTTCACCATCATCTCCACAGTCCGACAGCGATTCTAGGTCGGAGGTGTCATACATCTCTGCGGGTAGGTAGTTCCCAGTAGACACGGAACCACCCTCCCTGGCGGGTTCCACCGACTGTGGACTCCCGACACCTCCAACCAACACCACAGTCCCAGCCCCTGGCTCACCTGGACCTTTGGAAGAACAGGGATGTCCAGGACTCTTCTGACCAGATCCATCCAGGCCCGGCAAGCGGCGGGGTGAAGCTCGACCACGACCCCAGGCCGACTTTACTCTTCGGAGGTGGGAGCAGGGAATCTGTGGCGACCGAAGCAGCATCCTCGGATTTTTCTTTCTCAGTCTCTGGTTGGGCAGTCCCGTCGCCCTGGTCAGGGCGTACGGGGACCTCCGCAAAGGCCTGGATCTCTCCTTCCGGAGTAGCGGTACCTGTGAGGCAGTTGAGGCGAAGGGCCCGAGGCCTTACTGTGGATGGCTCGTCCTCGAACAAGAACTCTTTGCATGCCTCGCAACGCCCGAATGGCTTCAGGTGGACCACCAGTCCCGAACATCCGGGACAGATCACGCCGAGGGCCTCCGTGTCTCTGCAAGTGTACAGAGCCAACTGCCCTCGGGGTCTAAGTCTTATCCCCGTGTCTGTAAGGGGAGCAGCAAAAGCAGTCATCTTCGTGGGGTAGGGAACCGGAATCCACGGGGAACTTGAGGTCATCCCGACTATCTGCTGCTCCATCACGCACTGACCTCGCGCCGGAGTCTCCACGTGTATCTTCCCACATGGCCAGACTCCTCCCATAATCTGCAAGTTTTCGCGGGCTTCCGAGCCCCGCCCACGAACTGCGCAGTTACGGGGTGCCTCATGGCGCAGTGCAGTAAAAGCCTCCATATGTAGTACGTCACACGACTGGACATCTCCCTCTTCTCGCTCCTCCGCATGGGCCTTTCCCGTCTTAGGGTCATGTCCACGACTTCGAGCAGGGATGCACTTTGGCCAGTAACATGGCCGACCCACTCGGAACTCCTCCGGGCAGCGAAGTTCAAACACAGACGTTCTCAGTTC
This sequence comes from Rana muscosa, assembly GCA_029206835.1. NCBI lineage: Eukaryota > Metazoa > Chordata > Amphibia > Anura > Ranidae > Rana > Rana muscosa. Next base: position 970,467,778 of record CM055117.1, read on the forward strand.
CATAGTCAAAACACACACGATCCCGGACTTCCGAGCCCCCACGTGTAGCGATACCCTCAGCTAAGAGGGCCGCAGTATTAATTTTGGGCCCTGAAGACAGCTCCGCCAACCCCCGGCAATTTACTCGACCCACTCTGGCACAGTTAGTATAGGGTAATATATCTTAGGCTCTATGGAATATTCAGACACCAATACAAATAGTAAAAGAATAATGAGTTTACTCTCTCTTATTAAGATAAATCAACAGTAAAAACAGATAACATGTGCTTCTAGCAGAGCCCTGCAGCAAATGATGCCCTACACATTAATGGAACACAGTAATGGCGTGCCACGTGGGGCGACCGTTAACTAAGCGCCCTGTGGTGCAGCTACTGAACTCTAATACCCGGTCAGGCCTGACCCTATAACTCAGTCTCTAGGACAGGGATATGCAATTAGCGGACCTCCAGCTGTTGCCAAACTACAAGTCCCATGAGGCATAGCGAAACTCTGACAGCAGCAAGCATGACACCCAGAGGCAGAGGCATGATGGGACTTGTAGTTTTGCAACAGCTGGAGGTCCGCTAATTGCATATCCCTGCTCTAGGAGATGAATTCTTTGCATGCAAGTCTTTAAATGGTGGTGCACATTTCAGGAACACATTTGTAATCCAAAAAAAAGGTAAAAGTACCAACACGGAACACTTCACTAGAGATCCGTTTGACTCAGTTCTGCTATGGATCTCCAGTGAGGACTCAAATATGAACTGGTGGGCCACGGCAGTCTGTAGGCCTAACAATAAGGTAAAGTATATGGATTGAGCAGGTGCTCGCTCACCCGTCCGGACGCGATCCCAGTCTGGGGACTTCCACCTGCTGTGTCTCCACACACAGTGTCTGCAGCGGTCGGGTCTCCGGCTCAGCAGCGGTTGAGGATGACCAAGTCAGATGCCACCCAGGCTCGCAATGGGGTGGAAGGCTCTTTTGGGTAGCGTGCAAGGCTATAGCTCCACCCATGAGTCTCTGTGGTGACAACACTGCACCCTGGGTGCCAAGGGGGGTTTTGGGAAAGATAGTCCAATGAGTCTTAAAGGAGACCCCGCTACAAACCATTTTGGAGTATCATATGCCCTGACCTCCCTCCTGTTAAGGTTTCTTCAAGCAATAAATCTTAAAAAGACACCCCCTAGGCTGCTTTATTGAAGCCGGTGTGAAAGGGCTGGTGCTTGCGGAGATGGGCAGAAGATATGGATGAAACCATATATTACCAGAGGCCCCTGGAGGGGTAGCGTTGAATATGTATTCTCAAAGATGTCCATGGAGAGTTGTCCTAGTGGAGACGCATGCAGAGGGACAGGTACTGAGGGCACTTAAACGCCCATGTATTGGATGGGTTTACCATTCAGTGCACACCTCCCACTCTAGAGGGGTGTCTGTTTTGGTATCGAAATCCACTCATTTTGAGCTCCTGGACTCGGAGACCGACCCAGCAGGTAGATATGTGTTCTTGAGGGTTAAACTGAAGGGGGAGGTGCTTTTATTATTGGCTTTTTATGTACCACCTCCGTTTAGCTTGACTGTACTGTCAGCCGGGTTTGACTTTATGGCAATACACCCCTCCATTCCGGCAGTGTGGCTGGGAGACTTTAACAACGTCCTTGATCCCAGTCTGGACAGGCTATGTAAATCCACGACCGCCTCACCACCTACCCATCCTACTAGGTTTGCTAGATTACTGACTGACTTTAACCTCGTGGACACCTGGAGGTCCATGCACCCCACTGAGAGGGCATACTCCTGTTTCTCTTCTTCCCATCACTCCATGTCTTGTATAGATCTCATCCTTTTGTCCCACTCCTTGCTCCCATGGTTGGTTGGGGTGGGTTTCTCCCCTAGGTCACTATCTGATCACTGTCCCTATTGGGTTACGCTGTCCCTGCCACATGACAAACCGCCAGCCACGTGGCGGTTAAACACGTTCTGGCTTACCCTGTTTCCGGAAGATGATGATATTGCCACAGAATGGGAACAACACTTAGACAGGAATGAGGGCACATCCACGCCACAGATAGTCTGGGACACATTTAAGAAAAAAGAAAAAAAAGATGTCCATGGAGAAATCATCACTGATGGAAATTAGATCAAGTAAAGATGGACTGAATAAACAACATTAAACACAAACATTTTATATTGCAACTTACCTACTTACCTATTCTTAGATGTGGTATCTGCTTAGATTTTTTTTTTCCTTTATTTTCACCTAATGATGTTTTTTTAAACTTACTTTAACAGACCATACTGTCTAGACAAAGTAGCAGTTAGATCAGGGGAGCCCAACCAGTGGCCGGGGGCCACATGTGGCCCGCGGAGCCCTCTGATGTGGCCCGCGACCTCCTGCCCTGGGATGGAGGGTTGGCAAGCTCAGATTGCAGGTTGCCGACCCACCATCCCTGAGCATCAGTGTTGTGAATGAAGCGGACCGTAGAGGTAGCAAGCGGCTGCAGACCCAATGCTTCCTGTATAGCGCCGACTCCTGTAATAGGCGAAGTGATTATTAATGGTAAGTTTATTACTAAAATCATAGTGTATATATGAGCATATCTGTTCTGCAGTGGTTATTGGGCTGCTTTTAAATTGATCTGCAGGTGCACCTGTGGGTTACTTGCACTGAGCCATAGACTTCTGGTTTTACTTGCGGGGTGGGGCGCTTTCAGAAAGTGGACCACACCTGCAGGATATAATAGAGTTCTATGGCAAAGTGCAGCCAACCCGCAGGAAAGCCACAGGGGCACTGCACCTGCGGCGTGGGTAAACCACAGACCATCAGTGTAAAAAGCAGCCTTAGGCCCCTTTCACATGATTGATCCGACCCAATCGGACCCTACATTCACCTTTATGGAGCGGCAGATGTAAACAGACTTGTGTCCGTTTACACCCGCCTACCTCCAATCTGATCTGCTGAAAAAGTGGATCGTCCCCTTCCATCTGATCGGATCAGAGGGCCCATAGAGTAGAGTGGGCTATGTCTGTGTCCACTCTGTATATACAAAGTGGACACGGACCTGTCATCCGCCCACTACGCTCATTGTGGCCCGCGACTGGCTACTAAGTCGCTTAACCACTTCCCACCCGGTCAATAGGAGATTGACGTCCGGGAAGTGGTTCTGTTATCCTGACTGGGCGTCATATGACGTCCAGCAGGATAACAGCTGCCCGGGGGGCGCGCATCGCGGCGATCGGTGGTGCAGTGTGTCGGTCTGACACACCGCAACACCGATCTCAGTAAAGAGCCTCCTAAGGAGGCTCTTTACCACATGATCAGCCGTGTCCAATCACGGCTGATCACGATGTAAACAGGAAGAGCCGTTGATGGGCTCTTCCTCACTCGCATCTGACAGTACCCATCAGTGCCGCATACCAGTGCCCATCAGTGCCACCTCATCGGTGCCGCCTTATCAGTGCCCATCAGTGCAGCCATATCAGTGCCCGTCATTGAAGAAGAAAACGTACTTATTTACAAAAAAATTAACAGAAACAAAGAAACTTATTTTTTTTTCGAAATTTTCGGCCTTTTTTTATTTGTTGCGCAAAAAATTTAAATCGCAGAGGTGATCAAATACCACCAAAAGAAAGCTCTATTTGTGGGAACAGCATGATAAAAAAATTGTTTGGGTACAATGTAGCATGACCGTGTAATTGTCATTCAAGTTGCGACAGCGCTGAAAATTGGCTTGGGCAGGAAGGTGCGTAAGTGCCTGGTATTGAAGTGGTTAAGTGGCCCTCGCTCTTCAAAAAGTTGGGCACCCTTGAGTTAGATGGTTAAGACAATCCATTTAACACTGACAGATGTGTTTACAAAGGTTAGCTTTTATTCATTTATGTAAAACCTTTATCCTAAAAAAAAAAAAAAAAAAGTTTGCTCTAGCTTCTTAAGCTTGAGTTCTGCTTACATTTGTTAGTTAAGTTAATCTAACTCTACTAGTACACCTCCCCCAGACTGATAATGCTGCTGTCCAAAGGTGTATTCTTTACTATTTTATACAGAATGCTAACACCCTAAAACCGTAAGGACTCATTCACTCTAGCAGTTGGGGGGACAGTAAAATGCTGTGGTTTAGCCGGGCTTTTACTGCCCTCAACCGCTCCCCCTTTAGCTGCAGAGGCAGCATTCTGGGGTGTACACAAGCCCCAGCTGCAATGCTTTGCTTCATGGCCGTGGCAGGAATTATACCACCTTCCATCAGGGGTAGCATCTGCCAAACATGACCCATTCAGGGACGCTAGTTGCGGCACGCTAGTTCACTGTTCAAGGGGTTAAAGCAGATGATGAGAAGGAGATACAATGCTGCCTCACACCTGAGAAATGCTCTCTGAAGAGCAATATGTACACGAATTGCCTTTCGTAGAGCAAAGCAAGTGTGAACAAGCTGTATGTGTATTACTGACCAAATCACCAGGTAAAATAAAGTAAGAAAAGCCCCCAAAAAAAGAAAACTACTGCAGCCACCACATCTAGGGATTAGTAAACTGCAATATATGACATTTTTGTTTTTGGGTTTAATATTGCATTAATAGCAAACATATCAATAACCAAAACTCTTTTTCTGAAACCATCTGCACAGGAGAACCTTCAGCGATGCAAGATAAAGTCAGACTGGCAGTCCAATCACTGCAACAGGAATTGATAACATTGCATTAGAAACACTGCAAACAACAAAAGACTAACCCAAGTGCTGATAAACTTCTACCCCTTTTGCTAAATGTAGGACCAAACCTTCTTTGGCCCTAAAGCCAGCCATACATGGGTCGAATTCCAAACAAATTGTCTTCCAAAATCAGAAATTGTGTGCGTTTCCGATGGTGCCACCATTGATTTCAAATTTCGAACAACCAAGCCTTCAATTTCACCTCCTGTTACTACAAAAAATATATTTTGTGGCCAGGAATCTTCTTTTCTTTCCAGGTCACAGCTCATTTCTTTTTCAATTATATTTCTTGCACGATTCTCCCATCATTAATTAGAAATTTGTTTGTTTTTCCAAAAATTTCCAACATGCCCGATCACATAAATTAGATGGCTGCATCGGCCATTGCTGTAGTCCACTAATAGTGCGAAATTCGAACGAAAATTCTTAGTTACAATTTTAAGAATACTTTTGGTTGACTATTCTCATAATTTCTTTTTGCATTACCTACACACAGTGTTAATTTTGGCAGCAAATTTCGATTTAGTTTTAGTCTTAGTCTTGGGACTAAAATAGCATTTTAGTTTTAGTCCCATTTTAGTCTTCTGCAATTGTTTTAATTTTAGTCGTATTTAGTCGACTAAATCTCCAGTACATTTTAGTCAACTAAAATGTCCTCCGTTTTAGTCGACTAAAATCTCCAGTGCATTTTAGTCGACTAAAACTAATTTTAGTCGTCTAAAATCTAATGAGTGTAATCAAACTGCAATGCATTAGTTAACATTTCTCTACAATTTCCAAACTCATTATATACTGCTGGAATGAAAAATCTAATATCTTATTATTTATCTTATTGAGGTATGAACATGCATGACCAGTGTTCATTTTGAAGTCAAATTTCAATTTAGTTTTAGTCTTAGTCTTAGGACTAAAATGGCATTTTAGTTTTAGTCCCATTTTAGTCTTTTGACTAAAATGCCATTTTAGTTTTAGTCATATTTTAGTCATCTCAATTGTTTTAGTTTTAGTCGCATTTTAGTCGACTAAAATAGTATTTATTTAGTCGACTAAAATGTTTTAGTCATTTTAGTCGACTAAATTAACACTGCCTACACATTTACATAAATAATCAGGTTGAAAGTGAACATAAGTGCACGTTTAAGGTTAAATATATGGCCATTGTGGGCACAATGTCCACTGTATTTTACTATTATACAGTAATCTAATTCCCATGCTTTAACTAGCATTTTTTTTTAAGAACTCTTTTCTCAATCTCTGAAGACAACAGAAAATGGGCTGTGGGACTTTAAATGAGGCATGGATGGGCGTAGGAAAAAGTCTAGGATATCAAGAATGAGTAGACATCACTGTCCCGTTGGGGAATAGTCTGTAGCCATATATACATGCTGCATAGTCAGTCTAAAGAATGGAGATCAAGGCATGGATATAAATATAAAAATGTATTGTATCATGGTAAAAGTACACATGGATCATGCAAACAGGCATAGTATAAATAGGGGTTATCACGCCCCTCACTGTGGACATTTATCCGGTAGCCACCTGGGGAGCTTCACTTCACAGACATCCATCTGATGAGAGGTTCCAGTTTCTCTCTTTCTCTACACTTCAAGGTAATTTCCAATCCTTATTGCAGGATTCACATAGTATTCTTTACATATATACTCTTTTTACCTGCTTTTCTACATTTTGCCTTGCACTTTGCTCACACTGCTTCAAACACACATTTAATTTCATCGCTATTTAGCATTTTTGGGGATCTGGTTTGGCTTTTTTTCAAACCAGATTTATTTACACCAACACTCAGTTGATTTGCCAACTTTGGCTGTTAACCCTTTCAGTCATGTTATATCATTAACCCCCTTTTTTTGTTTAATTTCTCCCAGCACCCATTACACATTATTCCCATTAGGCATCCACCAGCACATCATTTACATATTCACTCCCCTCTTCCTTTGCTCCCTTTTTGTTTTTTATTTTTTGTTTTTCCTTCCCCTCCCTTCCCCCAATCACATTCTAATTTTGGTTCTCAAACCATTCAACCTTCTTTTTCACTCATTGCTCATTTTCATTTCTCCATCCCTTCACCAGCATTCTGCCCTTGCACCCTGTCTGTGCCTCTCCGTCAGTTTGGTGCTGTGCCGTGGCTGTCCGGGTTTCTCCTTGATGGATGTCCCATGCCATCTTCTCTTTGACTCCCCTCTTGATCGAGTGGCCGTTGAAGTGTTTATTGGGGGGCCTTCCCCGCCTCAGCCCCGGGTGAGACACTGTATCCAGGACCACCACTCTACGCCATATTTCAAATGCTTGGGACAACCCCATTCCGGGTTTTGCCATTGGTAACGTATCAGACTACCTTATTCTGTTTCAAATATGACATAATTTTTTCAAGACTTTATTTGATCTGTCTATCCATCTCCCCTTGTAGTCAAATGACATGCACCCCACTCCTGATGACTGGCTTTAAACGCCAAGAAACGCGTCGAGTCCATGCTCAGGGATGCCAAGTAAAGCCTGCCCAACTACGAATCTACTAAGTGTATTCTTGACATTTCAATTGGATAATTAATTTCACTGTTTCTGTATGTCCATTTAACTGTCACTACTTGCTCCAGCCATGTCTCAACAATGAATTGCGATTATGTCTATGTGATAACTTCTATTTACATTATGCCTTTGTTTGCATGATCTATGTGTACTTTTACCATGATACAGATCTCCATTCTTTAGACTGACTATGCAGCATGTATACCTGGCTACAGACCACTCCCCAACGGGACAGTGATGTTTACCAATTTTTGATATCTTAGACCCTTTTCCCCATGCCCATCCATGAGTCCATGCTCTGGAATATCAAGTAAAGCTTGCCCAACTATGAATCTATTAAGTGTATTCTTGACTTTTTAACTGGATAATCATTTTCACTGGTTCTGTATGTCCATTTAACTGTCATTACTTGCTTCAGCCATGTCTCAACAGTGAATTTTGATCATGTTTTTGTGATAACCCCTATTTATACTATGCCTTTGTTTGCATGATCCATGTGTACTTTTACCATGATACAATACATTTTTATATTTATATCCATGCCTTGATCTCCATTCTTTAGACTGACTATGCAGCATGTATATATGGCTACAGACTATTCCCCAACGGGACAGTGATGTCTACTCATTCTTGATATCCTAGACTTTTTCCTACGCCCATCCATGCCTCATTTAAAGTCCCACAGCCCATTTTCTCTTTTCATTTCCAATGTACCAGGGATGGAGGCATGGGTATGGCATTTATGGGTCTCAATGGATCACCTGCCTTTTCTTGACAAATTACCGGGTGGAAGACACCCATTCCCCTTTGGTGACCTATTGAGCCCTATTTCCTTTTCTTATTTGCTCAGTGATTAATTCTCTGAGACTACTTATATGTTGGCATCCTTTTTACCCAACTTTGACCATTGATATCCTTCCCCAGACTTCATTTGACAACAGGCCATTATTGTTTATCCCCCTGTTTTGATTACAACAGTCCTAATCGTGATTTTCAATGATGTATCCATTCCCATGGCTCACCCAACCCAAGCATTGGTGGGTCCCTGTTCTTTGGTCTCTTCCGCCCGGGGTTGCGATGCGCCCAGTTCCCCCTCCCCACCTGCCTTCCTTGGCGGGGGGGCGGGGCATTATCCTTGGCGCATCGGCATCATGTCAGTATGTTGCACGCACGGCACCCATTGGGACGCCTGCGTTTTCATCATAGTTTTTTCCATCTCGCATGACCCAGGGGGATGGGAGGGACCCCTCCGAGATCATTTGCATCTCGGGCGTGGCTCTTTCCATCCCCACACCTGGCTCATGCGTCACATGATGCTGGCGGAGATACGCCCCTCACTGTGGACATTTATCCGGTAGCCACCTGGGGAGCTTCACTTCACAGACATCCATCTGATGAGAGGTTCCAGTTTCTCTCTTTCTCTACACTTCAAGGTAATTTCCAATCCTTATTGCAGGATTCACATAGTATTCTTTACATATATACTCTTTTTACCTGCTTTTCTACATTTTGCCTTGCACTTTGCTCACACTGCTTCAAACACACATTTAATTTCATCGCTATTTAGCATTTTTGGGGATCTGGTTTGGCTTTTTTTCAAACCAGATTTATTTACACCAACACTCAGTTGATTTGCCAACTTTGGCTGTTAACCCTTTCAGTCATGTTATATCATTAACCCCCTTTTTTTGTTTAATTTCTCCCAGCACCCATTACACATTATTCCCATTAGGCATCCACCAGCACATCATTTACATATTCACTCCCCTCTTCCTTTGCTCCCTTTTTGTTTTTTATTTTTTGTTTTTCCTTCCCCTCCCTTCCCCCAATCACATTCTAATTTTGGTTCTCAAACCATTCAACCTTCTTTTTCACTCATTGCTCATTTTCATTTCTCCATCCCTTCACCAGCATTCTGCCCTTGCACCCTGTCTGTGCCTCTCCGTCAGTTTGGTGCTGTGCCGTGGCTGTCCGGGTTTCTCCTTGATGGATGTCCCATGCCATCTTCTCTTTGACTCCCCTCTTGATCGAGTGGCCGTTGAAGTGTTTATTGGGGGGCCTTCCCCGCCTCAGCCCCGGGTGAGACACTGTATCCAGGACCACCACTCTACGCCATATTTCAAATGCTTGGGACAACCCCATTCCGGGTTTTGCCATTGGTAACGTATCAGACTACCTTATTCTGTTTCAAATATGACATAATTTTTTCAAGACTTTATTTGATCTGTCTATCCATCTCCCCTTGTAGTCAAATGACATGCACCCCACTCCTGATGACTGGCTTTAAACGCCAAGAAACGCGTCGAGTCCATGCTCAGGGATGCCAAGTAAAGCCTGCCCAACTACGAATCTACTAAGTGTATTCTTGACATTTCAATTGGATAATTAATTTCACTGTTTCTGTATGTCCATTTAACTGTCACTACTTGCTCCAGCCATGTCTCAACAATGAATTGCGATTATGTCTATGTGATAACTTCTATTTACATTATGCCTTTGTTTGCATGATCTATGTGTACTTTTACCATGATACAGATCTCCATTCTTTAGACTGACTATGCAGCATGTATACCTGGCTACAGACCACTCCCCAACGGGACAGTGATGTTTACCAATTTTTGATATCTTAGACCCTTTTCCCCATGCCCATCCATGAGTCCATGCTCTGGAATATCAAGTAAAGCTTGCCCAACTATGAATCTATTAAGTGTATTCTTGACTTTTTAACTGGATAATCATTTTCACTGGTTCTGTATGTCCATTTAACTGTCATTACTTGCTTCAGCCATGTCTCAACAGTGAATTTTGATCATGTTTTTGTGATAACCCCTATTTATACTATGCCTTTGTTTGCATGATCCATGTGTACTTTTACCATGATACAATACATTTTTATATTTATATCCATGCCTTGATCTCCATTCTTTAGACTGACTATGCAGCATGTATATATGGCTACAGACTATTCCCCAACGGGACAGTGATGTCTACTCATTCTTGATATCCTAGACTTTTTCCTACGCCCATCCATGCCTCATTTAAAGTCCCACAGCCCATTTTCTCTTTTCATTTCCAATGTACCAGGGATGGAGGCATGGGTATGGCATTTATGGGTCTCAATGGATCACCTGCCTTTTCTTGACAAATTACCGGGTGGAAGACACCCATTCCCCTTTGGTGACCTATTGAGCCCTATTTCCTTTTCTTATTTGCTCAGTGATTAATTCTCTGAGACTACTTATATGTTGGCATCCTTTTTACCCAACTTTGACCATTGATATCCTTCCCCAGACTTCATTTGACAACAGGCCATTATTGTTTATCCCCCTGTTTTGATTACAACAGTCCTAATCGTGATTTTCAATGATGTATCCATTCCCATGGCTCACCCAACCCAAGCATTGGTGGGTCCCTGTTCTTTGGTCTCTTCCGCCCGGGGTTGCGATGCGCCCAGTTCCCCCTCCCCACCTGCCTTCCTTGGCGGGGGGGCGGGGCATTATCCTTGGCGCATCGGCATCATGTCAGTATGTTGCACGCACGGCACCCATTGGGACGCCTGCGTTTTCATCATAGTTTTTTCCATCTCGCATGACCCAGGGGGATGGGAGGGACCCCTCCGAGATCATTTGCATCTCGGGCGTGGCTCTTTCCATCCCCACACCTGGCTCATGCGTCACATGATGCTGGCGGAGATACGCCCCTCACTGTGGACATTTATCCGGTAGCCACCTGGGGAGCTTCACTTCACAGACATCCATCTGATGAGAGGTTCCAGTTTATCTCTTTCTCTACACTTCAAGGTAATTTCCAATCCTTATTGCAGGATTCACATAGTATTCTTTACATATATACTCTTTTTACCTGCTTTTCTACATTTTGCCTTGCACTTTGCTCACACTGCTTCAAACACACATTTAATTTCATCGCTATTTAGCATTTTTGGGGATCTGGTTTGGCTTTTTTTCAAACCAGATTTATTTACACCAACACTCAGTTGATTTGCCAACTTTGGCTGTTAACCCTTTCAGTCATGTTATATCATTAACCCCCTTTTTTTGTTTAATTTCTCCCAGCACCCATTACACATTATTCCCATTAGGCATCCACCAGCACATCATTTACATATTCACTCCCCTCTTCCTTTGCTCCCTTTTTGTTTTTTATTTTTTGTTTTTCCTTCCCCTCCCTTCCCCCAATCACATTCTAATTTTGGTTCTCAAACCATTCAACCTTCTTTTTCACTCATTGCTCATTTTCATTTCTCCATCCCTTCACCAGCATTCTGCCCTTGCACCCTGTCTGTGCCTCTCCGTCAGTTTGGTGCTGTGCCGTGGCTGTCCGGGTTTCTCCTTGATGGATGTCCCATGCCATCTTCTCTTTGACTCCCCTCTTGATCGAGTGGCCGTTGAAGTGTTTATTGGGGGGCCTTCCCCGCCTCAGCCCCGGGTGAGACACTGTATCCAGGACCACCACTCTACGCCATATTTCAAATGCTTGGGACAACCCCATTCCGGGTTTTGCCATTGGTAACGTATCAGACTACCTTATTCTGTTTCAAATATGACATAATTTTTTCAAGACTTTATTTGATCTGTCTATCCATCTCCCCTTGTAGTCAAATGACATGCACCCCACTCCTGATGACTGGCTTTAAACGCCAAGAAACGCGTCGAGTCCATGCTCAGGGATGCCAAGTAAAGCCTGCCCAACTACGAATCTACTAAGTGTATTCTTGACATTTCAATTGGATAATTAATTTCACTGTTTCTGTATGTCCATTTAACTGTCACTACTTGCTCCAGCCATGTCTCAACAATGAATTGCGATTATGTCTATGTGATAACTTCTATTTACATTATGCCTTTGTTTGCATGATCTATGTGTACTTTTACCATGATACAGATCTCCATTCTTTAGACTGACTATGCAGCATGTATACCTGGCTACAGACCACTCCCCAACGGGACAGTGATGTTTACCAATTTTTGATATCTTAGACCCTTTTCCCCATGCCCATCCATGAGTCCATGCTCTGGAATATCAAGTAAAGCTTGCCCAACTATGAATCTATTAAGTGTATTCTTGACTTTTTAACTGGATAATCATTTTCACTGGTTCTGTATGTCCATTTAACTGTCATTACTTGCTTCAGCCATGTCTCAACAGTGAATTTTGATCATGTTTTTGTGATAACCCCTATTTATACTATGCCTTTGTTTGCATGATCCATGTGTACTTTTACCATGATACAATACATTTTTATATTTATATCCATGCCTTGATCTCCATTCTTTAGACTGACTATGCAGCATGTATATATGGCTACAGACTATTCCCCAACGGGACAGTGATGTCTACTCATTCTTGATATCCTAGACTTTTTCCTACGCCCATCCATGCCTCATTTAAAGTCCCACAGCCCATTTTCTCTTTTCATTTCCAATGTACCAGGGATGGAGGCATGGGTATGGCATTTATGGGTCTCAATGGATCACCTGCCTTTTCTTCTCTGAAGACAACAGTTTATATGAGGTCCTCTCTTTTATTTGCCCTAAGCATAGCACCATAACTTATATTGCCTTTTTAGCACACCCTGGCATCAGGGCCGGCGCTACCACTAGGCAAACTAGGCAGCCGCCTAGGGTGCAGCCACGGCCGCTGGCTTAACTAATCTCCGCTGGGAGGAGAGGGCGCCTGGCGCTTGTTAATGCGCCTCGTCCTCTACCCGGCTTTCTTTTACCAGAATTGCCTGTGGCGGCGTGGCAGCGGGCAGCAATCAGCAGCACCCTCGGGGAGGTGTGGGCGGCCGGGCATCCATTGCTACATGGCAGTAAACAGCGAGGGGCCGCCCGGGAGAAGAGCTCCACCGCGGCTTCGCCTCCTCGTTGACCTCATCCCCTGACCCCGCCCCCCCAGGAGGCAAGCGGGCGCAGCGTACCCCATGTTTCCAGAGCATGGACTGCTCCAAGTTCCTCTCCGCGCTCTGATGTGAGGCCCAGATCCGGAGGACAGACAGGCTCGTCGCTCACTGGGGGCACAGAGCTGTCACAGAGGACGGGCAGGAGGCGCAGGCTGCTGCGGGAGCCGCTGCAATTGGATGGATCGAAGCAGGAAACTGGCATCATGGTATGGAAGGTACTGTCTGTCATCATACACAGACCTGGCCTGCAGACAGAGGTGGGACTGCAGGAACAGGGCTAGGGGCCTCTCATCTCACCCCCAACTCCCCCTCCCTCTCTCTAAGCCCCTCCCTCTCTCTATGCCACCTCCCTTCTCTCTAAGCCCCCTCGCTTCTCTCTCAGCCCCCCTCTCTCTAAGCCCCCCCTCTCTTCTCTCTCAGCCCTCCCACTCTGTCAGCCCCCCTCCCTTCTCTCTCCGCTCCCCTCTCTCCAAGCCCCCCTCCCTTCTCTCTCACCCCCTCTCTCCAAGCCCCCTCCCTTCTCTCTCAGCCCTCCCCCCTCTCAGTCCCCCTCTCTCTAAGCCCCCCTCCCTGCTCTCTCAGCCCTTCCCCCTCTCTCAGCCCCCTCTCTCTAAGCCCCCCTCCCTTCTCTCTCAGCCCCCCTCTCTACAAGACCCCCTCCCTTCTCTCTCAGCCCCCCTCTCTCCAAGCCCCCTCCCTTCTCTCTCAGCCCCCCTCTCTCCAAGCCCCCTCCCGTCTCTCTCAGCCCTTCCCCCTCTCTCTAAGCCCCCCTCCCTTCTCTCACAGCCCTTCCCCCTCTCTCTAAGCCCCCCTTCCTTCTCTCTTAGCCCCCTCTCTTTAAGCCCCCTCCCTTCTCTCTCAGCCCTTCCCCCTCTCTTTAAGCCCCCTCCCTTCTTTTTCAGCCCCCTTTCTCTAAGCCCCCTCCCCTCTCTCTCAGCCCCTCCCCTCTCACCCCCTCTCAGTCCTCCCCTTCTCTCAGCCCCCTCCCTTCTCTCTCAGCCATTCCCCCTCTCTCAGCCCCCTCTCTCTCTCAGCCACCCCCTCTCTCTAAGCCCCCTCCTTTCTCTCTCAGCCCACCCGTCTCTCTCAGCCACCCCCCTCTCTCAGCCCTCCCTATTCTCTCAGCCCCCCTCTCTCTAAGCCTCCTCCCTTCTCTCTCAGCCCTCCCTATTCTCTCAGCCCCCCCTCCTCTATCAGCCCCCCTCTCTTAGCCCTCCCTCCATTCTTAGCGCTCCCTCTCTCAGCTCCCACTCTCTTAACCCCCCTCTCTCTCAGCCCTCCCCCTCTCTCTCAACTCTCCCTCCTACCCCTTTCTCTCTTGGCCCACCCTCCTACTTCTCTCTCTTAGCCCACCCTCCTACCTCTCTCTCTCAGCCCTCCATCCTACCTCCCTCTCTCTAAGCCCTCCCTCTCTCAGTCCCCCGTCTCTCTCAGCCCACCCCTCTTAGACCTCCCTCCTCTTTTAACCCTCCCTTCTCTTTTAACCCTCCCTCCATTCTTAGCCAGCCCTCCCTCTTTCAGCCCCCACTCTCTCAACCCCCTTCTCTCACAGCCTCCATCTCTCTCAGCCCTCCCTCCTACCTCCCTCTCTCTCAGCCCCCCCTCTCTTAGCCCCCCTCTCTCCTCCCCCCCAATTAGCTGGTCTTGCCTAGGGCACAAAATAGGCTAGCACCGGCCCTGGTCAGGTAGGTAAGTGTATGTGTTAGGTAGGTCAGTGTATGTCAAGTCACATGTGTTACAAGGGCAGGGCAAAGGGGTGGAGTCAGGGGCAGAGCCAAAGTGGGGGGCGGCAAAATTAGGTTTCGCCTAGGATGTCAAAAATCCTTGCACCAGCCCTGCCTGGCATATCAGGAGTTTGTTTAGGCACCAAGAAATTTAAAATTTTCCTATAGGCAGATTGCATTCTGCTAACCTTTAACAAACTTCTTAATCCTCCTCTCTTGTCTGATTAAATTATAAGGGGAGTTTGAAGTAGTTTTAGCCATAGATGAGTATTTTTTTTTTTTTTTCATTCAACCAGCGAGTTGAACAAAAAAACATATTTTATTCCCCTATCCACACAATTTATGTGGATGAGGGAATTCTCCCTGCTGAGCTATTGTATTCTGACAGTGAGGAGACTTCCCCACCATCAGAATACACTGATCAGCGTTGCAGGCTATAGCCTGCACCACTGATAAATCTGGAAATGCAGGGACGGTTGTACAGAAGTTGATTAGTAGATTGATTTCTATACAACCTCCCTACCCATACATGGATCAAAATTTGGCCTGTCCCTGCTAAACCAGCCAAAGTTCAATCCATTTAAGGCCGGCTTTAGTTACCAGGTGCAAAATCATCGACCATGCACCTATCAGTGCAGTGACTGGGGAGGGAAGGTGGGAATGGACTGAGGAAGGATTGTCCATGTCAGGAAAAGTAACAGGTGCTCCAGGCTCTCTGGCACGTGGGCGCCATTGCGAATGCGGGCGCGCGCGCGCACCTCTGTTGGAGCCAGGTGGGCTATTTAAACCTGCTTGTCGCATACAGTCCCTGCTGTCCTGCTCTACAGCGTCTGTGTGCCTGAAACCTGATCGGAGACTTATACCTGTGATCATCCAGCTATCCGCCTGCACCTGATCCTTGGCCTGCTTGTGACTACTCTTCTGCCTGCACCTCTGTACCTTTGCTGCCCGCCTGATAACTGGCCTGGCCTGTCTGACTACTCTTGTGCGTTCCTGTCTGTTCCTGGTTCCGTTCCAGTCTGCTAAGCTGTTCCAGTCTGCTAAGCTGTTCCAGTCTGCTGAGCTATTCCTGCCTGTTCCTGGTTCCGTTCCAGTCTGCTTAGCTGTTCCAGTCTGCTAAGCTGTTCCAGTCTGCTGAGCTATTCTTGCCTGTTCCTGGTTCCGTTCCAGTCTGCTAAGCTGGTTCCAGTCCAGTGCTCCAGCTCCTGTCTGCTAAGCCTGTCAGCTGCTCCAGTTCCTGTATCCCAGTTCCTGCAAGGAAGTTCCTGGACGTCTAGACTACTTCCTCCGCTGTTGATCCTGCCAGGCACTCGTACCACTCCTGTGCCTTCTGTTACCTTACCAGGGGGCCGCGAGTAGGAGCCGTAAGGGAGGCCTACCTCTGCAATTTGGGCTCAAAACCATCAGGTACGTGACAGTAGCAGACAGCCATGTCTGAGCCTGAGCAGGGAACCTCTCCTATGGAATAACTGCGTCAACACCTGGCAGGATTGACTGAAACAGTTAAGAATCTTCAGCAAGGCTACACCCGGCTGGAAGAACGCTTGTGATGCTCCCTCCGGAGCCCAGAGTCCCTACACCTGAAAAATTCTCCGGGGATTGAAGAAAATTCAGGGCCTTCCGCAATTCTTGCGAACTGTACTTCGCCCTTCAACCAAGTACTTTCTACCTGGAAGTCACCAAAGTGGGCTTCGTGGTTTCCTTGCTTGCCGGAGATCCACAAACCTGGGCCCACCATCTCCTAGAACAGAAGGATGCAGTTTTGACCAATCTCCCCACCTTCTTTGACGCAATGGCTTAGCTATATGAAGACCCCCATCTTTCTGCGACCGCAGAAGCCGCATTGCGTACCCTTCAACAGGGACGCAGGGGCAGCAGAGGATTACATGGCTGAGCTTAGGCGGTGGAGCGCAGACACAAACTGGAACGACGCCGCTCTCCACCATCAGTTCCGCATGGGACTCTCTGATCCTCTGAAAGATGAACTAGCTAGAGTTGGTATACCACAGACTCTGAACGCATTGATCGATTTGGCCATACAGATCGATCGACGCCTGAGGGAACAAAGGGCTGAGAGAGCTACGGGTTTCTCTCGCCCAACCTGAAGGGTTCCAAGTCATCTACACCTGGCACCGGCTGCACAATCAGCCTCCACGCCTGACGCACCTGAGCCCATGCAGCTTGGGGTCCTTCATCTTTCCCTTACCCAGGAGGAGCGTCAACGTCGTCGGATAAATAATCTGCGCCTATACTGCGGAGAACCTGGACACTACGTCAGAAACTGCCCTCTAAAACTCCGTAAGTGTCTTTCTATGTCTCCTGACTATGCAACCCCCCAAGCCAAGACCGCATCTCATCTTGCCCTCTCTGTCTCGTTACAGCTTCCAGGAAAGACTCTGCAAACACCCACCATTATTGACTCTGGAGCTTGCAGCTGTTTCATGGACTCATCTTTTGCTGCTAAACACCGGATTCCCCTTCTTCCTAAGACCCGTGGACTTTCTATTCATCTGGCTGATGGGTCTGCCATTAAATCTGGACCTGTAGTTCAAGAGACTGCTCCCATACCCATTGCCATCCCCAGTTCCCACCAAGAACTTTTACGCATGGACATAATTTCCTCCCCCTTGTTTCCTGTAATCCTCGGTATGCCTTGGCTACAAGCCCACTATCCTGCCATCAACTGGGCCACAGGGGAAGTCACCTTTTCTTCACCTTACTGCCAGCAGTTCTGTGGCTCACATGATCCTCATGGGCCGTCTACCCTACTGTGCCTGGACGCAGAAGGCGGAATACATCAATCTATTCCAGAGACTTACCATGACTTTCTTGACGTATTTAGTAAGCAAGGGGCAGAGACTTTACCACCCCATCGAGCCTACGATTGCCTGCCCCATTGAACTGTTTCCCGGAGCTGAAATTCTATTTGGTAGGATTTTTCCTTTGACAGAGGTAGAACAGGGGTCGTTAAAGGAATATATAGATGAGAACTTGAAGAAGGGGTTCATTCACCCGTCCACGTCTCCAGTAGGCGCGGGAATCTTTTTCGTAGAGAAAAAAGACCATACCCTTCGACCTTGCGTGGACTACCGCAAACTAAACAAGATTACAGTGAAAAAACGTTATCCTCTTCCCTTGGTACCAGAGTTATTTCAGAGACTGGGAGCCGCCACTGTTTTCACCAAACTTGAGCTCCGTGGAGCCTATAATATGGTCCATATCAGGGAAGGGGATGAATGTAAAACTGTCTTCTGTACCCAATTTGGGCACTTTGAGTACTTGGTAATGCCCTTCGGGTTGTGCAATGCCCCCGCCACATTTCAGTACTTCATTAACGATGTTCTTCGGGACTTTTTGGACTTATTCGTCATCGTCTACCTAGACGATATTCAAATTTTCTCTTCTTCCCTTGCATCCCACCGCAGGCACGTCAGAAGTGTGTTGGCCCGACTTCGACAACATGGCTTGTATGCGAAAGCTGAAAAGTGTGAGTTTGAGCAGGAAAGTATACAATTTTTGGGGTTAATTATCTCCAGTGAGGGCATCAAAATGGACCCTCAGAAGATTGCTGTAATACTGGACTGGCCGGTCCCAGCAGACAAGAAATGAATCCAACGTTTCGTTGGATACGCCAATTTCTATCGCAAATTCATTAGAGGGTTCTCGGCCATTATTGCACCAATCACCCAGTTAACCAAACAGGGAGCCCGCTTTAATTGGTCCCCTGAGGCCCAAAAGACGTTTGAGGGCCCTCAAGGGACTCTTTAACTCTGCCTCCATTTTGAAACATCCGGATTCCTCTCTGTACTCTGAGTAAGCGTCGTGGGTGGAGTGAAACACGTTGGTGCGTGGCTAGGTGGGGGTCCAGGCTGAGACTGCCTTTCACTATCACACAGCAGGCTTTGACTTGATGTGCGACTCCCGAGACACCTATCACTCTCTACCATTGCCTGGAGCATAGATGAGGTCCCTTCCTGGCCAGCACTCATAGTGGTGGGTACAGGACTTAATTTCCATACAGCCTAAACGGCTCACACACATCTTGTTTGGCAGCCAATCACAGTGGTTATGTGATTGGAATGCCCACCTCCACCTCCCGGCCTTCAGAAATTTATAAAGGGCCAGAAGGCAGTGGGAAAGGGGTTAAAGTGATTCTAAAGTCTTGATTTTATGTCTAAAAAAACTAAAAATGTCATACTTACCTGCTCTGTGCAGTGGTTTTGCACAGAGCAGCCCCGATCCTCTTCATCTCTGGTCCCTCTTCGGTGCTCCTGGTCCTGTTGAGTGCCCCCTTAGGCAAGCTTGCTATGGAGCACCCGAGGCAAGCCACAGCTCCGTATGTCCATTCAGACACAGAGCTGTGGCCAGGCCCCACCACCTCTCTCTCCTCATTGGCTCACTGACTTTGATTTACAGCCAATGAGGAGCTAGAGTCCCAGACAGCCGAGTCTCTCATGCACCATCGCTGGATCTAGATGGACCCCAGGTAGGTATTAGGGGGACTGAGAGGGGCTGCTGCACACAGAAGGCTTTTTTTTTTTTCTTAATGCATAGAATGCCTTAAGATAAAAAAAACTTTTGCCTTTACAAATCACTTTAACCATACCAAAATTTAGGCCTGGATGTATCTGCCATGTGTCCTGCCAATGGTGTATTGTAAGGCTTGATCTGGAAATATGGACATTGCGAATGCACTGCATGATAAGTAAAGTGAAATTAAGGGTATTATTTACCTAAACCAATAAGAGTTCAAAGGGATGAGTTATTCCAGATCTAGCCAAACACTTTACAATAACATTGAAAATTCCTGTACAAATACTGTGATTGAAAATCACAAACCGATAAATTTGCAGTTTTATCCAGTTGCGTCACTGGAGCTCTCTGCTCCATTAGCCACACTACATAATTTCATTGTTGAATGGCAGACACTGTTCTGCTCCTAACCTAATCAAAATATACAGAGAATTCAGTAAAGCTCAAGTGGTAGCTGCAGGACGTGCAAGTAATTCACAAATTGACATTCAATAAGGGTCATTGTGATCTCTGGGAAATACATGACTCAATATAGGATGCTATTATTATTATTATTATTATTATTATTAATAATTTATTTCCCCATAACAATACATATAGTATGCATGGCTTGTAAAAGTTTTTTTTCTGTGTAAAAATAAACTCTGCTCAAAAAATAAATAAAAATAAATGTAGAGGAGGTGAGGAGCTGCTAAAATCCTTCAAAATCAATTGTACCTATTTCTCTTGCAAAGGCAGAGCAACTATGACATACAGTAAACCCAGCACCTTGATTAAATATTGCAGGCACTTGTTAAGTAATCACAATGTGGTCTTGAAGCATATGAAGGCATGACCTTGCTATAAAGGAAGCATAAGAGTAGGTTCTAATAGCATACAAAATGCCAGTATTATAGCAAATATGTCAGCCTGCATGACTAAACCCGTGGGTGGGTGAAAAGCGTTAAGGGGCATGGCTTAAAAAGGTGAGCTGAAGCCTTTCTGTTATACAATGGGGAAAATAATTTGATCCTTCTGCAGATTTTATAAGTTTGCCCACTTACAAATGAAGGGTCTATCATTTTTTATCATAGGTGTATTTTAAATGATAGAGACAGAATATCAACCAAAAATCCAGAAATTTTATAAATTGAGTTGCAGTTCACTGAGTAAAATAAGTATTTGATCCCCAAGCAAAACATGACTTGATAATTGGTGGAGAAACCCTTGTTGGCAAACGCAGAGGTAAGACGTTTCTTGTAGTTAGTGACCAGGTTTGCATACATCTCAGGACAGATTATGGTCCAATATTTTTTACAGATCTTCTCTAAATCCTTAAGGTTTCTTGGCTGTCACTTGGCAACTTGAAGTTTCAGCTCCCTCCATAAATGTTCTATAGGGTTAAGGTCTGGAGACTGGCAAGGCCACTCCATGACCTTAATGTGCTTCTTCTTGAGCCACTCCTTTGTTGCCTTGGTGGTATGTTTTGGGTCATTGTCATGCTGAAAGACCCATCCATGACCCAACTTCAGTGTTCTGGCTGAGGGAAAAGGCTTCTCATCCAAGATTTTACAATACATGGCCCCATCCACTGGCCTATCAATGCGGCAAAGTCAGTCTGTACCTTAAGCAGAGAAACAGCCCCAAAGCATAATGTTTCCACCTCTGTGCTTGACTGTAGGGATGGTGTTATTAGGGTCATAGTCAGCATTTTTCTTCCTCCAAACACAGCAAGTCCCCCTCAAGAAGGCACATGTACAGTCATGCCAATGAACATCTAAATGATTTAGAGAAGTATTGGGAGAAAGTGCTCTGGTCAGATTAGGCCAAAGTTGAGCTCTTTGGCATTAACTTGACTCGCCGTGTTTGGAGGAAGGAAAATACTGACTATGACATTAGAACACCATCCCTACAGTCAAGCATGGAGGTGCTCCTGGCCCCTCCCTCCTGTTGAGTGCCCCCACAGCAAGCAGCTTGCTATGGGGGCACCTGAGCCAAGCCACAGCTCCATGTGTCCATTCAGACATGGAGCTGTGACCCAGCCCTGCCCCCTTTCTCTCCTCATTGGCTGACTGACTTTGATTGACAGCAGCGGGAGCCAATCACACTGTGCTGCTGTCTCAGCCAATGAGGAGGGGAGTCTCGGGCAGCCGAGACACTCCTACAACATTGCTGGATCTAGATGGACCTCAGGTAAGTATTAGGGGGGCTGCTGCACACACAAGGTTTTTTATCTTAATGCATAGAATGCATTAAGATAAAAAATATTCTGCCTTTACAACCCCTTTAAGGATTTAGAGAAGATCTGGATGGACCAAAATCCCTCCTGAGATGTGTGCAAACCTGGTCACCAACTACAAGAAACCTCTTACCACTGTTCTTGCCAACAAGGGTTTCTCCACCAAGTACCAAGTCATGTTTTGCTTGGGGATTAAATACTTATTTTACTCACTCAAATGCAACTTAATTTATAGCATTTGTTTCATGTGTTTTTTTCTGCATTGTTGGTTGATATTCTGTTGCTATCAATTAAGATACACCTATGATAAAAATTATAGACCCTTCACTTCTTTGTAAAATGGGAAAATCCACAAAGTCTGCAGGGGAACAAATAATTATTTTCCCCACTGTACACTGAGACTGGGTGGTTTGCCGGTGTCCCCTTCGGTGCTTCCTTTTGACATATCTTTTTATTGGCAGTCACATGTCTGCAATGTCTTTCAGCAACTGGTAGTGAAGTAGTCACAGAGTGACTATTGACAAGAATCATTGTCAGTCATTCACTTTAGACAGAGGGCACATCAGCCTGTAATGTCACAGCCTAACAACAGGACTGCAGGCATGCAGTGGGTCAGTACACACACATTTGTAGCCCCTGGTTTGTGTTGTCAGTCCAAGTCAGGGAAAGATACTGGCAGTTTTTTTTTATTAGTTTATATGAAAGATAAAAAATACATGACATATGTGATTTGCCTGTTCCCAAGGAAGCCAAAATCTGCTATTTAGTTTTTGGGTTTACATACACATTAAGTGACAAATGACTTGCTAATGGCATTACCTTGACACATTATTTTGAATAACGCAACAATCATTGGTACATTAATGCATTAGTAATTTCACATAATTTTTTTCTGTTTCTAACAAGGAATTTACCGGTATGTGTATGTATAGAAAATACTCCAGCTTTCACTTGTGATATTTATCACATATTAAAAATAAACTTTTTTTAAGGAAACAATGATTTTAATAAGCTTTTTATGTGTATATACACAATTTTTGTTTTACAAATAAAAATTCAATACATAAAAAATGATTCCCAGAGCACTGAGGGTTACTGAGGGATAACATAGAAGACATTGATTGCATTGCGGCTCTGTTTGTCTGATTGATCCTTTATAAAGAATTAGCCACTGCTGTGATGACTCATTTTATTTAACCACTTAACGACCGCTCACTGTAAATATACGTCGGCAGAATGGCACCGACAGGCAGAATCACGTATATGTACGTGATTGCCTTTGTATAGTTGGGGGGTCCGATCGGACCCCCCTTCTTTACAGTGAGCGGTCGTTTTACCTTCGGGAGCGATCCGGCATGAGGGGACGGCCTTTCGATTCCGGCCACCCCCTCTCGATCGCTCCCGGCGAATGAGAGCTTCCCCTGCCTGTGTACTTGTTTACACAGGCTGGAGGAAGTGATGTCATCTCTCCTGCGGCGCTCACATATACCGAGCGCCGTACAGGAGAAGATGCAGGTTAGTGCACACAACACTACACTGACACCAGGACACATAGGTACATAAATCGCCCCCCAGGCCCCCCCAGACACCCCCAGATCACCCCCCAGCCCCCAGTCACAGTGTCACTGATTGCAGTGACCATTTATTTAGTGATCACTGCAATCAGTGACATTTGTGACTGTAAAAGTGTCAGTACATTTAGTTTTAGGTCCAGTGTAGCCCCCTAACCCCCCCTAATAAAGGTTTAACCCCCTGATCACCCCCCCAGATAACCCTTTCACCCCCTAGTACCGCGTCGCTAAGCGATCATTTTTCTGATCGATCTCTTAGCGTCGGTGATGCTGATCGGTAGCCAGTAATTTTTTTTAGGTTCGCCGCAGGTTTTTATAGCGTCGGGTACCCCCATATATTACCTAATAAAGGTTTAACCCCCTTGATCGCCCCCCAGGTAACCCTTTCACCCCCTATCACCACGGTCACTAAGCGATAATTTTTCTGATCGATGTTTTAGCGTCGGCGATGCTGATCGGTAGCCAGTAATTTTTTTTAGGTTCGCCGCAGGTTTTTATAGCGTCGGGTACCCCCATATATTACCTAATAAAGGTTTAACCCCCTTGATCACCCCCCAGGTAACCCTTTCACCCCCTAGCACCGCCGTCACTAAGCGATCATTTTTCTGATCGATGTCTTAGCGTCGGTGATGCTGATCGGTAGCCAGTAATTTTTTTTAGGTTCGCCGCAGGTTTTTATAGCGTCGGGTACCCCCATATATTACCTAATAAAGGTTTAACCCCCTTGATCGCCCCCCAGGTAACCCTTTCACCCCCTATCACCACGGTCACTAAGCGATAATTTTTCTGATCGATGTTTTAGCGTCGGCGATGCAGATCGGTAGCCAGTAATTTTTTTTAGGTTCGCCGCAGGTTTTTATAGCGTCAGGTACCCCCATATATTATCTAATAAAGGTTTAACCCCCTGATCGCCCCCCAGGTAACCCTTTCACCCCCTATCACCACTGTCGCTAAGCGATCGTTTTTATGATCGTTGTCTTAGTGTCGGTGATGCAGATCGGTAGCCAGTAATTTTTTTTTAGGTTCGCCGTCAGGTTTTTATATAGCGTCAGGTACCCCCATATATTACCTAATAAAGGTTTTAACCCCCTAATTGCCCCTAGTTAACCCTTTCACCAGTAATCACCATATAAGTGTTACGGGTGACGCTGGTTAGTTAGTTTGCTTTTTATAGTGTCAGGGCACCCGCCGTATATAACCCAATAAAGGTTTAACCCCCTGATCGCCCGGCGGGTGATATCAATTAGGTTTTAGCGTCAGAGAGGGTCTGTGTCACACCCCAGGCAGCGTCAGGTTAGTGCCAGTAACGCTAACACCCACGTGTGAAGCATACACCCCCCTTAGTGGTATAGTATCTGAACAGATCAATATCTGATCTGATCAGATCTATACTAGCGTCCCCAGCAGTTTAGGGTTCCCAAAAACGCAGTGTTAGCGGAATCAGCCCAGATACCTGCTAGCACCTGCGTTTTGCCCCTCCGTCCAGCCCAGGCCACCCAAGTGCAGTATCGATCGATCACTGTCACTTGCAAAACACAACACACATAACTGCAGCGTTCGCAGAGACAGGCCTGATCCCTGCGACTCCAGTGCTGTAGGAGGTGATTTCGCCACCACAGTTAAAAAAAAAAAAGCATATATGCCGAAGCATTGGGGCAGCAGGGGCGGAGGAGCGATTTTGCTCCTAATGCCGCGTACATACGGTCGAAATTCCGACGGAGGCTTGCCCGTGGAAAAGTCTGACCATGTGTACGCGGCATAACTTTTGCGGGAAGATGCCCCCATGCTTCGGCATATATAAATGGTGCATGTATGCCCATCATTAGAAGTGGGTGGATGAAGGGCGGTATTCTAATGGTGGGCATACCCACCGATCAATCTTTTTTTTTCGTTCAGCCAATAGGCTGCATGAAAAAAAAGATTACAATACATGTCCAACAAGGACCAGCAATGTACTGGTATGTTGCTGGACTTTGAATGTTTATACCAGAATGATGCCTGCGGGTTTAGGTATCATGTTGGTATCATTCTTTTCAGCCAGCGGCCGGCTTTCATGTAAAAGCAATCCTAGTGGCTAATTAGCCTCTGGACTGCTTTTACAAGCAGTGGGAGGGAATGACCCCCCCCGGATATAAAAAGCGCCATTGGGAAATTGGGAAAGCATTTTATCACACCGATCTTGGTGTGGTCAGATGCTTTGAGGGCAGAGGAAAGATCTAGGGTCCAATAGACCCCAGTTTTTTCAAAAAAGAGTACCTGTCATTACCTATAGCTATCATAGGGGATATTTACATTCCCTGAGATAACAATAAAAATGATAAAAAAAAAATATATATATGGAAGCAACAGTTTAAAAATAAAATAAAAAAGCAAAATTAATAATAAAAAAAAAAAAAAGCACCCCTGTCCTGCCCTGCTCTTGCCCAATGGCGAACGCAAGCGTCGGTCTGGCGTCATATGTAAACAGCAATTGCACCATGCATGTGAGGTATCACCGCGAAGGTCAGATCGAGGGCAGTAATTTTAGCAGTAGACCTCCTCTGTAAATCTAACGGGGTAACCTGTAAAGGCTTTTAAAGGCTTTTAAAAATGTATGTAGTTTGTCACCAATGCACGTTTGTGCGAAATTTTAAAGCATGTCGTGTTTGGTATCTATGTACTCGGCCTAAGATCATCTTTTTTATTTCATCAAACATTTGGGCAATATAGTGTGTTTTAGTGCATTAAAATTAAAAAAAGTGTATTTTTTCCCCAAAAAATGCGTTTGAAAAATCGCTGCGCAAATACTGTGTAGAAAAAAAAAATGCAACACCCACCATTTTATTCTGTAGGGCCTTTGATTTAAAAATATATATAATGTTTGGGGGTTCAACATAATTTTCTTGCAAAAAAAATATGTTTTCATGTAAACAAAAAGTGTCAAAAAGGGCTTTGTCTTCAAGTGGTTAGAAGAGTGGATGTAAGCTTCCTAATGTTGTGTATAAAATGCCAGAACAGTTCAAAACCCCCCCAAATGACCCCATTTTGGAAAGTAGACACCCCAAGCTATATACTGAGAGGCATGTCGAGTCCATGGAATATTTTATATGTTGACACAAGTTGCGGAAAAAAGAAATTTTTTTTTTTTTTTGCACAAAGTTGTCACTAAATGATATATTGCTCAAACATGCCATGGGCATATGTGGAATTACACCCCAAAATACATTCTGTTGCTTCTCCTGAGTACGGGGATACCACATGTGTGAGACTTTTTGGGAGCCTAGCCGCGTACGGGACCCCAAAAACCAATCACCGCCTTCAGGCTTTCTAAGGGTGTAAATTTTTGATTTCACTTCTCACTGCCTATCACAGTTTCGAAGGCCATGGAATGCCCAGATGGCACAAAACCCCCCCAAATGACCCCATTTTGGAAAGTAGACACCCCAAGCTATTTGCTGAGAGGTATTGTGAGTATTTTGCAGATCTCGCTTTTTGTCACAAAGTTTTGAAAATTGAAAAAAAAAAAGAAAAAAAAAATGTTCTTTCTTCATTTTCAAAAACAAATGAGAGCTGTAAAATACTCACCATGCCTCTCAGCAAACAGCTTGGGGTGTCTACTTTCCAAAATGGGGTCATTTGGGGGGGTTTTGTTCTATTTTGGCATTTTATGGCCTTCGAAACTGTGATAGGTAGTGAGGAGTCAAATCAAAATTTTGTGCCTAGAAATCCTGAAGGCGGTGATTGGTTTTCGGGGTCCCGGACGCGGCTAGGCTCCTAAAAAGTCCCACACATGTGGTATCCCCGTACTCAGGAGAAGCAGCAAAATTTATTTTGGGGTGCAATTCCACATATAACCATGGCATGTGTGAGCAATATATCATTTAGTGACAACTTTTTGTAATTTAATTTTTTTTTGTCATTATTCAATCACTTGGGACAAAAAAAAAAATATTCAATGGGCTCAACAGGCCTCTCAGCAATTTCCTTGGGGTGTCTACTTTCTAAAATGGGGTCATTTGGGGGGGTTTTGTACTGCCCTGCCATTTTAGCACCTCAAGAAATGAGATAGGCAGTCATAAATTTAAAGCTGTGTAAATTCCAGAAAATGTACCCTAGTTTGTAAACGCTATAACTTTTGCGCAAACTGATAAATATACGCTTATTGACATTTTTTTTACTAAAGACGTGGCTGAATACATTTTGGCCTAAATGTATGACTAAAATTGAGTTTATTCAATTTTTCTTATAACAAAAAGTAGAAAATATAATTTTTTTTCAAAATTTTCGGTCTTTTTCCGTTTATATCGCAAAAAATAAAAATCGCAGAGGCAATCAAATACCATTAAAAGAAAGCTCTATTTGTGGGAAGAAAAGGACGCAAATTTCGTTTGGGTACAACATTGCATGTCCGCACAATTTACAGTTAAATCAGCGCAGTGCAAAATTCTGAATTCACCTCTGGTCCTTTAGCTACCAAATGGTCCGGGGCTTAAGTGGTTAAACAATTCAAAATCTAAACTGGGGGAATATACGAGTATAAATAAAGTAGCCTAGTAGATTCCCACCTGCTGGCTCAAAAGAGGAGCACAAAACATTAATATGCAATATTTCTACATTTACCTAACTAAAAAGGTTCCCCACTCCATTACACTGAAAAGTGTTACAAAAGTATAAAACCGATCTTATGGTTATATATGAACAACTGAGGCATGCAATCTGGGCCCATTTCCCCTCATTTACACTAAGATCACATGTTCTTGAAGTCTGTTATGGATCAGTTGCCAGAATTCTAATCTCACCAATCTATGACCAATTATTAAAGTAGAACTAAAGGCAAACAATTTTTTTTTGTGATAGAGTAATGAAGGGTTCTAACCCCTGTCAGTTTTTTTTGCCCTATGTGTCCCATTGGGGAGATTTCTTTTCACTTCCCATACCATAGCCAATCCGGAAGTGAGAGGAAATCTCCAAAGTGTGGGAATCTCAGTGACACCCGGCTCATCGGAACTACCGTAATTGGAAGATTTCCCCTCTATTACTGTTCTGGTGTCAACCCAAAAATTGGGATTTTCTTTTACTTTCACTTTCGATGATAACTCTAAACAGGACAAATAGAGAGGGTGAATCGGCATGTGAGAATTGGCATGACATGGCATGGTAGAGCTTTAAAAGACACCACCACTTGCTTTTCTTCTTTTTAAGGGCTTTTCTTGCCCATATTTATTTTAAAAGAAAGTTCCAGAAAAAAAATTATGACTTTCCCTCACAGGGGTATTCAGCATTCCTTTTCCATCCAAAAAAACTAACGTCATTCAGCCCTTATTGTTTGTATTTGCAGCACTGCCGCTCTGGCCTTACACTCTAGGCCCTTGTCGGTCTTCTACAGACTGTACACTCACCAGCTCTGTGCACACAGCTAGCAGCCCCTTGCTGCTTTTGGCTCTCCTAGGTGAAGCCCTCCTGACTCTTGGTGTCAGGGAAACGGCCGTAGGAGAACTGGCAATCGTGCCAGTACTAGTAATGGCCGCTTCCAGCACATCCCTGTGCGCACTGACGCAAGCGGCGCGAATAGGCGCACGCACATGCGCAATGGAACCAACAGGCACGCGCGAATGCGCGGGAGCGTCAATCGGCGCATGCAACAAATGCAGCCACTTGCTGGCCTATATAAGACGGCCATTGAGCCCCTCTCATTGCTTGATAGTCATCAGCCTTCCTGTGTTCCCGAGACTCTGTTAAACTGCTGTTTGGATTCCTGTTGTAACCCGGCTTGTTCCTGACCTGTCTGATCTGCTCTCCTGGTTTGACCCTCTGGCTTGCTTTACCGACTTGTTGCCTTCTCCTCCACCTGATCCCGGCTTGTTCCACAGACTTTGCTACAGTCATCTGTTCCTGCCTGCTTCCTGTTACCAGACCATTGGCTTGTCTCCGTTCCTGCAACCCACCTCTTCCTCCTGGTGGATCTACTGGGTTTGACCCTCAGCCTGGCTGCCACTACTACTCCCTGAGCGGTGTCCTGCATCCACCGATGTTCTTCAGGATCCCACCAGCTCTGCTCTCCTGGACCCATCTGGCAACCTGTGCTTCTCTGGGCACTACACCCTCTGTACCCAACCTCAGAGGTGTACTGCACTAAGCCGCAAGGGGAGCCCTCTCGGCATTTCGGCCTCCAACCAGGTACATGACACCTGGGCAATGATCTCCTGTCTCCCGAGGTGTAGCCCAGAACCATCGCCAGGTCACAACTAATAGCCCCTGACCAATTAGTGTGCTTTATCCCCACCCGGATCACTTTGAAATCTCCAGGTCCCAAAACAGACTTTACTAAACACTGTGGAAACTCTCCATAAAGCAAACCCCCTGAGGTCCCTCAACCTACCTGGTTGAGAATTCTGGGTTATAATCTTTTTTTTTTTTTTTTTTAAATCAGATTTTATCTTTATTTATTTTTTTATACCACAACAACATATACACAACATATGCACAAACATAACATTGAAATAAAAAAAAAATTAACCTACCCCTTTTCCTACTCCTTCCACTGTCAAGTCAATACACAATCTTTTTAGCCTATAAATAAAAACAGTTTTTCTTTTTACATACATCTATATTCTGGAAAAAGTAACTCCTAACTCAGTCCTGTATCCATATGGTCAAGCCACAGCTTCCAAATAGTATCAAACCTCTTAGATAAATTCCTCATAAAGAAAACATGCCTCTCATAGGAGATGGATCTATTCAGATCAAATATCCAATCAGATATAGTCGGAGGGTGAGGAGGGGTCCATCTAATGGCAATTTATCTCCTAGCCACAAAGAGCGCTCATGCAACAGTAAACCCCCTTGGTGGTTTAAGCACTGAGCTATCAAGATAGCCCAGTAGACATATTAAAGGATCCACTGAAAGATTCAAATATAAGAGCCCATTAAGTGTACCCACAACCTCTGCCCAATACCGCTGAAATTTTACCCACAACCATAACCTCTGCCCAATACATCGCCATAGTAAATGTATCAATGACCCGGATTACCACACCTGGAGCAAGAAAAGTCGGTTGTTAAGCCAATATTAAACACAAATTGTGGGGTTCTATATGCCCTGAAAGAGATACAAGGGGAAGAGCCGGAAGAATCTTATCCCAGACATAGTCAGAAATACAGTAGGACCAATATTGCTAGATGGACAATGAAATTTATTAGAAGTACACTGTAATAGAGACTTATACGTAGCTGATATTAGACCTTTAGTAACGGTTGCCTGAACCGCTCTTTCCAAAACTGGGACCGGGGGAAACAAAACAGAAGAAGAAAACTTGGCATATAAGCCATGTCGCAGCAGTTAAAATGTTGTCAATAATGGAGCAATATTATCTGCTACATATGACAGGGCATGCAGTCACAGTAACTCCCAGATATTTTAAAGAGGAAACAATTAGAAGTTGTGGGCATATTAATGGGAAATCCTTCGGGAGTGGATCCAGTGGCAAAAGCACAGACTTTTCCCAATTAATAGCAAGCCCTAAGAACCTCGCAAACTCATCCATATAGCTCATAACCGCTGGCACAGAGGACAGAAGATTTAATAAAAATAAAATAACATCGTCAGCATATAATGCTACCTTTTTCCCTATATTTCCTCTTACCAGACCCGTTTCCTCTGAAGCCGTCCGAAGAAGGGATGCCAATAGTTTGATGGCAATGGCAAAAGGAGGGGTGACAAAGGGCACCCCTGCCTTGTGCCACGAAATAACAAAAAAGGGGAGGATTGCATGCCATTAACCCTAATCGAAGCCCTATGGCTGGAGTATAATAATTGGACTCATAGACAGAATATACCCCCCATACCAAATTGTTCCAGAACGCCTCATAGATAGGGCCATTCAACACTGTCAAATGCCTTGGTGGCATCCAGTGCCAAAAAGGCACGATCCGTATTATTATCTGCCGGAATCTGATTATTAAGTTAAGCTTGCCTAACATTACCAGCTGTTGACATATTGGGGATAAAGCCAGCTTGATCAGGTTAAATAATATGTGTTATCATCCTTTTCAATCTATTGGCTAAGACTTTAGCTAATATCTTCACATCTGTTGACAATAAGGAAATAGGCCGATATAATTCAGGAAAAGCTTTATTAATCGCAAAACTAACCACTGCAGCTTCCAGTTCCAATAGGGTCAAGGGAGCATTAAACATCTTGTGATCTTCCTGTGATACTCTTGGAAGAGTAATCCTTTCAGAGTAAGCAGTCAACTCAGCAAAGGTGTAGTTAACCTGTGATGTATATAGATTTTGATAGAAAGAAGGGAAGATAGACAAAATATCTCCTGTGCTAGTGTACACCCGCCTACACTGATCCCTAAGCACTGTTGCAGATGTTATGCCTGATTGCGCACGTACGACCTGAGGCAATATTTTGCCTGCTGCTTCCCCTTCAGCCCAGGTCAGCTGTTTCTGGAAGAATTGTTTATTTCTGGCCCTATCTACCAACAACGAGTTTAATTTAGTCTGCGAGGTCTACCAGGCTATTTTATTAATTGAGCTGGGATCTAAAATAAATCTGGCCTCTAACTTATTTAATCAAAAGTCCTCTCAAATAGGCCTTAAGAGCATCCCATACTATTCTAGGAGGTGCTGATCCTGTATTCTGAGGAATAAACATCCCCAGGTAGTCCAACAGGACTCCATCCTCAGAAAATAAATCCAACCAGAATGAATTTAAACGCCAAGCGATATTGGACCTTGAACGCCCAAAGGCCATAGTAAATATTACAGGGGAATGGTCAGATACCTCTTGGCTCTCTTACCACATCCTTAACCACTTGCCGTCTGCCTCACGTACATATACGTCGGCAGAATGGCATGGGCAAGCAAAGCAACGTACAGGTACGTTGCTTTGAATCTGCCGCCCAGCGCGCCCTGGGAGCTCCGTGACCGTGACAGTGCCCGCGGGACGCGCCAACCCGGTGTCCGGCGATCGTGTCACAGAGAGGCAGAACGGGGAGATGGCTTTGTAAACAAGGCATTTCCCTGTTCTGCCTTGTGACAGGACAGTGATCTACTGCTCCCTTTGATCGAGAGCAGTGATCAATGTCGTGTCACTGGTAGTCCAGCCCTCTCACAGTTATAATCACTCCCTAGGACACACTTAACCCGTGGCTGTGCGGCAACCATCTGAAGTGAACGTGTGACGTATCAAGGCCGATCAAGGAAGCAGAGATCCAGGAAGGAACAGCGGGGAGGTGGTGAGCGATCAGTGGACACCTTGGGTCCGCCGTGACCAATATACTCGGTTTTCGGTTCATTTCTGAACGAGTGTTTGCTGTGCAGTGTATTGCTCTATTTTTTGAGATTCATGTGAGTGCTATATTTGAAGATTTAAGTGTGATAATAAACTGATTTTACGGTATCACGCTATTTTGAGCACTTCTTTTATTTACATGCGGAGCTTTCTGGCAGTGAATTGGTTAGAACTGGGATTATCTGCTATACCTACCAGTGAGGTCTTTTTGTACACGTTTACATGCTGAACACGAGAGTGTAAGGCAATTTGAGTTGGTGAGTTTTGCATCTGACGGGAGAGGATTCACTGACACCGGGTGTGGTGGAAGATTGGAAGCTATTATTATTTTTTCACAAACCTATTTGATGTGATTGTCATGGATATGCATTAATGTCTGTCTGCCATCTTACCTTCCTCCTCATGTGTTCATCTAGAGACCAGACCTCCTTCACCTGGCTTCCTTTATAATCTCCTCCCAGCCTGACTCCACCCCAGGCCCTATCACTGAACACTATATTAACCTGTGCACTGCAAGCCTGCTTTGCTGATCAACGTGTTTGTTAGGCATTGTGTGTTTGGGTTCCTGCCTGCCGTGTGCTACGTCTGTCTCTCTGTTACGTTATTGGCTTGTCCCCGACCATCCCTGTCTGCTCGTGACCCTTGACCTTCGGCTCGTTCTTCGTTATCCTTGTCTGCTTGTGGCCCCTGACCTTCGGCTTGTTATTCGGTTCTCTCTATCGTGTGCTGCTGCTTCCCCTTATCCTACGGGGCGTGAGCTAGGAAACTCCAGGGGCCGCAACCTGGTCCCAGCCTGCAGCGTAACATCCTCACCACTAGAGGCCCTGGAGAAGACCAGCTGGGTCTTAGACTCCGCGCCCTGGGGAATCTTGGCTCTCGCTTCCGTTGGGATCCCGGTTGTGCTCCTCTGGTCCCGCTTTCCACAACCACCCAGTTTCCTATCCACAGAAGCCAGCCATAGGGTTCACTACCTCGCGGTGCACTCCTGTCCCCCTACGGTGTGCATCTGTCACCTGGCCACAGGTGACCCTGACAGTTTGATCAGCCATGAACCCGGCTGACATCCCGCTACCCGCGGATGATCCATTGCAGGGCATAGTTTGCAGACTTGAAACCCAGGAATCAAATCAGACTCAGGTGATGCGATTCCTCCAGGATCTGGCTTCTCGCTTCGAGCAGCTTCAGGCCTCCTTGGGAACCCTGAATCCGCAACCTCAAATACAATCAGCGGCTGCACCTATTGCACCAGTCGCAGCCACACACTCACTACAACTGCCAGCTCCGTCCCGTTTCTCTGGGGACTCCAAGGCCTGCAGGGGGTTCCTTAGCCAATGCACAATTCATTTTGAGCTCCAGCCCCAAAACTTCCTGTCTGATCGGGCTAAGGTAGCCTATATCATTTCCCTCCTCTCTGGTGAAGCTTTAGCCTGGGCAGCCCCTCTGTGGGAACTGAATGATCCAGTGGTTTCTAGCCTGTCTGGCTTCTTGAAACTTTTTCGGAATATCTTCGAAGAACCGGCTCGTGTCTCTTCAGCGGCCAGCGCCCTTTTACGTCTCCGCCAAGGGTCTGCTTCTGTGGGACAGTATGCCCTTCATTTCCGCATACTGTCGGCTGAGTTGAGCTGGAACAATGAGGCCTTAGTCGCAACCTTTTTGCATGGCCTGTCTGATAGAGTGAAGGATGAATTAGCAGGAAGAACCATCCCCACTGATCTGGCCGGCGTTATCTCCTTGTGTAACCAGATCGATATTCGCTTTCAGGAGAGGACCTTAGAAAAGCAACGCCAGCACTCCTTGGTTCTTAGTCAGCCTGAGCTCCCCTCTCTTCGACCCGTAGAGCATCTCCTACCAGCTGAGGAACCCATGCAGCCGGGTCGGACCAGGCTATCCCCCGAGGAACGTGCTAGGCGCAGAACTCTTGGTCTGTGTCTTTACTGTGGGGGCAAAGGTCATTTTCGTGACACTTGCTCTCTTTGTCCAGAAAAACGTTCGGGTCCACTTCATCTGGAAAGTGGAGTATTGGACCCAGAAATATCACCTTCCCCTTCTCGTCTTCTGCTTTCTGTGTTCCTTCATGTTGGTGCTTCTTCTCATTCGGTCTCAGCATATCTGGATTCCGGAGCCGCTGGTAATTTCATGGACTGGGAAATCGCATCGTCCATGAGACTTACTCTTTTGCCCCTCACCACGCCATTGGTGGTCTTGGCGATTGATGGTACTGTTCTCCCAGGGGGACCTATCCGCTTCCAGACCCTCCCTGTTAAGATGTCGGTAGGGACACTCCACCAGGAGTGGATATCCTTCCTTATCTTACCCAAGGCCTCAACGCCTATAATTTTGGGTCTCCCATGGTTACAGCTCCATTCTCCTCATGTGGACTGGACTACTGGACAGATCCTGGCTTGGGGTCCCTCCTGTTCCTCGTCCTGCCTACCCAAGGTTGCCCCCTGTGAATCTGAGCCGGTCATTCATTCCAGGTTGCATAACCATTTACATTTCTCTGTCCCTAACCACCCTTGGACGCACAGCCAGGCTAGCTTGTCTACAAGTCCTGCAGTTGCTACGTCTTGCGATGCGATTCAGGTAGTCGCTACACCTGACTCAGCTATTCACTCTGCCTCTGTACTAGTTATGCCAGTCCAGCCCATGCCCAGTGAGCCTCTCACTTTTTCTTGTTCGGGACATTCTGCTTGTCCTTCAGCTATTCAGCTTGACTCCGGCGACATGTCACCTTCTAACCAACCTGACTTCAGGGTTCCACTGACATCTGCCCAGTCTGATGGTCCTGTGCAAGATGACCAGTTCCCCTTTAAGGGTCTAGGGGACCCTCCTCAGATTCCTGTTGATCCTCTCATGCCCTTGCTTATTCCTAGAGAGCCTTTGGTCCTCAATAGATCTTCTTGTCATCTCCCTACCTCGTTTTCGGTCTCTGAGGATAATTTTAAGTACGAGGTTAGACAAGTTCTGGATTCTCGGCTCTGCAGAGGCATTCTTCAGTACCTTGTGCATTGGAGAGGTTTTGGTCCTGAGGAGGCGTCTTGGATCGCTGCATCTGATGTTGCTGCACCTCATCTGTTGAGAAGGTTTCATCAGAGATTTCCCTTTAAGCCTGGGTCCAGGCGGGGGAGGGCCCATAAGAGGGAGGGTACTGTCATGGATATGCATTAATGTCTGTCTGCCATCTTACCTTCCTCCTCATGTGTTCATCTAGAGACCAGACCTCCTTCACCTGGCTTCCTTTATAATCTCCTCCCAGCCTGACTCCACCCCAGGCCCTATCACTGAACACTATATTAACCTGTGCACTGCAAGCCTGCTTTGCTGATCAACGTGTTTGTTAGGCATTGTGTGTTTGGGTTCCTGCCTGCCGTGTGCTACGTCTGTCTCTCTGTTACGTTATTGGCTTGTCCCCGACCATCCCTGTCTGCTCGTGACCCTTGACCTTCGGCTCGTTCTTCGTTATCCTTGTCTGCTTGTGGCCCCTGACCTTCGGCTTGTTATTCGGTTCTCTCTATCGTGTGCTGCTGCTTCCCCTTATCCTACGGGGCGTGAGCTAGGAAACTCCAGGGGCCGCGACCTGGTCCCAGCCTGCAGCGTAACATCCTCACCACTAGAGGCCCTGGAGAAGACCAGCTGGGTCTTAGACTCCGCGCCCTGGGGAATCTTGGCTCTCGCTTCCGTTGGGATCCCGGTTGTGCTCCTCTGGTCCCGCTTTCCACAACCACCCAGTTTCCTATCCACAGAAGCCAGCCATAGGGTTCACTACCTCGCGGTGCACTCCTGTCCCCCTACGGTGTGCATCTGTCACCTGGCCACAGGTGACCCTGACAGTGATATATGGACTTTATATTCAATTTAATATTTAAACACATTTATATATATATTTTTTGGAATTTGTGCACATATTCACTTTTGTCACATGGTGATGTTTATGGACATTAGCATTATTTTTGAATACCTCTGAAAACGGATATTTCATCTTACATTGTTTACAGCGCTGCTTATATTTTATTACACTAATTTTAGGGTTTTAAAATATGTTTTTCACATTTCCCTGTTCTGCCTTGTGACAGGACAGTGATCTACTGCTCCCTGTGATCAGGAGCAGTGATCAATGTCATGTCACTGGTAGTCCAGCCCCCTCACAGTTATAATCACTCCCTAGGACACACTTGACCCCTTCCTCGCCCCCTACTGGTTAATCCCTTCACTGCCAGTTCCATTTACACAGTAATCAGTGCATTTTTATAGCACTGATCGCTGTATAAATGACAATGGTCCCAAAATAGTGTCAAAAGTGTCAGATGTGTATCGCAATATTGCAGTCACGATAAAAATCACTGATCGCCGCTATTACTAGTAAAAATAATAATAATAAAAATGCCATAAAACTATCCCCTATTTTGTAGAAGCTATAACTTTTGCGCAAACCAATCAATATACGCTTATTGCGATTTTTTATTTTTGCCAAAAATATGTAGAAGAATAAATATCGGCCGAAACTGAGGAAAAAATTAGTTTTTTAATATATTTTTGGGGGATATTTATTATAGCAAAAAGTAGAAAATATTGCTTTTTTTTCAAAATTGTCGCTGTTTTTTTGTATATAGCACAAAAAATAAAAACAGCAGAGGTGATCAAATACCACTAAAAGAAAGCTCTATTTGTGGGAAAAAAAGGACTCCAATTTTGTTTGGGTGCAACGTCGCATGATTGCGCAATTGTCAGTTAAAGCAAGGCAGTGCCGAATCACAAAAAATGGCCCGGTCATTGGGCAGCCAAATCCTCCGGGGCTTAAGTGGTTAAAAGCCATCACAAGGTCTGCAGAGCACAACACCAGTTCGATTCTTGAGAGTGAACCAAATGTTTTAGAATAACAAGTATATGAATGTTTAGTAGGATGTAACATCCGCCACATATCCTGTAACCCCAATTCCCTACAGAGCCTCCTAAAGAAGAGAGGCCATCTATAGGCAAAGAACGAGGAGATGGAAATCTATCCTGTTCTGGGTTGATTACATTATTAAAATCGTCAGTCACCAATATTGGAACTGAAGGAGAGGCCTTTACAAATGACATAAGCTGAAGAAGGACCTCAGGGTTATATGGAGGAGGAATATAAATGGCAGCAATAATCAATTCAAAATCACATATGTGACACTGAAGAAAAGTAAACCTACCATTCACGTCCACTAGCATCCTGGTGCAGGAGAATGATATATCATTATAAATTAATATATAGGTTACAATCTTCATTTAGACCCTGGCAGGGTAAAGCTCTGCCACAAGACACAGACAGCATTAAAAACTTGACAGGTACTCTAATCCCTCTCCACTCTATCCAAAACTAAATGTAGCGGCCTCCTCAATAGTACCTCATCCCAGGCTGAAGGTGCCTGGGATGGAATTCCAGCTTCATTCCGGCCAGGCCTAGGGCGCCTGGGCCGGAACCTTGAACCGCCCGCACCCAGGCTGAAGGTGCCTGGGTGCGTGAAGAGATGATCCCCGAAGACCTCGTGGCGAGGGCGTCTCCCCCTTTTATCTCCTCCCATCGATACCACGGCGGGTTCCCTGCCCCAGCTGTACCATCTCCAGGAAGGGACAAAGAAGGGTAGCACTGTGGTGGCGATTCTACCTGAAGCCTGTAGGTACTCCGCCACCCACAGGCAAAGGAGAATATTACATCCCCCAATCCTCCACGAATAACAAAAAGGGGTCTTAACCCTGACATAATTACACACCTGGGTCACACTACCCCCAGGTGTATCCCACTAAATCTGAAGACCCCGCTACATAAACAAAAAAGTTTTGCCTTTAGGTATACTTTAACCACTTCAGCCCCGGAAAAATTGACCCCCTTCCTGACCAGAGCACTTTTTGCGATTCGACACTGTGGTCGTGCGACATGGTACCAAAACAAAATTGACATCCTTTTTTTCCCACAAATATAGCTTTCTTATGGTGGTATTTGATCACCTTTTCGGTTTTTATTTTTTGCGCTATAAACAAAAAAAGAGCGTAAATTTTGAAAAAAAAGCAATATTTTTTACATTTTGCTATAATAAATATCCCCAAAAAATATATAAAAAACTAATTTCTTTCTCAGTTTAGGCCTAAATGTATTCTTCTACATATTTTTGGTTAAAAAAAATCACAATAAGCGTATATTGATTGGTTTGCGCAAAAGTTATAGCGTCTACAAAATAGGGGATCGTTTTAATGCATTTTTATTATTATTTTTTTTACTAGTAATGGCAGCGACCTGCGATTTTTATCGTGACTGCGATATTATGGCGGGCACATCGGACACTTTTGACGCTATTTTGGGACCATTGTCATTTATACAGTGATCAGTGCTATAAAAATGCACTGATTACTGTGTAAATGACACTGGCAGGGAAGGGGTTAACCACTAGGGGGTGAGGAAGGGGTTAAGTGTGTCCTAGGGAGTGATTCTAACTGGGGGGGGGGCTGGGCTACCAGTGACACAACATTGATCACTGCTGACATTGATCACTGCTCCCGCATAGCGGGCCTTTCAAAGCAATGTACAGGTACGTTGCTTTGCCCACAGGAGCCATTATGCCGACGTATAAGTGCGTTAAGAGTGCATCCCCTTGGACATGAGTTGGGCGTCACCACTGGGCCCTACTGTAAGTTATAGATCTTCTTTGAGAGATTTTTCTCCATTTAAAGGTTATCCTATATTCATAGAATCTATTGATTTATTTCAGAGCATTTTTACTCCTGATGATTGACATGAGCCATGAAACGTGCGTCAAGTTTTGTTCCAAAAATGCCAAGACAAGCCTGGTTCCAAGCAAGCATATATTTATGCATTGTTTATGTGGGATGTATGAGTTATCCATGAAGATTTTTCTTCCTATTAAATTTACCTATATGATGATTGTAACAAGTGTTTTTTAATGATTTATTAATCATGTGTATTGAATATTTGTACCATATGAGTCTATATATTTTATGTGCAAGCCTTTATGACCACTAATTTATTGTTGATTGATTAAATTGTTTTTTTTGTAAATATGGCATGTTCAATGTCATTATAAAATAAATCTTATGATTTGTATTCTATATATCATCAGTGGTGTATGTCAAGCCTCATTTAAAGTCCCATTCCCCCCCCCCCCCCTTCTTTGAAGCTCAAGCTCTGTCACATTGGATGGAGAGCATCTGTGAACATAAATTTTTAAGTCTTGCCACATATTCTTAATTTGATTTAGGTCTGGACTTTGACTGGGCCATTCTAACACATGAATATGCTTTGAACTAAACCATTCCATTGTAGCTCTGGCTGTATGTTTAGGGTTTTCCTGCTGGAAGGTGAATCTCCGCCTCAGTCTCAAGTCTTTTTCAGACTCTAACAAGTTTTCTTCTAAGATTGTCCTGTATTTGGCTCCATCCACCTTCTCATCAACTCTGACCAGCTTCCCTGTCCCTGCTGAAGAGAAGCATCCCCACAACATAATGCTGCCACCACCATGTTTCACGGTGGGGATGGTGTATTCAGGGTGATGTGCAGTATTTGTTTTCCGCCGCACATAGCGTTTTGCTTTTAGGCCAAAAAGTTACATTTTGGTCTCATCTGACCAGAGCACCTTCTTCCACATGTTTGCTGTGTTCCTCACTCACATGGCTTCTTGCAAACTGCAAATGGGACTTGTTATGGCTTTCTTTCAACAATGGCTTTCTTCTTGCCGCTCTTCCATAAAAGCCATATTTGTGGCGTGCATGACTAATAGTTGTCCTGTTGACAGATTCTCCCACCTGAGCTGTGGATTTTTGCAGCTTCTCCAGAGTTACCATGGGCCTCTTGGCTGCTTCTCTGATTAATGATCGTCTTGCCTGGCCTGTCAGTTTAGATGGATGGCCATGTCTTGGTAGATTTGCAGCTGTGCCATACTTTTTCTGTTTTTGGATGATGGATTGAACAGTGTTCCATTTTTTTATAACCTAACCCTGCTTTAAACTTCTCCACAACTTTATCCCTGACCAGTCTGGTGTGATCTTTAAACCTTCATGATTCTGTTTGTTCACTAAGGTTCTCTAACAAACCTATGAGGGCTTCACAGAACAGACGTATTTATACTGAGATTAAATTACACACAGGTGGACTCTATTTACTAATTAGGTGACTTCTGAAGGCAATTGATTCCACTGGATTT
Organism: Rana muscosa; assembly: GCA_029206835.1. Taxonomy (NCBI): domain Eukaryota; kingdom Metazoa; phylum Chordata; class Amphibia; order Anura; family Ranidae; genus Rana; species Rana muscosa. The sequence goes on from CM055117.1 coordinate 970,508,437, forward strand.
TAGTTAGGGGTATCAGAGTAAAGGGGGCTGAATACAAATGCACGCCATACTTTTCAGATATTTATCTGTAAAAAAAATTAAAAACCAATTATCATTTTCCTTCCACTTCACAATTATGTGCCACTTTGTGTTGGTCTATCACATAAAATACATTTACGTTTTTAGTTGTAACAGGACAAAATGTGGAAAATTTCAAGGGGTATGAATACTTTTTCAAGGACATGTAAGTAGTTTTACTTTAATAGTGTTTAATAGCTATCTGCGTTCATAAAGAAAGGTGTGGTCAAACTGTTATAAAAGAAGGAAGACACAGTTTAGTAGCTGGAAATGAATGAACATGCAATCATATTGATATCATATTATGCCCCAAATTCAAGCCAAATGGATTTTCATACCATGCTATCTGCTCTAATGGTACACACTATAAGCTTTGATAAGTCAAACTTAAATAAATCGGTAATAAAATACCCACTGGAAAAAAACAAAACCATAAAATTGTGCAAATACTACATCAATATGATCTCATAGATACTTAGAGAGAATGTAATCGCAACACTAGTGATTATACACGTTACTCTCACGTACATAAAACATACTCATGTATTGATCTAACTAACGCTTTCCCCGTTATTTCCATTTGTTACATGAACAAAAGATAATTATAATTATAATTATTTTCTCTTGACTGTACTTTGGTCAGATCACTCCCCTGTTCAAAGGATAATCTTAGACCTTTGGTCAAAACCCCATTTGGCTCAATGGCATTTAATGATCCCATAGTCTTTAAATAGGTAGAAACTTAACCAAAGTTTTCAGCATAAGCTTCCTGAAGTTACTTCCCCTTTCCTTAACTGGGAGGTTCACAAAAAAAGAGGTAAATTGATACAACTAGCCACTAAAACCAATTACAACTATGATAGCACCATTAGGCAAAAATATACAAAACTACTACATCTAATGAAGGAGCAAGAAGAAAACACACCCAAAAAGAACTTAGACCCCCAAAAGATCTAGCCTGCACAGCACTTAATCTGAATCTTACCAGATGAGCTGAGAAAACTCACAGATGGACTAGACATAGATATTACATCTTTGGGGATAAACAGATCATCTTTTTGACTAGAAAAATCTCTCTTAGAAATTATAATATGTACCTAAAGTACAACTAGGCAATGGTGTATCAACACAAACCCCCCAGCTCATCATGTATGAATTCTTGAATTTTTACTTAAAACTCTATATATGTCTAGGCACTTTTCCAAGCAAATGGGTAGAACAGCTCTTTATTAAACTCCCACTCTGTATGATCAATCATACACATGAGGCTCTAATGGAAGATGATTTCACAAAAATAGAAGAGATAAAAAGAAGCCATAAAACACCTGAAATTCTCAAACTCTTAAGGGATGGGTTTTCAGGACACTATTATAAAATAGTTATCCTAACTCCCCATCCTTGTTGTCTGTATAATAATATTAGAAATTGCCAGAACCTATGCCCACAAGAAATTATAGTGTTTATACATTTAATTCCAAATCCAGGGAAAGACCACAGAGATTGTAAGAATTATCATCCCATTTTGTTAATAAATGTAGATTTAAAAATTATGACAAAAGTCTTGGCTAACAGAATCAATTCTTTCTTATCCACCGCGATCAGGTGGGATTTGTCCCTAACTGCTAAGCTTCAGATCAAAGAAGAAAAGTATTAAACCTTATTTCAGTTACACATTCAAATTGGGATGAAGAAGGGGTTAGATGAAGTATGTTTTTTTGCTAGATATTCAAAAGGCTATTGACCCCATCTCTTGGGTTTTAGCCCCAAATTTCTTACTCTATTAAAAACCCTATATCAATATCCCTCTGAGACTTTGTCACTTAAAGGTTACGAATCACAGAGCTTTAGTATATACAGAAGAACGCTCAAAGATGCCCCCTTTCCCCAATTTTATATATTTTTGCCTTAGAACCCTTAGCATCATTTGTGGTGGACAGTCACATGCAGATGATATTCTTATGTTAATATCTTCCCCAATAACTTTTTCTATTCCCAATTCGCACAAAATCCTCTACCAATTCTCCACTCTTTTAGGGCTAAAATAAAAACAAACCATCTAAAATCTCAGACCTTTAAAATATCTCCAGACGATCAAAAACTTCAAAGCCTAAAAATGACCATTCAGTTCAAATGGCAAACCAACATTCTACCATACTAGGGTATTAATCTCGAACTCCTTCTCTTCAGATTTTATACCAACAGAATTATCCACCCCTAGTCAGAAAACTCTCAGAAGACCTTGAGAGATGGACCATAGTACCCCCATCCTTGTTTGGGAGACTATACTCCCTAGGATTTTTTATATGTTTAGGATACTTCTAATATAAATTAGACAATCTTATCTCCTCTCATTTGAAATAAAATGTTTACATTTGTCTGGGGTAACAAAAGACCCAGAACAAACAGATGGATTCTTTATTCTTTCAAACAAGGAGGGTTAGGAATGGCCGACTTATTAAAAAACTTTCAAGCAGAACGATTATCTCAACTCATAACATTTCTCTCCCAAAAATTACACCCAACCCAACACCCATAATCAAATCATACTCATGTTACCCAGTAAACCAAGTAAACTTAATATCGGTCTGGGTCTCGGCCATAGATAGGTCCAAAATGATGTGCCCATCCTTATTATTTTCTTTCAACCTTTGGGATCTCAAGGTCAGTATTACAGGATACATTCTAAATGTCAATTGCAGTATTGTAACAATATAATCAAATAGCTCACCTCAAATATCCACCTGTCTTCTTGATTCCTGGAGTAGAGACGGGGGTCTGCTTTACTTGAGAATCCCTCTCTGGTAAGCACATCATTCACTTTCTCATTCCACATCCTTGCAGATTAAGACTGTAGATGCTCTTCTGAAGTTTACATACAAGGTTGTCTCCTTGCTCAAACCCTGGTGGTTTCTCCATGTAGAGATCTTCCTTAATGTCTCCATATAGGAAAGCATTTTTAAAGTCTAGGTGTTTGACTTGCATGCCCTTCCCGCCTGCAATGCTAAGAAGCACTCTGATGGTGGAGTGTTTTTTGACGGGAGCGAATGTTTCATCGTATTGTTGACCAAATTTCTGGGAGTAACCCTTGGCAACTAGTTTGGCTTTGTATTTGTGGATATTCCCTTCTGCGTCTGACTTTACTTTGAAAGTCTTCTTACTTCCTATGGTTCTGGGGATAGGAGGGAGCTCTGTGAGTGTCCAGGTTTTATTTTCTTAAAGTGACTTTAATTCTTCTTCTGCTGCCTTTCTCCATTTATTGGCTTTACGTGGATCTTCTGCTTTCAGGAAGTTCAGCAGGATCTGGTGGGGAACTAGATTTAGGCGATTTGAGTTCCAACTCTTGTTCTGACTTCTGCAAAGGTTAGTTGACCTTTTCTTCTTGTTTGCTGGGTATATTCACTTTGCAGCATCAGGGATCTGTGTTTCTGGTGATAAACTCTCATCGAAATAAACACTGTGGGGCTGATTTACTAATAATAGTGCGCTGCGCTGGTTCTAACTAGTGATGAGCCGAACACCACCGGGTTCGGTTCGCACCAGAACCCGTGAACGGACCGAAAGTTCGCACGAACTTTAGAACCCTATTAAATACAATGGATGCGAACGTTTGAAATCTAAAGTGCTAATTATAACGACTATTATGCATGTTATTGTCCTAAAAAGGGGTTGGGAACCCGGGTTCTGCACCAGGGGACATGTATCAATGCAAAAAGAAGTTTTAAAAACTGCCGTTTTTCTGGAGCAGTCATTTTAATGATGCATACAGTGAAAAAAAAAAAGTCAAATATTCCTTTAAATATCGTACCTGGGGGGTGTCTAAAGTATGCCTGTGAAGTGCCACGTGTTTCCCGTGTTTAGAACTGTCCCTGCACAAAATTACATTTCTAAAGGAAAAAAAGCCATTTAAAACTGCTTGCGGCTTTAATGTAATGTCTGGTCCCGGTAATATGGATGAAAATCTTTAAGAAAAATGGCATAGCTACCCCATCACACACCCTCCCCCCCCTGCCCCAGCCCATTACCAGCCCCTTTGGGTCTTGTATGGATATTAAGGGGAACCCCGCACACAAACTAAAAAAGGCCCTATATACTCTGAACAGCCGTATACAGGCGGTGCATACAAGACAGGGACTGTAGGTTTGTTCTTATGTAGAATCTGTTTGTAATTTTGAACAGGTACATTGTTTAAGTGTAGCTCCAGCCAAAAAATCTATTTTTAAGCTTTTTGGAAAACACAGGGAAGGGTTATAACCCCTGTAACATTTGTTTTGCTGTCTGTGCAATGTGCACCTGTTCAGAACAGTTCACCTCACTTTCCGTCCCAATGACAAATGTTTTTTGAAAATTTGGGTTTTTGATTGAAACAAGAATTGGTGATAAAGCATCAGTGGAGAGGAGACACTTTTTTCCCATATTAACTCTTACAGGAGAGAATTTGCCTTCCTAGGGGTAGATTTCCTCTCACTTCCTGTTGTATCCTTCTGTTTGCAAGGAGGAGTCGTTTGTAAGTTGGATGTTTGAAAGTAGGGGCCTGCCGTATATACTCAGCTGAAATTTGCCCCTTACATGTTGGTGTTGCCACAACACTGTGAGCCCTCACAGTTACTCTTGGTGGGCGCATGAATGGGCCCTGCTGTGAATTATTAGATCAAGAATTGTAATTGCATGCCCCTGTTGAACAGGGGCTGAAAAATTGGGCCTTTGGTGGTAGTGGTGGTGTTGACACAACACTGTAAGGCCTCACAGTTAGTCTTGGTGGGCGCAGGAATGGGCCCTGCTGTGAATTATTAGATCAAGAATTGTAATTACATGCCCCTGTTAAACAGGGGCAGAAAAATTGGGCCTTAGGCACTGGTGCCACAACACTGCAACCCCTCACAGATACTGTACTTGGAGCACAGCAATGAGCCCTGTTGCAAAGTATTGCATCAAAAATTGTAATTACACGCCCCTGTTAAACAGGGGCTGAAAAATTGGGCCTTAGCCACTGGTGGCGGCACCCAGAAACAAAAATGTTCTTCCAAGCTATCATCATCAATCGGATCATTGAGGAGGAGGAGGATAGTCAGTCAACATAACAGGACAGTCTCTCAGCATCAGCATCAGTCTTGAAGGGATGTGACATTTGAAAATAAATTAGTCTGTTATATCAGCTTCAGGTGTTTGGTAGCTGGTGGTGATCCAAGACTGGTTCATCTTTATGAAGGTCAGTCGATCAACAGAGTCGGTGGACAGGCGCACCCTGTGATCCGTGACAAATCCTCCAGCAGCACTGAATGTGCGTTCTGAAAGAACGCTGGATGCAGGACAGGCCAGTAGCTCAATTGCATACTGTGCAAGCTCTAGCCAGTGATCCATCCTCAAGACCCAGTAAACCAGAGGATTTTCGGTGGGGAAGGTGTCCAAGTCTGACCTTGCCCCTAGGTATTCCTGCACCATGTATATCAGACGCTGGCGATGGTTGCTGGAACCGATCATACCTTGGGGCTGCGGACTAAAGAATTGTCTGAACGCATCGGTCAGACGGCCACCTTCCCCACCGCTCCTTCTTTGACTGACCGAAGCCTCAGCAACTCGTTGTCCAGGACCAGGAGTTTGTAACCTCCCAGTCTCTGGGAACGCGTTGCACAGACCTTTCTGCAAGGCCTCCCGGAGTTGTCTCATCCTCTGCTCCCTCTGCGACGGTAAGATAAGGTCCGCAACCTTACCCTTGTACCGTGACTTAAGGAGAGTGGCCAGCCAGTAATGGTCCCTCTCCTTGATCCGAAGAATACGAGGATCCTTCCGCAGACTTTGCAGGATCAGGGAGGCCATGCAGCGTAGGTTAGCTGAGGCATTCGGTCCGGAGTCCTCTGGGTCACTAAGGACGACATGATCCGCAGCCACCTCCTCCCAGCCACGTACAAGTCCACTGGTTTCTTGGGACTGTAAATCATCCCTAAAAGACTGCTGCTGATGATGCTGAGTGCCAGGCTCCACCTCCATGCTGACACAATCCTCCTCCTCCTCCTCCTACTCTTCTTCCTGTGCGATGGGTGGGACAGAAGGAACACTGTCTGGGTAAAGGGGGCCTTGAGAGGCAAGGAAGTCCTCCTCTTCCTGCCTCTGTTCTGCCTCAAGTGCCCTGTCCATTATTCCACGCAGCGTATGTTCCAACAGGTGGACAAGAGGTACAGTGTCACTGATGCATGCACTGTCACTGCTCACCATCCTCGTGGCCTCCTCAAATGGTGCCAGGACAGTGCATGCATCCCTGATCATGCCCCACTGGCGTGGTGAAAAAAACCCGAGCTCCCCTGACCCTGTCCTGGTGCTGTAGTCGCACAGGTACTCATTGATGGCCCTCTGCTGCGTGTGCAGCCGCTGCAGCATGGCCAATGTTGAGTTCCACCTGGTGTGCATGTCACATATAAGGCGGTTCTTGGGCAGGTTCAACTCCTTTTGCAGCTCAGCCAGGCGAGCACTGGCATTATAAGATCTGCGGAAATGCACACAGACTTTCCTGGCCTGCCTCAGGACATCCTGTAAGCCCGGGTACCTGCCCAAGAACCGCTGCACCACCAGGTTAAGGACGTGAGCCACACAGGGCACATGGGTCAGTTGTCCCTGTCGGAGAGCGGAGAGGAGGTTGGTGCCATTGTCGCAAACTACCATTCCTGGCTTAAGCTGGCGTGGCGTCAACCACCTCTCGGCCTGCCCCTGCAGAGCAGACAGAACCTCTGCCCCAGTGTGGCTCCTGTCCCCCAAACACACCAGCGCAAGCACGGCATGGCATCTTTTTGCCTGCATACTTGCGTAGCCCCTTGAACGCCTACGGAGCACCGCTGGTTCCGAGGACAAAGCACAGGAAGAGGCCGTGGAGGAAGAAGAAGAGGGGGGGGGGGGTGGAGGAGAGAGGTGTGTCACAACCAGTAGTAGCATTTTGGAGGCGTGGCGGTGGAACAACCTCCAACACTACTGCACCTTGTCCTGCATCCTTCCCAGCTGCCAAAAGAGTGACCCAATGGGCCTTGAAAGAAAGGTAACGTCCCTGTCCATGCCAATTCCAATTCTACACCTTCATTCCTCTCAGAGCAGGTTTCAGAGAGGACTGAAGGTATAGTGGGGTTGGAGATCCCAGCTGATGCGGTGCAAGAAGAGGTCAGCTTTGTTCTTTGGTGTGGGTCTTTAAGGTAGGCTTGCCAACGAGCTGCATGGCAGGTCAACATATGTCTGGTCAAGCATGTGGTGCCCAAGCGGGTGATGTTTTGGCCACGCGATATACGCTTGAGACATATGTTGCAAACAGCAGCTGTGCGATCTGATGCACTCGACTCAAAAAAGGCCCACACCAAAGAACTTTTTGAATAACGGGCAGAGGCAGCGCCCTGCACAGGCGGAGCTCTGCGGTGTGATTCCGTCGGTGTGCTGCCCTTACGCTGGCCCCCCGAGGGCATCCTGCCTCGTTGGAGATGTGCCTCCTCCTCATCCTCCTCCTCCTCCTCCTCTCTCCTATTAGGCACCCACGTGGAGTCAGTGACCTCATCATCCCCTCCCTCCTCATCACTGGAGCCAATCTGGCAGTATGCTGCAGCTGCTGGAACATGACTGCCAGATTGGTGTCCTTCTTGAGCATCCCCTCTCTCTGCTCTCACGCTACTGCCTTCCTCTAGCTGGGTATCATCATCAGACCCTTCAAAACGCTGGGCATCCTCCTGGAGCATGTACCCAACACTGTGCTTAAACAGTTCGGGGGACTCCTCAGGAGGACATTGTTGGTCTAGGGAAGGAGTGACTGATGATGACATTGATACCAGGGAAGAGGACGCTTTGGCAGCTGCTTTGCCAGTACCCTGAGCCTGGGTGAGAGAGGATGAGGAGGATGAGGAGGGCTTGGTCATCCACTCTACCAAGTCTTCGGCATGATGCGGCTCAACACGTCCAGCTGCCGAAAAGAAGGACAAGCGTGTCCCATGGCCACGTGCTGATGGCGATGCACCGCGTCCACGACCAGCACTGTTGTCTCTAGACACAGAGCCTGCTTGCCCTCTTTTATTGGCTCCTGACTGTCTGCCTCTCCTTGTTTGCCTTCCAGACATTCTAATGGCCTGCAGGGAAATGGGAAAACCAGCAATACAGGCTAAGTTCAGGTGTAATATGGTCAGGAGGCACACTCCGCCCGCTGTAAGTGCCGCAAAATCCTGTTGGTGTAACACACCAGGAAAAAGCAGCAATACAGGCTAAGTTCAGGTGTAATATGGTCAGGAGGCACACTCCGCCCGCTGTAAGTGCCGCAAAATCCTGTTGGTGTAACACACCAGGAAAAAGCAGCAATACAGGCTAAGTTCAGGTGTAATATGGTCAGGAGGCACACTCCGCCCGCTGTAAGTGCCGCAAAATCCTGTTGGTGTAACACACCAGGAAAAAGCAGCAATACAGGCTAAGTTCAGGTGTAATATGGTCAGGAGGCACACTCCGCCCGCTGTAAGTGCCGCAAAATCCTGTTGGTGTAACACACCAGGAAAAAGCAGCAATACGGGCTAACTTCAGGTGTATAATGTGCAGGAGGCTTAGCAACAATGACACTGACACTGTCCGCTGCCTATCCTTCTCTCTCCCTGCACACAAGGTTTATCAAAGTATATGACACTGACACTCTCCCTGCCTATCCTTCTCTCTCCCTGCACACAAGGTTTAGCAAAGAATATGACACTGACACTGTCCCCTGCCTATCCTTCTCTCTCCCTGCACACAAGGTTTATCAAAGTATATGACACTGACACTCTCCCTGCCTATCCTTCTCTCTCCCTACACACAAGGTTTAGCAAAGAATATGACACTGACACTCTCCCTGCCTATCCTTCTCTGTCCCTACACACAAGGTTTAGCAAAGAATGGATTTGACACTGTCCCTGCCTATCCTTCACTTTCCCTGCTCCGGAACACACTACACGAGGCCGCCGCGCTGGCGGCCTTTTATAGTGTGGGGCGTGTACTAAACCCCCTCAGCTATAATTGGCCACAGGCATCCTGCCTGTGGCCAATCATTGCTCTCCTCGCTGCCGGCGCTGTGATTGCCCAAGCATGCAGGGTCACACTGCATGCTTGGCCAATCACAGCGCCGGGATTACACTGCGATGGCGCAGTGTATTGTGGGCCGTTCGCGTCACTCGAATTTGGCGCGAGCGGCCCAAATCGTTCGTTGTTCGCCGAACGCGCAAACAGCCGATGTTCGAGTCGAACCTATGTTCGACTCGAACACCGAGCTCATCCCTAGTTCTAACCTTAATTGGTACGCCGGATAACTCCTTCACTTGGCGCAGGAACCAGCGGCGCACTGTTATAGTAAATACAAATGTCAGCGGCGCTCTATTGAAAATGAATAATTCCCTATGGGAGCCCATTGATTTGAATAGAGGTCGCCCGGGAAGTCGGATGAAGCGGATCCGACTCGCGGGGCGACTTGTGTGCCGGCTGACACAGGGACAGCGCGACTTTGCGAGGCAACTTGGACACGACCTGAGCGTTAAGCAGCCGCTCAAGCCGTGTCTTAGAGGCGACTAGCTGGCCGAGAATGTCTCCAGTGCGATGGCATCGCGCTGGTTCTCGGAAGCCTCGCTGTCCCGTGTTTGGTATGAATCATGAAGGGGAACTCCACGCCGAATTTTAATGAAAAAAACGGCATAGGTTCCCCTTCAGGAGCATACTAGGCCCTTAGGTCTGGTATGGATTTTAAGGGGAACCCCCTAAGCCAAAAAAACGGCGTGGGGGTTTCCCCAAGATCCATACCAGGCCCTTAGGTCTGGTATGGATTTAAAGGGAAACCCCCTAAGCCGAAAAAAACGGCATGGGGGTCCCCCCCAAATCCATACCAGACCCTTATCCGAGCACGCAACCTGGCAGGCCGCAGGGGAAGAGGGGGGATGAGAGCGGCCCCCCCTCCCTCCTGAACCGTACCAGGCCGCATGCCCTCAAAATGGGGGGGTGGGTGCTTTGGGGCAAGGGGGCGACCTGCGGCCCCCCCACCCCAAAGCACCCTGCCCCCATGTTGATGGGGACAAGGGCCTCTTCCCAACAACCCTGGCCGTTGGTTGTCGGGGTCTGCGGGCGGCGGGCTTTTTGGAATCCGGGAGCCCCCTTTAATAAGGGGGCCCCCAGATACCGGCCCCCCACCCTATGTGAACATCGTACCCCTACCCATTCACCTGGTGGCAAAAAAATTAATAAAAAACACAACACAGGTTTTTAAAGTAATTTATTAGGCAGCTCCGGGGGTCTTCCTGCCGGGCGCCCCGCTATCTTCTTCCAGCTCTTTTGCTAGCGGGGTCAGGGGCTTCCTCGTCGTCTTCGGGGGTCTTCCTGCCGGGCGCCCCGCTATCTTCTTCCAGCTCTTTTGCTAGCGGGGTCCTGAGCTTCGTCGTCGCCTTCTTCCGACTTCGGGGGTCTCTTGTTCTGTTCTCCGGTGTCGTCTCCGCGCTCTCCGGTTCTTCTCCCGCTCTCCGGTGCCTTCTCCACGATCTCCGGTTCTTCTCCCGCTCTCCGGTGCCTTCTCCACGATCTCCGGTTCTTTCTGCCTTCTGCCGGGCGCCCCGCTATCTTCATCCAGCTCTTTTGCTAGCGGGGGCCGGTCTTCATCGTTGCCTTCTTCCCTCTTCTCTTCGCCTGATGTTGCCTCGTCGCTGGCCGCCGTTACAATGCTCTGGCAGCGGAGCGCGCCCACTTATATTGGCATGGGCGTGGTCACCAGGTGATGCCACCGCTGACCCCGACCCCCGTATGATGTCACAGTCCCGAGGAATGATGGACTATTTTTTTTTAAATTTGGTGGGGTTCCCCTTAAAATCCATACCAGACCTGAAGGGCCTGGTATGGATTTATAGGGGGACCCCCACGCTATTTTTTTTTAAGTTTGGCGGGGGTTCTCCTTAAAATCCATACCAGACCTGAAGGGCCTGGTATGGATTTTGGGGGGACCCCACGCCATTTTTTTAAAATTCTGGTGTGGGGGGGTCCCCTTTGAATCCATACTAGACCCAAGGGCCTGGCATGGACCTGGGGGGGACCCCACGCTGTTTTTTTTTTTTTTTAGAGCCGGCAATGTTTATTTTTTTTACATTTCCTTTAACAACCAGCTATAAGCAGGTTAAAAAAAAATTGCCGCAAATTCGCGGTACTTGCGTTTTGGATGCGGGTCCATTGAATTCTATTACATCCAAAACACTGTTTTTGGCCTGGCAAAAAAAATCTGCAGTTGCGTTTAAACTCGTTTTTCACAAAGCCTAAAAATGCCTTCAGACGCCAAATATTTCCACGTTTCAGACGCGGTACCGGCGTTTAGACGCATTTTAGTTTAGAAGCGTTTTTAAAGGTGACCTATTTTTTTACATTGATAAACTCAAAAATTAGGGCAAATGAGGAAAAACCATTAAAAAAATATATATACCGGTATATCAAAAAAATAATGCAATTGCTTCCATTGCATTGTGGACAATCCACAACTTGGGGCAGGTGACGTGGCAAGTGGACAATCCACAACTTGGGGCAGCTGACGTGGCAAGTGGACAATCCACAACTTGGGGCAAGTGACGTGGCAAGTGACACGCTAAATACAACTACACTGCTGCTCTCTCAGCTGCTGATACTCACTCTGGTCTCACAAAATAGCTGAAATCGTTAATAATACTGTTTTTGGAGCTTAGGGCGGCTCCTTATCATGTTTCCTAACTAAACGCATATAGACGCAAATCTGGTAAAACGCGGCATGCAAACGCCACAAAGCGCGCCTTTCTAAACGCCGCTTTCAAACTTAGTTCTGAACACTTTGCACTTATGCCATTTACAGCTCAAAAACGCCATGGTGGCCATGGGGCCATAGGCTAACATGGAGAGACGTTTTTAAGCTGCAAAAAACGCTCAAACAAGCGGCTTGAAAAACGTCCGTGTGCATGTAGTCTTATATTAACCACTTGCGCACTGGCCACTTAAAACCCTTCCTGTCCAGACCAATTTTCACATTTCATCGCTGATGCACTTTGAATGACAATTGCACGCTCATACAACACTGTAGCCCAATGAAAATGTATTATTTTTTGGCACACAAATAGAACTTTCTTTTGGTGCTATTTGATCACCTCTGCGTTTTTTACTTCAAAACCCCAAACATTATATATGTTTTTTTAGCAGACACCCTAGGGAATAAGATGGCGGTCATTGCAAATTTTTATCTCGCTCGGTATTTGCGCAATAAATTTTCAAACGCCTTTTTTTTGGGAAATAAATGGCTTCATGAATGTAAAAAAAATACAAAACAGTAAAGTTAGCCCAATTTTTTGGGATAATGTGAAAGATGTTGTTATGCTGAGTAAATAGATACCTAACATGTCACGCTTTAAAATTGCGCACACTCATGGAATAACACCAAACTTCAGTACTTAAAAATCTCCCTAGGCGATGCTTTAAATTTTTTTACACGTTACCATTTTGCCATTACAGAGGAGGTCTAGTGCTAGAATTGTTGCACTCATTCTAACGCACGCAGCAATACCATACATGTGTGGTTTGAACGGCGTTTACATATGTGGGCGGGACTTACGTGTGTTCGCTTATGAGCGCGAGCTACCGGGGACATGGGTGTTTTTTCTTTTTTTTGATTATTTTTCTTTTTGTTTTTTCCTTTTTTGTATTTCTTACTCTTTTTTTACCTTTTTTGTTTTTTGGATCACTTTTTTTCCTATTACAAGGAATGTAAACATCCCTTGTAATAGGAATCTATTGTGACAGGTCCTCTTTCAGGAGAGATGCAGGGTCAATAAGACTCCACATCTCTCCTCCAGGCTGGAAAGCATGAGATCGGTCAAAAAAATTCACCAATCTCATGCTGACAGCCGAGATCACGGCTTGGATTACATACGGGAACCCGGCATGATGTCATAACGTCGCACCCTGGCCTCCGACGGTCATAGAGATGACTGTTGACCATCTGGTCCCCATTCATCGCTATGCTTCCCATCCGGCGCCGGCCAAATCGTTCTCCGAGCCCAAGATGGCACGGGAGAGCCCGGAGAAGCACCGGATGGCGGCGGGAGGGGGGGGGACGTCCCCTCCCACCGCCTATAAGAACGATCAAGCGGCGGAACTGCCGCTATGATCATTTTTATCGTGCACATAATCGCCGGCTGAAAAGAATGATATCTGAATTATGCCTGCAACTGCAGGCATCATTCAGATGTCACCGCACAAAGCCAAGGACGTCATTTGACGGTGGGTGGTAGGAAAGTGGTTAATATTTCGAAAATTTTGACAAAAGGTAATTTTACTCCTTCATTGATGTACACTGATGAGACTGCACTGATGGGCACTGATAAGTTGGCAAGGGTGGGCACTGAGAGGTGGCATTGCTAGTTGGCACTGGTGGGCATTGAGAAGTGGCACTGCTAGGTGGCAATGATAGTTGGCAGTGATGGGCACTGATAGGCAGCACTGCTAGGTGGCACTGATTGGCAGCAGTGGTGGGCATTGATAGGTGGCACTGGCAGGGGCTACTGATTGTCACAGATGACGCAGAATTGCCTCTTCCTCTTCGGGCCCCATGTCCCTTGCACATAAGCCGGTGATTGCCTTTTTTTATGCTCACGCTGTCAGCACAAGGAGAAAACAAAAACCATTACCCAGCTTTTGTTTACATCACGTGATCAGCTGTCATTGGCTGACAGCTGATCACATGGTAAAGGGCAGGGATCGGCCCCTTACTTGGATCTGTCATCAGCCGAGTCTCAGTGACTCGGTGACCACAGCGCGCGCGAAGGGGATGACGTTTATTGACGGACTCCCGGCAATTGAGGACCGTGCTGTGGCTGGCGATCAGTTATAGCGCTGATCTCAAGTGATTAAAGAAGGTCTAAATGGGCCATTGACATGCATCACAATTCAACTTAGGAATGTGTCTTTGCAAAGTTAAACTAAATGAAATCCTTTCTTATTTTTGCTTGGGAATAGAGTGCAGAGGGATTACAAGTCTAGATAGTTTTTGGGGATGTCTGCACCCCTGATAGGGTGAAGACAACTCCCAAATTTGGCCACTTTATCCTTCCAAATAATTCACTTCCTGTTACATAGCCACACAGGAAGTGAGGGTAAATCCCTACCAATGTCTTTCCTTGGGGACACACAGGTCAATCTAAATACTTTCCCCATTATGTACATTGCACTCCAGCAATTTGCGGGTTACACCCCAAATTATTAGGTATTTTGGACTTTGGGGTTTATTTACTAAAGGCAAATCTACTTTGCACTACAAGTGCACTTGCTGGATATCCGAGGGGGACATGCAAGCAAACAAAAAAACACCATCTTTGCTTTTACATGATTGGATGTTACAATCACCAGTGATCCCTCAGATTTTCAGCAGCTACACTTTTACTGCAGAGTGGATTTGTCTTTACTAAACCCCAAACTACCCAATGATTTGGGGTGTACACAACAAAGTCCTAGAGTGCAATTTGCTTAATGGGGACACTAGTTAGATTGATCTGTGTGTCCCCAAGAAAAGACATTGGTAGGGTTTTACCTTCACTTCCTGTTTAGCTGTGTGACAGGAAGTGAAGCCAATTTCACTACAAGGGGACACAAAGCCCAACCTTTAAAAAAATAAAAACACAAGCAGGGGTTCTAACACTTACTTTGTTTCCCTCAAAATGCCCACAATTAGAATTGTATTGCCTTGAGCTATTTTTAAGTGCAGTGCTCTAAATCAGTGCTTCTCAAGTACCCCCAACAGGCCATGTTTGCAGGTTTTCCTTCATCTTGCACATGTGCTTTAAATCACAGTCAATGGTTTGGTATTTTGGACAGCAATTCTCCATGAGATAAATTCACAAAACATGTCCTGTTGGGGGTACTTGAGGACTGAGGCTGAGAACCACTGCAGTAAAAAAGGAAAATTGAATACTTACCGCTCTGTATTTTTCATTTCCTGGTGATTTTCCATGGCAGCACACAATACATGCATATGCTAGCATGAAGGCTCCAGGGTAGACAAATCACACCTGTTTTGTTTTGACATGCCAATCAGCTGTCACATTTGTTGCAAAGAAAACGCAAAACAAACTCAAAACTTTGCATCAAATTTTATTGGTCAACAAAACAAATAAGAAAAAATAAGAAATAAAAAATAAAAAAACAGGGTCAATTTGAAACATCTTGATAAAGATTTGGCTAAATAGTGCAGCACAGACAATTAAATCAAAGTGAACAAACGACAAACATTAACAACATCAAAATTATTTCAGGGGAAAATTTCCCCCACACAAAAAAATGCAATCCACAAAATAAACCAAACACCTGTTTTGCAAAGACATAACAAATAAAATGCATGTGTTACAGACTCGATAAGGACACCAACACACACACACACACACACACACACACACACACACACACACACACACACACACACACACACACCTCTTTTCAGGGCAAGGGAGGGAATCTTAACTGTGAGCTTTATATAACCTATGTTTGTAAGCTAATGAGGCAATTGAAAACACATGCACAGTCCATGAAACACCCAAAATGCAAGTTCACCCATTGTAGAGACTGAACTTCAAAGTGGCTACACCTGTTAAGGATGTCCTTCAATTACTAACCCATAAAAACACTCTCTGAACATGCCCCGAAATATCCAGGTGCTGTTCACACACAAAAAGCACCCAAAAAAATCTAACAGGCTGGGCATGCTCAGAAGAACTCAAATGCAGCTAGCAGAAAATAAAACCCCACCCCCCGTCCAAAATTAAGCACATCATCCAGCGTGCTACAAAATTAGGGATGGGGCAATCACACCCCCCCCCCCCCCCACTTACCAACAAATACCATTGCAGTCTATGGGAACTGACTTGTTAATTTTGCTAGTCCCCACTTGGCTGGCTTTTCTTCTAGTTATTGGCCTTAAAATGGGGGCCCAGGTCCCACCCTAAGGGACATATATCAATGTCACCAATTTGGACAACACCAAAAACAAAACAAAGAGAAGTGCCTTTAAATATGGCCAGAGAAAGGTTACATGCTTGGAGACGGAAGGATGGACGACGCCATCTTTGTGGTAGGAAGCGCTGGTTGCTTTTCTTAATACACATATGCTTGTTTTTCCTTTTAATCATGTGAGTGCATTCCACATTCTTTATCAATAAATTGAAATTGAGATTGGACGTCTGCGCAATGAGATGTTTTTTTTCATCTTTTATCACATGTTTGTTTGCTGCTGGAGCTGCTGTGTCTTTTCCTATTGCTGAAATTTAAAAAGCGCAGCTGAATTCATTCAGTCCATTGGAGGAGGATTAGTGGAATTTTTCATTTGATTGATTATTGCCTTGGATTAGATCTACTGCCAAGATTGGGATATCTTACATGTGCATTTATTATGCACTGACGGTAAGAGTGAAGCCCTGTACACACGATCGGATATCCTATGGATTTTCGTCCGATTGATTCTTTTCATCAGACAAACTGATCGTGTATGGGACCCATCTGTCTTTTTTCCATCGGTTTTAAAAAATAGAACATGTTTTAAATTTTTCCGATGGATAAAAAAACGATCGAAAACTCCGATCGTCTATGGGCAAGTCCATCGGATCAAAAACCCACGTATGCTCAGAATCAAGTCGACGCATGCTCAGAAGCATTAAACTTCATTTTTCTCGGCTCATCGGACTGTTTTACGTCACCGCGTTTGGAACGGACGTTTTTTTGACTGATGGTGTGTGGGCAAAACTGATGGAAAACAGTTTCATCGGATATCCGATGGACAAATCCATCGGACTAGAATCCATAGGAAATCTGATCATGTGTACAGGGCTTCAGTGTGTTTGGGTGCTGGTGGCGGTCTTCTCATCTCTATTACCAGTGTTTTCTCCTCTCCTTTTGGACTTTTTACTACGTTTGGATCCGCACACCATTTGATTTTGGAGTGTTTTCTCATGAACTTTTTCTTTTTCTTTTTTTGTATTTTATTTTAGCGCTGCACCACAATCCCCAGCTTTTTTTATTGTGTCCAAACAATTTAGTGCTAGCTGCTTTTCTTATTATTTTATTTTTTATTCACATTTTTGTTTTGATTAGCGCAACAAACATTCTTTATAAAAGTATATAAATGGCAGACGGAGGAAGAGACAACAGAAGAATTGGCAGACCTTTCAACAGAAGACAGTTCAACGGATGAAGAAGATGACTTGGATGTCATAAATAATGAAGTGGCCCCACGGCTTAGATTTGAAGCTACTCCAGAGCATCCGCCTAGGAATAATCAGAGATATCAAAATCAAACACCCTACAGACATAATAGGAATAGGAGTACCTACTATGACCCTCCAAATGAATACCCTAGGACCCCAAGAACCCCCAGACGGAATAATCAAACACGGAACAGATATAGTCCGCCACCGAGAGGAGAGGGTTGGCGGGGGGTACCGCAATACGATCGACGAGGAAACCAGAGGGAACCAAGGGATTTTCCCAGGGGTCCACAACGAGACAGACCACCAGGCCGATGGAACACTCAAGTTCCATACAAAAATCCAAGATGGAGTGGACAAACCTGGAGAAGAGGTGGAATGAATGGAGAAGGGATGGCACCCAGGGACATAGACAGGGGCAGGAGCAAACGGAACACAGGCCACACCAACAAACCCAAGAATCAAATTATCGAGGAGACAGGGCTCAAGATTGGGACAGAGGGAGCGCCTACCAACAGAGAAACATAGACCGTACAGATGCAGAAGAGGGAAGAGAGGGGGGAAGAAGAAAAAGGCAGAGAGAACACTAGGCGAAGGGATCTACAACCTCAGTAGTGCCACCTTTACAGAGGATGAATGGAGAACCCTCGACCTAGGGTTAAAATATGCACCAGACAAACAGTTAGACAAATTTGAGGCATACATTGATCTTCAGAAGTTTCTGTGGAAACTCAACTTAAAGAAACACTTTGCGCTTAATGAAGACATCAGAACACCAGACCCTACACCCTATCAACAAACTACATTGAAGAATAATTCCATATTCAATCCCCCAACCCCAGGGAATCAATGTATAGGGGCTTTTAAGAAAATGGTGGAAGAAGATTTTAGAAATCTGTCAAACAAAACTAAGAAGGGACATAAGAATTTATGGAAGATCATCAAGCAAATCAGTAAGAATAAAGAAGTAGTGATCAGGCCCGCCGATAAAGGGGGGGGCCTGGTCATAATGAACAAGAAAGATTATGAAGAAGAGATGGAAAACCCCCTAAGGGTTGAAAATACCTACAAAAAACTAAGGGGCAACACTAAAGCTAGTCTTGACAATAAACTCAAGGCATACGTACAAAAGGGCAAGGACATGCAGATTCACAATAAAAAGGAAGCAGAATACTTAATATCCTCGTCTACCAAGACACCAGTGATTTACCAGGTCCCGAAGATACATAAGAGACTGAACAAGCCATCGGGGAGACCGATTATTAGCGGGATCAACTCTGTGTTCTCCAAACTGGGCGAGTACCTAGACAAATTTTTCAAACCAATAGTCACGAAAAGGTATCTCACATCTCAGAAATAGCACCCAGCTCATTATGGAATTAGAACAACTAACTGATGTAAAGGAATGTCTATTGGGCACCATTGATGTAAACTCCTTATACACAAGCATTGTACAAATAGACGGACTAACAGGAGTGGAAAAAGCCTTACACATGCATACAAGCATGAAACAAGAACAGATAGCATTTATCCTAGAAGGGCTGCAACTAGCAATGGAGAACAACCATTTTTGGTATAAGAAGCAATATTATATGCAAACGAAAGGGGTTGCAATGGGGGCTCGCTACGCACCCAGCGTAGCGAACCTATTTATGGACATGTGGGAGGAGGAGTATGTCTACCGGAGAAATGTGCCCCAGATAAGGCTTTATAGGCGCTATATTGAAGATCTGATAATCTTGTGGGATGGTACAGGTGAATCTTTTGAAGCATTCCTATTGGAGCTCAATAACAATAGGAATGGAATCACTTTCATGGGCAAATGGCATAAGGAGTGTATCGAGTATCTGGACCTTGAAATCTTTAAGATAGGGGATAAACTCCATACCCAAACATTTTTCAAAAAAACCGACAGGAATGGCTATATACCTACTTCTAGTTGCCACCACCCGAAGTGGAAGTCCAATATTCCGAAGGGACAACTGCTAAGAATGAGACGCAACTGTGACAGGATAGAAGACTATGACAAACAAGCTGACATCCTGATCGCAAGGTTTAAGGAAAAGGGGTACCAAGAACAAACCCTGCTAAACCTCAAAGAACAAGTAAAAAATACCGAACAAAGAACACTACTCACCAAGAAAAGCAGGACCCAGAACAGCAACTATAAGGAAGTAGCCTTCATAACAGGATATAGCAACCAATACATGCAATTAGAGCACATTGTCAAAAAGTATTGGCCTATCCTGAAAGAAGATCGAACTCTGGCAAAACTACTACCACAGAAACCAAGATTTATATACAGAAGGGCCCCTACTCTAAGAAACCACTTGGTACACAATGTCATAGATCCTCCTACCCAAGTCCAAATTTGCCCTGACCTCAAAGGCTTTTTCAGATGCCAAAGATGTTTGCCGTGCAGAAAGAGTAAGAAGCAACCTAGGAAGAAAACCTTGTTCAAATCAAATGCATACAATCAGGAGTTTCAGATCAAAGAGCTAATTACATGTAATAGCACACACATTACATACGTAGTAGAGTGCCCCTGCCACTTACAATACATGGGACATACCACCAGACCCCTGCGAGTAAGAATAAGGGAGCACATCAACAACATTCGTAAAGGTTTCCCCAAGCACAGCCTGTCAAAGCATTTTGACGAGGTACACCATAGAGATACATCTGGCTTGATCTTTTATGATGTGGACATTATCAAGGACCACTGGAGGGGCAGCAACAAAACCACCTTGGTGTCGCAAAACGAAACGAGATGGATCCACAGGTTGGGGTCCTTAGCCCCTAAAGGGTTAAACCTGGACATAGACCTTAACTGCTTCCTGTCCAATTACTAAAGGTTTCATCCTTATGCCTACCCCTCACCACTTTTTGGGTGGGTACTCTATATAGTGAGTGGGGTGTTTGTTTCCTAGCCCCTTCCACATGTTGGTTAGGATACTTACATCATCGGGTGAGATGTGCATAGTGTAGGATGGAGGGCCTATGGAATATCCCCCCCCCTAAACATCTCAAGAATGGCCTAACCATCTCTCACCAATATATATCCCAATAATCCCCCTTTTTCCTTTTTTCCTTTGATGGACCCTGCTTATGGGTTCTGATACATGTAACTGACATATATACCCTTCCCAATACACCCTTACATCTCTGGTACAATTTTCTTGATGATCCTATGTCTTAAAATTTTTGTCTGTTTTTTTTTTGGCCCAATTTTTACCTAATTTTATGCACAGTGTAGTCCCCCCCCCCCGTACAGGTGTGAGATTTGGCTGACTGAGCTCAATAGTAGACTTACGCATACCCATGCTGGGATTGGCCATAGGTTTATGGCTCATCCGTTAGCAATACAAAATAAGAATCATCATTCTCATCTGTTTCTATACCAGGATGGCCATCCACAATTACCTAGTGGAGAATGGGAGATAAGGAGGGCACACACCCTAGGTCACCATATACATTACTTATATATATTTGGAATTAATTTTTACATCCAACTCTCCCATCAGGCACAAATCACAGCATTAATCATTTTTATTTGATGCTGCTAGATATTATACGTATCAATAGTATAATTTATTTGTCACATATTCTCACTGAACCGAAATTGTTTCCTTCAGTTATGCATTTTTATCTCATTTATTTCTATTATTGTTAATTTTATAGTCCTTGGGGCAGCCTAATTACATGTAAATGTTCCGTGTTAGATGAGGGAGAGCATCCGGGTTACTCCAACGAAGGCATCCCCCAGCAAGAGGGAATAGTAGCAGGAGTGGAGGAGCGGGCTTGCAGTGTAGTCTAGCCGCCCCCTTTTGCAAACTACGGTGGGAGTAACCCGGATGCTGTCTATAAATAGACAGAACACGCAGCGCGGTGACATCACCTTTGAAAACGGCTGACGTCGAAATGCGTCAGTTGATTGGTCGCTGCAACGCTCACGTCACTTCCGGGTTCGGGAATAGAGTGGTGGAATGCACGGACGGTTCCTGGATACCACTCACCTGATACCCAGAAGCACGACTTATCCCCGCACTTGTTTTTACCCACAGCAGGTGGATCGCATGGCTTTTGCGTGGTGATCCTACCTGCATAGAGTTTTTATTTTACTTTTAATTCTAAAGTTTTTTGTCTATGTGTGGAAAAGTTATCAATACCCAATAAATTATACGGACTCACACTATGGGAGCCTATTTCCAATTTTTCCTTTAAAAACCTCCGGAGGAGTGGATGTGGAAACCAGAGGAAGGAGAGAGCCGTCTAACCCTCCAGCGGGAATACAGCAGGTGAATAGTGAGGCGTGGAGTCCGGACAACACCAGGAGATCTCCCGGATACCCCCTGAGACGCTCAATACCCCTGCAGGGGTGCAACATTCTGGTGAGTGCAACTAACTCGGGGGGGAACACCACTGTCATCTATCGCTGCAGGAACGTATGTTTAAGAATTTCACCAAGTCACGCTTGTTAAAAACCATTATCTGCTACAGCTCTTATATCTGTGAAAAAGAAGCTATTTGAACATACTTAGGTAGCCACCACTGGCCCTAAGAATTGACTGTGATAATCGGGGGTCACCTACTGGGTGAAATACACACCCGACCTCCGATCTAAATATATTCTGGGACTGCCTATTGTCAAATGTGATTGCATTTTCATCCATCTTAGTCTACATTTGATAGTCACGTTTTTCTGTTCTTGTTTTTGTTCGTTTGCCTTGTTTAATGATAGTGGTTACCTTTACGTGAATAGACACTAGGTTAACCAGATTATTGTATTGACACACCGGATGAGGATCCCTATCACTACCAATTAGCACACCAGCACAAGCTGGGGAGTCTAATATTTAATCACATTTTTTTTTAATTGCTTTCACTTTCTTATCACTATTGAGCCCATACTTAGGGCTGGAAGTTTAACCATAGGGTTGTGAGGAATATATAAAAACCACGTGTGATGTTATCACCTTGATTGTTACTGCATTTGTTCACTTCACGTATTATTTCATCATCACTAAACAGTACACATACTCTTAACACAGCCCAGAGTGCATATCTCCCTAGTATCACCTCAACTAAATAGGTAGCACCACTACCCCTTATTACACAATTATTTCATAAGTGAGAACTTTGTATGCACAATTTAATGGAGAAGATCGGAGTTTGCACATGCTGATTTTATTAGCCTTTTATTAGCACTTTATAAGAGACTGTTTTTATGTGTTTACAATTCATTGGAGGTAGCACTTTAATACTGTATATGCATTATTATTTTTTATGATATTGGTTGCACATATATTTTGGCACTTTATTAGTCATTTATAATATACTTGTATTGCTTTGAACACTGCACTTTTTTTGCAATTTGAACATCTGATCAATATAAAATTGAACTTTATGGTCACGTTTTAATTATTTTTCAATAGATTTTATAAGACTAAATTTCAAATGGATAAACATTTTTTAATTTGATCTACAGACATGTTAAAAAAAAAAAAAGTATTAAAATGTATGACAAAAGCGATCATGGGAAGATTGGTATAGGCCAGGGAATACCATAGGAGAGGTTTCTGAGCTGACCCTTCATAATTGTGGAGACTTCCAGAGCTCCCCAATCATCAGAGATCCCCCAGGGGACCCTCCATCACAAAAGCCCCCACCTCCCAGAGGACCCTTCCTTCCACTTGGGACCCCTTCTCATTCCTGGAGATCCCCAAAGGTCCTTTGTGTCACTGATGATCCCCCGAGTGCCTCCCTCATCCCTGGAGATTCCCCTGAGGGCCTCCCTCATCCCTGGAGATTCCCCTGAGGGCCTCCCTCATCCCTGGAGATTCCCTGAGGGCCTCCCTCATCCCTGGAGATTCCCTGAGGGCCTCCCCCATCCCTGGAGATTCCCTGAGGGCCTCCCTCATCCCTGGAGATTCCCTGAGGGTCTCCCCCATCCCTGGAGATTCCCTGAGGGTCTCCCCCATCCCTGGAGATTCCCTGAGGGTCTCCCCCATCCCTGGAGATCCCCTGAGGGCCTCCCCCATCCCTGGAGATCCCCTGAGGACCTCTCTTATCCCTGGAGATCCCCTGAGAACTACCCTTATTCCTGGAGACCCCTTGAGGACCACCCTCATCCCTGGAGATCATCCCCAGGAGGAACACCCTAATCCCTGGAGATCATCAACCCGTAAGGACCACTCTCATCCCTGGAAATCCCCTGAGGATTACCAGTCACCTTATTTATTGGTTGGAAGAGATGGTTTACCTACCGAGATCCCCTGAGGACCTCCCTCATCCCTGCAGATTCCCTGAGGACCTTCCTCATCCCTTGAGTTCCCCTGAGACCCACCCTCTTCCCTCAAGATCCTCTGAGGACTTCCTCCTTCCCTGGAGATCCCCTGAGGACCTCCTTCTTCCCTGGAGATCCCCTAAAGGACCACCTTCTTCCCTGGAGATCCCTTGAGGACCACCCTCTTCACTAGAGATCCCCTGAGGACCACCCTCTTCACTAGAGATCCCCTGAGGACCACCCTCTTCACTAGAGATCCCCTGAGGACCACCCTCATCCCTTTTAATAACCTGCCCTTACTTTATCAAAAATAACATAAGAAATATGTTTTTTACCTTAATATCTACCTTAAATGACATTGCTAATTGCATATTGTATTTGTTGGTAGCCTAAGTACTGAAAATTGCACTTAAAACTGTAATTTTGTAAGTTTTGGAAATGCCTGTAAAAACTTGGCTGTGCCAGTAAATTTTGGGTGTCGTGTCCATAAATTTCAATCTGGTAGGTTGGCAACACTGATAAGAGTGCAATTTTTTTTCCTTTCTGATACACCGTTTTGTTCAGGAGTGTATGGTGTGGTTGTCTGGTGTACTATTCCTTGTCTCGTATGAGGCCTCTTCTTTGCTTATGTATTCTCCCCCATTGTCGGTGTGTATTATTTCTGGTTTGAGTTGGAATTGTTGCTAGACATGGCAATGAACTCTTGAAGTTTCTCTGATGTTTCATTCTTGTGTTTCATCAGATAAGTAATGAATAATAGAGTGATGATCTTGCGCTGTCAAGTATCAATATATTAAGAAGGTGAATAAAATATAGATAAACATCCAATGGCGTATCATATAAATACACATAAAATTAAATAGGTGCAAATAAATAATTAATAGCGGCAATGTGCAAAGTGACCACACTCGTGCCAGCCAAATAAATGTGCAGTGGTTGATATACAGGTGTGCTCATAAGTTTACATACCCTGGCAGATTTTATGATTTCTTGGCCATTTTTCATAGAATATGAATGATAACACAAAAACTTTTCTTTCACTCATGGTTAGTGTTTGGCTGAAGCCATTTATTATCAATCAACTGTGTTTACTCTTTTTAAATCATAATCACAACAGAAACTACCCAAATGACCCTGATCAAAAGTTTACAAACCCCAGTTCTTAATACCGTGTATTGCCCCCTTTAACATCAATGACAGCTTGAAGTCTTTTGCAGTATTTGTGGATGAGGTTCTTTATCTTCTCAGATGGTAAAGATGCCCATTCCTCTTGGCAAAAATCCTCCAGTTCCTGTAAATTCTTGGACTGTCTTGCATGAACTGTACGTTTGAGATCTCCCTAGAGTGGCTCAATGATATTGAGGTCAGGAGACTGAGATGGCCACTCCAGAACCTTCACTTTATTCTGCTGTAGCCAATGGTCGACTTGGCCTTGCGTTTTGGATCATTGTCATGTTGGAATGTCCAAGTACGTCCCATGCGCAGCTTCCTGGTTAATGAATGCAAATGTTCCTCCAGTATTTTTTGATAACATACTGCATTCATTTTGCCAACAATTTTGACCAAATTTCCTGTGCCTTTGTAGCTCACACATCCCCAAAACATCAGCGATCCACCTCTGTTTCACAGTAGGAATGATGTATCTCTGATAATAGGCCTTGTTGAAACAGCCACACCACACGTTTTCAGAGAGTCCCGTATTTTACCTGAAGTTATTTGTGAGTTTTTCTTTGCATCCCAAACAATTTTCCTGCCAGTTTGTGGCTGAAATTTTAGTTGGTCTACCTGACTGGTTTGGTTTCAACAGACCCCCTCATTTTCCACTTCTTGATTAGAGTTTGAACACCGCTGATTGGCATTATCAATTCCTTGGATATCTTTTTATATCGCTTTCCTGTTTTATACAGTTCTGCTACCTTTCTTTCTCGTACATCACGGGACACAGAGCGACATAGTCATTACTAATGGGTTATATAGTTACCGTCAGGTGCTGGCACTGGCAACTTCCAAAACCGGAAGTACCCTCCCCTATATAAGCCCCTCCCATCCGGGAGCACCTCAGTTTTTTGCCAGTGTCTAAGGTGTTGGCCAAGAAGAAACATGTGTTTTTCACTGAGCTTGCGTACAGGTTCTTTTGGGCCTCAGTAAGCTATTCCGGATCCGACCAAAAAAGCTTCATAGCTAAACGGTCGGTACCCGGGCCTTGCAGAGAAGAGCAAGGTTCTGCCTGTAATGCTTCTCTTAGGAGAGCTGGACCCTGGGATCCAGAGCTCTGGTCATACCCACGACCAAGATGTTTTCTGTGCAGGGTGCTATACAGGTCCAGGGGAGTGGAATCCTTGGGAACCCGGTCCCTGAAGGTTTGATTACAATGCCTGCCGTGATAGGTGAAGTTTGGGCTTTTGTGGACCAAACAAAGTCCTGCGGCGGGGAACAGGTAAGTGGGGGCCCCCAGGAACTTGGTTCTATTGGGGGACCCCCAAGCCTAATTTGTCTTTCTGTCTGTTACCTAACGGTATTCCCGCTAATATCTGTGCATGCCTGTAACTACTAAAAAAAATGTAATAATTTTTAATGGTGGTCAAGAAAAAAAAAAAAAAAAAAAGAATGTTTTTTTATATATGTTTAGTATATTAAACTGCGGTACCTGTGTTTGTCCACTAGAGGCCGCTGTGGAATGTTTTTCTTGTCATATGGACTAGTTTCTTCTCAGAGAGCAAAGTCCAGGCAGCTGGTGAGTTCTCCTACAGGAAACTGTTTCCTCTGCCATGTTGCAGTGTTCGTCTATCCCCCGGCCTGCGGCAAAGGGGGCCCTGGCTCCTGTCCCTGGTTTCCATGTTTGAAAATTAGCGCCGAGGCGCACGTGGCCGCGCGCGTGCGCGTGCACGCGCCTCTATATATAGAGGTGGCCGGAAAAAGGGGCGGGGCCTGGGGGATGACGCTCTGTGCGCGCCGCAGCGCTTCTGCGCATGTGCGGGCGTCCCAGCAGGTTTTTAAAAAGCCACATTATTGCAGTAAGCTGGCTATGAAGTACAGAGACAGAGCTGGCAACATTTAAAGGCATACAGCAAGCGGTTGATACAGGCATCCCCTAGAAAGGCACATTAGTAGACACCAACTGTTTATTATAGCAGCATTTATGCTAGACTATTATCAGTAACTGGTGTATTTTCGGCTGGAATACCTCAGCTTTGTGGCTTAGGAATATGCCGTCTAAAAACTCCGGGACTAGAAATTCCAGGAGGAATAGGGGGTCTCCATCGGGCTCTGAGGATCTTGGGCATGCTTTGGCTGCACCAGTCTCCCCTGAAGAATCAGAGGTTAGTGACCGTAGGGCACCCCCAGGAGTACCTGGTACTGTGGCTGTCCCCAGTTCACCTGCTCCTGTGTATGTAACAGAGGAGGTTTTTTCCTCAGCTCTGGGAGGGCTGGAAGAGAGATTGTCAGCACTAATTGCTGCTTCCCTGTCACAGGAGAAAAGCGCTCGATCTCCGTCTCCTCCCTCAGAGTGCCTGTTAACAGAGCAACAGTCCCATACAGAGAACGACCTACCTGAGGGGGATCAGGATGAGGTTGATTCAGTTGTAGAGGAATCAACAGTGGAGGAGCCGTTCTCAGCATCACATGCTGAGAGGTTATGGGTGCAGTCCCTGACTAATATGGTCCGATCAGCATTTAAAATGCCACTTGCGGAGCCATCCTCCTCTTCTGTCTCCTCGTTGGGGTCGCTAAAAGCTCCCCAGACTGTTTGTTCTTTTCCGATCCATCCTTTACTGGAGGGGCTCATTTACCAGGATTGGGAGCATCCTGACAAAATATTTACTCCCCCCAAGAGATTTCCGGTGGTCTATCCTATGGAGGATAAGTTCGTCAGAAAATGGAAGGTCCCTACAGTGGACGCAGCCATCTCTTGTGTGAATAAATCACTGACATGTCCGGTGGAAAATGTCCAAATGTTCAAGGACCCAATAGATAAAAAATTGGAGTCCTTATTGAAATCTGCTTTTTCTACAGCAGGATTGGTGACACAACCAGCAGTGGCAGCTATAGGGGTCTGCCAAGCAGTGAAGGATCAGTTGAAACAGGTCTTAAGGGACGTGCCAGATCAGCAGGCTCTTGCTCTAGCTGATCTACCTAGAGCCTTATGCTTTGCGGTGGACGCTATAAAGGATTCAATCCATCAGGCCTCCCGCCTTACGCTGTCTGTAGTACATATGCGCAGGCTTCTATGGCTCAAAAACTGGTCTGCTGAAGCTCCCTGTAAAAAATTGCTGGTCAGCTTCCCATTTCATGGGGAGCGCTTATTCGGGGAAGACCTGGACAAGTATATCCAGAGAATTTCCAGCGGTAAAAGTACACTCTTGCCGGTCAAAAATAGAGTTAGAGGTCCCTCTTTTAAGAGGCCGGCTTCTCCAGTCCCTAGGACATCGGCTGTGAAACAGTTCCGACGGCCTCCCCGGTCAAATCCCGGAGGTAAAAATCAGGGACAGTTGCAGGGTAACAAGAAGCCCTGGAGCAGGAGAGGTACAAAACCTCCCCCAAAGTCAAATGCATGAAGGGTTGCCCCCACCCAATCGGGTGGGGGGAAGACTTCAGTTGTTCACAGAAACCTGGCGGGACACGATCCGAGACAGATGGGTGCTCTCCGCAGTAAATCTGGGATACAAATTGGAGTTAAAAAACTCCCCTCCTTCCCGCTTTATAAGGTCGAACGTGCCAAGGGATCCCCAGAAGAGAGGATCCCTCCTGTTGGCACTGGAACAATTATTGCTTCAAGCAGTAATTATAGAGGTCCCCCTGGAAGAATGGGGGTTCGGGTTTTACTCAAACCTCTTTACAGTTCCGAAGCCAAACGGGGACGTGAGGCCCATATTAAATCTAAAAGGGCTAAACAAATTCCTACATATCAGGACTTTCCGGATGGAGTCGATCCGATCGGTAGCCACTGCCCTACAAGGGGAGGAATGGTTAGCCTCGATCGACATCAAAGATGCGTATTTGCACATCCCCATCTTTCCAGCCCACCAAAAATTTCTACGCTTTGCGATAGAAGGGCGCCATTTTCAGTTCAGAGCCTTACCCTTCGGTCTGGCCACAGCACCAAGAGTGTTCACAAAAATTCTGGCCCCATTATTGGCCAATCTAAGAACACGAGGTGTAACGATAATGGCATATCTAGACGACTTGTTGCTGATAGACCACTCAGTGGAAAAACTAGAAGTGGTTGTTCACGAGACAATCAAGTATCTGGAATATCACGGTTGGATTATCAACCGAGACAAGTCAGCCCTAAAACCAGTCAAAAGTCTGGAATACTTGGGGCTAAGGCTGGATTCAGACCAGAGAAAATTTTTCTTGCCTCGAGAAAAGGGGTCGTCTTTGAGAGATTTGATCCACTTAGTGGGTTCAAAAAGACAGCCATCCATACGCCTGTGCATGAGGCTGCTGGGAAAAATGGTGGCATCATTCGAAGCAGTACCCTACGGTCAATTCCATTCAAGGAAGTTGCAAAGGGCCATACTGTCAGCCTGGAACAAAAAAGTTCAGGCTCTGGACGTACCAATGTCCTTGTCCCCTTCCGTTCGCAGAAGCCTCCGTTGGTGGTTGGTTCCCCGGAATCTGGAAAGAGGGAAATCCTTCAGTCCGATTTCTTGGAAGGTGGTCACTACAGATGCCAGCCTTTTAGGCTGGGGAGCAGTACTGGAGCAATGGTCTCTCCAGGGCAGATGGTCGGATGCGGAAAAGGCCCTGCCCATCAATCTCTTAGAGATACGAGCAGCCCGGTATGCCCTAGTAGCATGGACATCCAAACTCCAAGGGTCCCCTGTCAGAGTTCAGTCAGACAATGCCACAGCAGTGGCATATATCAATCGTCAGGGGGGCACCAGGAGTCGTGCAGCCCAAAGGGAAGTAAATTACATCCTGAGATGGGCAGAAAGATATGTCCCAGCCATATCTGCGGTATTCATTCCAGGGGTGGAGAATTGGAAGGCGGACTTTCTAAGTCGCCAACAATTATGCCCAGGGGAATGGTCCCTTCATCCCGAGGTTTTCCGGACAATATGTCAGTGGTGGGGAACACCGGATGTAGATCTGCTAGCATCCAGGTTCAACACGAAAGTGGACAGGTTTGTCTCTTGGACAAGGGATCCCCTAGCGTGCGGCTCGGATGCCCTAGTGTTCCCTTGGGATCAGTTCAAGCTGATATATGCATTCCCACCGCCACAATTGTTACCTCGATTACTCCGCAGAATCAGGGTAGAAAAGAAACCAGTGATTCTGGTGGCTCCAGCGTGGCCCCGAAGAGCATGGTACGCGGAGATTGTAAAAATGTCTGTGGGGAGTCCTTGGACCCTCCCACATCGTCCAGACCTGCTTTCGCAGGGACCGATATACCACCCTTCCTTACCAGCCCTAGGTTTGACGGCCTGGCTATTGAAGCCCACATTCTAAAAAGGAGAGGGCTCTCTAATGCTGTGGTGTCTACCATGATCAATGCCAGGAAACCGGTATCCAGGCAGATCTACTATAGAATCTGGAAGGCGTACATCGCCTGGTGTGAGGCCAGGAAATGGCATCCACGTAAATACGTAATAGGTAGAATTCTGGACTTCCTACAATGGGCTGTAGATAGGAAGCTTGCCTTGAGTACTATCAAAGGTCAGATTTCGGCCTTGTCAATATTTTTTCAAAGGCCCTTGGCTTCGCATTCACTAGTCAAAGCCTT
Organism: Rana muscosa; assembly: GCA_029206835.1. Taxonomy (NCBI): domain Eukaryota; kingdom Metazoa; phylum Chordata; class Amphibia; order Anura; family Ranidae; genus Rana; species Rana muscosa. The sequence goes on from CM055117.1 coordinate 970,538,714, forward strand.
TATACAAGGAGTGATGCGTATTAGTCCTCCGGTTAATATTCCCATATGTCCATGGGATCTAAACTTGGTTCTGTCGGTTCTACAGAAACAACCATTTGAACCATTACAGCATATTTCCTTAGTGCTTCTCACCAGGAAATTGATTTTTCTAGTAGCCATTTGTTCGGCTAAAAGAGTATCGGAATTAGCAGCTATGTCCTGTAAGGAGCCATATCTGGTTATCCATAAGGACAGAGTAGTGTTACGTCCTCATCCAGCCTTTCTTCCTAAGGTGGTATCGAGTTTTCATTTGAACCAAGATGTGGTTCTTCCTTCTTTTTTCCCCAAGCCTACTTCGGTAGAGGAAAAGTTATTGCATTCTTTGGATGTAGTAAGAGCAGTTAAAGCTTATCTAAAAGCCACTGCTCAGATTCGCAGAACGGATACTTTGTTTATTCTGCCGGAAGGCCCCAGAAAGGGTCAGGCAGCGTCAAAATCTACTTTAGCCAAGTGGATTCGACAGGTCATAATACAAGCCTATAGCTTGAGAAGTAGACCGCCTCCGTTCAAAGTTAGGGCGCACTCCACGAGAGCAGTTGGAACTTCATGGGCAGTGCATCACCAGGCCTCCCTGGCTCAAGTCTGTAAGGCCGCAACATGGTCTTCAGTACACACGTTTACTAGGTTCTACCAGGTGGACGTTAGAAGTCAGGAGGATGTCGCCTTTGGGCGCAGTGTGTTGCAGGCCGCAAAAGATCCTCATGTCTGATAGCGCTCAGCTTATATATGGTGTATCCCCCCCCTCATTTGGCATTGCTTTAGGACATCCCATTAGTAATGACTATGTCGCTCTGTGTCCCGTGATGTACGAGAAAGAAAATAGGATTTTTATAACAGCTTACCTGTAAAATCCTTTTCTTGGAGTACATCACGGGACACAGAGCTCCCGCCCCTCTTTGGGGACACTTATTGCTTTGCTACAAAACTGAGGTGCTCCCGGATGGGAGGGGCTTATATAGGGGAGGGTACTTCCGGTTTTGGAAGTTGCCAGTGCCAGCACCTGACGGTAACTATATAACCCATTAGTAATGACTATGTCGCTCTGTGTCCCGTGATGTACTCCAAGAAAAGGATTTTACAGGTAAGCTGTTATAAAAATCCTATTTTTCCCGCAGATCCTTTGACAATTCTTTGAAACGTCAGTGCAGCACTGGATGAAAGATGCAAGGATCTGTTAGGAGTCCAGAAACTCATTGACCTTTTATACACACACTAATTACAAGCAAACAGATCACAGGTGAGGATGGTTACTTTTAATAGCCATTTAAACCCCTTTGCGTCAACTTGTGTGCATGCTTTCAGGACAAAATCACCAGGGTATGTAAACTTTTGATCAGGGTCATTTGGGTAGTTTCTGTTGTCATATTAACATCAAGGAGATATCGAGGAGATTATCGGGTAGGACCTCCAGGATTCCTATAGAGGAAGTTTTACTGATCCCAGAGATCCACAGGCTGTGTGTACTACTAACTAAAATCCTTGGAGGCGGGCAAAGATACTTGGACCCCTAAAGAAAGATCAGTTTATGTAACGCTGTTACCTTACAGCAAAGGTGAGCTGCTAGAAAACGCTAAGGTACCACAACAACTATAAGGAATAGACACCAGTCACCTTATTTATTAGTTGGAAGAGATGGCTTACCTACCCCTTCACCTCATTTGACACTGTTGTGTCTGCACTTGGACTATATTGTGTTATATATCAACCACTGCACATTTATTTGGCTGGCACGAGTGGGGTCACTTTGCACATTGTTGCTATTAATTATTTCTTTGCACCTATTTTATTTTATGTGTATTTATATCATATGCCATTGGATGTTAATCAATATTTTATTCACCTTCTTGATATATTGATACTTGACAGGGCAACATCATCACTCTATTCATTGCACTTTTTTAGTCACGGATTTACTAACCCGTGTTTGCAGCCGTTAAGTTACATTATTTAAAGTGATAGCGCGAGAACCACACATGTACATCATCAGATAAGTAGTTGTGTACCTGGAATATTCATCAATAAAAGTCAGTAGATATCTGTTCCCGCCTGACGTGGGAGTTTTCATTGGACCGCATACATCATTGTGTATGAGCTGCAGGGGGTGGGTTGTTTTCTTTGAGATGCCTCTGAAAGGGGAGCACGTGTGACTTTTGCTTCAATACAGCACTTGCACTCATGAGCACTTATCTTCTGATAAACCTCTCTTTATAATGTCCTGTATAGCTTCTAGACTTCTGTGCCCCAGCCGGCTGTGCCCTAAGTGAATATATTTGTTTTGTATGTCATTAGAGACTATGTTAACTTGCTAGTCTGTGGTGATGAGCCTGTATAGGTGATCATCCAGTTTTCCTTTTGCGAGGAATCGCTTATTATTGTGAATTGTGCATTCATCACCCTGGAACTTAACTGTGAGACCGTTGTTTGCAAGAATTTTCACTGATAGAAGGCTGCCTTCTAGTTCTGGAACATACAGCACTTTCTTTACAAGGATACTGTGCTTGCCTCCTTGTGGTGTAATGCAGTTCAGGAAGCCCTGGCCTTTACCTTCGGAAGTGGTGCTTTTCCCGTTTTCTAGGGAAAACTTTGTCTTTTGCACTGTAATCTATGTTTGTGAAGAAGGTCTCATCGCTAGTCATGTGGCTTGTCGCTCCTGAGTTTATGCACTAGTCACGTGGCTTGCCGCTCTGTGTCACATTAAAGGTGCTACTCCATGATGTATCTTCAGTTTCCTTTGTGATTGCTTTGACTCTTTATTTTGTGAGCTTTAGTTTTTGCTGCTTTTCAGATAGAACAGTTCTTTTTTTAAGTGACTGGTCTTCTTACAGCAAAAACAGGCTCAGCTTTCTTTGTTGTGCCTTTGTATATCTTAAGAGCTTTGTCATCATGGTGTGTATTTTCTTTCCTTCTGTCATTTTCATCGACTAATTTCCCTTTGACATATTCCAGTGTTAGTTCCTGCTCGGGTCTGGTTTCTAAAGCGTTAATGAGAGCAGTATATGTCTCTGGAAGGCTGCAGAGGAGCAGGGCAACAATATGGTTATCTTTGATGTCCTCTCCAATGGCACGCAGCTGCTCTGTGATCTCTAGCATAGCATTCACGTGGTCACACATATGCTGGCCTTCTTTTAGTCTCATCTTATACAACTTTCTTAGTAAAAATAGCTTACTGTTTAGACTTGAATGCTCATGCAGTTTCTGTAATAAAGTGCACATTCCTTTGGCCGTTTTCTCTGTTCTTATGTGGATAAGTTGGTCATCTTCCATTAGTAAGCTGATAATCACTTTTGCTTGTCTATCCCTCCTATCCCAGTCTTCCGTCCCTCTGTCTGTGGGTCTGTCTGTATTTAGCACTTGCCACAAGTCATCCTTGGTGAGAAACACTTCCAGTTTAAACTTCCATAGCTGATAATTGGCATTGTTTAGCTTTGCAATTGCAAACTTCAAATCTGAACTGCTTGCCATCTTTCAGTAGCTTGCATACAGTACTCACAGACTTGCAGTATGCTCTCCAGTGCCTACTGGGTGTGCTGGGTGCGCTGGGGGTGCCTGGGGCCATAGCCTATTGTGCCAAGTATTGATATAGGCGCTGGAGGCTTCTTGTATGCAGATAAAACTTTACTGTCATTGAGAAATATCAAAACATGTCTTTATCATCATGGAACTGGAAGAGAACACAAATGAGTGCATAGAGCATAGATAGACAATACATCTTGTTATATCATAGAATAAAAGAACTATACACTATAATACTACAGCGCTAACCTGCTGCATAGATAGGTATAATGCATACAGTATTGCCAGTTCATTAACAACTTTACATTACTAGTTGTTCTTCCAACATAAACCAGGAAGTAGCTGAAGAAAGTAAAAAAAAAAAAAAAGTAAAATAAGTAAATATGATATACTTTCCTATCTATTTACTAGAGCTAGCAGCATAAGGATCAAAATAGTCAATTCTAACTGAGAGAGTGAAGTTACGCTTTAAGGAGTGACTATAAAAACACACGGTAACTGAACATTGTTTCCTAATGTCTAACTGATTGAAGCTATACTCTGTATTTCTGCATTCATTTAAGACAGATAATATTTTAGTGCCCTAAATACTTGTAACGTTTTCTTACCCAGTTACTTATTATACTCATAACCTTCAGGTCGAGGGTGCATTCCGGTTTATAGAATGATTTAACCTTTACCCCTACATGCCTATTCCACCATATTTTTAGAAGTCGGTGCTATCTAAATTCACATGCCAAAAAACAACATTTCTAGAAGAAAGCATAAACTGCTGCTTGTGGTGATTGCAGTCGTATTAGTGCACTTGCAAAAAAAACAATTGAGTACTTTACTTTATTTTATTAACATCCAAAGTTTCAGGACAAATGTTCAGAGTGTACCCCCTTCTTGAGGCCGGGTGGATTACACCTATGCAAATTGGATGCGGGTTTCCTCGCATCCAATTCGCATGACAGGAGATTGTGACCGGCTCTCTATGGAGCCAGTTCACATATGTCTGTTGCGGCTGCAGAGCGGCTTGCACAGGAATGCTGCGTAACTTTGGCTCCATTTCAGGGGTGGATTCAGGCAAAAATTCAGGCCTGATTCGTCCCTGAAACAGAGAACAGTGATACACCAGACCACTGCTGAAAGCAGCATTCATCAGAGGTGTGAACCCAGCCTCAAGGTCCAAGCAGTACTAACACACAAAGTTTTAGCTGAATGTTAATAAAACAATCTCTGAGGGGGGAAAAAAACAACAATGGTATTTGAGTTTGGATAGTTAGTGAGATAAGTCAGAGGGCTAGGGACTGGCAGTCACAAAGACGAGAGTGGTCGTAAAAGTGTTGGATAATGATTTAGAAAACTGAGGTCCACGTTCTTAGTTAAAAGGTTCACCTTTCCTGAGTAGTTTTGAAGTTCCCTTTAAAAACAAAAACATGCATGTCTTCAATAGTGTGGATTGGTTGTGAGAAATGATGTCCCACAGGTGTGCAGAAATCATCTTTGTTATGTTCCTTAATGGTGTTTCTGTGTAAATTCATGATTGTTTATAATTTCTGTCCTGTTTCACCAACGTAAGATCCTTGGTTGTATTTTTTGCATTGGATGAGGTACACAATATTACTAGAAGTAAGGCTATGTGATTTTTTTCTGAGATTGTCTTATTAACATTCTTCTTAACCTTTGTGTGTTAGTACTGCTTTGGTCTCGAGGTTGGGGGGGGGGGGGGGTTATCATGGACAGTACTCAACTGTTTTTGTTGCAAGTGCACTAATATAGCTACAATCACTGTAAGCAGCATAAAAGAATGCAATGATCTTACAGCAAGGCCCCTTTCACACTAAGGCGTTTTTACTGCGTTTTTGCGGTAAAAATAGCGCTGTAAAAATGCCTGAAATAATCCTGCCCCATCATTCTGAATGTGAAACACACTTAGGCGTTTTGCTGGCTGTGCGTTTGGAAAAAATCCTGCAAACAGCTTTTTTGGAGTATCTTTAGGGCTTTTAGCGCTGTAAAAACGCCTAAATCCATTGAAATGAATAAGTAACGCGGTAAAAATGCGGTAAACCACATAGGCATTAGCGCTATTTTACCGCGAATGCGGTAAAAACGCATATGCATTAGCGCTATTTTTGACATTGGAGTCAATCTTTCGATGCCAGTGCACCTAAAGGGGGACAAATACCCAGCATGACATTCTCTGAAATGACACAAAACATTAGAAACGTATTTGGCATTGGGAATAACAGTGTCGCAATAATGTTCCCCTATTCTAGTGCGTAGGGCACATGTAGTGCACCCCACGTATTACAAATTACAAGCAACACAATATATCAGGTACACTACATACAGAGTCCTGCAATTTATATATTGTTTAATTTCAAAACTTTCGCCTGAATTAGATGAACTAAATGACTTAGTAGGAGCATTCAAGTGACAGTATCTACATGTTTAAACCACTTGGTGCCCATGCTTTAGCCGAAAGATGGCTACAGCTTAGGCTTAAAATGTCTGGAGGGCGTCCATGCATGTTCTCCCGTTCTCGCGCTACTGGCGTGCCCCCTGGGGTGCGCAGCCAGTGCGCTCTGTGATCGCGGAGTCCTTGGGACTCGACTGATCACTGATCGAGGTAAAGGGCCAATCACAGTGAGACCTTAACCACGTGATCAGCTGTCAGCCAATGACAGCTGATCGCGGAAGTAAAGAGAAGTCGGTTAACGTTTTTTTTTTCTTCACACTGTCAGCAAAGAAAAGCCGTTAACCAGCATCTGTTAGAGGGACATCGGTTCCCTTAGTGCCCACCAGTGCTGCTAATAAGTGCCCTTCAGTGCTGCTAATCAGTGCCTACCAGTGCCATCAATCAGTGCCCATCAGTACTGCTAATTACTAGTGCCCACCAGTGCTGCCAATCAGTGCCCATCACTGCCTCATCAGTGTCACTTATCAGTGCTTCCTATTAGTGCCCATCAGTGCCACCTATCAGTGCCCATCAGTCCTGCCTATCAGTGCCACCTCTCCATGCAGCCTATTAGTGCCCATTAGTGCCACCCATCATTGCAGCCTCATCAGTGCCACCTCATCAGTGCCACCTATCAGTGCTGCCACATCAGTGGCACCTCATCAGTGCCCATCAGTGAAGGAGAAAAATTACCTGTTTGCAAAATGTAGTAACAAAGGTGGCTGGACAACCAGTTAACATGGCCATTGGCTAAAGGCAAAATATGTTGTTGCAGAATCTATATTTTTTCTGTATTTAAGCCTGTTGATATCTATGGCAGATGTGATCACTGTGCCACCCCTACCCAACCATATTTCATGACCATCTTTAGGACTGTAGTACAAATAGAAAAAAAAAAAGCTTTCTGATGATTTACCTAATAATACCTCAAAGAAGGTATGGTAATTAATAGTGAGTCATTTAAACATAATGGGAATTTACCATAAACTCCAGTTCACCTGTTCAATTAATGTCTCTCAATATGGATTTTGTATAAATCATGATTACACTACATTGATTTTTTTTAGGTCAGCCCATGTATGGAGCTGTAAAATATTCGAGATAAATTATATATAGATATGAATGTTGTTCAAATAATTTGCTGTATCATGTAAACAATTTACCTGTAAGGTCAATAATTGCCCTGTAGTCGCTGTACACACGTATGTTGGAGAAACGTCTTTTATGTTCATTACTGGGCTACAGATAGTGACCTTTTAGATGTTTCTATATGGTTCACTATGAATTAAATCTATTTCGTAGACAGTTTGATTACAGATATACATACTCATACCTTAAAACACTGCATGCATGTGTACTGCAGACCCTGATCCTCCCAATCTAAAACTGGAGGAACAGCAGGCTCCTGGCCCAAATGTCTCTTTCTCCAAGACCATATGACACAGGGGTTATTTCTGGGAGTGAGGGTAAGCTATACACATCCCTTCCATCAGTGACATTGCAAAAAGGATAACAGTGTACACCACTGGTGATCAACTTACTCAATTTTCTGGTTTGAATCCCAACCACGATACTACCTGCCTGGAGTTTGCATGTTCTCCCTGTGCCTGTGTGGGTTTCTTCCGGGTACTCCGGTTTCCTACTACACTCCAAAGACATGCTGGTAGATTAATCGGCTCCTTTATAAATTGGCCCTAGCATGTGTATGTATAAATATGAATTATGGACCTTAGATTGTAAGCTCCTTGAGGGCAAGGACTGATGTGAATGTACAATATATATGTAAAGCGCTGCGTAAATTGATGGCACTATATAAGTACCTATAATAAATAAATAAAAATATAGGGGACTTCGAAAGAACAGGCCCGGAACAAAAGGGAACCTGGGTGCAGGGCCCACATGACTGGGGGTTGCTGGGGAAGGTTGCACAAATCAGTTCCTAATTAAGGGGGCAGGTCTAGGTGGTGTGGTAGGATGTCTTGGGGAATGGCAGGGCTAGGAGTTGCGGCCTCAGTACTGGCATGCCCGGGGGGCGGGGGTTAGTTTCAGTTGGAGAAGAGGCAACATCACAGAAATCTTTTATTTCTGTGTTGTGCTCAAAATGGACAATTTTGAATTCCTCATTGGGCAGCTGCGCTCAGCTGCGCTCAGCTGCAGTAGCTAACAGACCGCAGTGGCTGAATTCTCAGCTGGCTGCAGTACTTTGGGGGTCCGGGCGGGGTTCTGCTGCTCCTTCCCCTGCATCACCACGTGCGAGGAGGTCTCGGCCTTCTGCGTGCTTTAGCCCGGATGTGTCCCCCAGGGTAAGTGAGGGGGACACTCCAGCGCCCAGGGCAAAGCGACCTGCACCTTCTCCCACTGCTGGGGCTGGGTGGAATCCCTAGCACAGGCGTGACCCGGCCCAGAGGGTGCCCTCTACGTCCCCCTCCAGGCCTCCTTCATCGCTCCTCTTCAGGGATCCCGAATGGCGGCTGGTCGGTCGGTTTCCTCTGGGCAGCCTAGTAAGTCTCTACCTGTACCTGTCAATGTGTCAGGTCCTATGAATGTGTCTGTGTCTGCTCCCCCTGTTGGTCTGTCCCCTGGGGTGCAAGCGGGGGGTTGGCCTGTCGCGGCGCCCGGGGTGGGATGGGGGGCTCTGGTTGGTAGTATGGACCTTCCGGGAGCGAGGGGGTTGATGGCCAGGGCATTGTGGGCTCTGGGGATACATTGCTGCAGCACCTCTTGTTGGCGCTGTTAGCAGGCTGCAGGGATATGGACCCCTTGCTCCCTTGGTGTCACCGGTCATGGCCTGGATGGCGGGGGGGATGAGCGAGCTCTTGCCGTGTCTCTGCCCATAGTTTTGCCTGTTGTGCAGGTGGCTCCGCAGCCGCCTGCCAAGGCGCCCACGCTGGCTTCTGTTTTCCCCGGGGCTGCGGGGTCATCCCAGGTAAGTACGGCCACGGAGGCCACTCCGGGGGGTGTCATCATCGGACGGTGTACGACTGGCGGACGTCGCACAGTGCAAAGTCTATGTCTGCTACAAGGGCCCCCTGGGTTCCCACCTGAAGGCGGAGGTCAGGGAGAAGATTTGGAATGGGGACTACATGGAGATTTTTTCGCTACTACCGCTGGAGAAGTTTAATCTGCACAAGGATAGGCCTGATGAGAGTAAGAGGGAAGGGGAAGAGAAGCGGTGCTATAGACTTATCCCACGGACATTCTCCAACTGTTTTCAGGCGTTTAACATATTAGCAAGCGTCATAGGGGAGAAAGCGGCAGATAACTTTTCGTCTTTGTTCCGTTACTTGGATTCCATAAGCGAAGCCCAACGGGTGTATGGGGGCGTGGCGTGGCTGTGGTATGATGAGCAATTCCGGCAGCGGAAGGCTGTGAGACCGTCGTTACGATGGGATCACAAAGACATTGGCTTGTGGATGAAGCTCATGACACAAGCCAGGGTTACGCTGCCCCCTTTTCCTGGCGGGGCCAGGGGTGCCCAACCCCTTTCACCATTGGCCACAAAGCTTAAGGGGTTCTGCCCGCAGTTTAACGAGGGCACCTGCAAATTCGAGGGATTCTGTTGTTTCCGGCATGAGTGTTCGGCCGACACTGGAAAGAGGTATGACTCCGGTGAGGGTGGAAAAAATGGCCCTATATCAAGTAGTAGGGATGAGCCGAACACCCCTCGGTTTGGTTCGCACCAGAACCTGCGAATGGAACGAAAGTTTGTGCGAACTATCGAACCCGATTAAAGTCTATGGGACTCGAACATTTGGAATCAAAAGTGCTAATTTTAAAGGCTAATATGCAAGTTATTGTCCTAAAAAGGGTTTGGGGACCCGGGTCTTGCCCCAGGGGACATGTATCAATGCAAAAAGAAGTTTTAAAAACTGCAGTTTTTTCGGGAGCAGTGATTTTAATGATGCTTAAAGTGAAAAAAAAAAGTGAAATATTCCTTTAAATATCGTACCTGGGGGTGTCTATAGTATGCCTGTGAAGTGGCACGTGTTTCCCGTGTTTAGAACTGTCCCTGCACAAAATGACATTTCCAAAGGAAAAAAAGTAATTTAAAACTGCTTGCGGCTTTAATGTAATGTGTGGTCCCGGCAATATGGACCACTAACTGAAAAGACTGCAGCTCCCTGCCTGTATTTGTATCAGAACACCAGCAATTGTATTGAGGTAAGTTTTAGGTGCACACTGTGCAAAGGACACTAAAGCTAAATACTGCAGCTCCCTGCCTGTATTTGTATCAGAACACCAGCAATTGTATTGAGGTAAGCTTTAGGTGCACACTGTGCAAAGGACACTAAAGCTAAATACTGTAGCTCCCTGCCTGTATTTGTATCAGAACACCAACAATTGTATTGAGGTAAGCTTTAGGTGCACACTGTGCAAAGGACACTAAAGCTAAATACTGTAGCTCCCTGCCTGTATTTGTATCAGAACACCAACAATTGTATTGACCTAAGCTTTAGGTGCACACTGTGCAAAGGAAACAGTACACTAAGTGAAAATACTGCAGCTAGCACAATCACCTGCCTGCCTGTCAGTATAGAGAATAACAGGAATGGATCTAGCTAAACTGAATACAGTGTGTAAATATATATACAACACCTAGGATGCATATATATCCTCTACACACTGTAACTGCAGCTAACTGACTCGCCTGCCCGCTCTATCTAACTCAAATCAAATTACACTGTCTCTTTCTCTCTCTCTGTCTGTCTTTTAACAAATGCCGCAACACACTACACAAGGCCGCCAAGCCGGCGGCCTTATATAGTGTGGGGCATGTACCTACTCCTCTGAGCCATGATTGGCCAAAGCCACCCTGGCTTTGGCCAATTACGGCTCTCTGTACTTACGGCGCTGTGATTGGCCGAGCATGCGGGTCATAGTGCATGCTTGGCCAATCATCAGCCAGCAATGCACTGCGATGCCGCAGTGAATTATGGGCTGTGACGCACCACTCGAATTTGGAACGAACAGCCCATAAAGTTCGAAATTCGGCGAACGGCCGAACAGACGATGTTCGAGTCGAACATGGGTTCGACTCGAACTCGAAGCTCATCCCTACTAAGTAGGTACCCAAACAGGGTGGCTGAACGGACGCTGTGGTTGGTTTTTAGGGAGGGCTTCCCAATCCCGAGTACGTTGGATAGCGTCCCTCCTGTTTCACCTAACCTGAAGTTGGCGTATGATCATCTTGAGGTAGTTTCTAGTAAGTTACAGAAGGAGGTGGCATTGGGCAGGATGGCTGGCCCGTTCTTGATGCCGCCGGTTGGGGATTTAGAGGTTATACCTTTGGGAGTTGTACCCAAGAGGGAACCAAATCAATTTAGGCTTATTCACCACCTCTCTCACACTAAAGGAGGATCGGTGAACGATGCGATTGTTCCTTCCCTTTGTACCGTCTCTTATGCCTCATTTGATGAAGCTTTGCGTTGGGTGCAAAAATTCGGTCAAGGGGCTTTTATGGCCAAGATTGACATTGAGTCGGCCTTTAGTTTGTTGCCGGTTCATCCGGATAGTGTTCACTTGTTGGGTTGGTGTTGGGAAGGGAAGTAATTTGTTGACCGGTGCCTACCTATGGGCTGCGCCATTTCCTGTTCTGTTGGCCGTAGTGCAAAATAGAACTATCTGGATGATTTCTTGGTTATAGGCCCCCGGGAGATCGGTCCTGTCTCATTTTGTTGGCCACGCTGCAACATATTTTTCAAGTTTTTTGGGTTCCGTTGGCACAAGACAACATGGAAGGTCCTACTACGGTCTTGAAGTTTTTGGGAATCATCATTGATACCAATTTTATGGAGTGCCGTTTGCCGAGCGATAAGCTTGAGGACCTTCGGAGGACGGTGGCAGAGGTTGTCTGTCATTCCAAAGTGCAGTTGAAGGAGTTTCAGTCCTTATTGGGAAAGCTCTACTTTGCGTGTCGCATTATGCCCATGGGGCAAGTGTTTTGTAGACGCTTGGCGGCCGTCACTGCGGGGGTCAAGGCCCCACATCATTTTGTTCGGATTTGCCGGGAGCATCGGGAGGATTTGCGGGTGTGGGACATGTTTTTGGAACAGTTCAACGGTAGTTGGTCTTGGCTGGGGCCTGCGGTCCAGGCGGCAGAGCTGGATCTCTTCACTGACGCGGCTGGGTCAGTGGGTTATGCGGCTTACTTCAATGGTCGGTGGTGTGCAGATCGGTGTCTGGAGGAGTGGTCGGGGTCTTTGCTCATTCGAAACCTGATGTTGTTGGAACTGTTTCCTATAGTGTTGGTCGTGGAGCTTTGGGGAACGGATTTCAAAAACCACAGGTTCGTTTTCATTGTGATAATCTGGAGGTGGTAAGCGCCATCAATTCCCTGTCAGCGTCTTCCTTGCCTGTGGTTCGTTTGGTACATCATTTGGTGTCGTTGTGTTTACAATTGAATATTTTTGTGTGTGCTGAGAGAATTAGGTGGCTGATGCACTTTTTCGCCTACAGTGGGACAGATTCCGGCAGTTGACACCAGAGGCGAAGCGGCTTGGAGTCCAATGCCCCAGTCGTTTGTGGGGTCTCGTTTTGACACGGTAATGGCATTGGTTCGGCAGTCGGTTGCGGAGGCTACTTTGCAGGCTTACGAGCGGGTTTGGCTAGAATGGCACGAGCTGGTAAGTAGTGTTGGGGGTTGTTCCAGCGATGAGGACAGGCTACACGCGTTGGTGTATTTTCTAGGTGTAGCACTTACCCCCATTTAAGGGACCGGCTGATTTTTTGGGGGTTTGCAAACTACCTCCAAGGCTTCCGTTGTCAGGGTATAGAAAAAAAGTCTCCAGAAAGGCCAATGTCCACACAAATGTAAAAACCAAACAGTCAGGCTTTATTTACTTTTGCTGAAGGAAACTTGAGAGGAAAGTAGGATATGAGAGAAGAACAGGGGAAGGTTCAGGTACGCAGCACTAAAGTTGCAATCGTCGCCACTCAAGCCTGAGTGGGTATTGCTCACCCGGATAGTCCCGTTTAGTGGTCCTAGCAGCCGAGATGAAGCACAAATCAATCTTTCTTTTAGAACTAGGGATACGATCAGGAATCCTCTGCCACAGGATTATTAAAAGTCCCGAACCTCCCAGCCAAGCAATAGTAAAAGAACCTTTATGCCGGATTGGCATATTGCAGGGCTTGTAATGATGATGGATCCCTCCTTCGGTGAGTTCCAGTACCGTCGCTAGTCTCTGGGGCAGATCCTCCCCTGGTCTCCTTCCCCTAATGTGGGCTTCCCGCCGATGGGTAGCTCAGGATCCTTTCCAAAAGTGTAGGCCTCAGCCAGCAGAGCCGGGCCTACCAGGTAGCGATGTAGCCTCGGGCTGAAGGTGCCCGGGGCCAGAACACACACGCACCCCGTGCCATGCGGGCCACGAGGCGCGCACACCAACGGGTGGGCTCCCAGGACGGAACCACAGAACGGACCCCAATTAATGGTGTCTGCCCCTTATGTACCCTCACCCACCATGCCCACTGTACGGCTGCCGAGAAAGGACACCCAAAGTGTTGTGATACCTCCTATAGTTCAACCTATGCCGGTGGTGACAGTGCCACCTACAGGCGGACAGGGAACATTACTGCCAGGCAGCATCACACCCAGAGCAGAAGCAAATTTAGAACAATCAATATGTCTGAGCCCAACTACTGGCTCAGACTACCCTTAAATTTACACATAGCGCCCCCAAATGTTTGGTGGGGGGTGCTACACAGGTAAGAACTGCGAGGAGGGCATGTCTTTCGCTTCAGTTAACAGTAATATGGTGGTTCTTGCCTTTTTGTTTAAATTGGGTGGGGTGGAGGATGTTACAAAGGCTTTTATAGTATGGAAGGCATTGCGGGGTTACCAAAGAGCGAGGTAGCCCTGATTCTCGGCGACAGGTATGTTGGAAAAGTTGTCGGGGGTGTTGCCCAGTGTCTGTTTTTCTCCTTGTGTGGTTCAGCTGTTCAGGACGGCTTTTGTTTTGGCTTTTTTCAGGGCTTTGAGGGTGGGGGAATTTGTCAGCCCTTCCAAGTCGGTAGTCGGGGGTTTGGATGTCTCAGATGTGTCACTACGGGGCGACACTGCCACGCTTCTTATTTGTAAGTTGAAAACCGATCAGATGGGTAAAGGTGTCAGGGGGGTGCTTGGTGCGGTGGTGGGCTTGTCTCTGTGCCCGGTCACAGTGGTCAGGAATTGGTTAGGGTTACGGCCTGTTGGGCCTGGCCCTTTTTTGATCAACAGGTATGGGTCGGCGCTGTCTCGGTACCAGTTTGTGTCTGTGTTCAAAAAATGCTTGGGGGTGGGGGGTTCTCTCTGAGGGACTATTCTTCACATTCGTTCAGGATTGGTGCGGCCACTGAGGCGACGCGATGGGGCGTTAGTGATCAGATCTCCAAATTCCTTCTTTTTTTTTGTGATTCGACTTTCTGACTCTCCATGGTCCCACAATATGTAGGGCCACCCTCTCTTGCTATGTTTAGAAGTTGAAAACTGGGTTTTCAAAGTCATATGGTGCAGATAAAATAGAATTCTATCCTTTATGGCTATTGAGGAATATATTAAAAAGATTTTGCACCCAGAAGTTAGCTTTAACAATATAACATGTTAAAAATGATAGAAAGATGTGGTATTGCTGGCTTTGTCTGACAGAACAGAGATAAGCACATTAACTAAAGGTTTGGCGGTATAGTTTAAGTAACGTCAGTATCAGCAAAATCTGTTTAAAAATTGTGTTAAATGACCTTGGAAATAGATTCAGCAGCCATAAAGTTTAACAAATTACTTTTCCATTATGAATTAGCAGCACAAATTTATAAGTGATCAATAGAGCTTGATCAATATAGAGGTTATAACTTAACAGAAAGATCATATGAACTAAATGCACACTGTATGTACTATATGATATAATGTGAGTTTCTCTGTTGTGGCGTTGCAGAAAAAATATGTAGGTCGACAGAAAAGCAACCATGATAGCACACAAACATGCATTTGAATAACAGTGTGCTTTGCTGCAAGACAACTTCCACTTAGCAAATTAATTCAATTGAAGGTCTGCACAGGTGAGCGTTCAACAACACAGTTGCTCAGGAGCTTCACAATCCTGGCCAGACACAATCTTTCTGCTATTTCAAACCAGGTTTCAGGCCGGATCACACTGCTCCGACATTGAAGTCAGACGGCTTCCGATTCGACTTTGCCTTGTAACTTTATGTCTGACTTCCATGCAACTTCAATGAAGGGGATCCGACCATATCAGGCTTTTTGAGTCTGGTATGAATCTTTTTTTTTTTTTTTTTTAATAATTAGTTTTTATTGAAAACAACATTTTCTTGTATAAACAGAGTACAAACATTGTACAGTAAGCATAGAAGAAATATAGTAGTGGTTACATAGTATGATAAGGTACTATCAGAATTACAATCCAAATAGCGTTGCAAGGATAGAATAGTTATACATCAGAGGTGGGTGGAGAGACCCTCCTAGAGATACATGTGTTCCTATTATAACCGTAAGTGGGTAGAATAGAAAGTAGAGGGGGGAAGATAGGGGGAAAAGGAGAGGATAGGAAGGGGGGGGGGAGGGGGATGGATCACGTCAGAGGTGGGTCATAAGCATATCGTCAGACAGTAATATAGTACAATTGTACACTTATCTTTTGTACCAGGATGTCCAGATAGTCCAGTGGTTGTGTAAGAATTGGTTCCTGCCTTCCTTTTTTGCTATTATTGATTCAAAGATGTAGTTAGTATGTGTGATATCTAAAATTTCAGACACATTGGGGGACACATTCGACTTCCAATTTTTGGTTATGACTGATCTAGCAGCGAGAAATATGTGTGTTACCACAGTGCGGTAATTAGGAGGAAATTTCTCAATATTAAGGTTTAGTAGTGCCATTCCAGGGCTAGGAGACAGGAGAATTCCAGTAATACGAGAGATACATGCAAAAATAGACTTCCAAAAGCTAACTAAATTTTTACACTTCCAAAATATATGTAATATATTCCCTACTTCCCCACAGCCTCTCCAGCATAAGGGGGAGTTGTTGTGGTAGCATTTGGACATTCTATATGGTGTGAGGTACCATCTTTGAGCTATTTTCAATGAGAGTTCCCAATGATTAACACATCTAGAAGCTTTATATATTGATTTGAATGACATCTTCCATTGTGCGGTTGTAAAGGATTCTCCTATCTCCTGCTCCCATTTGTGAAACGGCGGTAATTTGGTAAATGAAAATTTACTTTGGAAGTGGTTGTAAAAAAGCGTTATGCCTTTTAAAGAGCTGGATTCGCTACTAAGGAATTTCCATAAGTCGTCTTGTATAGGGACCTGGATATTCTTCAGGGAGCTCAGGAAATGAGAGAGTTGAAGGTATTTGTAGTGGTCAGACTGTGGGATGGAGTATACTGTGACTAAAGTGTCGAAGGATTTAAGTGAGTTATTGTCATATAGGTCAGATAGTAAGGTAATACCCTGAGTCACCCATTTAGAGTAGTTTGCGTGTAGGATCGCGCTGTTCAATAATTCTAGTGGTATCGGGAGGTGAGTATTTATGGGGGGCGTTATAGTATGCCTGTTAAGATCCCTCCACACTATGAGTGAGGCCCTAATGGTAAGTGGTAGGGTGTGGAGTGGGAATGGTTTCCAAATATCTATAAGTAAGAGGTGGTATAGATTGTGCGTTGGGCACAACGCTTGTTCCAGTCTGCACCAGGGGTTAGTTGCCTGTGCAGGGAACCAGCATTTAAGTTGGGTAAGTAGAGCTGCTCTATAGTAGTCTTTTAGGTCCACTAATCCCATACCTCCAGCCAGTCTGTGTTTAATAAGCAGGTTTTTTGAACATCTTGGTCATTTGGTTCCCCAAATATATTGTTTGAGTTGAAGATTAAGTGTGTTGAGATAGGTTGGTTTGAGTTGGATAGGGAGAGTGCGAAAAACGTATAGAATTTGGGGGAGGAGTAGCATCTTAAAAGATGTTAGGCGGCCAGACCATGTTAGGTCAATTTTAGTTAATCGTCGTATTTCAAATGCTAGTTTGGGTATTAAGGGAGCGTAATTGGCTTCAGCTAGTTTGTTAGGGTCTGCTGTAAGATGAAGTCCTAAGTATGGTATACTGGATGAGCTCCAAGTGTAAGGGAAGTCGTTCTGTAATCGTCGTTGGAGAGGGGTGGAAAGGTTAAGTCCTAGAATGAGGGATTTTGTAAAATTGACTTTATAGTAAGATATCTGACTAAAGTTGACTAGGATATTATGGGCTTGAGATAGGGAGGTCTGTGGGGAGGTCAAAAGTAGGATAATATCGTCCGCGAAGAGGTTTATGTTGTGGGATTCCCCTAGTAGGTTGAAACCTGGTGTCTCTGAGTGGGCTCTAATTTTTTCAGCTAATGGTTCTATAATGAGGTTGAAAATTGAGGGGGACAGGGGCATCCTTGTCTAGTTCCATTGGAGATGGGGAAAGGGCGGGATAACATGTTAGAGGTGTATACTTGTGCACAAGGGGAGGAGTATAATGCTAAGATAGCCGATAAGATGGGGCCAGCGAAACCAAATTTTTTCAGAGTTTGTGTCATGTAACCCCAATGGACCATGTCGAATGCCTTCTCTGCGTCCAAGGACAGCAGGAGGGAAGGCACCCAACAGGAATTTGCGTGTTGCAGGATATTGATAACCCTTCTAGTGGCATCTGCTGCTTGTCTGCCCTTAGTGAATCCGGCCTGGTCAGGGCCAATCAACGTTGGTAGTATGGATAGGAGTCTGTGGGAAAGAATTTTGGCGTACAGTTTCACATCTGTATTCAGAAGAGAGATGGGTCTGAAGTTAGCTGGAGAGTCAGGCGATTTGCCAGGCTTCGGAATGGTAACGATATAAGCGTTTAACATTTCGGCTGGGAAAGAGGCAGAGGACGCCGCTACTGAATATATTTCTTGAAGTGGGAGAAGTAGGGTTTCTGATTTTTTTTTTATAATAACCGTTCGGTAATCCATCCGGGCCTGGGGATTTACTGTTGGGGAGTGATTGAATGGCTTTGCGGATCTCAGACTCAGTGAAAGGGGAGTTTAGAGTTTCAAGTTGTGCTTCCGTCAAGGAAGGAAGAGATAAGTCCTTCAGGAATTCGTTTATTGTTTCCTCTGATGGTTGAGGGGTGTTTGGGTCATTTACTAAGTTGTAAAGGAAGGAGTAATACTCAGCAAAGGAATCAGCAATGTTTTGTGGGTTGTAAATTTTACTGCCATCCGTGGGATTTGTGAGAAAGGGAATTCTAGTTTGGGCTTTTTGTTCTTTTAGTTTTTGGGCTAGGAGCTTCCCTGCCCTATTGCCAGCCGAATAGTGATTCGTTTTAAGGTAAAGTAAATGTTTGTTGTGTTGTTCTAGCATCATGAGTCTGAGATCTGCTCGTAGACCATCTAGTTGGTTTGCTACTGTAGGGTCAGGGGTGGTTTTGTTTTGGGATTCTAGAAGTTTGATATGGGATAAAAGTGAGTCAATCTTTTGCGTCCTCTGTCTTTTTGCCCTGGAGCCCAGTTGTATTAAAATGCCTCTAATATATGCCTTATGGGCGCACCATAAAGAAAAAGGGTTAGATACTGAGTTTTTGTTAAGAGCAAAATACTCGTTTAAGTGATTTTTTACCAAAGCCACCTGATCTGGCTGCTGTAGCAAAAAAGTATTAGCTCGCCAGATATAAGCTGGAGAAGGAGAATGTCCCTCCTCCACCACAATTGAGACAGGTGCATGGTCTGACCATGTTATGTCATGTATGGTGGAGGAGGAAATTATTTGCAGCAGGATTCTGTCAACAAGGATAAAGTCTATCCGAGAGTAGGTATTATGTCTGGAGGAATGGAAAGTATAATCTCGTTCCGTGGAGTGTTGACATCTCCAGACATCAAACATTTCCTCAGTGTGTAGAATATTTTGAAGGGACGGTGGGGGACGTTTAGCTTTGGAAGTGGTGTCGAGTTTGTGGTTTATCTTTGCGTTGAAGTCTCCACACACAACAACCGCTCCTTTTTTAAGAGAGTTCATTTTGTAGAATATTTTCCTCAAAAATCGTACTTGGTGTGTGTTGGGAGCATATATATTTATTAGGGTATAGAGGGGGTTGTTAAGCGTGCCAATCACGATTAAATATCGACCTTCAGGGTCTGCAAGGGATTCTTGGAGGGAGAAAGTCACAGAGTCCTTAATGGCTATTACCACTCCTTTTTGTTTCTTGGTTGATGAGGCGTGGAAGATATGGGGAAAATTCTTATGATGGAAAGAAGGAGTAGATATAGAAGACCAGTGAGATTCCTGCAGACATAAGACGTCAGCACGAAGCTTAACCACTTAACGACCGCTCACTGTATATATACGTCAGCAGAATGGCACCGACAGGCACAATCACGAGTGTACGTGATTGACTTTGTATAGTTGGGGGGTCCAATCGGACCCCCTTCTGTACAGTGAGCGGTGGCTAAGTGTCCGGGAGCATTCCGGGATGAGGGGGCAGCCATTCGTTTCTGGCCACCCCCTCGTGATCGCTCCCGGCGAATGGAAATGCCCCCTCTGTCTGTGTCAGACAGAGGGAGCAGGAGGAAGTGATGTCATCTCTGGTGCGGCGCTCACATATACCGAGCGCCGTACAAGAGAAGACATCAGGTCAGTGCACACAACACTACACTGACACCAGGACACATAGGGACATAAATCGCCCCCCCCAGGCCCCCCCAGACACCCCAGATCACCCCCCAGATCACCCCCCCAGCCCCCAGTCACAGTGTCACTGATTGCAGTGACCATTTATTCAGTGATCACTGCAATCAGTGACATTTGTGACTGTAAAAGTGTCACCAAAGTTTAGTCTTAGGTCCAGTGTAGCCCCCTAACCCCCCTAATAAAGGTTTAACCCCCTGATCACCCCCAGATAACCCTTTCACCGCCTATCACCACTGTCGCTTAGCGATCATTTTTCTGATCGCTGTCTTAGCGTCAGTGATGCCGATCGGCAGCCAGTAATTTTTTTTAGGTTCGCCGCAGGTTTTTATAGCGTCAGGTACCCCAATATATTATCTAATAAAGGTTTAACCCCCTATATCACCCCCCAGGTAACCCTTTCACCCCCTATCACCACTGTCACTAAGCGATCGTTTTTCTAAACGCTGTCTTAGTGTCTGTGATGCAGATCGGTAGCCGGTAATTTTTTTTAGGTTCGCCGCAGGTTTTTATAGCGTCAGGTACCCCAATATATTATCTAATAAAGGTTTAACCCCCTTGATCGCCCCCCAGGTAACCCTTTCACCCCCTATCACCACTGTCGCTAAGCAATTGTTTTTCTAAACGCTGTCTTAGTGTCGGTGATGCAGATCGTAGCCAGTAATTTTTTTTAGGTTCGCCGCATGTTTTTATAGCGTCAGGTACCCCAATATATTATCTAATAAAGGTTTAACCCCCTTGATCGCCCCCCAGGTAACCCTTTCACCCCCTATCACCACTGTCACTAAGCGATCGTTTTTCTAAACGCTGTCTTAGTGTCTGTGATGCAGATCGGTAGCCAGTAATTTTTTTTAGGTTCGCCGCAGGTTTTTATAGCGTCAGGTACCCCAATATATTATCTAATAAAGGTTTAACCCCCTTGATCGCCCCCCAGGTAACCCTTTCACCCCCTATCACCACTGTCGCTAAGCAATTGTTTTTCTAAACGCTGTCTTAGTGTCGGTGATGCAGATCGTAGCCAGTAATTTTTTTTAGGTTCGCCGCATGTTTTTATAGCGTCAGGTACCCCCATATATTATCTAATAAAGGTTTTAACCCCCTGATTGCCCCTAGTTAACCCTTTCACCAGTGATCACCATATAAGTGTTACGGGTGACGCTGGTTAGTTAGTTTGCTTTTTATAGTGTCAGGGCACCCGCCGTGTATATAACCCAATAAAGGTTTAACCCCCTGATCGCCCGGCGGGTGATATCAATTAGGTTTTAGCGTCAGAGAGGGTCTGAGTCACACCCCAGGCAGCGTCAGGTTAGTGCCAGTAACGCTAACACCCACGCGTGAAGCATACACCCCCCTTAGTGGTATAGTATCTGAACAGATCAATATCTGATCTGATCAGATCTATACTAGCGTCCCCAGCAGTTTAGGGTTCCCAAAAACGCAGTGTTAGCGGGATCAGCCCAGATACCTGCTGGCACCTGCGTTTTGCCCCTCTGTCCAGCCCAGGCCACCCAAGTGCAGTATCGATCGATCACTGTCACTTACAAAACAAAAACACACATAACTGCAGCGTTCGCAGAGACAGGCCTGATCCCTGCGACTCCAGTGCTGTAGGAGGTGATTTCACCACCACAGTTAAAAAAAAAAAGCAAATATGCCGAAGCATTGGGGCAGCAGGGGCGGAGGAGCGATTTTGCTCCTAATGCCGCGTACATACGGTCGAAATTCCGACGGAGGCTTGCCCGTGGAAAAGTCCGACCATGTGTGTGCGGCATAACTTTTTTGCGGGAGGATGCCCCCATGCTTCGGCATATATAAATGGTGCGTGTATGCCCATCATTGGAAGTGGGTGGATGAAGGGCGGTATTCTAATGGTGGGCATACCCACCGATCAATCTTTTTTTTCGTTCAGCCAACTGGCTGCATGAAATAAAAAGATTACAATACATGTCCAACAAGGACCAGCAACGTACTGGTATGTTGCTGGACTTTGAATGTTTATACCAGAATGATGCCTGCGGGTTTAGGTATCATCTTGGTATCATTCTTTTCAGCCTGCGGCCGGCTTTCATGTAAAAGCAATCCTAGCGGCTAATTAGCCTCTGGACTGCTTTTACAAGCAGTGGGAGGGAATGCCCCCCCGGATATAAAAAGCGCCATTGGGAAATTGGGAAAGCATTTTATCACACCGATCTTGGTGTGGTCAGATGCTTTGAGGGCAGAGGAAAAATCTAGGGTCTAGAAGACCCCAGTTTTTTCAAAAAAAGAGTACCTGTCACTACCTATTGCTATCATAGGGGATATTTACATTCCCTGAGATAACAATAAAAATGATAAAAAAAA
The DNA here is from genome assembly GCA_029206835.1 of Rana muscosa. Taxonomy (NCBI): domain Eukaryota; kingdom Metazoa; phylum Chordata; class Amphibia; order Anura; family Ranidae; genus Rana; species Rana muscosa. Next base: position 970,560,721 of record CM055117.1, read on the forward strand.
AAAATATTTGGAAGGAACAATTTAAAAATAAAAGAAAAAAGAAAAATTAATAAGAAAAAAAAAAAGAAAAAAAAAAAAGCACCCCTGTCCTGCCCTGCTCTTGCCCAATGGCGAACGCAAGCGTCGGTCTGGCGTCATATGTAAACAGCAATTGCACCATGCATGTGAGGTATCACCGCGAAGGTCAGATCGAGGGCAATCATTTTAGCAGTAGACCTTCTCTGTAAATCTACTGGGGTAACCTGTAAAGGCTTTTAAAGGCTTTTAAAAATGTATGTAGTTTGTCGCCAATGCGCGTTTGTGCGAAATTTTAAAGCATGTCGTGTTTGGTATCTATGTACTCGGCCTAAGATCATCTTTTTTATTTCATCAAACATTTGTGCAATATAGTGTGTTTTAGTGCATTAAAATTAAAAAAAGTGTATTTTTTAACCCAAAAAATGCGTTTGAAAAATCGCTGCGCAAATACTGTGTAGAAAAAAAAAATGCAACACCCACCATTTTAATCTGTAGGGCCTTTGCTTTAAAAATATATATAATGTTTGGGGGTTCAACATAATTTTCTTGCAAAAAAAAAAATGTTTTCATGTAAACAAAAAGTGTCAAAAAGGGCTTTATCTTCAAGTGGTTAGAAGAGTGGAAAGCTTCCTAATGTTGTGTATAAAATGCCAGAACAGTTCAAAACCCCCCCAAATGACCCCATTTTGGAAAGTAGACACCCCAAGCTATATACTGAGAGGCATGTCGAGTCCATGGAATATTTTATATGTTGACACAAAACGACAATTTTATTTTTTTTAATTTTTTTTTTGCACAAAGTTGTCACTAAATGATATATTGCTCAAACATGCCATGGGCATATGTGGAATTACACCCCAAAATACATTCTGTTGCTTCTCCTGAGTACGGGGATACCACATGTGTGAGACTTTTTGGGAGCCTAGCCACGTACGGGACCCCAAAAACCAAGCACCGCCTTCAGGCTTTCTAAGGGTGTAAATTTTTGATTTCACTTCTCACTGCCTATCACAGTTTCGGAGGCCATGGAATGCCCAGATAGCACAAAACCCCCCCCAAATGACCCCATTTTGGAAAGTAGACACCCCAAGCTATTTGCTGAGAGGTATTGTGAGTATTTTGCAGATCTCGCTTTTTGTCACAAAGTTTTGAAAATTGAAAAAAATATATATATATATATATTTTCTTTCTTCATTTTCAAAAACAAATGAGAGCTGTAAAATACTCGCCATTCCTCTCAGCAAATAGCTTGGGGTGTCTATATTCCAAAATGGGGTCATTTGGGGGGTTTTGTGCGATTTTGGCATTTTATGGCCTTCGAAACTGTGATAGGTAGTGAGGAGTGAAATCAAAAATTTGTGCCTAGAAATCCTGAAGGCGGTGCTTGGTTTTCGGGGTCCCATACGCGGCTAGGCTCCTAAAAAGTCCCACACATGTGGTATCCCCGTACTCAGGAGAAGCAGAAAAATGTATTTTGGGGTGTAATTCCACATATAACCATGGCATGTGTGAGCAATATATCATTTAGTGACAACTTTTTGTAATTTTTTTTTTTTTTGTCATTATTCAATCACTTGGGACAAAAAAAATATATTCAATGGGCTCAACAGGCCTCTCAGCAATTTCCTTGGGGTGTCTACTTTCTAAAATGGGGTCATTTGGGGGGGTTTTGTGCTATTTTGGCATTTTATGGCCTTCGAAACTGTGATAGGTAGTGAGGAGTGAAATCAAAAATTTGCGCCCTTACAAATCCTGAAGGCGGTGCTTGGTTTCCGGGGTCCCGTACGCGGCTAGGCTCCCAAAAAGTCCCACACATGTGGTATCCCCGTACTCAGGAGAAGCAGCAAAATGTATTTTGGGGTGAAATTTCACATATAACCATGGCATGTGTGAGCAATATATCATTTAGTGACAACTTTTTGTAATTTTTTTTTTTTTTTTTAGTCATTATTCAATCACTTGGGACAAAAAAATAAAAAATTCAATGGGCTCAACATGCCTCTCAGCAATTTCCTTGGGGTGTCTACTTTCCAAAATGGGGTCATTTGGGGGGGTTTTGTACTGCCCTGTCATTTTAGCACCTCAAGAAATGAGATAGGCAGTCATAAATTTAAAGCTGTGTAAATTTCAGAAAATGTACCCTAGTTTGTAAACTCTATAACTTTTGCGCAAACCAATAAATATACGCTTATTGACATTTTTTTTACTAAAAACATGTGGCTGAATACATTTTGGCCTAAATGTATGACTACAATTGAGTTTATTCGATTTTTCTTATAACAAAAAGTAGAAAGTATCATTTTTTTTCAAAATTTTCGGTCTTTTTCCGTTTATATCGCAAAAAATAAAAATCGCAGAGGCAATCAAATACCATTAAAAGAAAGCTCTATTTGTGGGAAGAAAAGGACGCAAATTTTGTTTGGGTACAACATTGCATGTCCGCACAATTTACAGTTAAAGCAGCGCAGTGCAAAATTCTGAATTCACCTCTGGTCCTTTAGCTACCAAATGGTCCGGGGCTTAAGTGGTTAAGGGCTTCCTTCCAGACTGATGATCTTTTGGCTGGGTGGTTCAAGCCATGAACATTGAAGGAGGTTACTGTGATAGCCATATGTGGTGCGGTAAGAAGATAGAAAAGTACCTTGAGTACTATGTCGAGACTTCGGGTCCATGCAGCGGAGTGTAGTGGTAGAGGTGACGTATGAGAACAGTTGGTTCCATGATGAGCGATCCATCAGGATGTGGGATGGAGGGGGAGAGGAGGGGAGAGGAGGAGGATGAAAAAACAGAGTGTCAATATTCAAACAAAACAAAAATATTTGCATTAAGAAAGTAGATTCCTTTCGGGATCTGATGGCAGTTGTACTGCACATAGCTCGTATAGGGGGGTTAAGTGGTTTTTCCACTCCAGCTTGCGGGAAACTAGTTGGTTTGGGTTGGCAATTATATACGAGGCGCGGAGGATTTGTGTGACTTTCTCTTGTGGGATACAATTTGCCACTCTTCCAGTGTTTTCGTCTTGGGTGACGAGCGTACCTCATCAGAGGTATGTTCAGGGAGAATGTCCCATTCTCGCAGTAATGCTAAGCCTTCATTTAGGGAGGTAATCACTGATGTCTTCCCATCGTAGGTGACAGTGAGTTTTGTCGGGTACCCCCAACGGTAAGCGATATTATGGTTGCGCAGAGCTTTGGTCACAGTAATGAGGGATTTAAGTTTCTGCATAGTGTATTGTGACAAGTCTGCAAAGACCTGTATATTAGCGTAGTGGTTGGGGGGTTGATCGCACTTCCTGAAGGCAGACATGAATTGGTCTTTTACATGGAAGAAGTGTACCCTCATTAATACGTCCCTGGGGATGTTGTCAGGGAGGTGAGTTGGCTTGGGGAGGCGGTGAATTCTGTCTATCACCAGGTCTGCTGCGGTCAGTGTTGGTAGGTATGCTGATAGGAGTTCTCGGGCATATTGCTGCAGTTGCGCAGGTTGTACGGATTCTGGGATCCCTCTGTTATTTCTCCTTGATCTATCTTCAAGGTCAGCGACCTTTGCTTTCAGCCATGTGACCTCGTCTGATTGATCATTATGAGAGTCCACTAACGTGTTATAGGAGGCCGCGTATTCTCCCATTTTCGTTTCCACGTGGTCTACTCTGGACCCCAGCTCCCCTATGTCAGTCTTAAAGTTGCGCATGCATTCCATCATGTCAGAGTGCATGGAGCTGCGTAGGGAGACAAGCATGTCCTTTAAGGTTGTATCTGACACTGGCTGGTTGGTGGTGGGGAAGGAGTTAATGGTGTCAGCTAGGTCTCTGGTGTCCTCTAGGGATGTAGCTGCTTCACTAACCTTCTGACCGCTTGGGCCTTCTGACATCCGGGGCCTCGATTTAGCTGGGCTGCCCGATATGGGGGTCGATGTCTCAGGTGATCGCTGCGGGGGATTCGCCGTTGGACTCAGGCTGGGTGGTGTGAGCTGGGAGTCGCGCGAGGAGGCAGGGGAGCTGCCGCCGGCGCCATCTTGGACCAGGCAGCGGGTCTTAGGAGAGAAGAAATCGTTCAGCCGTTTCGGCTGATTCGGGTTTTGTCGTCTCCTGACCATCTGTGGGGGTGAAGGGGACCCTCAGGGCTTGAATGTGAGTGCCGGTGGCCTTCAGATTCGCCTCGGTTCTGATAGGTTTCCGTCGCTGGAGCGGAGCTCTCTGACTATGCGTCCATCAGCTAGCGCGGTAGCCACGCCCCCGAGTCTGGTATGAATCTTGAGGGGGAACCCCACGCCAAATAAAATAAAAAAAGGCATGGGGTCCCCCCGAAGACCATACCAGATATTTCGGTCTGGTATGGATTTCGAGGGGAAACCCTGTGCCAAAATTGAAAAAAAAAATGGCGTGGTATGCCCCCCCCCAAATCAATACCAGGCCCTTATCAGAGCATGCAGCCCAGCAGGTCAGAAAAGGGGAACGTGCTTTGGAGCAGGGGGGACTTTGATGGGGACAAGGGCCTCTTCCTGACAACCCTGGGTGGTGGTTGTGGAGGTCTGGGGGCAGGGGGCTTACCGGAATCTGGAAGCCCCCTTTAACAACAGATCCCGGGCCCCCCCATGTGAATGAGTATGGTGTACACTCTACCCCTACCCACTCACCCCAAAAAAACAACAGTATAGTGTAAACAAAAACAAGAGATGGTTTTTGACAACCATTTATAATTTTCCTTCCACTTCACAATTATGTGCCACTTTGTGTTGGTCTATCACATAAAATCCCAATAAAATACATACAAAATGTGGAAAATTTCAAGGGGTGTGAATACTTTTTCAAGGCACTGTGTGTGTGTGTATATATGTATAGTACAGTATATGTGTGTGTGACCATTCATAAATAATTATGTTTTTTTTTATATCAGACATTTCTGTGACACTTGTAACCAAGTGTATATGTGTCACAGGGATGTCCTAATATAAATAAAAACGCATGTATTTATGCATGGTCCTTCTCACATAGATCTTTTTCTAACTTTATTTTTAACCCTTATTTTGTCATCTTTTATACTTTATTTTTCATTAAAGTGTATTTGAGCCCCTGATCTCACGAGCTCAGCGGCTCAAATCTCACTTTTGCAACACGTCGCAGCCTTTCACTGTGTATTTCATTCACTTCTCTTCTCAGTCAGAGAAGATAAGTTCAAATGTTAAAGTGGAACTTCACTCTCCCAATCAATATTGATTATTTTTAATCCTGGGCTGTTGAGGGTGATGGCTCTTCTGGTGTCGCGGGCAAGGTGCTCTCGGTGGGGGAGAAACTGGGCCAGGGGAAGTGCCAGCCAGACAGGGTGGGCAACAACTTCAATGTCAAGAAGAGAGAACAACTCCTAAAGCTGGTTAAATAGCCTCCCATCCTTGACTATAGATGAAAAGGGTGTGCCCAGGGATAGCTGGCATTAGCCGTTTTAATTCTTTGTAGGAGGAAACAGAGTTGTCTCCTTATGAAGAGTCTGACTTGGCAAGTCTGGGAAAAATGTATTGATTGCACCATCAGATTTGATGGACTTCTTCTACCATGCCTTTCTGAGGACCTCTTCTTTGAGCACAAAAAAGTGAATGTGGCACAGGATGTTGCACGGGGCAGAATTAGTTTCAGGGGCTCATGGTCCCACCACTCTGTTGATCTGATACAGGTCTACAAGGATTGACACATCCCCATCAAGAAGCTTATCGCCTGACTGTGTCTCTGAGGTCTGGACCATTTGTTACTTCAGGGATACAGACATTATTATGCCTACTGCGGTTCTCCCCATGATCTACCTTTAACCAAAGCTATGTCAGTGCTTGAGCTTGGGAAAGATGCCTCTGCTCCAGGGCTGCTAAACTAATTTCTATTTGTGCGTGAGAGGATTGCAGCCCTGATACTCTAAAGTCCACCTGATTAATCTTCTACTTCACATCAGCTAGTTCCCGCTTGAGAGTACCCTCCATGCGCAGTGCCAGAGAGTCCAGATCTGACCACTGAACTCATGAGACGTGAGTGATAGCAGTTCACCCAAGGCCCGGAAACCTGAGGAAGCATTGTGGTGGAAGATTGTGGAGTGGCATTAAACAGAGACCTGCGGGGGGCACTTAGATTTAGTTCTCTGGCCTTCACATCCTTCCTGTAGCAGGGTAAAGTCCCATCAGTGCTAGCTGCTTGTCATCTTGAGGGCATCCTGTTGCAGTCTGCTACTAGCTGTTTGTCAAGTCTAGCAGATTAGAAGAACCGTGTGAGATCAGAGCTTTGTGTTTCCTGTGAGGTCTTGGAGGTCTTGCTGTCCTTCTACATGGGCTACCCAGTCCTGTTATAGAGGGTGGCTACATTTATTCTCCATGGTCCCAATATATGTAGAAACATAGCCACTCTCTCTTGATGCCTAGAACAGTGCACATGACTGCAACTAACGTGCACTTCTCATTCCAAATACATGTAAGTGAGCAGGAAAAGAATAGGTTAAATTGTGGATGTGTATGGAATATTTTTGGAGAATAAGAATATTGTTTAGCGTCCCTTTAATTGAACTTAGTCTTAAAGACACAAAAAGTAAAATATGTATACAGGACAATCTGACCAAAGAATTTACTAATAATAGAGGACTGAAACAGGAGCATACCGTATTTGCCGGCGTATAAGACGACCCCCTAATTTTCCAGCTAAAAGGTTGGTTTTGGGATATACTTGCCGTATAAGATGACCCCCTTCCGACACACCTCACTGTGCCCATTGCATACCTCACTGTGCTCTTTGCACACCTCACTGTGCTCATTGCACACCTCACTGTGCCCGTTGCATACCTCACTGTGCCCATTGCATACCTCACTGTGCTCATTGCATACCTCACTGTGCTCATTGCCTACTTTACTGTGCCGAACTCCAGATCTCCATACCTTATCGATGTATGCAGAGTCAGACTGTGGGTGTCCATTATTCAAAAGCCGCGCCTCCTCCTCGTCCTGTTCCGTGATAGGCGGAACACTGAGTTTTCCCAGCAGAGCCTGTGTTCGGTGTTCCGCCTATCACGGAGGTCCTCTCGTCCGAGGCTGAGGATGAGAGGATCTTCGTGATAGGCGGAACCCTGAACAGAGGCTCTGCTTGGAAATTGAGTGTTCCGCCTATCACGGAACAGGACGAGGAGGAGGCGCAGCTTTTGAATAATGGACGCCCGCAGTCTGACTCATACAGGTACCGGCGTATAAGACGACCCCCGACTTTTGGGGGATATTTTTAAGTATAAAAGGTCATCTAATACGCCGGAAAATACGATACTATTCGTGCCAAAATATAGGGCAAAGAAAAAAAAAATTCCCCATACCCAGTGGTAAATACATACCTTTCCTTTGATCCCCACCTCTCCAGTCAGCACCAAAAGCCAAAGGAAATGCTGGTACTTCTGAGTTTGTCACGTGTGATAGCACGTGAGCTACTACTCCAGTGACTTGTAGCTCACCCAGAATTTTGCTTTCTGTCTAAGTGGCTGAATAGAGCAGTGAGGGAGCATGGGCAATGCACAGAGTTGTTGTGAAGTTTATAAACAGGTAATCAATAATAAGGGCAGATGAACAACCAATTACAGCACTTGAAAATAAGCATGTGCTAAGATATGACGAAAATCCAGAGGAAGAATTTTGAGGGAAATCTAGCAGGAAAAAAGATGAGGGGAAGTCGACTAATGATTAAAAGGAAGAGCTTAGAGAAATGGAAGTCAGATAAAGAGGATTATGGCTATTGAAGTGAACTAAAACATTGCATAAAAGTATTACCTTAAGTCTTAAAATGCAGAATGACCAGTTATGCAGATACCGACTTTAGTGAAGTCAACACAATGGCCCGCCCTCTGTTGTCCTCTGCTTCTCGCCATATGTTCATTATTGTGATAGGCAGCCTAAGGCTGGGTTCACACTAGTGCGACACGACATCTGTCCTACTTTGGATCCGACTTTGCCCTGCGTCATGAAGCCGACATATGTCCGACTTTCAATGAACGGGGATCCGACTTGGATCCCCGCCAATAGCAGGCACTGTGTTTGGTATGAATCTTGAGGGGGAACTCCAGGCCAAATTTTAAATAAAAAACCGGCATGGGTTCCCCCTCCAGGGGCATACCAGGCCCTTGGGTCTGGTCTGGATTTGAAGGGGCGCCCCCTACGCCGAAAAAACGGCGTGGGGGTCCCCCCAAAATCCAAACCAGACCCTTATCCGAGCACACAACCTGGCCGACCGCAGGGGAAGAGGGGGGGATGAGAGAGCGGCCCCCCCTCCCTCCTGTACCGTACCAGGCCGCATGCCCTCAACATGGGGGGTTTGGTGCTCTGGGGCAGGGGGGCGACCTGCGGCCCCCCCACCCCAGAGCACCCTGCCCCCATGTTGATGAGGACAGGGCCTCTTCCCGACAACCCTGGCCGTTGGTTGTCGGGGTCTGCGGGTGGGGGGCTTATCGGAATCCGGGAGCCCCCTTTAATAAAGGGGCCCCCGGCCCCCCCACCCTATGTGGATGAGTATGGGGTACATCGTACCCCTACCCATTCACCTGGTGGAAAAAAATTTGCAATAAAAAAACCACACAGCTTTTTAAAGTATTTTATTGCACAGCTCCGGGGGTCTTCTTCCGACTTCGGGGGTCTCCGGTGTCGTTGCCGTGCTCTCCGGTTCTTTCTTCTGCCAGGCCTCCGCTAACTTCTTTTTAGCTCTTTTGCTAACGGGGCCCGGTCTTCTCCGTCGCCTTCTTCTTCTCCCGCTCTCCGGTTCTTCTCCCGCTCTCCGGTTCTTTCTTCTGCCGGGCCTCCGCTAACTTCTTTTTAGCTCTTTTGCTAACGGAGGCCCGGTCTTCTCCGTCGTCTCGTCCGGCTCTCCGTTGTCCTTCTGCCGGCCCCTCCACTAACTTCTTTAGCTCTTTTGCTAGTGGAGGAGCCGGTCTTCTCCGTCGTCGCCGTCGGCGTCTTCTTCCCTCTTCTCCTTCTCGATGTTGACGCGTCGCTTCCTCCCGCTGTAATACTGGCTCTCCACTCCGCTCCGCATTAATATAGGCTTCCCATGACGTCACAGTCACATGTTCCCATGACGTCACAGTCACATGCTCCGGGGCCATGTGCCCCGGAACATGTGACTGTGACGTCATGAGAAGCCTATATTAATGCGGAGCGGAGAGCCAGTATTACAGCGGGAGGAAGCGACGCGTCAACATCGAGGAGAAGAGGGAAGAAGACGGCGATAGCGACGGGAAGACCGGCCCCTCCACTAGCAAAAGAGCTAAAGAAGTTAGTGGAGGGGCCGGCAGAAGGACAACTGAGAGCCAGACGAGACGACGGAGAAGACCGGGCCTCCGTTAGCAAAAGAGCTGAAAAGAAGTTAGCGGAGGCCCAGCAGAAGAAAGAACCGGAGAGCGGGAGAAGAACCGGAGAGCGGGAGAAGAAGAAGGCGACGGAGAAGACCGGGCCCCATTAGCAAAAGAGCTAAAAAGAAGTTAGCGGAGGCCCGGCAGAAGAAAGAACCGGAGAGCGCGGCGACGACACCGGAGACCCCCGAATTCGGAAGAAGACCCCCGGAGCTGCGCAATAAAATACTTTAAAAAGCTGTGTGGTTTTTTTATTGCAATTTTTTTCCACCAGGTGATTGGGTAGGGGTACGATGTACCCCATACTCATCCACATAGGGTGGGGGGGCTGGGATCCGGGGGCCCCTTTATTAAAGGGGGCTCCCGGATTCCGATAAGCCCCCCGCCCGCAGACCCCGACAACCAACGGCCAGGGTTGTCGGGAAGAGGCCCTGTCCTCATCAACATGGGGGCAGGGTGCTCTGGGGTGGGGGGGCCGCAGGTCGCCCCCCTGCCCCAGAGCACCAAACCCCCCATGTTGAGGGCATGTGGCCTGGTATGGTACAGGAGGGAGGGGGGCCGCTCTCTCGTCCCCCCTCTTCCCCTGCGGCCGGCCAGGTTGTGTGCTCGGATAAGGGTCTGGTTTGGATTTTGGGGGGGACCCCCACGCCGTTTTTTTGGCGTAGGGGCGCCCCTTCAAATCCAGACCAGACCCAAGGGCCTGGTATGCTCCTGGAGGGGGAACCCATGCCGGTTTTTTATTTAAAATTTGGCCTGGAGTTCCCCCTCAAGAGCAGTACAGCACAAGTCGCATGCCAAAGTCGGATCATGCAAGACTGCGGTCCGACTTTGATCCGACTTCAATGATAGTCAATGGGCTGAAGTCGGATCAAAGTCGGACCAAAGTAGTACAGGGAGCATTTTCAAAGTCGGACCGACATGTGTCGAACCAGTTAAGACGGCTCCCATAGGGAAACATTGATTTTCACACGTCATGCGACATGAGCTCCCAATGTCGGAGCGTTTGTCGCCCCAGTGTGAACCAGGCCGAACTGACCAATAGCAAGGTGATGGAAGTGACAGGCCAGTGATTAATTTCAGAAGTTGAGGGCATGCATGAAAGCATATTAAAGTATGTGCCTCTTTTTATAAGTATATAAATAGAACTTCCTTTTCATACATTTTGTGGAATGAATATTAAATAAAACACGAATGCAGGTTTCCTAACCACCTGAAATGATAAATGCCATTATTAGGAAAAAATTCAGAAATGGGTGGAAAATAGACCTACCATAGTCAGCAATGGCACAGAATCCACAGCAGTTCAAAGTTTCAAAACCTAATTCATGTAGAGCTTACATGACTTAATTGTTTTTTTTATATCACATAAACTATATTACCAGAATGGAAAAAAGTAATAAACATTAACCATTAACTAAAATTGCTCACTTTATATGCAAAAAATAAATACATTTATGTAATAATTTTACAGTTTCTGGCAAAGATCCCGAAAGAAAACAAATGTTAAGAGATAACTATTACTGTTTGATCTAATGGACGATGTGTGCGGTAATTAGTCTCTGTATGGCTTAATTTTGTATGTATTAAAGTGTATGTTCATTCCAACCTTATATTTTTGGATACAGTAGGAAAGGATTAGAACCTCTGTCACATTTTTAATGCCAGGCAGGGCTGGTGACACCAAGGTGACTACAGTGTGACCAGACAAATGTTGAGGAAAAATCTCCATGAGTAGCACACATCTTTTTTTAAATAGGGGAAGGCTAGAACCCCAGTCAGTTTTTTTTTTGTTTTTTTTTTTAAATTTCATTTCTGTCTGTGCCTTGTAGAAGATTTTGTCTCTAATCTCTCTAATGGAAACAGCAGAAAAAATTAAACCTTTCCTGCTCTATCCAAAACTAAAAAATAAAAAATGTAGCTGAACTCTGGTTCAGGTCATGGGCTGAGTCAGGAAGTCTACAGTGGGAGAAGTGCTGTTTGATAGAGTTGTCTGTTTGGTTAGTTTACAGACAGATTAGGCAACTTTAACCCCTTCACGCCGACTGTACGCAAATACAGTGGTCAGGGGGTCCATGGGATGTAAGGTTCACAGATAGTGTGTAAGTTGAGTATGTTCAAGCCAGGCTTTTGCCGGAATGTAACAAGACGCGAGTATCTGGGAAAGGGGAATCAGTTTTTTTCTTTGTAGGGTAAGACGCAGAGGGGGTTGTCACATCTTTTCCTGGACAAGAAGTGAGAGTGGTTAAGTGCTGGAGGGTAGATATACGTTACTCTGCAATAAACCCTATAGGAAGAAACATAGGTGTGCACAGCTTATTGCATTAGGGTGTGCACCCCAAAGCTGAAACACATATGCGTCTGTGTGCATATGTACAGTATATATACTGACGGTGTCAGTAGGGCAGAGATTGGCATCAGTAAGGCAGTGGCTGGTGTCAGTAGTTTTTATTTTTATTATTTTTTATATGTAGCGGTCTCACCCGCTCTCTCCCTTCTTCTTTACGGCTGGTTTACTCGTCTAGGGGAACCAAGGGGGAGGAGTGAGATGCTGCCACCAGCTCGCCCCTCTTAGATGTGTAGAGGTTTGAGCTATGATCTTTACCTTTGAGTCTGTGTCCCTGTCCAGAGATTCCACTTCAAAAATGACCAGTAGATAGGTGAATGTAGAACACTTTGCTCCCAGAAAAGTAAGCCCACACCAGGTGACAGTACAACACATATATTTATTTCCGCAGAGATAAATATGCCTCTTTGCAAGCAGACAGGTTGATACAAACACAACTTGGTGGGGTAAGGGTTCAGGCACAATCCTTTCGGATCAGATAAGTTGCTAGGAACTCACAACAACTTTTGGCGCACGGTCGCTGCCACCGACCGTGAGGTTGGTCCCTGCCACAGACCGGGTGAACGATAAGGTCTCTGCCACAGACCTTAGGGGATAGGCCTCTGCCACCGACCTGATGTAGCTGGATCTCTGCAAAGACCATAGAACATGAACTACCTTCTAATGACGACCCCTGTTAGGGAGATGATCCATCCCGGACGGTCCCCAGAGGCCTGCACTGTCACCAGCCAATGCTGTGCTGGATCTTCAGGCCAGGTCACCTCCCTGGTTCTCCTCATCCGAGACTCGGGTCCCCTCACTCGGTGGGCCCCCTAGGCATCTTCTCCCATGCGGGACCCAGTCGAAGGTACTGGGCCCCGGGTCTGTGCTAGTACCTCACCCCAGGCCTAAGGTGCCTGGGATGGAACTCGAACTCCCTCGCACCCAGGCCTAGAGCACCTGGGCGCGGACGACAGAACAGCAGCCCCCAGGCTGAAGGTGCCTGGCGTTTGGACCTTGTGCGCAAGATGTCCGCCCCTTTATACCCTCTCCCAGCAGGCACAGCGGGTTCCCCGCCCCGCCGTACTACTGCCGCGAGAGGACACAAAGGGCACGGCCCTACAATGATAGTTCAACCCCAGCCCAAGGCGACAGCGCCACCCAGGGGCCGCAGGGAACTGAGCACCATTATATCCTCCACGAATCAAATTGGCCATAGATTCCTAACAATTAGTGTATCTGGGTCATACTACCACCCCATACTCCCCCTAAATGTTAACCCCCGCTACACTCACCCCCCGGCAGATAGACACTGGTCCCCAGTGTCTGGAACGAGACATGCTCCAAAGGGAGCCAACATAGACCCGATCCAGAGACTTGCTTCTCAAAAAAACATCAAAATAATTTGAAAAAAAAACCTGGGAGTTGCACCTGAACCTAACAGGGAAAGGGAAAAGTGAACATGAGGGAAACACTCATTATAAATGCACATCACATTACACACAAATGACATTCTCCCCCTCCCACATCACTAACTAAGACCCGCCCTTTCTCAGCAGTCTTGACCGATGTTCTCCTGCAGAGGGAAGAGAAAAGAAGGAAACAACACACAATTCCTGACACATATGTGAGTGTTGGAGTGAAACAGATCTCTCCGAAGAGAAACCTCTTTCCTTCCAAGAAGTGTGCAATGCAATATGATGAACGTTGCACAACACTGCCACCTGGTGACAGCGCAGCGGTAAAGCACTTGTGAAATCCAGATTCTTCTCTGTGCTGTGGCCCTGACTACACCCCAAAGTCCTGATCATCTTTGCGGTGGGAAGCAGAGGGAGACCAACATAAAACACAACTGCTCCCATGCTTTCAGAGAGTAAAACACCCCTAGACAGGATACAGTTCCAGAGTACCGGAATGTTCAGCAATAGAAAACAAACAGGAGTCTTTCCTCCTACAGGTAAAACCTTGGATGCGGCAGCACAAGAGGTTTTAAATATCGATCAAAGGTCTCCATATGATACTCCACATCTTCCCCGTCTTTCCGGCAGATAATGACCCTGGTCAGCACGGAAATGCCGACCCAACATCCACTCTGCCTTGCAGTCCTTGAACCGCTTTGAAGCTGTGGGTGAACATGCAAGGTAGCGACGGGCATGAGGCAGCTTTTATGTGTGTCCATACAAAGTCATTGCATCACCTCTGCCGGCAGGCCTCCACCTCGTACAACAACTCTTTGGACAAATACGGGTACTCGCACCCGTATTCACTAGCAACTTTTTGGCAGAAAAGCCTCCGTAGCCTGGACAAGGGTGGCATCGTGGAGCGGTCTCCCTCTCCAGGCAGAACAATCGACTCTGGGTGCCGAGGTGCCTTGACCACGTCCAAACTGGGCGTAGGTGCCAGCAGCGGCACTCTCTTCACCTGAGCAGATGGCGCAGGTAACTCTGGGGGCAGAAGGGCAGGCAGGGGACTGGATCCCTCCTCAGGAACCGAGGCCTCCACCCTGGGTGTACTATCCCCTGTAGACATGGGTGAGTCCCTAGGTGCACGGAACGAGGCCACAGGTACTTTGTCCCAGCCCTTCCGTTCAAATAGTTCATCTATTTGTCCATCATCTCCTGCATCGGAGACCGACTCTAGGTCGGAGGTGTCATACTCTTCTGCGGGTAGGTAATTCCCTGTAGATGTGGAATCACCCCCTCCCGTGGGCTCCGATAACTGCGGATCCCCGACACCTCCAACAAAACACCAAGTCCTATTCCCTGGCTTACCTCGGCCGATACTTGAACATAGAGGTCCGGGAATTTTCCCACTGGATCCATCCAGGCCAGGCAAGCGCAGGTGTTGTCCTCCATCTCGGCCGCTGGAAGCTTTCGTGAAACCGACCTTCCTTTTGGGCGCTGGGAGTAGGGAATCTGTGGTGACCGAAGCAGCATCTTCGGCTTTAAAATCCTCCATCCATTTGTTCGCGACTTCCACGGAAGTCTCTGCAGTGCACGGGGGAATGGCTGTGCAAGCTCTGACTTCTCCTTGTAGAGTGGTGGCGCCTGTTAGAGAGTTGAGGTGGAAGGCTCTTGGCCTTTCAATTGGTTGCTCTACTTCAAAAATGATCTCGCCACAGGCCTCGCAGCGACCGAAGGGCTTTAGCTGTACCACCAGTTCCGAACAGCTGGGACAAATCATACCCAGGGCTTCAACGTCCTTGCATGTGTACAGGGCGAATTGTCCCCGGGGCTTGAGCCGAATCCCCGTATCCATAGCGGAGACAGCAACGGGGGTTGCCCTTGTAGTAGATGCGGTGGGGACCCATGATGCAGTAGAAAGCATGCTGACCGTTGACTGCTCCATCGCGCACTGAAGAACTGGCGCCAAAATCTCCACGTGTATCTCCACGCATGGCCAGACTCCTCCCCTTTGGTGCAACACTTCGTGGGCCTTTTCCTCATCACGCCCACGAACTGAGTAGGAAGGGTGTGCCTCGTGGCACGCCGGCCAACATGGCCGACCTCCTCTGAACTTTTCTGGGGGGTAAAAGTCAAGTTCTGACAGTTTCAGCTCCATTGACACGGAACACAAATCCCGGACCCAGAGCCCCCACGTGTAGCGGTCTCACCTGCTCTCTCCCTTCTTCTTTACGGCTGGTTTACTCATCTAGGGGAACCAAGGGGGAGGAGTGAGATGCTGCCACCAGCTCGCCCCTCTTAGATGTGTAGAGGTTTGAGCTATGATCTTTACCTTTGGGTCTGTGTCCCTGTCCAGAGATTCCACTTCAAAAATGGCCAGTAGATAGGTGAATGTAGAACACTTTGCTCCCAGAAAAGTAAGCCCACACCAGGTGACAGTACAACATCTATATTTATTTCCGCAGAGATAAATATGCCTCTTTGCAAGCAGACAGGTTGATACAAACAAACCTTGGTGGGGTGAGGGTTCAGGCACAATCCTTTCGGATCAGATAAGTTGCTAGGAACTCACAACAACTTTTGCGCACGGTCACTGCCACCGACCGTGAGGTTGGTCCCTGCCACAGACCGGGTGAACGATGAGGTCTCTGCCACAGACCTTAGAATAGGCCTCTGCCACCGACCTGATGTAGCTGGGTCTCTGCAAAGACCATAGAACATGAACTACCTTCTAATGACGACCCCTGTTAGGGAGATGATCCATCCCGGACGGTCCCCAGAGGCCTGCACTGTCACCAGCCAATGCTGCGCTGGATCTTAAGGCCAGGTCACCTCCCTGGTTCTCCTCGCCCGAGACTCGGGTCCCCTCACTCGGTGGGCCCTCTAGGCATCTTCTCCCATGCGGGACCCAGTCGAAGGTACTGGGACCCGGGTCTTTGCTAGTACCTCACCCCAGGCCTAAGGTGCCTGGGATGGAACTCGAACTCCCTCGCACCCAGGCCTAGGGCACCTGGGCGCGGACGACAGAACAGCAGCCCCCAGGCTGAAGGTGCCTGGGGCTCGGACCTCGTGCGCAAGATGTCCGCCCCTTTATACCCTCTCCCAGCAAGCACAGCGGGTTCCCCGCCCCACCGTACTACTGCCGCGAGAGGACACAAAGGGCACGGCCCTACAATGATGGTTCAACCCCAGCCCAAGGCGACAGCGCCACCCAGGGGCCGCAGGGAACTGAGCACCATTATATCTTCCACAAATCAAATTGGCCATAGATTTCTAACAATTAGTGTATCTGGGTCATACTACCACCCAGATACTCCCCCTAATTGTTAACCCCCGCTACATATAATTTTGTCTTTTATAACCACTTTTTTTAGCCCTGTTAAGGGGCTTTGGGGAAATATTATGGGTCTAAACAGGGGGAATCTGAGCCATACTTGGCGATTAGGGTGTGCCCAGGCACACCTGGCACACCCTGTGCACACGCCTATGGGAAGAAATATTTTTGTTCCTTTGCTACACAATATTTGGCCGCTAGCAATGGTAGAATACCTTTTTCTCTTTCCTCTTCATATGATGAGCCTTGAGGTCCAATCTGGAGTCTCCCATACGAGTTAATTGTGTGCTGATAAGATAGTGAGACCTGTTCTTTTTGATCTTCCCACAAGTGTGTCCTGAGTCTGACGAAGCGAAATAGCAAAACGTATTGACTCACAGGGGCTCACTGCTGTCCATTTGGTGTCAACCTTCTGTTCACATCATAGTTTTATGGATCTTTCTGTGTTTAATGTATGTTTTTTTTTAACTCTTTCTATACTTTCTATACTCTATACTGTTTGTGAGCAATTCGTTATTAACAAATTCAATTTTTTATTATACTCTCGTCCATCTTGCCTACAAAGTCTTTGACTCTTCATTTCGTCACAAAGGCTGTCAAAATACCTCAGCATCTGTTTTTCAGTCGCAGGATGTCGGGTAGGAAGTGGCTGTAGGGGCAATCATTAAGCGGATTTAAAATGTCAGCAGGAACTGGCCAAAATTCACATAGTGTATGGCCAGCATTAGTGCAGCTATACAGGACAGAGAGAATTAAAACTGTCAGCTGTGTTTTTATGAATGATTGTGGCTGCGGAAGACCACTTTCTTTCACAAAAACACAAGTTGACAACAGCACAAGCCGACTACTACACTTGTTTAAGAGAGATTAGTGCAGTAGCTTGGGTGTGCTATTGTCAGCTTGTGCTTTTGTGAATTAACACATGTTTCTCCAGCAACAATGATTCATAACAAGACAGGCTGACACTCTCCACTCTCCACTGGCAGCAGCAGGTCTGGGTCTGCACTAAGAAGCAATGAGAGATGACTAGGCAGAGGGCTTCACAGGAGAGCTGCTTGTTCCATCTGGCAACTTAGGAGGAGGGGTGGGGAACGGTAGTTGTGAAGGCTTGGTTTGACCTGTCTGTCATGCCCCCTGTCCTCATTTGCTGATAGCCTAGCCAGAACTCCGTCTTCGTTGCTTAGCGTTGTCAGATAGTCAGATAGTAGTGGCAAGAGGCAGGAACAAGTGCTATAAACAGGGTCCCCTGGGGATTTAACAAACCTTTTTGGTCTGCTGGTGAGACTTCTTCAAGACAAAATGGTTAAAAAGGCTGAAACAGAGAAACTACTGATGTTTGTGTAGAGACAGATCTTTCATCCTATATTGAAATAAAGCCAGCCACCCTTCCAACAATTGAGCAGTGATTCATGAAGACCACTGTGAATTGTTAACCAACATAATGTTATGGAAAGTTACATTTGCATTATTCTGATTTATATCATTTTCATCATACATCATCCATGGGGGCATGAGGTTTTGTGCCAATGACTAATTGTTTGCCCTTGATGTAACTGTGCAGAATAAAAGCATTGTGCTGTTCTAATAATGCCTACAAAGTTATAAACAAATCACTTTATTCCGTGACTCACTTTTATGTCAGTTCTATTTTGTTAAGATGTGGCTTTCATTTTGCTCTCTGTCCCCTGTGCAGTATTCAGTAGACTGGAGGAGTGAAATTGATATTGTGAAGGCACTAAAACAAAGCAAACTGAATTTTTACAAGCATTAGCTGTATGTAATCTATGCAAGCTTAAAGGCTTTTTAAACCTTACTACCTACACAGTGTGTTCTTCACCTGCATAATATATATATATATATTGATCATGTAGTTTCATGATGTTATTTGTTGCCCTATACATACATTCTATTGTAGAGTAAATCTTCACATTCCGGTGTCAGAAGTTTCTGTTTGTGTTCAAACCTGACCCCTATCTCGATCCAGCGATGTTGCATGAGGGCCTCGGCTGTCCGGGACTCTCCTTCCTCATTGGCTGAGACAGCAGCGGGTGCAGTTGGGTCCTGCTGCTGTCAATCAAAGTTGGTGAGCAAATAAAAAAAGAGGGGGCAGGGCCGAGCCACAGCTTCGTGTGTGAGCCACGGCTCCGTGTCTGATAAAGGGGTCCTAGGTGGCTCGGAAACATTGCAATCTGCTGTAACGATGTGATAGCAGATTAAAGCTTCAGACCCACTCTGGAGATCGTTGGTGTGCTGGTGACATTCTTTTGCTCCATGTCTGAATGGACACATAGAGCAGCGGCGGAGGGCAGGAGGCAGGAGGGAGGGGCCAGGAGTGCCAGAGGGACCTGAGAAGAGGAGGATCTGGGCTGCTCTGTGGAAAACCACTGCACAGAGCCGGTAACTATAACATGTTTGCTATTTTTAAACAAAAAAAAAAAACAAGTGCACCCTCCACTGTCACATTGGGCACTTTTTTGAGGGGAGGGGGAAGCGGGTACCCGGTTTGACAGGTACCCGCTCCCACTTCCAGGTAAGATTGGCGATCTATGACATTTCCGGCCCCTCCTCCCCCCCTCCCGCTGCTTTATGGGACACACACAGGTCCCAGAAGACAGCGGGACCATTCAAAAAGCGCAGCGCACCTCGCGCATGTGCAGTAGGAAACAGGCTGTGAAGCCGCAAGGCTTCACTTCCTGTTTCCCTTACTATAGATGACGGCGCTTGCACTCGAAGCTGAATGAAGAATTGGCTTGTGGTGCCGACAGTGCGGGATCCCTGGACAGGTAAGTGTCCTAATGTTAAAAGTCAGCAGCTACAGTATTTGTTTTTAACAATAATTGGACCCGACACAAGCAGGCAGAGCAATGAAGGGAAGAGATGTGCTTTATCACATTAGCACTCTCACATTTGTGATTTAACAAAAAAAGGGAATGATTGGATGCTGCATGACCCGGAACAAGAAGATGCTTGACCCTTTAGTGAATAGGGACAAACTAAGGGAATGAATTCATGGATAGAGGGGAATGCGCTCAGCCATGTGAGCCCACCATTACAAGGTAGGGAAAAAAAATGACATTGGGAATATAACTAAACCAATACCTGGTTAAACAACAAAAACATTTGAAAGTGCATTTACTCCAGTACACCCTGTGCACATAGTGGGCTTTGATCATTGCTAAGAGTAGAAATGTAAGGATGGAGAAGATCAAAAACATTTCAATTTCCCCCTCTTTCTGTTAATTAAATATCAGAATAGAGTAGGAGGACCAACAGGACAAAATCAGCAAGCTTCTCACAGTTCTCTTCTAACATAGGTCCATTTCACATGGGCTTTCCAATCAGGTCCACCTGTCAGTTTTTCAGGCAGACCTGATAGGAAGCTCCATACAAGTCAATGGGGATGCTTCATTTTTATATCCGTCTACCTCCGAGTCCGTCCTGGTCCAGAAACAAAAGTAGAAAAAAACGACATCCTTTTCCACTTTTCTGGACCTAAATGTGACAGGGCAGGGGTAGCCTGATGTAAATGGACGCAAGTCCATTTACATTGGACCACCCATAGAGCCATAACAGGTTCGCCAACATCTGATGGTAAAATACAGGAAAAAAAATAATGGATACGGATTAATTTACAAAACAACCTCAATAATTATGGACTTTACTGGTACCAAAATTAGACAGTCACATCCAGTGTGTAAAATCAAAGTTTTTTTATTACAAAATATCAATAAAAATGTTTAAAAACATTACAAATTATACTCAATTGTGATATAGGCCATATTTTTGAACTACAATAACATAGTCTCTGCTCTATGATCCCAGAGGTTGACACATTTCGCAACAACCAACTACTTTAGGACCTCTTTACTTTGGTAGCAAAGAAATGACCTAATCAAAAGAGAAAATATACGGTACATAAGCAATACAGTATTTCAAACAGAGTTTTATCACAGTAGGAGTATAGCCTCCAGATGGCGACAGGATTTCAGCATAAAATTATAATGTGGGTATATCTCAAATTAAAATTGGGTTTGCAGTCAACAAGGACATGTAAACAATTGGGCCATGCGGCAGGAGGCATATCTTTAAAGTGGATGTAAACCCTCCATACACCCAGTGAAATGAATAGCCTCAGATGATACACAGAGATGAACCAAATCTCCCTTCATAGGTTTTACATGTATATCTGCTGTCTTCACATTTATATACTGTTTAGAATGTTCAGATCTGTTAGGAAATTTTCTCTTCCTGTTTAACACAGAGTGTGATGTCTGGGCATACAGCCAAGATAGCTAACATTGCTGATTGGAGGAAAGGCACACACCCCCTCTCATCATAGGCAGAGACTCTCAGAGGTGTTTTGTAAAAGGGCCAGCTCCCTGCTAATCTATTTTAGCAACCTCCCCTGACAGAAATTTCAGGCTGCTTTTATCTCATGTGTCAGAGAATTTGTCAGAAGTTATCAGGCTGATAACAGAGGAACTGTTCGGGAGAGAGCTACGGAACATAGCTCTTTGAAGAGAGATAACAAAATACTACAGATATATGTGCCCAGCTCAAATTTCATGAATTGGGTTTACATTCACTTTAAGGCATAAAGAATTGACATCTGTCCTGGTCAGCTTAGAAAATACGCCTATAGGGATAGAGGGAACTTTGTGTTTAGTATTAGTTATATTTGAGTCTGCTTGGATCTTATCTTTATTAATGGGTAAATTATATACCAATTTACATTGGCTGACCAATAAAATGTGCAACCATTATTAAAGTTAATTGCCTTTGTCGCTTTAAATACGTATGTACAGTATTTTGGTTATTTATGGTTTGGTGTTCTGTTTGTAATCCCATGCATCTAACTCTATATGTACTTTATCCTTAATTAGCTAAACCCTTTTGGTTTTATAACATCTCCACCTGTCTTGATATGATGATAGGATAAGCCACTGTGTTACCACTGTCAGTGGTATACTTGGCCTGTACCGCTGCATGAAAGGGTAGTAAAAGGAATGAATATTTTTTTTACTGTATAATACAGTATACTTGCTTGGAGAGCAAGGGAAAGGTGCCCAAGCCCTCTCCTTGGGACGTAATTGTCTTACATGGAAGCCACATGAACCCTCCCTTTTTAGAGCTGTCCAGTATGACCAAAATATTAAACCAATATGCTAGAATGCATGTGTGTTTTGGTACTAGTTCTTTTAGTTAACCTCATACATGAAAGGAGCCAGTGAGGTTTCTATTCTCAAACATTTCAACCTCTTGGCTGCAAGGCAGCTGGCATTAGGTCTATACTGCAGCTCTAGAGGAAAATTCAGATACAGGGGGTCCCGGGTTACAAACCCGTTAGGGACTTTCCTCCTGTTTGTAAATCGGAAATGTTCCTAAGTCGGCCACGCATGAGCAGACCGGCAATTTTCAAAATTTCCGCTGTTTTCCGATGTTCCGTCGAATGCCGTTCTGCGCATGCAGGGCCAATCACGGACAGTTCCAACATTTCCCGAGGCTCCGTCTGGCCGCGCATGTGCAGAACAGCAGACGGTCCGCTCAAAATTGCAGAAGCTCCACCAAGCGCCCGGTTCGTAAGTAGAAGAAGTTCGTAACTCGGGCGTTCGTAAGTCGGGGACCCCCTGTACATTTGAACCCTTCCGTCTGTGAGGAGGCGAGAAGTACAACAGTAGATATAGTATATATAACAATTCATTTTCAATTATTACGTTTTTGCTTCTACGTAAAGTATGTCCTGTAGTGACGTTGGAGCCAACAAAAGAAACTAAAATATGCAGTGGGGTAACATGTTTTTAACACATCCCAAAGTGTCAGATGCCTGCTATGGCTAGGCATTAAAGAAAAGGCAAGCAAAAGGTATGTATACAGTATTTTATTTAACAGGGTGACCTTAGTTAAGTTTGGACTCTGTAGTGACATGGAAAGTAGGATTGGGAATTTAAAATCTAGGTCTGAGTGTTCACCTAATGGGAGTAAGATCAAATCAGAAAATCAGACTATAGGTATGGAAAGAAAAGAGAAGCATGCTAAGAACAGAGCCTATACTAAGAAACAGAGAAGTAGTGTAGTTATTAACAACACTGTTAAGGCCCGTACACACAATCTGATTTTCCCACAACAAATGTGTAATGGCAGGATTTTGTCGGAAAATCAGACCGTTTGTATGCTCCGTCGGACAATTGTTGTTGGATTTTCCGACAACAAATGTTTTATAGCATGCTTTAAAACTCTCCGACAACAAATGTGTCTTGTCGGATTATCTGATCGTGTGTAACAAGTCTGTCGGAATAAAATCGAAAGTACAAACGCGCAGGCTCCGAACCAATGCTAACCATAGCACAACATTAGCAGAAGTTGCCCAAAGGGTGGCGCTAAAGAGCTGAAAAACCACATAGTTTTTTGTATGTTGGCTGAAAAAGTTCTGCCGTCTGTATGCATATCAAGTTCATGGCCAACGCCCTTCGCACAAAATTCCACGGATTTGTCCAATAGAAATCCGATCGTGTGTACGAGGCTTTCGATGAAATCAAATAACCTAACAACCAGATGTATTGCTGTACTTTCATCGTGCTTGGTCTCAGCTACATCAAACTAAAATAGCGAACAAGAATAGTTAGGAAGCAGCAAGAGAAAAGCAAAGCGGTTAACTGAATCCATCACGCAAAATAGCATGCCTAACTAATACTAGGTGTAACTAAATGCACAATAGATGGGGGACCTTGGTATCAAAATAGCTAGGCGCCCTCCCCTAGGTACAAAGAATATAATAAATAATAAACGTCCACTGTTTCAAATAGGAAAGGCAAGAAATGGGGATTTATATGCGCCAAAAAAATAACCAAAAAGTACCAATAAAATACACGTTTAATAATACATTAAATTATCACATTATAAAAACTTAATTTTTATCAGCTACCATCCAATCAAAAGGGGTACATATACTGTATATCTGTATTTTGGAAAAAATATAGGTGGGTTGACGTGTTTCGCTTGAAAGGAGCTTCTTCAGGATCTACTTTCTTGTCTTCAATGTCAAGAAGAGTATCTGACAAAAAACAATGTAAACATAACATTATGCAAAGTATGAATAATATACACTCCCCTAAAAGAGAATAACATAGAAAGAAAAACCTTTCTAAAATCTATATAGCAGAGGGTAGGAGCTGGCATGCTGTATGTTTGCACAGTGTCCTGTAGCTCTGAATTGCCATTCAAAAGATACAAATTAATGAAGCTAACTCAGATCAGCTTCTGTGCTTTGTGTGGTCATGGAAGGCGACTGTCAGGATCAGCTAGGTACTTAAGAAGCACTAACTACATGAAAGTGATAGAGACTATAATTAAATGCACACAAATGCGAAAACACACATAGAAAAAATAAGTATTTAGGGTAATATACACTTTAATCTTTGGGTTAAGAAATAAAGGAGTCAACAAATATCAATCTTTACGCTGTGATTAGAGTTTATAGAGAAGGAATAGCAGCCAGCTGGGAGAAAAGGGGGTGACAGAGGTTCTGGTAGTGGGGGGGCAACTTAATACTTCACACACCTCACTTACTGGTCTCCATGCTGGAGCCCGCTGTAGGACAGAACCCTCTTAGGGACCAGGTCTGGGAGTTATAGTTTGCAAGGCCTTGCGAAGTGAAGTATGGTGGTGGCTTCCCTCTTTGCCTGTGTGTGGAACACAGTAATGGTATTGTAAAGTGAGTCAACATAAGCTGGTGGAGGAGGTAACTGCTTGATGCCACTTTCTCAAAATAACTTTTGGTCATGTGTCGGGACAGGTAAGCACAGAGTATTTCACCAGCTGAAGAGAGACAGTCCTTCCGAAGACGTGTGTGGGGCTCTGAAGTGTAATATGGCCTCTGGTCTGACTAGTTTCACACCCTCACCCAATGATATTCACCTTGCCAGCTCCTCCTCTACTCCTTTCTTCCCTGCAGCTGGCAATATCCAGTGCATCTGGGTTTAGGGAATTATGGGAAAATGCTGTGACAGAGGAAGCTCATTCCAGCATCCAACATCAGCTGACCTTGGGGATATCAATACTGGTTGTGATGGAGAAAGGTATGGAGCGGGAGTCCTGTCAAGAGGAGTATCAATGGTTCCTAAAAAATGGCCTTTTTGTAAGACAATGTCACTTTGCCCCTACTGTGAATCTGGATGCCAACAGAGCATCTGAGCAAAATATATTCATTAGGGGAAAATTTTGAGAATTGGTAATTAAATTGCAGCTTGTAAATAAGTAAGGAGCCATCAGTACAGTTGATAAATTGTGTATATCGCGCTGTGCTTCAAGAAATATATATCTATATATATATATCTATATATATCTATATATATATATATATATATATATATATATATATATATATATATAGATAGATATATATATAGCAGCCAGCACAGCCCAAGACCATTAGAAAAAAATTATATATAGAAAAAGTGCAGCGCTCATATATATAGTCATAAATATTATCAAATATAATTATTGACAATAAACTTTTTTTTTTAACAACAAGGTTGGTCTTTATTGAAAGTTGAGTCAGTCACAAAAGGCAGTCATTAAGGTATCAAAATACAAATCAGGTGAAATTGTACAAATTAGAGTCTCAGAAACTCAGACGAGGACAATAGCAGGTAAACAAACATTCCAATATCTGTACAGAAAGAAAAAACAAAGAAGAGAAAGAAATAAAAAAAAAAAAAAAAAAAAAAAAAAAAAATTATATATACAGGTCCTTCTCAAAAAATTAGCATATTGTGATAAAGTTCATTATTTTCTGTAATGTACTGATAAACATTAGACTTTCATATATTTTAGATTCATTACACACAACTGAAGTAGTTCAAGCCTTTTCTTGTTTTAATATTGATGATTTTGGCATACAGCTCATGAAAACCCAAAAATCCTATCTCAAAAAATTAGCATATTTCATCCGACCAATAAAAGAAAAGTGTTTTTAATACAAAAAAAGTCAACCTTTAAATTATTATGTTCAGTTATGCACTCAATACTTGGTCGGGAATCCTTTTGCAGAAATGACTGCTTCAATGCGGCGTGGCATGGAGGCAACCAGCCTGTGGCACTGCTGAGGTGTTATGGAGGCCCAGGATGCTTCGATAGCGGCCTTAAGCTCATCCAGAGTGTTGGGTCTTGCGTCTCTCAACTTTCTCTTCCCAATATCCCACAGATTCTCTATGGGGTTCAGGTCAGGAGAGTTGGCAGGCCAATTGAGCACAGTAATACCATGGTCAGTAAACCATTTACCAGTGGTTTTGGCACTGTGAGCAGGTGCCAGGTCGTGCTGAAAAATGAAATCTTCATCTCCATAAAGCTTTTCAGCAGATGGAAGCATGAAGTGCTCCAAAATCTCCTGATAGCTAGCTGCATTGACCCTGCCCTTGATAAAACACAGTGGACCAACACCAGCAGCTGACATGGCACCCCAGACCATCACTGACTGTGGGTACTTGACACTGGACTTCAGGCATTTTGGCATTTCCCTCTCCCCAGTCTTCCTCCAGACTCTGGCACCTTGATTTCCGAATGTACTTTGGACCACTGAGCAACAGTCCAGTGCTGCTTCTCTGTAGCCCAGGTCAGGCGCTTCTGCCGCTGTTTCTGGTTCAAAAGTGGCTTGACCTGGGGAATGCGGCACCTGTAGCCCATTTCCTGCACATGCCTGTTCACGGTGGCTCTGGATGTTTCTACTCCAGACTCAGTCCACTGCTTCCGCAGGTCCTCCAAGGTCTGGAATCGGTCCTTCTCCACAATCTTCTTCAGGGTCCGGTCACCTCTTCTCGTTGTGCAGCGTTTTCTGCCACACTTTTTCCTTCCCACAGACTTCCCACTGAGGTGCCTTGATACAGCACTCTGGGAACAGCCTATTCGTTCAGAAATTTCTTTCTGTGTCTTACCCTCTTGCTTGAGGGTGTCAATGATGGCCTTCTGGACAGCAGTCAGGTCGGCAGTCTTACCCATGATTGCGGTTTTGAGTAATGAACCAGGCTGGGAGTTTTTAAAAGCCTCAGGAATCTTTTGCAGGTGTTTAGAGTTAATTAGTTGATTCAGATGATTAGGTTAATAGCTCGTTTAGAGAACCTTTTCATGATATGCTAATTTTTTGAGATAGGATTTTTGGGTTTTCATGAGCTGTATGCCAAAATCATCAATATTAAAACAAGAAAAGGCTTGAACTACTTCAGTTGTGTGTAATGAATCTAAAATATATGAAAGTCTAATGTTTATCAGTACATTACAGAAAATAATGAACTTTATCACAATATGCTAATTTTTTGAGAAGGACCTGTATATATATATATATATATATAAAATGTATCAAAAAATTAAGAACAGAGTCTATTTGATAAAACAGCGCTTAGTATTGGATAATGTCCAACTTCAAAAAATATGCGGTATGGTGGAAAAGAAATAAAATCACAAAGGATGCAGTAAAGTCACAGTTCTTAGTGTGGTCGGTGTTTTTAAAAGATGGATGAATCGTGCACCCTACACCAGCTCCCAATCTTCACCACAGATGTGATATAAGGTCCCCCGCTGGGGTTCAAACTCACCAGAACAGTAAATCAAATGAGCCTTGCAAGATAAATTCCTCCTAATTCAAACTTCCATCACCACCTCAGGAATCGGTATGGGTTAAAACTCCATTCGAGGTACATATAAAACACAAATTCACTGACATAGTGTAATCCTGCTTTATTTTAAATTAACCCATATAAAACATATCCCCGCTTCCAATACACGTACAATAGTTCAACTTGTAAATGACATATAGGAATGAAACATAATCACCGCTCTCCTCCGAACACAGGGGCCGCACTCGTGCTGCAAGCGCAAAGCACGAGTGCGGCCCCTGTGTTCGGAGGAGAGCGGTGATTATGTTTCATTCCTATATGTCATTTACAAGTTGAACTATTGTACGTGTATTGGAAGCGGGGATATGTTTTATATGGGTTAATTTAAAATAAAGCAGGATTACACTATGTCAGTGAATTTGTGTTTTATATGTACCTCGAATGGAGTTTTAACCCATACCGATTCCTGAGGTGGTGATGGAAGTTTGAATTAGGAGGAATTTATCTTGCAAGGCTCATTTGATTTACTGTTCTGGTGAGTTTGAACCCCAGCGGGGGACCTTATATCACATCTGTGGTGAAGATTGGGAGCTGGTGTAGGGTGCACGATTCATCCATCTTTTAAAAACACCGACCACACTAAGAACTGTGACTTTACTGCATCCTTTGTGATTTTATTTCTTTTCCACCATACCGCATATTTTTTGAAGTTGGACATTATCCAATACTAAGCGCTGTTTTATCAAATAGACTCTGTTCTTAATTTTTTGATACATTTTATATATTTACTGTTTTATGGGTGTCAGTTTCTTTCATCTATAATTTTAAACAGCTGCTGCTATTTCTTATAAGAACACCTTTTATCATTAATGTGATATTGGTTATATCTAATTTTATATATATATATCTGTATATCTTTTTACTCTATTATTATTCTGATCTCAGAATAAGTTAACTGGTAAACCGTTCCCCTTGGCGCCGAGAAGTGCACTTGTGGGCCCCTATAGTTTATGTGCACCTTTTTTAGATATATATATATATATATATATATATATTTTTCCGCAACATAGGTGGAGTGCTCACATCAAGGAAATCCTGCACATATCAGCAGGAGGGGAGGGCCATCCGGCCGCCCCCCCTAAGAGGACATTTCAGACACCAGTCCCGAGGCCCACCACCCCAGAACTCCCACCTACTCTGTCCAGGGCAACCAAAGGCGATCAAATTTTTGAGGACAGCCCCTATTAATATAAGTCAATTTGTACAATGGCATCACTGAATTTATAGAGGAATCCCAGGACTCGACCGTAGGGGGCGAGGGGGACAACCACCTGAGCAATATTTCCTTTTTAGCATAAAATAGGACGTAGGAGATAAGCTGCTTAGTATACCTAGGCCTCTGTTCATTGTCCTGAATGCCTAGCAGTGCCAGTTCAGGGGACATGGGAAGGGACAGCTGCAAGCGCACATTTATACACTCAAAAACCGCACCCCAATAACCAGCCAGGTAAGGGCAGGTCCAGAACATGTGCAAGAACGTGCTGTCCGGGGAGCAACACCTAGGACACTCCCTGGACCTCTGTGGATAGATCCTATGCAACCTTTGTGGTGTGTAATATACCCGATGTAAAAATTTGTTGTGTATAAGCTTATCCCTAGAGGAAACCATCAGTCTAGAACCCGCTTCAAAGCACCCTTCCCAGGTCTCCCTATCTAAGTCAGGGATGTCAGTCCGCCACTTCTCCCATAAGGTCTCCATTCTCTGCGAGGTCCCCCCAAGGAGAGCTAAGTATAGTGTAGAAAGGGTCTTTTGAAGAGTTTCCTGCGCCAAAAGCGCTTTGATAGAGTCTGCTTCAAGCGTTATAGGGAGTGGGAATTGAGCTCTCGCCGCATGCCTCAGCTGGTAATATCTAAATAACATCCCACCCGGCAGGCCAAACTTAACCAAAAGATCTGCAAACTCCAGGAGCGTCCCACGGGGCATAATATCCTGAAGATATTAATCCCAAAACGGGCCCAGAGCTGCGGGTCAGGAAGCATCCTAAAGTGCGGGAGCGTGGGGTTACCCCACAAAGGACAGAAGGGAGAGTAGTGACGCGCTCTAAGGAATCGCCTCCTAGCCACCCCCCACACCTTCAGGGTCACTCTAGTCGGGGCTGGGAGCGAGGGGTACGCAGTGGCGCCCCGATATACCAAATTGCCGAGTTCCCGGAGGGAACCCAAAATGGCCACTTCCAAACACGTGGCCGCATTGGATCTGGATTGCTCGAACCACCAGCGCACTGTCACTAACATAGCCGCCCAGAAGTACACTTTCAGGTTGGGTGACACGAGGCCCCCACAACCCACAGGGAGCTGCAGGGTCGACTTAGCCAGTCTAGGATTTCCATAGAAACGAGGATATGCAGCTGTCCAGCTCCTTAAAAAAAGCAGCCGGGAGCCACACCGGGCAGTTACGGAACACATAATTAAACCTAGGCAAGTAGACATTTTTAATACATTAATGCGGCCGAGAAGGTTCAGGGGCAAATCCCGCCATCTAGAGCACTGGTCTTTGAGTCTCCCCACTAGTGGCTGCAAGTTGAGGCGCCGAAAGGCCCGAAGGTCCCTCGACACGACAATGCCCAGGTATTTGAATTCCTCGACCCAGAGCAGCGGAGTCTGTGACTCCTCTCCCCCAGACCGAGGATCTAGTGGAAATAGCACGGACTTCGCCCAAATAATTTTGACTCCCGAAAAGCGTCCAAACTCGTTGAACTCTTCCAGGGCAGCCTGCAAGGACGGTCCAGCGTCCTGTAAATATAGTGATGCATCGTCCGCATATAATGAAATCTTCTCCTCCAAAGGGCCAACCCTGAGAACGCGAACAGCGGAGGACTCGCGGATCCGTGTCGCCAATGGCTCAAGAGCCAGGGCGAACAGACTAGGTGACAATGGACACCCTTGGCGGGTGCCCCTCTGGAGGGGAAAGGACCCAGAAAGGGTACTATTTATACGGAGCCTAGCCCTGGGTGCCCTGTAGAGCATGCCCAGCCAGTGCATGAATTTAGGGCCTATACCGAAACGCTTAAGGACTGCCCACAAACAGGCCCGGATTTACTCCCTTTGCCGCCCCAAGGCCGGGTCCTTCAATGCCGCCCCCCCCCCCCAAAAAAAACCGAAAAGTCCCCCAACCCTGAAAACGCACATATACTAATGGAAAAATCATACGGGTGCACCTACGTAGAAAATGTATGAGGATTGAGGAGTGAGCTGTGTACAGTGTATAGGATTGGAGGGGTGAGCTGTGTACAGTGTATAGGATTGAGGGGTGATCTGTATATGGTGTGCAGGATTGAGGGGTGATCTGTGTATGGTGTGCAGGATTGAGGGGTGATTTGTGTATGGTGTGCAGGATTGAGGGGTGATCTGTGTTTGGTGTGCAGGATTGAGGGGAGTTCTGTGTATAGGGAATTGAGGGGTGATCTGTGTATGGTGTGCAGGATTGAGGGGTGATCTATGTATGGGGGATTGAGGGGTGATCTGTGTATGGTGTGCAGGATTGAGGGGTGATCTGTGTATGGGGGATTGAGGGGTGATCTGTGTACAGGATTGAGGGGTGATCTGTGTACAGGATTGAGGGGTGATCTGTGTACGGTGTGCATGAATGAGGGGTGATCTGTGTATGGGGGATTGAGGCGTGATCTGTGTACGGTGTGCAGGAATGAGGGGTGATCTGTGTATGGGGGATTGAGGGGTGATCTGTGTACGGTGTGCAGGCTTGAGGGATAATTGGGGGGAAATGACGGACATTTGGGATAAGTGGGGGGACATTTGGGATAAGTGGGGGGACAAGAGGGACATTTGGGATGAGTGGGGGGACAGGAGGAACATTTGGGATAAGTGGGGGGACAGGAGGGACATTTGGGATAAGTGGGCGGAGATGATGGACATTTGGGATAAGTGGGGGGACAGGAGGGACATTGGGGATAAGTGGGGGGACAGGAGGGACATTGGAAATAAGTGGGGGGAGATGACGGACATTTGGGATAAGTGGGGGGAGAGGAGGGACATTTGGGATAAGTGGGGGAGATGACGGACATTTGGGATAAGTGGGGGAGATGACGGACATTGGAAATAAGTGGGGGGAGATGACGGACATTTGGGATAAGTGGGGGGAGAGGAGGGACATTTGGGATAAGTGGGGGAGATGACGGACATTTGGGATAAGTGGGGGGACAGGAGGGACATTGGGAATAAGTTGGGGGACAGGATGGACATTTGGGATAAGTGGGGGGACAGGAGGGACATTTGGGATAAGTGGGGGAGAGGGTGATGCTCTGTGTATGTGTGTAGTGTAGATTGTATGAGTGTAGTTTGCCCTATGTGACTGTGTTATCCATGCTGAGTGACCCAGAGATGTCCATTTACATTTACAGCAGCACACAGCAGACAGCAGAGGAGCAGAGCTCTGAGCAGTATACTGCATGGACTCATTGGACTGGAAGCAGCTCAGTGTCCCGAGTCTCACAGCCAATAGGAAGCCAGGAAAGTCTGCATGCACTTCTTGTGAAGAGAAAGGCAGAACTCACAGTGCTGGCTTTGCCTTGGAGAGGATGATTAGTTGCAGTAGTAGCTGCTCGCTCGTCTCACCTGCTTTTTTTTTGTACACCATCGATCTGATCTCTTGTCTGCAACACACTCTGGCTGTCTGCCACAATCAACGGGGAATGAGGCGTCCCAGATACTGAGGAGAGGAGAGGGGGAGGAGGAGAAGATAGCAGAGGCGGGACTCCAGGAGCATTAAGGACAGGTCAGCCCCGCCACCTCACATGACCCCATTCGCCCAATCACAGAGCGCCGGCCGCCCAGCTGACATTAAACATGGCGGCCGGATCACAGGGGGACACAGGAAATAAAAATTAGGCTGACGGAGCCAGAGTGACACACACTGACACGGGATTCCCCCCCCCCCACACTGCGCGGCGCCGCCCCTGCACCCACTGCCGCCCCGAGGCCCGGCCTCGGTGGCCTTGTCAGGAATCCGGCCCTGCCCACAAATACTCCCACTCTACGGAGTCAAATGCTTTCTCCGCGTCAAGTGAAGCAATGACTCTATTGCTCCGTTATCGTGCGGTGTGTCTAAGTTCAGAAACAATCTACGGATGTTGATGTCCGTGCCCTTCCCTGGCATAAACCCCGTCTGATCCTGGTGGACTAGGTCACCGATAACCAAATTCAACCGGACAGCCAGGATTTTTGCCAGTAGCTTGGCGTCTGCGTTAATTAGGGAGATCGGCCTATATGAGGCACACTCCTCAGGGTCCTTGCCGGGTTTGGGCACCAGCACCACTACCGCCTCTGACATAGAGTCCGGCAGAGAGCCCAAAGCAGAGGACTGGGCCAAAAGAGAGGTCAGCTTGGGGGCCAACACCTCCTGATGTGCAGAGTACAGTTCGATAGGAAATCCGTCAGGCCCAGGGGCCTTACCTGCCTGCATGCCCTGCATCGCCTTCTGAACCTCTTCCAGGGAGATATCCTTTTCTAACTCCGCACTTTTATCGGAGTCTAATACCGGAAGCTGGACCTGGTCCAAGTAGTGAGTCAACTCCGCTGCACTGTAGTCCACTCTAGAGGCATACAGCGCCCTATAGAACTGCAGAAATCGGTCACTAATTTATTCGGGCGTGGTCAAGGGTCATCCATCCGAGTCACGCACCCTACCCACGTGCGTCGTTGCGAACTATCCCCTGGCCAGCCAGGCTAACAACTTGCCATTCTTGTCCCTGTATTCAAATATCCTCTGTGCCCTATCCAACAGTTACTTCTTGGTAAGTTCAATTCTGAGTAGACAAGTCTCTCAATGTATGTTGCCAGGCCTCATACTTAGAGCAGGACTGATCCAGGACAAATTATCGTTCCCTCCAACTGCTCAAGCGCTCGTCCAGAGTCCCTCCTTCTCGCTGCTATTCTTGAAATGTATTCGCCCCGCAGCCAGGCTTTGAATGCATCCCACTGCAGGAGCGGGTCAGTGGAGCCCTCATTAGTCAGCCAGTAGTTAAATATCGCTTCAGGGAGGTGCTCCTGGATTTCAGGGTCCATCAACAAATATCTGGATAGCCTCCACAACCCTGGACCACCCGACGGAGCCACCCGGAGCACCACTAGAAGTGGGGCATGATCCGAGATTCCTCGGGAAAGGATCTCGGTAGACACCACCCCCCGTAAAAGAGCCGGTGAGGCAAAAGCCAAGTCTATACGAGATAGCGTCCGAAGGGTGGTCGAGAGACAAGTAAATTGTGCCTCTGAGGGATGAAAATGCCTCCAGAGATCCGTCAAGTGGAATGACTCCGCCCAGCGAGACAGGCCCGGGGGAGCAGGGTTCTGCCGCCGCAGCCTATCCCGCTCCGCAGACATCACCATGTTAAAATCCCCGACCAGCAGCACCCGATCCACCCCATACTGTGCCACCTCAGTCATCAGGGTGTGTAAGCATGAGACATCTGCCGGGGGAGGCAGGTACAGCCCTACAATGACGTATGGAATGTCAGAGATCGTTGCATGTAACAGGACATAACGTCCCCCAGGGTCTGTCCTCACCGCCAGAAGCTGGAAGGGGAGAGACCTATGAACCAGGATTCCCACTCCTCTCGCATAGGAGGAGTAGGAAGCATGATAGTGGGTTCCCACCCAGGCCCTTTTCAGCCCCAGTACTCGTGCCCCCACCAAGTGAGTCTCCTGCAGGATACATATCTGTGGGTTATAAGACTTCAAATACTTGAATACAAGCGACCTCTTAATAGCCGAGTTAAGCCCCCTCACATTCCAGGACAGAACAGTAAAATTAGCCATATTCAAAGAACATAAATACCATAAGGATAGTCTTCCACCACCCATTCCACCACCCCACACCCCCCGTATGGAGTCCCGCATCCCACCGCACACAAAAAAACCTGGTACAGGGGAGGCGGGGCATCCAGACCCAGGAAGACAAACCCAATGCAGGCGAGCAAAAAGGAGTATACTGACCAACCAAGACCTTGAACAGATTTAAAGTAAAGAAACAAAATATAAAACAGACAGCAACGGCCATCCAACCTCCCACCACATGCCCACCCAAACCGCAGGCGGCACATGGTTCCCATAACAAGTTCTAGAACAGGACCCTCAGTCAGGAGGCGTAGTGCCCGACTATGACTTCCACATCAAGGCGGCATAAAAATCCACCCAAGAGGTCATCATCAAAAACAGGCAAAAAGACGGTGTCCAACACAAAAAAAAACAAAAAAAAACAACTGGAGCAGTCCAAAAAGGACAAAAAGAAAAAAATTAATTGGTATGCTGTTCTTGGAGATGCTGGATAGTACAGTTCAAAGAAGGGGGCAGGCAAAAAGCCATATCAGTCAGGGTACAGCCGAAAGAAATTAACTACCGGGTCATCCAGGGGACATGTCTGCAGTACAGCGTGAAAAAATGAGGCACACTGACGGGGGACAGTGATCAGGACAGTGCAAGGGGGACCCAGCCACAAAGTTAAAGTTACAGACCAGGGGAAATCAAACAGGCAGGTCCCAGGCAGATAACCAACAACTTCGGTTGACACTCCTCTATCCCCATCTGCAGCGACAGGTAAAGGTGTAGCAACACACAGGCCACCGAGAACTATGGCGGCAGCGCCTCCAGCCAAGCATGAGCATCCCTGGGACTGGTGAAGATCCTCACTGTCTCCCCATCCACCACCCGCAACTTGGCCGGGAACAGGATACTGTACCGGATACCCTTGCGCCGGAGAGCCGTCTTGACCGCGTCGAATGATCGGCGTTGCTTCTGGATCTCGATGGTGTAATCCGGGAACATCATCAGCCGGGTGTTGTGATACTGGACCTCCCCAGCCACACGGGCCGCTCTCAGGATCTCATCATGGTCTCGGTAGTGCAGCAGCCGGAGGATCAGCGTACGGGGGGCACCTTCCGGACCGGGCCACGGCGGCACTCGGTGTGCCCTCTCCACTGTGAAATAAGAAGAGAGCTGGGCCGCAGGCAGCAGGGACCTCAGCAGCTCCTCGGTGAATGCCGTGGGATTGCGCCCTCCACCCCTTCAGGGAGGCCGACAATACGGAGGTTATTTCGTCTGCTCCGGTTCTCGGCGTCCTCCGCCTGATATTCCAGGGCCCGCACCTTAGTTTGAAGGGCTTGGATAGATGTGGTGTGGTCCGCAACAGAGTCCTCCACATCACCCACACGCTGCTCTGCCGCCGTCACACGGGAGCAGATCTTGTCAATGTCCTGCCGCAGCAGCCCCACGTCCATCTGAACAGCCTCGATCTTGGAGGCGAGGGCAGTCTGACAGGAGGAAACGGCCGCCTGGCAGGTCGAAATAGCCACCATCACCTCAGGTATACCAGGCGAGAAGATTCGTGGTTCCTCCTCGTGGTCCGTCTGCGACGCCATGTTGTGAAGGCGCGCTGGCGGTAGCAGCAGAGCAGACACCGGGCTCGTAGCTACCTCCACTCCCTGGAGAAACTTCAGCTTCTTCCCCTGATATGGGCCCCTGGAGCGTTTAGAAGGCGTTCAGGGCACAGAAACCGTCAGAATGCAGGCCTTAAACCCAGCCCGGATGGTCATGCAGGATTTTTCCCCAGCAGAGCTCCACACACACACACGTCTGCTCAGTCCGCCATCTTGGCCACGCCCCCCATTGACAATAAACTTAGTGATCATGTGCAAGTGATAACACTATAGGTAAAAACGTAACATTCCAATATGAAAGCAATGCAAAAATATTAAGGCGAAAACAGTCCACCAGTGAAGAAGAGGTGTAAACCAAAAAGTCCTAGTTTGGAGATGAATGAACGTCACTAGGGCATCACTGGAAGGGGGAGGCATCAATAAAGATTGAAGGCTTGCAAGAAAAACCACCACCAACTGTATAGAGGCTTACCGGAAAAAATGGACTTAAAGGGACATATACCATTTAAGTCATGCAAGCTTGTGGTGAAATTCACTGTTTAGAATGGAAATCCAGCTTGTAACGCTCACACGTCCAGGTAAAACCAGCACGAGTCCTCCACAAGTGGATAGTGGAATTTGCAATCAAGATTCACACGAAGATATGAGAAGAATAGTCTCCGTATTCACATGTAGTAACCCAAAATTAAAAGAAGGTCCCACATAGTGTAATAATGTTTAAAAAGTTTAATGTAAAAAAGGTAAAGAGAAACACTCACATTTCCATAGTATAAAAGAGCTTTGATAGAAACATGGAATAGCGTAATGATGATTCCCTTGTGACGTTCATTCATCTCCAAACTAGGACTTTTTGGTTTACACCTCTTCTTCACTGGTGGACTGTTTTCACCTTAATATTTTTATTCACTTTTCTATTTTTGCATTGCTTTATTATTATATCGGAATGTTACGTTTTTACCTATAATGTTATCACTTGCACATGATCACTAAATTCATTGTCAATATATATATTTGCCATCAGTACAGTTCACTTGTGGCATTAGTCTCCTATCCCTAGTGTTTCTCCTGAGGCCGGCATCATTTCATAAACAGAATCTATTTTATGACTAGTAAAGTACAAGGTAAAGTACAAGGTAAAATTAAGTAAAAGGAAAGCTACATTTACTTCTCATTTTCCATCTCCTTGCCATTCAGGTATTTGCACGTGATCATTAAATTTGAACTCGTTAACCTACCGTAAATAAAGCCACCATTTGTTCCAGACATCTAAAAATAAAATGATTATCTCATGAGAAAATCTAAAGTTGGAGGTTTAGTACTTTTAGGCAAATGAAAGAGGTGAAACGGTTCACTATTGTGGACACTGAGAGCCTTTATGTTTGACCTATAGGAAAAGGTAGGTTGATCAGGTCACGTTATACAGAGCTTGGTACATTTGTAAGTAGCTATTTCAAATAATATCACACTGATAAATAACATATATTATTACAATTAACTTGTAGTATGTTCCATTAAAACGGCATTCAGTCATTTCAGCTGGTTCCAAATAAGATCTTATAGTTGAGAATGTTTGTAGGAATGTAATTTATAGCTTTGCATATAATGAAACTAACAATGGGCTTTATTTAAAAATGTATCTGAATAGATACAGAGTCTGTGTTGGGCTTCAACAAATCCAGATTCAGATTCCGCTGTAGTTGCTATTTAACCACTTAAGGACCGGACCATTATGCAGCTTACCACTGGCTGGCCACTTTTTGCGATTTGGCGATTTGCGATTTGGCGATACGGCACTGCGTCGCTTTAACTGACAATTGCGTGGTTGTGCGACGTGGCTCCCAAACAAAATTTGCGTCCTTTTTTTCCCACAAATAGAGCTTTCTTTTGGTGGTATTTCACCTCTGCAATTTTTATTTTTTGCGCTATAAACAAAAATAGAGCGACAATTATGAAAAAAATTCAATATTTTTGACTTTTTGCTATAATAAATATCCCCAAAAAATATATAAAAAAACATTTATTTTCCTCAGTTTAGGCCGATACGTATTCTTCTACATATTTTTGGTAAAAAAAAACGCAATACGCGTTTATTGATTGGTTTGCGCAAAATTTATAGCGTCTACCAAATAGGGGATAGTTTTATTGCATTTTTATTAATATTTTTTTTCTAGTAATAGCGGCGATCAGCGATTTTTATCGTGACTGCGACATTATGGCAGACACATCGGACACTTTTGACACTATTTTGGGACCATTGTCATTTTTACAGTGAACAGTGTTATAAAAATGCACTGATTACTGTAAAAATTACACTGGCAGTGAAGGGGTTAACCAGGAGGGGGCACTGTAGGGGTTAAGTGTGCCCTGATGTGTGTTTCTTACTGTGGGGGGAGCGTGGCTTAGCGTGTGACATCACTGATTGTCGATCCCTATGACAGGGAACAGACGATCAGTGACAATCTCACTAGGAAGCACGGGAGAGGTTTACACTTACCTCTCCCCGTTCTTCCTCTCTGTGACCCGATCACGGGACACCGGCGGCGATCGGGTCCACTGTTCCCGCGGGGACGGTCACGAAGAAGAGGACTGGGTTGCAAGCGCGCCGCCGGCGGCGTGCTCGCGACCCACAGCTGGGATCTTAAAGGGGACGTACCTGTACACCCTTGTGTCCAGTCGTGCCATTCTGCCGACGTACATCGGCGTGCGGTGGTCCTTAAGTGGTTAAATTCTGGAACTCAGGACTGTGTGCAGGATCATTATTATCTAGATTTAGTTATACCATGGTAAATTATATGTGTGCAGTGGCAACCACTGGATTATATATCGGAGAGAAAAATGGGACCAGATGCACAGCAAAACCTGTATTACATATAATCCAAAAGAGAGTGTGCCACTCTAGTCTTGAGAGGTGAACGCACAGTGAAGATTTCAGGCAGAGGGAAGCCACCACCATACTTCACTTTGCAAGGCCTTGCAAACCATAACTTCCAGACCTGGTCCCCAAGAGGGTTCTGTACTGCAGCGGTCTCCAACATGGAGATTGATGATGATGATAAGGATGACGATGATGATGATGAGGACGATGATCTCTCAGGAATGTGGCTCAAGGAATGACCTCCGGGGCACTGCACCACGGCTTACATGAATCCAGTATCCCTGCTAGGTGGATAGAACAGGAGCGGCCTCCAAGCCGCTGCCAGACAGTGACGGGGAACTGTCCGCAGGTGTCCTTCCAGATATCCGCTGGGTAAAATCCACCAGAACAGGCCGCAAAACAGCTGCAGCTCTCCCTGTAACAGATTCCCTGCATGCAGATCTACGCTGGTCCCAAGAGAGCGGGCCCCAAATCT
Organism: Rana muscosa; assembly: GCA_029206835.1. Lineage (NCBI taxonomy): Eukaryota > Metazoa > Chordata > Amphibia > Anura > Ranidae > Rana > Rana muscosa. Next base: position 970,599,550 of record CM055117.1, read on the forward strand.
GTTCTCTTATAGTGCCTCCCAGAGGTCTGCTTTTCTCCATCAGCCAGCTGGTAGTTGTAGTTGTAGTTTCACATAATTCAGCCAGAGATTAATCCTATCTGTATGGACTACAAGTCCCAAGATGCTTTGCTCTGTCTTGTCTCTGATTTAGAATGTAACAGGACATCCCACACTGGAACACTAGAGGGAAACAGCTTCCTCTGTAACAATACCACACAGCGTCTTCTGATTGCATGAATAAACAGATATCCAGCTCCTGGCTACATCTATTCATAGCAATAATAGTACAGTAATTTACAGACTGCTTTGTAGTAAACTGACTTGGACACAGATACCCATTCACATACCTCCCAACTTTCTAGAATAAGGGACACCTAATACCTCATTGTGTGTAGATGAAAGACACACTCATGCCGTGCCCCTAGTTACGCTAATTGTGAAGAATTAATATGTGAAAAAATTAACGGTCAAATCCACAAGTGTTTTCTCTCACCACTGCATTTCCTTTATACTGGCCTTTTAAAACAACAAATGCAAAAATTTAGAACTAGGATAAAAGGTTTAGCGTAGTACTGTACAACAATGTTGGTAGTTAAATAACACTTATTTTAATAAGCAGGTCTATATATCAGATCAAAAAGAGGGACAAATGAGAATGAAAGAGGGACAGAAGGATATGAATAAGGGGCAGTTGGACGCTATGAACTCATTTCGCTTATAAAATTTTTCTATCAATGATATCAAGATTCTAAATAATACAACACAGTAGATTAACTGTATTAGGTAATGTGTATTAGTTCATAAGTGATGAGTAGCTCTTGCCATTTTAAGCAGATATATTAGACAATGTTTCAGATTTATGGCTTTCTGAAGTACTGTAAAAGTTATTATTCTATTAGTTAGCATCACTGATGGTTCTGTAATAGAAGCCATATGACCATCGATTCTGGGTGTCACATGTCTATGACCATGGGCACCAGAACAATAATACTTTTCTCAAAAAAGAAAATGCAGTGGTTACCCTCTCAGTAGGCAAGAATGATGCTAAGAAAATGTCCATCTACAATTAAACTTGTGCAGGTGTCTGAAATTTTACTTGCTCGGTATAGGATTATGGGAAGAGCAGAGAGATAATCATACAAGCAGGAAATATGATTTCTGGGGGAGTTTTGTACACCATGTACAAAATGTGTCAGGTTGCCTCATTTTCAGGAAGCAACTGTAGCGGGTATTTAAATTTGGGGGGGGGGGGGGAACATCTGGGTTATTTAACCCAGATGTACTAATTGTTAGGGAAACTGAGAATCCCTTTTGTGGTTCTTGGACGACTCTTGTGGTGCAAGGTTCCCTGTGACCTGCAGGTGGCGTTGTCGCCCTGGGTCGGAGTTGAACCTGCACCGCAAGACTGTACCTTTTTGTCCTTTCCTGGCGCCGGTACAGCGGGGCGGGGAACCCGCTGTGACGCAGGGGGAGAAGAGATAAAAGGGGCGGACGCCCTGACCTTGGTGCAGAGTTGGAGGACGCGGCCGCACCCAGGCACCTTCAGCCTGGGTGCTGGCGTTACGGAGATCCGGGCCCAGGTGCCCTTGACCTGGCCAGAGCGAGGGATGGAGTCCATCCCAGGCACCTTAAGCCTGGGGTGAGGTACTATGGCCAAGGCCTGGGACCCAGTAACTTTGACTGGGTTCTGCGAGGATGGAGGAGTCCGAGGGGCCCTAAGGTGTTGGGACCCGTATCTGAGGTGAGGAGGCCGGGGAGTGTAACCCTTCCGGATAGTCCGGTACAGCATTATTCCGGTGACGGCGGGGCCTCTGGTAACTCCCTTGGAGGGATGTCTTCCCCCTGACAGGGGCTGCAACGTAGCAAAGGTAACTGCAGTTCCTGTTCACTAGAGTCGCTGGAAGAGACTCTGTACCAAAAGTCCATTTAACAGCCACTGTGCTTAGCAACCGTTGGTGAAACCTCAACGGTTTCGTTTTCTTTGAGGATTGTGCCTTGACCTACTCCCCACCAATACTGAACTGTTCTATGGGTCTCAAACTGTCTGGTCGCAAAGGACTATTTGTTTGCCGTTATGGAATAAATACGTGTTGGACCTTTTCAGTGTGTGGTACACCAATTACTGGGAGCAAAGGGGGTTATCAGCAGAACAGACCTGGCTCTGAACGTATACACAGCCCGGGTGTAATCTGATTCTGGCCTTCACCTCTACACGCAGTAATCTAGAGGACATGGGCCGTGGCGCACCTCGCTCTCCCCTCCAAGGTACCCCTAGACCAGAGCCAGAGTAACCGATAAAGAAGAGAGAGAGGGTGAGGCCGCTACACAACATTTGAACTTTTTTGAATATAAAATTGTTTGTGTACCAAACGTTATATATCATATTTTGATGAAAGCTGAGTTTTCCTTTAAACTAAATCTGTATACATCATATATCTTTGCTTTTCGTATAATCTGGTTTAACCCTTCATTGTAGTTTCAGTGCTAGAAGAGTCTTCATGCCAAGAAGATATTTTATCTACCCATACTTTAGCTTAAGGTCTCTACAAGTGTTATTTTGGCTTCTATATCATTAGCACATTCAAATTTGCAGAATCTGTGCATAACACAATTTGTTTTAAGCTACACAACATCATTTATCAGTTTCATAATCACAATATGGACACATACTGTACAAATCCTGATATCATCAGACATGGCTTTTGATTTACGTGGTTTATTGTATGAATTAATACAAATATTTACCTGCCTTTCTTTACATTTGTCTGCATTCAAAAAGCCATGTTAAGGGAAGCATTTTCATGTCTTTCATTTATAAATGACTTTCTACTTTATTTAATAAAAGTAAATAAATACTTGTTGCTGTTTGCCTTTTTCTCAATAGCGGCCTCATCTATTATCTGCAGTGCTTCACTGAGACAGGCTACTAATGTAATTTCTGTTGGAGAAGCGTGATTGATTTTAAATTGGTTTTACCATTTACAAACTGCTACATGCATGGGGCTTGATATCTATGGAGTTACATGGATTATGGGGATGGGGGAAGAATCAGAAGCCCAGACAATTTTTATTGATTCCTGCATTTCCACAAAGGAGAGCCATTCACTCTGTTCTGGTGGCCGTTGTCATCGAAATGAAGGTAAGGGGAAATCTAAATTGTTACCAGAACAAGAATAGAGGAGAAATCTCCCACTGGGGGCAGTTCTTCCATGACAAATTACTAAAAGGGGATTTATTTTTACGTTGTAGAGCTTTCCTCGTATTTCCTGTTGTGCTTACAAGACAGGAAGTAAACTAAATCTTCCCATGGAGGCACACCATAGATCAGAATAAAAACATATCTAACCATGTGAACACACAACTTCATTTTACAATCTATTAAAGAACTGTATAGAAATCTTAAAGTATGTTTCCACATTTGTAGTTACATTTGGGAAAACCCCTGTATATTTTTGTCATGTGTTTCTGTTCACACAGCATACCTAAGAAAAAACAATTCTTACCATTTACATTTTTCTGTGAAGAAGGTGTCTTGGCTGACTGCGAATGTTGTTCAGATAGCTCAGTGTGATCTGTCAAAATAGCTGGGCTGGGGAAAGGCTGAGTCCAATTCTCATTAACATACAATAGAGAAGCCCAGCTCGCAAACATTCAGCCTTTTGTTAACCTCCCTGGCGGTATGATTATTTCAGATTTTAGGTGCTGAAAGCGGTACCATTATTTTGCATGGAAATTTGGCGTTTTATATGGTAGGCCTGTAATTCTTAGGAATAACTCACTTAAATCTGTCCAAACAAGAGTCTAGTAGACATCCCGGGTATGATAAAGTTCAAAAAACAAAATCATAAATTATAATATAATAAATAACCTATAAAATATTTATAAAAAGTAATAATATAATAATAATAAAAGTGTTTTTCAGTGTTTGATGACGAATTTCCCCACAAATCACTATTGCTTAACCACTTCCCTACCCAGCCATAGACAAATGACGTCCACAGATGGGATCTCCCATCCTGGGTGGACGTCATATGACGTCCTCGGCTTTGTAGGGGGATATCTGAATGATGCCTGCAGCTAGAGGCATCATTCAGATATCCTTTTGAAGTGCCAGCGATTCTGTGCACCATAAGAACGATCATAGCGGCGGTTCCGCCGCTTGATCGTTCTTATAGGCGGCGGGAGGGGACACCCCCCCGCTCCCGCCGCCATCCGGTGCTTCTCCGGGCTCCCCCGTGCGATCGGGGACCCGGAGCGAATCTTCCGGCATCGTTGGTGGAGTCACATGATGAGCATAGAGATGACTGGTGACCAGATGGTCACCAGTCATCTCTATGATCGTTGGAGGCCCGGGCGCGATGTGATGACGTCACGCCCGGGTCTCAAAAATGTAAACAAAGCCGCCGTTGCGGCTGTAAGTATGAAATCAGTGAAAAAATTTTCACTGATCTCATGCTTTCCAGCCTGGAGGAGAGATGTGGAGTCTTATTGACCCCGCATCTCTCAATAAAGAGAACCTGTCACACACATTCCTATTACAAGGGATGTTTACATTCCTTGTAATAGGAATAAAAGTGATCAAAAAAAAAAAAAAAGTAAAATCATTGTAAAAAAATAAATAAATAAGTAAGTTAAATAAATAAATAATAATAAAAAAATATTAAAACGCCCCTGTCCCCGGTAGCTCGCGATCAGAAGCGAATGCACACGTAAGTCGCCCACATATGTAAACGCCGTTCAAACCACGCATGTGAGGTATCGCCGCGTGCGTTAGAGCGCGTGCAACAATTCTAGCACTAGACCTCCTCTGTAATTCTAACCTGGTAACCTGTAAAAAAAAATTAAGCGTCGCCTATGGAGATTTTTAAGTACCGAAGTTTGGCGCCATTCCATGAGTGTGCGCAATTTTAAAGCGTGACATCTTAGGTATCTATTTACTCGGCGTAACATTATCTTTCATATGTTCCCAAAAAATTGGGTTAACTTTACTGTTTTGTTATTTTTTAATTCATGAAACCATTTTTTTTTTTTAAAAAAAGGCGTTTGAAAAATTATTGCGCAAATATTGTGCAAGAAAAAATGTTGCAATGACCGTCATTTTATTCCCTAGGGTGTCTGCTAAAAAAACATATATAATGTTTGGGGGTTCTGAGTAATTTTCTAGCAAAAGAATGATGATTTGTACATGTAGGAGAGAAGTGCCAAAATAGGCCCGGTATTGAATAGGTACAAAAAGCCCTGTATTGAAGTGGTTAATCCTGCAACTGATTCTAATTTATTATCGCTGTTTTCTAGCTGGTCTAAAACCACTTTTGATGTAAAGGGACACTTTTTGGTTGCTATGGACAATCTCCAGTTTCCAGGCAGAAAGAACTGTATTTATAATATAAAAGTGCATGCAGGACACTGGACAGACCACTAGGGACAAAGAGGATGTGTTATTATTTGATACAGTACTGTAATCTTACAGATTACAGTATACTGTATGTATACTGTGTGTTTCACTATTTGAATTTAGTGCCGAACTCCATCCCCGTGCGTCGCAATGCTCAGGAACGGAGCTCGGCACTCGGGCACTGTGTGAATAATCGACCGTGATGACAGCTCGCTCACACAGCGGGGACACATCGCAGGATCCAGGGAACAAGGTAAGTAACTTCCCCTGTATCCTGCAATGCAGCCCGAGTCTGGTTCGGGGTTACCGCTTTAGGTACTGAAATCTTACCCCGAGCCAGACATAGGAATACCGCTAGGCGGGTTAAGACTTAAGCCTGGTATACACTAATAGTATTTTTGTTCAATCCAGCGGGTTGAATGAAAAAAACTGACAGCTTTAGATGTTAGTACAGCGATCTCCCCTGGTGAACTATTGTGTTCTGACAAGAACATGGCCCCTCGCCAGAACACTCAGGTCAGCTCTCTCAGCCATTGGCTGAGAGTGAGATCGGGAGTCGGTTATCAGACCTTTTTTTGGCCATGACCCTTCGACAGAAGCCGGCCGAATGGCTGCTCTATACACAGCCTGTGTGTGTACTAGGCAATACAGTGTTCAAATCTGGTACAATTGATGTGATATCTGCTCCCACTCAGGATTAATTATGGTAAACACATCTTCTCAGCCCCTTTCATAACAAAGAGAACTAAGCAGAATTTTGCCTTGCTGGAAGTTCTGGAAAAGAGCCTCTAAAAAGGTAGGCTTTACATTTTTTTAATTTTTATTTTTGCAGTATGAGGGGGGACATATAACAAATATAAAGCAGGTATGATCCCAATTTGACTGCAAAAGTGGAAATACCCTTTACGGCTTCCTTCACACCATTACATTGCAGTATTACAGTATATTATGAGCACAAATATCTGAATTGTGTTTAAGTGATCTGCATAAACTTTGCATTAGTTGTGACAAATGGGTGAGGATCAGGCCATGTTGGGCTTCCCTAGGAGGTTGTAAAGTCTTCTAATTATCAGAACAAATAGGCAAAAAGTTTCCATGGAGGAAATGGAGTATGCATATAGCTTTGTATGCATTAATAAAAAAAAAACATGTTGGAGAGAAGATTATAGTGGGTTGTCATAGGATGGAGATATGTTTGGACAGGCAGTTATTTCACCTGTTGCTCTTGGTGAGACCCCTGTTTAATCTGTGTCCAGGTACCCTTAACTTCTCTGTTGGGTAGAATTATACCAAGTCAGTACAATAAAAAAATTGTTGATTTCAGCAAATCCACTCTGCTCATAACTAGGGTGAGTAGAAACTGAGATTTACATTGCAGGCCAGATATATACAATCCAACTGACACACAGGAACTAGTAAAGGGGCCTATGAAACTCTTTATTCGTTCACTAGGAGAGCATGGACGCCTTTTTAGAGCATAATTTCTCTTCTCCTTGATCAAAGACAGTCCAAAGATGTCACATGCTGAGTAGAAGAAAATAAATGACCACTTAACCAAACAGAAGTCTGTTCATTCCCTCTTTTTCCTGTGTGCCGAAATCAAATCAGTGACATTGGCAGCTTTTAAAACTAATCACATATGGCATTAATTGCACTGCTTGTTCTGCACAAAAAGGAAACTGTTTACTTAAATGGATCTATGATAAAGAAGGCATGTACAAACAGTTTTTTTTCACGAAACATCTTAACTTTGTATAAATAGATAGATATGTAAATAGATAGATAAATAAATAATTAATGCTGGTAGTAAGGGGGTTGCAGATGGATTAGATAGACTTTGTGCTGCTGGTAGGTGAATCAAGAGTAGATGTCTGGGATGTTTCAACAGAGGCCTGCAAATAGGCATTGGTAGCTGTCAAAGTTGGCACAGGAGAATAAGGGTGAAGATTTAGGATCTTTATGCTATTTAAGGATACTCCAACAGAAATCAGCATTTTACAAATATATAGTAGCCAATTATTTGATTAGATTGAATAGTCGATGGGTTACACTGGGCTAACTGAATACAGTATACCCCCCCTTTGGAATAATAGGGATCTGAAGGAAATCCTTCTGATAGGAAAGGTCAGAGAATGGGAAACACAAGGTATTAAAAGGCTGAGACAACTGTATGATGGCAACATCTTTAAAAAATTATTGGACTTGAGATGGGAATTTAACATACCACAACACTCATTTTACACTTATATACAGGTGGGGCATGCCCTTGAAGCCCAATTTAGGACACAAGCATTAGAGTGGAATAAAACTCCTATCTTTCAAAATATACTCCAGGCAGGCTCAACTAAGGGTCCTATATCCGAAATATACGGACAGATAAGCAAAAAAGTCAACACCGGATTGAACCTCCATAAGGAAAGAGGGAGATGGGAAGAGGATATAGGGGAAATAACACAGGAGCAGTGGAGAGGAATCTTAGAGATGGGACCGATGGTATCGGTCTCGCCCCCGTAGAAGGTATCCCATCTGATGTTGATATATAGAGGTTATCACACCCCCAAGCGACTGTTTAAGTATGGTAGAAGATCAGATGACAAATGCCCCAGATACCAGGGGACTGGAGATCTCATACATATGGTGTGGAGATGCCCAAAGCTGTTTCGATACTGGCAGGGAGTGATTAATACCGTGGGTGATATATTTGGAATAACACTGGAGATGGAGGCCGCACTATGTATACTAGGATATATGAAGGAACGGAAGGAGAGGAAGAGTACCACAGTTGCAATATTAAGATGCCTGTTCCAAGCCAGAAAAATTATAGCAATGAGATGGCAGTCGACGACACCCCCGGCAGTAAGGGACTGGATTAGTGTAATAAACGAGACTATCTGCAAAGAAAGAGCAGTTTATACAAAAAGAGGTAACCTTAAGGAATTTGAGAAGATGTGGAGGCCTTGGCTGGAAAAAATGGGTTTCCTTCTCTAGAGAGAAAAACGTATAGTAGAGCTGGAGAATAACTACAATAGAGTACTCGATAGGAAATCTGCACATTAGATAATTTAGCTGCAACATGTCTTTTAAATTCAATAAATTAAGCTATGTGAAATAAAAAAAATGGTTGAGAGAAGTGATCTATGAATCTAATCACATTGAGATGAAAGAAATGGTAATAGGAGGGGAAGAAAGAAGAGAAGGGAGGGATTAATGAACAAAGCTAGATTTATAACATTGGAACTAGGTAAAGCAATTGGGATAAAGGTGTTTCCTTTTGCCCCTTTATTTTTCTCCCTTATTTTTCGATCTCCTAGTTCTCTATTTGCTGTGTTCTTATTTTTGCATATTTACTAATTCTATGACGAAGAGAATGACAAATTTTTATTATTGAGTTGTTAATATTTGTAAGAAAAATTGATAAAGAATAAAAAAAAAAAAGAGTAGGGACGGGTTAAAGAAAAAAAGAAAAGAAAAGATTGAATAGTCTATGTTCTGGTAGTAAGGAAGTTGCAGACTAATATATATGTAGTTCTTTCCTCTGGCCATCATCTCACCCACAAATAGGAATTAGTTCAAGGGCCTGCCTCATTGTTTACAAATTGACAGTGTCTAGGTTTGACCTCATACTATATGGTTTTGGTAAATCTAAAGGAAAATTGTACAAGAGAATTGTATAATGTATGAGTGCTGACCCTTCCTACTATCCCAGAGTGCTGACCCTTCTTATTGGCCCAGAGTGCTAGCCCTTCCTACTGGTGCACAGTGCTGACCCTCCTTTCTGGTGCAGAGCACTGACCCATCCTACTTGCCCAGAGCACTGACCCTTCCTAATGGCGCAGAGCACTGACACTTCCTACTGGCGCAGGGCACTGACCCTTTCCTACTGACCCTTCCTACTGGCACAGAGTGCTGACCTTTCGTACTGTCCAAGAGTGCTAACCCTTCCTACTGCCCAGAGCGCTAACCCTTTCAACTGGCGCACAGCGCTGATCCTTCCTACTGGCGCAGAGCACTGCCCCTTCCTATTGGCTCTGAATGAGAAGGCTCCAAAAATGTTTTGATTAGATCCTTTTCTATGCACGCATCCTTGGAGAGTGTGATTGCGTAGTATATACTTCAGTTTATTGTGATGTGATTCATGCTGTTACTATGGAACTTGATCTCACCTGAATACTTCTCTGCTTGTTCTTATACATTTTCTGAGTGATTGCTCAACCAAGTGAATTTATGAACAGGTAATTGTAGTGTAGAACCCGGCACAAAGTGTGTACACGGAGCAATGCAGTCACCTGACCCGCACGTTACAGTATGACCATGTCTTAACTCTAGATCGCTATCTTGAAACTGCTGGATAAGGAGGAAGCAAATGGGACCACTGAGGTTCTTTTTATTGAGATATGGTGCTATGGTTAATTTTAGGTATGACGTTGGTGCCAAACATACTTGAAAATGGATTTTAGGTTTACATGCATTTTAAGTAATAACTTTTTAAATAAAATAATAAAGGCAATTCAAATGATGTATCAATAAATGTGTTGAGTTGTTTACATTGTCAATTCGTCATCAAAAAGTTACTAACACCATCATGGCTACAGCCTAACCTTGTAATCAGATGATGTATTTCTATGCCCACATGGGGAAGTTTATTGACATTTAGGGGAGGATTTACTAAAACTGGTGTACCCAGAATTTGGTGCAGCTGTGCATGGTAGCCAATCAGCTTCTAACTGCAGCTTGTTCATGTAAGCTTTGACAATAAAACCTGGAAGCTGATTGGTTTCAATGCAGAGCTGCACCAGATTTTGCACTCTTCAGTTTTAGTAAATCAACCCCTTACAATCAATGTGTTTGTGACCCAGCAGGTCTTAACTATAGTCCAGTCCATGTGAAATTGATTGATATGTTCACTCATAATCAGTGGTGGCACAAATGTTTTTGGAGTTGCAGTCCTAAGGTGCTTTTGGTATTTCTTTGAGACCCCCAAATATAAAAATTGTCAGTAGGACAGCAAAATCAGTGGTTCACAGTCAAGAGTGCCTCAACAAAGTGTGAGGGTCTTTAGTACATCAGAATGTGGCACCTAAATAGGTTTATTCTGGATGTGTGGAGCTTCAGTGTTTACAAGTATTTTTTCGACAGTGCTAGGTGCTAGGCAGTAAATATATTACGCCAGTCCTGGTATCAGTAAGTGCAAATAAGTAACCTACCAGACTCTTCAGCCTGTAAGGCCCCATGCACACGAGACGCTGTTATTTGCTGTTGAACGCGCGTTCAGAGGCAGTTGGACGCTTTTTTCAACTGCTCCTGAACCCATTCAATGTTATCCTATGTGTCCATGCACACACTCTCGTTTTTTGGCGTTTACAAGCAGTTGCGTTTAACCTCGTTTTTCCAGAAGCAAAAAAATGGGTTCAGACGCAAAAGTTTTCCACGTTTCAGACGCTAAACGCTGCTAAACGCGGCTAAACGCGGTACCGGCGTTTTGCCGCGTTTGCGTTTATAAGCGTTTTTAAAGGTGACCTATTTTTTAACATTAGAAATCTCAAAAATGATGGCAAATGATGAAAAACTATTAAAAAATATAAAAGAAAACTGTAATTGCTTGCATTGTGGACAATCCACAACTTGTGGCAGGTAACGTGGCAAGTGGACAATCAACAACTTGTGTCAGGTGATGTGGCCAGGTGACGTGGCCAGGTGACGTGGCAAGTGGACAATCCACAGCTTGTGGCAGGTGACGTGGCCAGGTGACGTGGCAGGTGACGTGGCCAGGTGACGTGGCAGGTAATGTGGCCAGGTGACGTGGCAGGTGATGTGGCAAGTGGACAATTCACAACTTGTGGCAGGTGACGTGGCACGTGATGTGGCCAGGTGATGTGGAAAGTGGACAATCCACAACTTGTGGCAGGTGACGTGGCTAGATGACGTGGCAGGTAATGTGGGCAGGTAACATGGCTAGGTGACGTGGCAGGTGACGTGGCAAGTGGACAATTCACAACTTGTGGCAGGTGACGTGGCCAGGTGACGTGGCAGGTGACGTGGCCAGGTGACATGGCAAGTGGACAATCCACAACTTGTGGCAGGTGACGTGGCCAGGTGACGTGGCAGGTGACGTGGCAAGTGGACAATCCACAACTTGTGGCAGGTGACGTGGCCAGCTGACGTGGCAGGTAATGTGGCCAGGTGACGTGGCAGGTAACATGGCCAGGTGACGTGGCCAGGTAACGTGGCAAGTGGACAATCCACAACTTGTGGCAGGTGACGTGGCACGTGATGTGGCCAGGTGACGTGGCAAGTGGACAATCCACAACTTGTGGCAGGTGACGTGGCCAGGTGATGTGGCCAGGTGACGTGGCAGGTGACGTGGCAAGTGGACAATCCACAACTTGTGGCAGGTGACGTGGCCAGCTGACGTGGCAGGTAATGTGGCCAGGTGACGTGGCAGGTAACATGGCCAGGTGACGTGGCCAGGTAACGTGGCAAGTGGACAATCCACAACTTGTGGCAGGTGACGTGGCACGTGATGTGGCCAGGTGACGTGGCAAGTGGACAATCCACAACTTGTGGCAGGTGACGTGGCCAGGTGATGTGGCCAGGTGACGTGGCAGGTGACGTGGCAAGTGGACAATCCACAACTTGTGGCAGGTGACGTGGCCAGCTGACGTGGCAGGTAATGTGGCCAGGTGACGTGGCAGGTAACATGGCCAGGTGACGTGGCCAGGTAACGTGGCAAGTGGACAATCCACAACTTGTGGCAGGTGACGTGGCACGTGATGTGGCCAGGTGACGTGGCAAGTGGACAATCCACAACTTGTGGCAGGTGACGTGGCCAGGTGATGTGGCCAGGTGACGTGGCAGGTGACGTGGCAAGTGGACAATCCACAACTTGTGGCAGATGATGTGGCAAGTGATACGCTAAATACAAGTACACTGCTGCTCTCTCAGCTGCTGCTACTCACTCTGGTCTCACAAACTGGCTGAAATGGTTAAAATTTACTATTTTTTGAGCTTAGGGAGGGTCTATGATGAAACGCTTATAAACACAAACGCGGTTAAACGCCGCTAAACGCGGCCGCAAACGCGGCAAAACGCGCGTTTATAAACGCCGGTTTCAGCGTTTAAAAACGTGTGTTCAGCAGAGTTTGCACCTGCGTCTCGTGTGCATGGGGCCTAATTGTTCAGTGCCAACCTCAGATAGTTAAAAAAACAAAAAACAGAATGTCTACATTTGGTGTTGGTAAATATATTATTGAGCCAATCTCAGGGTACACATCACAATAATCCCCACTGCGCTTTGGCACTCACAACAGGTGAACAGTGATAGTTAAAAATACAAGCTTGTTTTGTTGACTTTGTGTCCGAAAGAGGACTATTTTGTTTCAAATGCCGATATATGCAATGCCATATCTCCTAGACCATGGGTGCTCAACCTGTGGCCCTCCAGCTGTTGCAGAACTACAAGTCCCATCATGCCTCTGCCTTTGGGAGTCATACTTGTAACTGTCAGTCTTGCAATGCCTCATGGGACTTGTAGCTCTACAACAGCTGGAGATTACATCTTGAGCATCCATTCCCTAGACCCAGTCTTTGCAGGCAGTATGGCCATTTGCTGACTTGACAGAATCCACAAGCAGCTTAACTCCTTAGACCTCATGTGCACAGAACATTTTGCTATCTCTCCTAGATGCCTTTCCTCCTGGCAGCAGAGTTTTGGCAGAAGAAACGCTTGATGCTTATAAAGGTCGGTAATGCATTTAGGCACGTCAAGTGCTCGTTTTTAAATAATTTCATTGGCCAGAATAATAATTTATTAATTGAAGTGAATTAAAGGGGTTGTAACGGTTCGTTTTTTTTCACCTTAATGCATCCTATGCATTAAGGTGAAAAAAACCTGACAATGACGTCCCCCCCTGAGCCCTGAATCTTCTGTGCGCGTCCCCCAGCGTCCTCTTCTCCTCGGAGTCTGGCCGTCGATTGGCTAGATTTGCTAGATTGATAGCAGCGCAGCCATTGGCTCGCGCTACTGTCAATCAGATGCAATGACGCGGCGCGCCGGGGGGCGGGGCCGTGTGATACAGTCGGCGGCTATGGCCGTCGGCTGTATCACGGGAGCGCGTCCGCAAGCTAACCCCCTTGGGAGAGAGCTTCCCATGAAGGGGGTTAGCTGATGCAGGGAGGAGCCGAGACAGCCGCCGAGGGACCCCAGAAGACCAGGATCGGGGCCACTGTGTGCAAAACGAGCTGCACAGTGGAGGTAAGTATAACATGTTTGTTATTTTTATTTTTTTAAACGGGAACCTTTAGTGTCCCTTTAATGCTTAAGAGCTAAATGCACCTGTAGCGCCCCGCTCCTGTTGACCAGGCGCCATTATCTAAATTTAGTGGGATGTCTGAACTGTAGTTAGTTCAGATTCTATGTTTTGGCTAAATTGGCCTATGTTACAGCCTTGGCTGAGTTGGGTGTATTTCCCGCGGTTACCAGCAGGTTTTGCTGCCACCTCTGGTTCGTGTTGGAAGGTACAATGAGCCGAGGCATATTGGGTGCTTTTTCCCAGAGGCCACCTAGCGGGAGGTTGATACTGCTGGGCATGCTGGGAGAGGGTACTTAAGGGGCGGACGCCATTTTTGGAGAGGCTCCCTCACCTCATGGCCACCCTGGCCGGAGGTATGTGACCACTCCTCTTCTGCTTCGGGGCCTGCTGGCCCGAGGTTTCGTTACTGGAGGTAGGCCCAGAAGCTATCTTGGGCCTACTGGTTCGAGGGTGATCCTGTGGCTGTCTGTCCTGCGGGAAGAAGCCAAGCAGTTGAAGGAACCAAGGGAGGACTCGTCTTGGAAAATACGCAGTGGATGGCTGGTATCTCGAAAGGAGCCTGGGGCCTCAATTGGAGGATGCATCCACGCAGTCTCACAGTATTGCCGGGTTGGCTTTTCATACTGTGTAGTCGTGCTTGAACTTTGAAATTTTGATTACCAAGTCTGTGGCAGAGACTTTTCATTTTTGTCCGGGCATCATCCCGGCTGCTAGGCCGGTGAGAGGGGCCTATCCGGGTGAGCAAGATCCAATGACAGCGAGTGTACCTGTCTCCGGGATCTCAAGTTTTCCTCAGTGATCTGCATCAGGTACGTGAACTTCCCCTAACCCTCCATCCCTCATTCTGCCAACGTTGTGGTAAATAAAAAGCATTGGAAAAGACTCAGTGACTGGCAACCGTGTTTTATGCAACTTTAACCCTAGACTTTGAGCCAACACGGAGAACAGGGGGGTAACGGCAGACTAAAAATAACCAGCAGCTCCTACGGTGGTAGTGCTACACACCTTTTAGACACGTTTACATGCGTCAAGTGTTTTTTCTGCCAAAACGCTAATGTTTCTGGATGCGCTGGCAGTGCGACTCTAAACGCCCCTTCCTCTAAACTCCTCTAAAAGCCTATGTGTGCATGAACACATAGGCTAACATGCAGGGGTATTTAGAGGCAGAAAAAAAAAACGCCAGATGCTCTGAACAGCCACATTAAAAATGTCCAGTGTGCATGAGCCCATGATAAGACACAGAGGTTGAATCAAAAACAATTTTACTTAGTCAATGTGGTACAGAGGATATTTTTGCAGCCTTTTAAAGTGTAAAGCCTCGTACACACGATCGGATATCCTATGGATTCTGATCCGATGGTTTTGTCCATCGGAAATCTGATGAAGCTGACTTCCATCAGTCTTGCCTACACACCATCAGTCAAAAAACCGACCGTTCCAAACGCGGTGACGTAAAACACTCCGATGAGCCGAGAAAAATGAAGTTCAATGCTTCTGAGCATGCGTCGACTTGATTCTGAGCATGCGTGGGTTTTTTATCTGATGGACTTGCCCATAGACGATCAGAGTTTTCGATCGGTTTTTTATCCATCGGCAAAATTTAAAACATGTTCTATTTTTTAAAGCCGAATGCAAAAAAGACCGATGGGTACCATACACGATCGGTTTGTCTGATGAAAACAATCCATCGGACGGTTTTCATCGGTTAAACCGATCGTGTGTACAGGGCTTAAGAAGACAATGACTTTTATAAGCCCTATCTCTGCTTCGAAAGTGAATCTAGACTGATCAGCAGAGTCAGAAGCAGGATGTGTCAACCTGTATTAACTAGAGATGAAATAGAGGGAGAACAGGGGAACATACCAAGTACAATAAACAAGACAAAAAGACAGGCTGTTGTGTCAATACATTCAACTTGAGCTTAAAACACAATTCCATACAACACATGAAAACAATATGTGCACTCACAATTTTCACTCAACTTACCTTATCTCGGCCCTCTGTTATCCACTGAAGCCAAAGCTAATTTGCAGCTTTTCATAGAGTCATTGGAAGTGCACTTCTTAAAGCATGTGTTCTATAACCACTTTCAGACCACGCCTTTTCTGGTACGTTTTGTTTTCATGTAACAATCAGTACTTTTTGCCAGAAAATGACTTAGAACCCCAAAATATTATATTATATATATGATGGTTGTTACAATTTTTTTTATATTATACGGTATTTGTATTTTTTTGAGGGGATAAAACGTGGATGGGGAGTAGGGGTATTATGGGATACCCACTTCAGACAGTTTTTTCAAATGCAATTTTTTGGAAAATATACACAATACATACCCCAATTATTTTATTTAATATAAAAAATGATTGAGACAGATCACCTGGCACCCAGCTTGGGTGCCTCTGTCAAGATACAGCTTCCTCCAGTCTGGAACCAGGAACCAGGTATTATAGCTGAATATTGCACCCATGAACTAGACGATACTAGCTTAGGTGCAAACTGGAACTGACTTTATTGTAAACTCACATAGAATATATACCACACAAAATCAGGTAAGAGCTTGTTCACATTATTTAAACTGTAAACTGTAAGATAATTAGCATAATTAACATAGTAAACATCCTTGTGACAGCAATAGACATATGACAGGTACTTTTTATGGAGAGACCTGGGGTCTATAAGACCCCAAATTCCTCCTCTGCCCTTAAAAGCATTCAAAATACCAAGATCAGTGTTTTTTTAATGCTTCAATTTTATTTATTTTTTAACTGCACCATTGACATCCGAGTAAACCAGAAGTGATGTCAGGTCATCACTTCCAGGTTAGCATAGTCGAAAGCGGATGAAAACTGACACCGGCTTTGTTCGGCTGTCCGAGTGGCCGGCGGATGCGCCAGCTGGTCGCTCGGGTCTCCAGGTGGGATGGGAGAGCTTAAGAGAGCTACGGAAAACAGGAAGGACGTCCCCTCTCGCTGCTTGTAAAAGCAGTACATCGACTAGTTAGCCACTAGGATTGCTTTTGCAAGAGAGATGTAGAGCACCCCACGTAGAAGCCGCAGGTGAAATGGGATTCCCCACCCTGCATAGCCAGGCACATCAAATTTCCACAGTCTCCCAGAGTCAGAAAACAGCCTGGGCGAAATTGAAAAAAAAATTAATAAATGAAATTGAAAACAGAAAACAGCCCGGGCACTTTGTTTTTTTATATTTTATTGAGGGGATAAAACGTGGATGGGGAGTAGGGGTATTATGGGATACCCACTTCAGACAACTTCAGGGACAACTTTCCTATGTACAGTCTTTATACACTCCTCTGCTCCTCCAGCACACTTGCCTGCAGAACTCCACTGGCACACTTGACAAAAAGATGATCCTGACACAGTACTCAGGACACAGTCAGATCTTAGAGCAACAGCCTGTTATAGGCAGGAACCCGAGGCCCCTTTAAATGTGTAGCAAGTCAGTGTCCAGCTTCTATCCCTGTGACCACTGATCCCAGCACCACCTCTGCAAGCACTGCCAGCCCCCCTGGCTGCAACTGCCCCTTTCACTAGCCCTTCTGGCTACTACTCCACAGTCTTCCTAGACTGACACCATAGTCCTCCCAGACTGCTCACTCACCAGCCCACCCGACTGACTCTCCTAGAGAACTCCTGGATGTGCTGACCTGCTCTTGCTGTCCTCTCCTTGCTCCTGTGCCTCCAGGAAGAATATCCTCCGTGGCCTCCCCAGGCCTGAGGTCACCCCCCCCAGACTAGGGGGCACCCTCAAGGGCTTCCGACTGCCTCCTCAGCACTCGTTCTCCATCTTCCACCCAACTGCCCCTGCTGGCATGACCCAAGAGTATTCATGAGGTACCTGCCCCCTGCTAGCCCACTTTGCTTGGGATTGGCTGGGGCCCTCATCAATACTTCAAGCAGCTCCTCCTAAACCTCACCCTCTGCTTCTGGAAGCTTCTCCAAGGTTTCAGAAAGCAGGGGGAGTTACCAAAGGTGCTGCTTGCTGAGTCATCCAGCCTCCCTGACTCACCCAGCCATGACCCAGATTCAACCCAGGCTTGGCTGCCAAATTTACCTACACTAATAACTGTGTACACTAGCACCTAGCTAGGAGGTGCTACAGAGCCTACTGTGGGCTCTAAAAAACAGTACCAGGGTGATGCCTGCAGGTGCAGGCATAATTCCGGTATAACCACCTGAAGTCCAGCAACGCACAAGTACGTCTGGAAGTGGTAGAATCTCTGTCACAAACTTAAACAAATTGCAGGTAAAAACACAGAAAAAGTTGGTATTTTCAATGCATACTTGCAACATTTCCTTTTCATTAATTATTTTTTATTCTCTTACATTATGAATTCTAACCACTCCAAGAAAAGTTGATTTTATAGATCATCCACAGTCCCCCTCCCTCTTGCCAAATCATAGCCCACTGCTCTTCTGGGAGTGTCCAGTTACTGTGTGAGCTGGTCCAACTCCTCTGCTCTTTACCTCCCCACAGGTCCAAAGGGAGATATTAAGTAGTGTCACTTGAGAGAGACAATGGATTTCAAGGAGGCAATGGGTCTCTGAAGCCAGGGTGCATTTTGACAAAGAAAACTACAGTAAGCAGTACCTTCTATAGTAGATACCTTGGAGCTCCTGGAACCAGTATAACCACTATAACTGCTGACTAGTTAACCTCTGTGGTAAGACCTGCCAGCCAGCAGAAGAAAGCATGCAGTCAAATTTTCAACATTCTCTCTGAAGGTAGAAGACTTCATCAAAGAGGACCTGTTCTCAGTATTTTTGGAAATCTAGGCTCACAGTTTTTTTTTACTCTGGTCCAGACTCTTTGGTTATCAAAATCTTAACTGGAATGCAAATAGTTACAGTGACTGGCCATTGCAGACTTGATTTTTCCAAGAGGAATCATCTCTGCCACATTGCTTCTGTATTGTTCCATGTCACACCCTGTACTTCCCTTTTGTGACTATTTATTCATAGTATGCAAAAAATGTAACACGTATAGAAGTCTATGTATTACAGTTTTTCTTCATGTTGCTTATGCTTGCATCAATCTCGTTACCATAACTTGGTCCTTCCAAAACCTGCGACTCACCTGTATTAAATACCGACCAATAAAGCCACTTCACTGTTCATTTTAAAAGGCAAGGAACACTGCATCTGCCAAAAGACTGGGGTGTAAGAATAAGGGCTGCAGATAGCACTGCTACTTCTGCGTGGGTGCTCAGCTTTGCCTCCTACACCTTTTACTGTCCCTTAGTAACTATCAGTCAAAATGAAGCAGAGCAGGATGGGCAGAGAAGTATTTTAATTAAAAAAAAAGTTTATTCAATAATTATTCACACTTTTCTTAGTAAAATTTAATGACGCCCCCACTAAATGTTTGTTATGTGTTCCCATTCACACAGCTTACCTAAAAACAGTTGTTTTCTAGTTGTTTCTTTAGAGCAGGGGGCTCTATGGGTAGCTTGCAAGCTATTCTAAAAAAATTCAAAGTGCAATGAGGGACAGTTTAATTTTTTATATATATATATATATATATATATATATATATATATAAACATACAATGTACCACACAAGCCTTGAGAACTTTAACCTTTTGTTATTACAGATTTCACATTTAATTTACAACTAATAATGAGATCTACGAGCGCAGTATAGACCAGGTTAAAATTATAGTAAACACAACTCCACAGCCCCCTCCTTAACATTTTAACATTACATAGAAGAAGAAATCTATTGGGATTTTTTTTTACGCAAGTGAAAAGGTAAGCAGCATTTTTTTATTAAGTTATGCTGTTTGAATGGGAACATGTAATAAATGTAAAGTAGGTGTTATCCTAATTTGGCTGCAAAAGTGGAAAAATTATATATTTTGAACACAGTTGAACCTCGGATTACGAGCATAATCCATTCCAGGAGAATGCTCGTAATCCAAAGAACTCGCATATCAAAGCGAGTTTCCCCATTGAAGTCAATGGAAACTAAAATAATTAGTTCCGCATTGACTTCAATGGGATGCAATACCGCATGCAGTCAGAGGTGGGGGGACGCCGGAGAGCCTCGGAAACGTCCGGAAAGGCCCGAGGACACGTCGGCTGACCTCGGCAAACGTCGGAAAGGCTCGGAAACTGATTATTTACGTGTCTTTCCGAGCATTGCCGAACTGCGACAATCAGCTGCGATCGTCGCTGTTCGGCTCTGCTCGGCTCCGGCGCCCCTGCACCTCAGGCCAAATGTGGTACTGCAGGCCCTATTAGGTTGAATTCTGCTCGTCTTGCAAGACAACACTCGCAAACCGAGTCAGAATTAAAAAAAAAAAGTTGCTCGGAAATCAAAATGCTCGTTAACGGCGTTACTCTTAAACCGAGGTTCCACTGTACTTGTAGGCAGGTGTTGGGCTGCAGTTTGTAAAGGCTAGACATTTTTTTACATTTCAAAATGTGCATTGTGCTACTCAACAGATTCGAAAAAGCTGCAAACACTACAATCAGACAAATTGAGTGGATAATGGGAATATTAAGTGCAGAGCTAATCCATATTGTGTGTATATATTAGAAAATTGTGCAAGTATGCAAACAGTAAGTATAACACATTGACTGTGCAAAATATAGTGCTAGGTGCAAACAGCAATAAATGAATATAAATACAATTCATAAATCGAAAACACAAAAAAGTCCATATATGTGAAATGCCATTGTTAATAATAACCCATTAAGGAAAAAATAAATAAAAAATGTCCAAACAGGTGAAATCCAATCACAAGTGTTTTGGTAAAAATCTATGTTTACATTGAAGATATATTCGACCTCTGAAGGATAGGTCACCATCCAGTAAAAAATCACCATAGAGTGTGAATCCACCACCCATGAAAAAAATTGGATACTCTTACCAGACTCAGTGGACCCAATGCCAGCAGCACAGAGTCAAACTGGCATGGAATTGGGAACGTGGTCACTCTCAGCAAACAACATGTGAGGTCAGCTTTCGTTCGACCTTGTCACCGGATCCAATCATGGACTCCACCATTCATAAAAGAAAATGGCCGCCACATAGTGTAAAACCATCAACTATGGGTTTTATTGTAAAAGGTAAAACACTTACATCAATGATGGTATAAACAGGTGAGATAAGGTATGTGATCACAAATACATCCAAGAAGCGCAGTAACATGTAGCTTGTTCAGTCTACCCGACCGGTTTCGTTCAATGGAACCGGTTTTGTTTAATAGAACATACTCTGGGGCATTTCCTGCATTAAGGTAAGAAACGTCAGAGTATTTGAATTGTCCCCTCACCTCCCTATATGAGTCCTGTCCTGCTCCAGCTCAGTGCCCATTTGCAGCGGCCATTGGTTCCTGCTACTCTCAATCAAATCCTTTATGGAGGGAGCTGGGGGCACTGCCAAGCTGTACTTTGTGTGTCTCTGGATGCACATAGCACGGCTTGGGAGCGAATCCACAGGTGTGCCCCCAAAGCAAGCAGCTTGCTATGTGGGCACACTCAGAAACGGAAGGGCCAAGAGCGCCAGCGAGAAACCCTAGAAGAGGAGGTTCGGGGCTACGCTGTGCAATACCATTACACAGAGCAGGTAAATATAACATGTTTTTGTTTTTAGAAAAAAAGAATTAGCCTTTACAACTGCTTTAACCAGTTGCTGATTGGCCAACATTAATTCTACTGCTGGCCGGTGGCTGTAGTAGGCACCACGATGTACCTGTACTTCGCCTGCTCATGCGCACTGGCACACCCCGTGGGACGCGTAGCAGCGAGATCCAGTGGCGGCTGGTGCTCAAAATTTTTTGGGGGGGCGCAAACAAACTGAAAAAAATAAATAAATCAATTGCCGCCACTGTGCCCATTAAACGCAGGCATTGTGCCCAAACGCCACCAGTTTGCCCCCTCAAATACAGCCAGTTTGTTTCCATATACAGCCAGTGTGCCCCCATATATATATATAACCAGTTTCCATATATACAGCCAGTGTGCCCCCATATACAGCCAGTGTGCCCCCATATACAGCCAGTGTGCCCCCATATATAGCCAGTGTGCCCCCATATATATATAGCCAGTGTGCCCCCATATACAGCCAGTTTGTCCCCATATATGTAGCCAGTGTGCCCCCATATACAGCCAGTTTGTCCCCATATACAGCCAGTTCCCCCCAAATGCAGCCAATTTGTCCCCCATATACAGCCAGTTTGTCCCCCATATACAGCCAGTTCCCCCCAAATGCAGCCAGCGTGTCCCCCATATACAGCCAGTTCCCCCCAAATGCAGCCAGTTTTTCCCCCATATACAGCCAGTTCCCCCCAAATGCAGCCAGCGTGTCCCCCATATACAGACAGTTACCCCCATATTCAGCCAGTTTGTCCCCCATATACAGCCAGTTCCCCCCATATTCAGCCAGTTTGTCCCCCATATACAGCCAGTTTGTCCCCCATATACAGCCAGTTCCCCCCATATTCAGCCAGTTTGTCCCCCATATACAGCCAGTTCCCCCCATATACAGCCAGTTCCCCCCATATGCAGCCAGTTCCCCCCATATACAGCCAGTTCCCCCCATATACAGCCAGTTCCCCCCAAATGCAGCCAGCGTGTCCCCCATATACAGCCAGTTCCCCCCATATTCAGCCAGTTTGTCCCCCATATTCAGCCAGTTCCCCCCATATTCAGCCAGTTTGTGCCCCATATTCAGCCAGTTTGTCCCCCATATTCAGCCAGTTTGTGCCCCATATTAAGCCAGTTTTTGCCCCATATTCAGCCAGTTTGTCCCCCAAATGCAGCCTGTCCCCCCCAGCCCTGCACTTACCTTCCTCGGTCCGCGCCATCCTCGATGTGTTCTCCCGCCCTCGATGTCGCTTCAGCCAATCAGGTTACCGATAACCAGATCCGGTTGAACCTGATTGGCTGAAACCTCCACACAGTCTTCTTCCAGGAACGCACCCCCGTGCGTACCTGGGAGGAGTTTTTGGAAGCCGAATACAGGGTGAGAGCTGTATTCGGAAAGCCTATCAGAGCCAGTGGCTCTGATAGGCACTTCCAAGTCACACCCACCGCCGGCCGCCGCTCTAATTCATATGGCCGGCGCTCACCAGGAGGCCGGCCATATGTATAGTGGGCAACGCGGCAGCGGTGACAATACACAGATTCATGCAATGCATGAATCTGTGTATTGTCTTTGAGTGGCGGTGCGGGAACGAGAGGGGGCGGCGCTCCGGCGCCCTCTATGGACGCACCGCCACTGGCGAGATCGCGATACGCGGTATCGTGCCGCTGTGAGTGACCGAGATACCAGGGGATCACTGTGCAATTACATTACACCTAGTAAACAGTCGTGATTGGAATCCATTCATGACATCGTGTACTACTGTGTGTTATCTTTTATTGGTCACCAGTGATCACATGGTACCTGGGTGTTAGAAAAGTTTTTTTGTATTGTGCGTCTATTAGACAGCTTCACTGATTTTTTAAGATGGCTCCTGAGCACATGTTCTAACCTTGTTGTATTCTTTTGTTCTTACTAACCCCATACGTAATATATATATATAGATAACAGATTGTACAGGAAGCTCTGCTTGGGAATAAACGTGCCAAGCTGTGCCAGGTACAGGCAGATCTTCCTTAGCAAATTAGCCAATAAGAAGTGTTATCTTGTTTCAGTGTAAGGATGAGAAGGGGGGGGGCTCCCTCTTTCTCACTCACTTTTGCCTTTGCTCTCACTTTGTAAGCATCACGAAAATGTATTACTGCATTTTGGATTAAATAATCTTCACTTTCAAACACCTGGATTTCGATTGATTACAAGAAATAACCTAACACTGGGCCAATCACAGCACCCTGTACCATGTGATAGCTGTGGACCAATCAACGCATCACAATAGTAAACTGAGTCACGAATGAAAACCATTCATGGCAGTTCAAACTTTTGCTGTTACAGTGATCATCACTGTAACAAGCAATCACAGTGTAAAAAAAAAAAAAAGAACAACTTGTTTTTTCCCAAATTTTTCAGTATTTATTAGTTTATATAGTAAAAAATAAAAATCCAAGTGGTGATTAAATACTTCCAAAAGGAGCTCTATTTGTTGGCAAAATTATAACAATTTAATTTGGGTACAGTGTTGCATGACCGTGCAATTGCCAGTTAAAGTGGCACAGTGCTGAATAGTAAAAATGCCCTGTCAGAAAAGGGGTAATACCTTTACGGAGGTCAAGTTGTTAATGTGGTGAAGCTCTGCTGACTTTTATCATCCAATCATGTGCAAGCAAAAATGTTGGTTTTATTTTTTCTTACACACGATTGGTTACTCTTTGCAAATTCACCAAATTCCGAATTTCCAAATTCCGAATTTCCTATTCTGAATTTCCAAATTCCGAATTTCCCAAATTTATGAATTTACGAAAAAAGCAAAAAAAGTAATGAAACGAAAACGAAAAAAAATGAATTTTTCGGCAGTGCACATGTCTAACAAACGGTGAGGAGATGCCACATTGCCTCCTCAGCATCTATGAAAACGCCTCTGAAAAGTGGTCTGAACGTGGATCGCTTTTAATAGTTGTGACAATTTAGGGGCAAGTCTAAACTTATGTTTGTAGTGTCTCTTTTGCTGCTGGCTTCTTGCTTGGTTGAAATCCTCCTCTTCTGATCTCCTCCCTCCCCAAAAAATTACGGCTAGTAAGGGAAGTTTAAAAGACGTGAAGAATCTGTCATATGCATTCATTAAGAGTGTTGTTTATGCCCACCCTTTTCTCCCTTTCTGCCCACCACCTCCATTCATAGAAAAATGTGCTACAGCTTCTAGGAATAAAAAAAAATTCTGAATGTAGTTTTATGGGCAATTCTGTTACTACAGACTATTTGCCTTTGGCCAGATCTTAAACCACTTCAGCCCCGGAAGGATTTACCCCCTTCTTGACCGGGCCATTTTTTTTCCATACGCCACTGCCTCGCTTTAACTAACAATTACGCGGTCGTGCAACGTTATACCCAAATAAAATTTATGTCATTTTTTTCCCACAAATAGAGCTTTATTTTGGTGCTATAAACAAAAAAAACACAATATTTTTTATTTTTTGCTATAATAAATATCCCACAAATTAAAAAAAAAAAAATCTTCATCGGTTTAGGCTGATATATGTATTCATCTACATATTTTTGGTAAAAAAAAATCACAATAAGCGTATATTGATTGGTTTGCGCAAAAGTTACAGCGTCTACAAAAAAGGGAATAGATTTATGGCATTTTTATTTAATTTTTTACTAGTAATCGCAGCGATCAGCGATTTTTATCAGGACTGCGACATAGCGGCAGACAGAACGGACACTTTTGACACTTTTTTGGGACCATTGACATTTATACAGTGATCAGAGCTATAAAAATGCACTGATTACTGTGTAAATGTCACTGGCAGGGAAGGGGTTAACCCTAGGGGGTGATCAAGGGGGTGATCAAGGGGTTAAATGTGTTCCCTCAGTGTGTGTTTTAACTGTGAGGGGATGTGACTGACTAGAGGAGGACCCAGATCGTTGTTCCTACAATCTGTCTCTCCTCCCCTGTCAGAACCGGGATTTGTGTGTTAAAACACACAAATCCCGGCTCTGGTTCTCGTGCCCATGATCGCGGGTGGCCAGCTGCGATCGCATCCACCGGCCATGCGCCGGGGGACCCCTGCTACAGCTCTTAAAGGAAATGCTGTACAGGTACAGCTGTTCGCCCAGCGGTGCCATTCTGCCAATGTATATCGCGTGAGTCGGTTAAAAAGGCTTCTAGTCTGTCCTTTATAGAATCACTCTCTCGTAGCCAGAGGCAGCAAGATATTGCTCTGTTGCTGACCTGAACGTTGCTGACTCTCAATCACTGGTAATGGGAGTGATTCCTCAGCTACAGAGGGAGCCATTCCATAGGGACAGACAAGCAGCCTTTTAGTGATCCTGTCCCTGGCAAGTTTAACAAATTTTCAGAGAAAGGGTCGCTAGCGACAGAGTCGCCAGTCTGACATCAGTCTGATATAGATGATGATATCTATTTCCTACTGATCTACAGCTAAAAGAAAAGTTTTAGCATTGGATGTTCTTTAACATCCCTTCTGTTTGTGTTTTATACTAAATAAAAAAAAAAAAATCAGTATCTTGTGGCTTTGCTAATAGGGATGAGCTTCGAGTTGGAGTTGAACTCATGTTCGACTCGAACATTGCCTGTTCGCACGTTCGCCGAACAGCGAACAATTTGGGGTGTTCGCGACAAATTCGAACACCCTGTAAAAGTCTATGGGAGAAATCTAAAGTGCTATTTTTAAAGGCTTATATGCAAGTTATTGTCCTAAAAAGGGGACCCGGGTCCTGCCCCAGGGGACATGTATCAATGCAAAAAAAAGTTTTAAAAACGGCCGTTTTTTCGGGAGCAGTGATTTTAATAATGTTTAAAGTGAAACAATAAAAGTGAAATATTCCTTTCAATTTCGTACCTGGGGGGGGGGGGGGGGGGGGTATATAGTATGCCTGTAAAGCAGCGCTTGTTTCCCGTGCTTAGAACTGTCCCTGCAAAAAATGTAATTTCTGAAGGAAAGAAAGTAATTTAAAAGCACTCGCGGCTATAATGAATTGTCGGCTCCCGGCAATATAGAGAAAAGTCATTGATAAAAAAAAAAAAAAAAAAATGCGTGGGGGTCCCCCCAAATTCAATTACCAGGCCCTTCAGGTCTGGTATGGATATTAAGGGGAACCCTGCTTCAAATTTAAAAAATTACGTGGTGTTCCCCCCAAATATCCATACTAGACCCTTCAGGTCTGGTATGGATTTTAAGGGGAACTCCACCCCAATTTAAAAAAAAAATGGCGTGGAGTTCCCCCTAAAAATCCATACCAGACCCTTTATCCGAGCATGCAACCTGGCAGGCCGCAGGAAAAGAGGGGGGGGACGAGAGAGCGCCCCCCCTCCTGAACCGTACCAGGCCACCTGCCCTCAACATGGGGAGGATGCTTTGGGGGTCTGTGACCCCTCAAAGCACCTGCCAGGTTGTGTGCTCGGATAAAGGGTCTGGTATGGATTTTTGGGGGGAACACCATGCCATTTTTTTTTAGATTTGGGTTGTAGTTCCCCTTAAAATCCATACCAGACCTGAAGGGTTCCCCCTTAATATCCATACCAGACCTGGAGGGCCTGGTAATTGAATTTGGGGGGACCCCCACGCATTTTTTTTTATTTTTTATCAATGACTTTTCTCTATATTGCCGTGAGCCGACAATTCATTATAGCCGCGAGTGCTTTTAAATGACTTTTTTTCCTTCAGAAATTACACTTTGTGCAGGGACAGTTCTAAGCACGGGAAACAAGCGCTGCTTCACAGGCATACTATACATACTTTATTGTTTCACTTTAAGCATTATTAAAATCACTGCTCCCGAAAAAAACGCCAGTTTTTAAAACTTTTTTTTGCATTGATACATGTCCCCTGGGGCAGGACCCGGGTCCCCAAACACTTTTTAGGACAATAACTTGCATATTAGCCTTGATAATTAGCACTTTTGATTTTGAACGTTCGAGTCCATTGTATTTAATAGGGTTCTAAAGGTCGCGCAAACTTTAGGTCTGTTCGCAGGTTCTGGTGCGAACCGAACAGGGGGGTGTTCGGCTCATCCCTATTTGCTAATAGTTATTGAATAGCTATGCTTTAAAAACAGTTAAAGTGGTTGTTAAGGCAATAATAAAAGACTATGCCAGCCCCTCTATTAGAGGCTGGCATAGCACACTGTATAAGTTGAATTTAAAAATGAGCAGTGTAAATACTGAATTTTAGCTGTCTTCAGGCCGGTCACGTGACTCACGGCCTTTTTCCAGCTCTGATAGATGTCTTCTGCGGGAGGGGCCGTGATCTCCCTCTGATGTTAGAGGGAGATCACGTGGCCGCTCGTCTCCTCTGCAGAATCCACCCATCTGAGCTAGAAAGCGGCCGCGAGTCACGTGACTGGCCTGAAGACAGCTGAAATTCAGTATTTACACTGCTCGTTTTTAAAGACAACTTACACAGTGTGCTATGCCAGCCTCTAATAGAGAGGCTGGCAGTGACAAATGTAATATTTTATTATTACAATAATAGCGGTGGGAGGGGGGGGGCGGACTGGGCCAGAGACATACAAAGAGAGCAGTGATCAGGGCGGAGCTGCCCTGATTATCGTGGTCTGTTTAGAGAGGCCATACAGGAAGTGGTAGGTTTAGTTTTTTTTTTTACAGTTTTGAAGGGGGCAGATTACATAGCACAACCGCTGTGCTGTGTAATCTGCTTTAAGGGACCAGAATCTACATTTTTATTTTTTTGGGTTAACAAACGCTTTAAAAAAGAATTAGGACCAAAGCTCTTTTGGCTCTACATCTCCTGCAGGTCACAGGAGTGCAGTACTAACTGCACTCCTGTGACCCAGATTTAGCTGTCAGCTGATGTCACTCAGCCAGTCCAGGCTTTTGAGAGATCCCAACTTTCATGTCGGGATCCACACAGATTCCCAGCAGCAGCTGGCTCAGCCTATTGGCGCGCCGCTGGGAGCAGAGCCCTTTCATCCCCTTCATAGCCCAGTGCCTCAGTGAGCACTGGAAGGGCAGAGCACAGAGCTGGTTCTCTGCTTACTGAAGACCAAGAACTGAGCAATCAATGGTCTTTGATTGCTCAGTTCTCAGTGAAGCGGCAGCGGAGGACAGATGCAGCATCAGAGCGATGCTGCATTCACCTAGGTGAGTATGTATGTTTGTTTTTATTCCCTAACTTCTCTTTTAAGTCCTGTAAGTCACATTAGGGTTAATTTACTAAAACCGGAGAGTGTAAAATCTGGTGCAGCTGTGCATGGTGGCCAATCAACTTCTACCTTCAGCTTGTTCAATTAAGCTTTGACAAAAAAAAAAAAAAACTGGAAGCGGATTGGTTTCTATGCAGAGCTGCACCAGATTTTGCACTCCAGTTTTAGTAAATCAACCCTACTGCCTCCAGTGGCTTGCCTTCTTCCCATAGTGCATCCTGGTGCCATCTCTTCCCCAGGTAAGTGAAACTAAAACATGATTCATCAGATGAATTGCTCCATTGCTCAGTGGCCTGGTTTTGATGTTCACAAGCCCATTGTAGGCTCTTGGCTGTGGGCACAGGTCAACATATGACCAGTCTGCAGCTACACAGCCCATACCCAAAAAACTGCAATGCACTTTGTGTTTTGCCACCTTTCTTTTGGAACCAGCATGAACTTTGTCATCAATTTGAGCTACAGTAGCTCATTTAATGGATCAAACAAAACGGGGATGCCTTTGCTTCCAACCTGCATCAATAAGCCTTGGTTGCCCATGACCCTGTTGCAGGTTAGCTGGTTCTTCTTCCTTGGATCACTTTTGGTAGGTCCTCCTGACCACTGCAGACCAGAAACATCTCACAAGAGGTGCAGTTTTGGAGTTGCTCTGACCCAGTTGTCTTGCCATTACAATATGGCCCTTGTCAAAGTCACACAAATCCATATGCTTGCAAATTTTTTGCTTTCAACACATCAATTTCAGGGACAACATGTTTTTTTGCTGTCTAATATACCGAACAACACTTCTAGGTGGCATTGTGAGATAATCAATGTTATTCACCTAAATGTTATGCCTGATCAGTGTGTGTGTATACTCTGTATATGTATGTATGTATGTATGTATGTATGTATGTATGTATATATATATATATATATATATATATATATATATGTAGCGGCCTCACCCCTCTCTCCCCTTCTCATACCCGGCTTGTCTTTCTTCGTCTAGGTGTTTCAGTGCAAGGGAGAGGGATGAGATACACCATGGCCCATGTCCTCCATAGCTGAGAGGTGAAGGCCAGAAGATTGGACCTTGTGTAGGTGTCCTAGAGTCAAGTCCAGTACTTCGTCCCTGACTCCTTTGCTCCTCGTAACCAGAGTTCCACACAGTGAATAGGTCCAACTCAGTTTTCTTCTTCTTGCCAAACAATAAACAGTTTCTTCTACTGAGTAGTAATGGGGAATAGATCGAGGCACAATCCCTTCCCTTCTCCTGCTAACCACTGTGATATCACCAGTGGCGGGTAGTCACTGCCACTGACTATATTGAGTAGAATGTGAATTACCTTCGCTAGCACGGCCCCTGTCAGAGGAAGGAGATCCGTCCAAGGGAGAGACAGGAGGCCTCTCTGTCACCAGCAATGCTGCGCTGGACTCTTCAGAGAAGTTCCGCACACCAGTCCTCACGAACTCAGAAACGGGCACCCAGGGAGTTAGGGCCCCCCTTCGGATTCCTCCACCCTTGCGGAACTCAGTCGAAGGTACCTCACCCCAGGCTAAAGGTGCCTGAGATGGACTCCATCTCTCACTCCGGCCAGGTCAAGGGCACCTGAGCCCGGAACTCCGGAACGCCAGCACCCAAGCTGAAGGTGCCTGGGTGCGGCCGCATCCTCCAACTCTCTCCGAACTCTGACTCTGAATCCCGTGGTAAGGGCGTCCGCCCCTTTTATCCCCTCTCCCTTCGCGCCACAGCGGGTTCACTGCCCCGCCGTACCAACTCCAGGGGAGGACAAAAAGGTACAGTCTTGCAGTGTGAGCTCAGCTCCGGCCCAGGCAACAGCGCCACCTGTGGACCACAAGGAACCTCACACCACCAGAGTCCTCCAAGAACCAGAAAAAGGTCCCGGATCCCCTAGCAATTAGTGCATCTGGGTTACACTACCACCCAGATGCTTCCCCTAAATTCAAATACCCGCTATATATATATATATATATATATATATACATACATATATATATACATACAATGTGTGTGTGTGTGTTTTTGTGTGTGTGTGTATGTATATATATATATATATATATATATATATATATTGTTTTTTTATTATATAAAAAATCCTTATGCTTGCAATTTTTTTCTGCTTTCAACACTTTAACTTTAGGGACAGTGTGTTCACTTGCTGCCTAATATATCCCTCCCACCTTCAGGTGGCATTGGCATTTTCCTGTCAGTGGTCATAAATGTTATGACTGATCAGTGTGTGTTAACTATATATATATATATATATATATATATATATATGTGTGTGTATATGTAGCGCACAGACCCCTTTCTTCACCTGCATTAACTTTGGCTCCTTGCAGGAAGAGAGGCACACCGCACCACAAGCCCGTACCCTCCTGTGTGAAGAGGTTGAGCGGTGTTGTTGATGGGTCTTCCACAGTCAGACAGCCAGAGAATGTCTCTCACCTCTATATTGAATAAAGACAAGTCCTTGTATCCCCACAGTAACTTGAATGTCCACACCAGCTGCACTCCAACGTAGAGGTTTATTTCCTTATAAAACACAAACTCTGACAGAATAGGTTGGAGGGAGAACAGGACAGCTTAAGACGTGGATGAGGTCCAGGCACAAACGTTACACAATTCACTGCTCTGATTCTCAAGCAGACTCAGCCCATTCGGATAGTCTCCCTAACTTAGGACTAGCAGCCGAAATGATGCTCGAACTTTACCCTTGGTCTCTGCCACAGACCCGGTGAACTTGGTCTCTGTTCAAGGAGAAGACATCCCTCCAGAGAGTTACCGGGACCCTTCCTTCACTGTGACTTCCGCACCAGTCCTTCGGAACTGTTCCTCCCCCGGCCTCCTCATCTAGGATACGGGCCCCCTCGCAAGGTGGCACCCTGAGATTCCTCGATCCCAGGTGCTGGGCCCAGACCTTTGTTGCAGTCCCAGGGCTGAAGGTGCCTGGGACCGACAGGAACCACCCACTCCCTAGGGTAGGACCCCCGACAACGAATTGCAGACCCGCCCCTGGGCTAAAGGTGCCCAGGGTGGACAGGAACAAGAACCCCGAACAGGCAGCGTCTGCCCCTTTTATATCCTCTCCCAGCATGCCCAGCAGGTAGACCATACCCACTGTATGGCTGCCAAGAGGGGACACACAAGGCACAGCACTGTATCAGCGGTTCAACCCTGGCCTACTATGGCAGCGCCACCTGCAGGCCACAGGGAACTGTACACAAATACTCTACCTGTAGACAAAAATGGTTGCAAGAACTCTAACAATTAGGGTGTTTGAGTAT
Organism: Rana muscosa; assembly: GCA_029206835.1. Classification (NCBI taxonomy): domain Eukaryota; kingdom Metazoa; phylum Chordata; class Amphibia; order Anura; family Ranidae; genus Rana; species Rana muscosa. Next base: position 970,631,335 of record CM055117.1, read on the forward strand.
AACTACCACCCAAACACTTCCCCTAAATTTAGCACCCCGCTACATTATATATATATATATATATATATATAGCTATTCCAACATAAATGTTATGGCTGATCAGTGTGTATATATGTGTGTGTGTGTATATATATATATATATATATATATATATACACATACACATACACACACACATATAAACTGTACTATACAGTATACACTGCATTCCAACTCAGAAGGAAAATTATGAATGACATTATTGCTCTGAGTTGACTGAGATTGTGTCTAGAGAAGAACACCAAATGTGTACAAGTGATAGGTCTGTAAACATATATAAAAACCCATTTAGGGTGACCCATGTCAAGGTCAATATATGTTTACAGACCTATCAATTGTACACATTTGGTGTTCTTCTCTAAGTGATGACTATAACATCCTTATACATCAGGAGCGTCGTCCCATAATATGCGGACACTACCTTGGGCGTGTTTCTCCTTGGTCTCCCCTCAATCCAGACTCCCCAGATGACCTATGAGGTACAATTCTCAAATGTTTAAATTACCCCCCCTCCTTTTTTTTTTTTTTTTTGTTCTTTCTTCACTCCTATGTATCATGTACAGCCCTGATTATGTGTAAAATGTTTTTTCTTGTAAATAGATCTTGATTAAAGCAAGAAGCAATTCAGCCTTGAAGAAGCGGATATGTCTATTAAGTGCGAAAGTCGGCCTTATAGTGTACTTACTGTATGTATACAATACTGTTCGGACATTATTTGTACTTTTTTCTATATATATATATTATATTATTTATTATATTATACAAGCTGTACTATAATATATACATTGCAATCCAAATCCAACATAAAAACTTTGGCTGATCAGTGGGTGTGTGTATAAACTATACACACACATTATATATATATATATATATATATATATATATATAATGTATTTTATAAGCTGTACTATCATATATACATTGCAATCCAACTCAGAAGGAAAACTATGAAAAGCATTATTGCTCTGAGTGGACTGAGACTTTGTCTGGAAATGATTTGATACGATACAATAATGTGTACCTGTCCTCTGCCAGTCCCTGCAGCACCTTGCCCCTGCCCAGTCCTGGGTGCCCCTGTATATATGCCATTGGGGAGGAGGAGGAGGAGGAGGAGGAGGAGGGAGAAGTGATACTCAGCACACTGATCAGCAGCACAGCGCAGGCACAGCACAATCTGCACTTGCTGAGCTCCTGGCTAATTATTAATGGTCAGTCCCTCCCTCCCTGCTATACGGGACTGATCGCAGCTTATGGTTGGCAGCTGATAAATCCATCTGGATCGTGGCAGCAGCATAGGCACTCCTGGAAGATGAGAGGTGTCAGGGCACTCGTCCTGTGGCTGGTATGCTGCTGTGGGCTCTGTGTCTGGCATGGGAATGCAGAGAATGTATGGGAAAGGTTTGCCAATCTTCCTTACCCTAAGGATAACCTGTTCCTCTATGACACCTTCCCCCCGGGCTTCATGTGGTCTGTGGGCACAGCTGCATACCAGGTAGAGGGTGGCTGGCAGCAGGATGGTAGGGCACCATCCATCTGGGACACCTACTGCCACAAAGAAGGACGAGCCACTGGAGATGTGGCCAGTGACAGCTACAACAACCTGTTCAGGGACACGGCGGCTCTCCAGATCCTGGGGGTGTCCCATTACAGGTTCTCCATCTCCTGGTCCCGGCTATTCCCTAATGGGACAGAAGATGGGCACAGCCAGGCAGGGCAATCCTATTACCGAGCACTCATTGACAGGCTGAAGGAGATGGGCATAGAGCCAGTGGTCACCCTTCACCACTGGGACTTACCTCAGAGGCTGCAGGACCTCTATGGTGGATGGCTTAATGAGTCCATGGTGGACATCTTCCAAGCCTATGCCAGGGCATGCTTCAAGCTCTTTGGAAAGGATGTCAAGTACTGGATTACCATTGACAACCCTTATGTGGTGGCATGGCATGGGTATTCCACTGGTAAATTACCCCCTGGCATCAAAGGAGATAAACTGTTTGGGTACAGAGCTGGACACAATCTCATTAAGGTAAGAAGGTGTCAGAGGTGTGTATTTATGTGCATATTTATATTCTATTCCAATAAAAATAATGTTACCTTTTACATTAACTTTAAAATATGTTACATTATTGAATGTTTATTTATCTCTCTGTCCATGTACTGGATATGATCTGATCATGCACCTGTTGTATAGATGTGGTGTAGAGCAAATGAAGTTCCCATTTCCAGATAAAACACACAAACTGTCAGCAGGATAGTCATTTACCAGCTTCCTTATTTTATTATTTTATGTATGTACCAATTTACCAATTTCCTTATTTATTTATATATACACTTACCCAGTCATTCACAAACTGTTCATTCCAGAGGACCACATAAGATAATTTTCAGTTCTTGGGGAACCCTTACTAAAGCGAATTCATTGGGGATCTATTGGAAAAATATCCCTTAACATTACTGGTCAGTAGGGAAAATGCAACCCTTATGCCGCGTACACACGATCGATTTTCTCGACGGTGAAGACACCGTTGAGAAAATCGACGGGAAAAACGAGGACCGGCTTGGTCCCCTTTTCCCAGTCTACACACGGCCGTTTTTCCCGTCATTTTTTCTCTTGGTCGAGAAAAACGACCATGTGTAGGCTCCCTGGCAGTGTTTCCCTATGGGAAAACTGCCGCGGAAAAAATTGCCGTCAATCACGACGAGAAAAATTAGAGCATGTTCTAATTTTTCTCGTCGGGATTAATGCCGTTTTTCTTGTCGGGAAAAATGACCAAAAGCCCACACACAGTCGTTTTTCTCGTCAAAGAGAAAAAATGAAATTTTTCCCGACGAGAAAAATGGTCGTGTGTACGCAGCATTACAGTGGTGCTTAAAATGCCACCCTCAATCTAAGTTTGGGAGGGAATTTAAAAAAAATGCAGGTGGGCTGCGTTTTCTCCACTCCCGACCTCCCCGCTTAAGCTGCAAAGTCAGCCATACAAGGTTGTATACTTGCCATGGTCAAGATGCTTTGCAGAGCAGCAAGACTTATACACCCTGAAAAGCAATCTGGATCACTCTTCCGAGGGCAACACTTCTTATAGACAGATAAGAAGATCACTGGTATCATGCTGCCAGCTCTGCCAAGTGGCATTTGCCTTGGAATTATGAAGACACCATAAAATGGGAGGTTAATCAATCAAATGTCAAGGAATCCCATAGCAACCTCTGGTGAACCTGAGGAACCCACTGAGAATTAATGAATTTACCTATCTTATTTAGGCTTTTTTTTTTTTTTTTTGAGGGAATAGTACATATAATATAATATTTTTAGATTTTAGAACCAGAATGAGATGGTATATGTTAGAATCTGACATTAAAGCAGAACTTCACCTTAAAGTAGTTGTAAACCCCGATAAAAAACAAAACACAAAAAAAAAACTGCAAGACAAAGCCATAATGAGCTAGTATGACTAGCATACTAGCTCATTATGCATTACTTACCTTAGATCGAAGCCCCCGAAGCCGTCCTCGTCTCCCCCTCCAGTCGCAGACATCGCTCCGGAAGGTTACTTCCGTGTATCGCCGCTCTGGCGCTGTGATTGGCGGAGCGGAAAAAAAGTCCTGCGCGCGGGAGCCGTAAAAGCAGGCTCTGCCGGTTTTATGAATGGGATTCTCAGTGCGCCTGTGCCGTTGTCTACGGCGCGCATGCACCGTAGACAACGGTGTATTCCTTTTGGCAAATATCTCCTAAACCGTGTAGGTTTAGGAGATATTGCAAACACCTACAGGTAAGCCTTAAGCCCCGTACACACGATCGGATAACCTATGGATTTTCGTCCGATGTATTTGTCCATCGGAAATCCGATGAAACTGTTTTTCATCAGTCTTGGCCACACACCATCAGTCAAAAAACCGACCGTTCCAAATGCGGTGACGTAAAACACTCCGATGAGCCTAGAAAAATGAAGTTTAATGCTTCTGAGCATGCGTCGACTTGATTCTGAGCATGCGTGGGTTTTTTAACCTATGGACTTGCCCATAGAGGATCGGAAATTCTCATCGGTTTTTTATCCATTGGAAAATTTTAAAACAAGTTCTATTTTTTACAACCGATGGAAAAAAGACCGATGGGTACCATACACGATCGGTTGGTCTGATGAAAACCGTCCATCGGACGGTTTTCATCAGTCAAACCGATCGTGTGTACGGGGCTTTAATCTAGGCTTACCTGTAGGTGTAACTTCCCCGGAAGGGTTTACAACCACTTTAAGGAGGAAGTTCATCTTTTATGTCCTCCTCTCCCTTTCCTCTACCACATTTGGCACATTAAATTGTTTTGGGGGGAGTGGGTACCAATTATTTATAGTACCCACTCGCACTTTGCCTAGGCGATCCAAGTGGAAGTTTGCCCCCCCCCCTTGGGCGCAGCCTTCTGGGACATGTCACAGTCTGACCCACCGCTACACTGATCTCGGTAAAAAGCCTCTGGCGGAGGCTTTTTACCACGTGATCAGCCGTGTCCAATCACGGCTGATCACAATGTAAACAGGAAGAGCCGTTGATCGGCTCTTCCTCACTCGCATCTGACAGACGCGAGTAGAGGAGAGCCGATCGGCGGCTCTCCTGACAGGGGGGGTTCGCGCTGATTGTTTATCAGCGCAGCCCCCCCTCGGATACCCACACTGGACCACCAGGGAAGCCCCCCAGGACCACAGGGAAGCCCCAAGCATGTGGATGGCCCCCATGGCCATCCACATGTAGTAAAAAAAAAATATATGCCAATCAGTGCCCACAAATGGGCACTGACTGGCACTATGATGGCACCACCTCAATGTGTGGTGGCTGGTATTGCTGGGCATCAGTGTCCATCAGTACCACCTACTACTGTCCATCAGCGCCACCTATCAGTGCCCATCCGTGCCCATAAGTGCCCACCTATCAGTGCCCGTCCGTGCCACCTATCAGTGCCGCCTATAAGTGCCCATCAGTGCCGCCTATAAGTGCCAATCAGTGCTGCCTATGAGTGCCAATCAGTGCCGCCTATGAGTGCCAATCAGTGCCGCCTATGAGTGCCAATCAGTGCCCATCAGTGCCGCCTATCAGTGCCCATCATCAGTGCCCATCAGTGCCACCTCATCAGTGCTACCTCATTGGTGCCACCTCATCGGTGCCCATCAGTGTCGCCTTATCAGTCCCCGTCAGTGCCGCCTTATCAGTGCCCGTCATTGAAGTAGAAAAGGTACTTATTAACAAAAAAATTTTACAGAAACAAAGAAAAACGTTGTTTTTTAAAAAAATTCGCTCTTTTTTTATTTGTTGTGCAAAAAATAAAAAAATCGCAGAGGCGATCAAATACCACCGAAAGAAAGCTCTATTTGTGGGAACAAAATGATAAAAAATTTGTTTGGGTACAGTGTAGCATGACCGCGCAATTGTCATTCAAATTGCGACAGCGCTGAAAGCTCAAAATTGGCTTGGGCAGGAAGCTGTATTGGTGCATGGTATTGAAGTGGTTAAAGAAAATCAGGTGAACATTTTCGTCCAAGGAACGATCATACGATTTTCTGATAGTGTGTACACAACTTTTGACAGCGGATTCCGACTTTCCGAATGACATTTTCAGAAAGGACAAACTCCAAAACTATTCTCGTATGGGAACAGAACGAGCGATTTTCATTTTAATGTGTACCTTTTTTGTACGATTTTCATATGAGAAAAATTGGAAAAGAAAGACCGCGCATGATCAGAAACCATAAACAACAAAAAAAAAGCCTTTGTCGTACGAGAATTTTCATACATTATTTCCTTCCTCGGTTCCAACTTGATGTAAAACAGCGAGGGAAATTGGACGATCGTTCGTCCGATTTTCTTATAGTGTGTACCCCACTTTAGTGTCCAGCAGCTACATTTTTTTTTCTAGAGTGAAGATCTTTAATCTTAATATTAGGAGTGTAACAGCATGAGAGTCGAGGACTGAATATGGTACAAGCAATACTTATAACAGTGTATCAGATATGAGCATCCAGAGTTTGATGTATTCCTTCCTAGCAAGAGAGTGACTTGATTGCTTTGCTTTGTACACTGTGGCTGACTGAATATTATTAAATCAATGGTATTTAAAGAGTATGTCTAGCCAAAAAGGGCTTTTCTCTGGTTTTGGATAGATCAGGGAAGGATTAGAAGCCCTGTCAGATTTTGACTGCAATCAGGGCTCCTTTGAATTGATTTTCCCTGAACTACTGTCATGATGACAACAGTTTCACCAGAAAATCTGCAACCAGGATACGGAAATAATTTCACCATTGGATTTGCAATTGGCGTGCTGGCTGTTTTCATCTCTCTATCTATCTATCTATCTATCTATCTATCTATCTATCTACCTATCTATCTATCTATCTATCTATCTACCTATCTATCTATATTTTTTTTATCGGTGTCAGTGCCTCTTGAGATTTTCCCTAAGTTCCTGTCTAATGAAACGTTGTTAGCAGAACAGTACGTGAGGGTAAATCTATCTGCAGTAAAAACCCAACAGGGCTTCTAATTCTTTCTCTATCAAAAAAAAAAGTTTTTTTTTTGGTGGGCATACCATTTTTTTAAAAGGGGTACATTTTTACCGCTTTTTTTTTTTCTTTTTTTTTTTTTTTGACATGTATAAATAAAATAAAAAGTAACAAGTACAGCTCAGAAAAATAAAGAGCACAAAACAAATTAACTTATGTCCATACATTATAGTGCATCATCAGATCTGGAGAAAGGTACATCAGTTGTCTATCGGTATCGGTTCTAACAACACATAAAGCCAATTTATTTATCATGTCCCAGCTAATCCCTGGAAGGAGGCAACCAGAAGGTGGTTAGGGAGGTGATAAAAACTTGGGAGGCTTTTCCAGAGTGTTCATTCCTCTTCTGGAAGGAGTCTAATTCTACTGGGGCTGCTGCCTCTGGGAGGCAGCTACAGTGTGATTAAAATTGCTGCTCAGCAGGTGCTGGGCAGAGGGTCTGAAGAAGGTTGCTAAAGGACTTTTGCTGCAGGGCATTGTTCTGGAGGTTTGGTTTAGAGAAGGATCTTTTATCTCCCTCACTGAAGAGTGTTGTGTGGAAGCTGGGTGGCATACAGCCCCTAGGACATTGTGATTAAGACCTGGGTTTGGGACACTCAGGAGTGCCTGCTGCCAGTGGAAAGTGAGTGCCAGGGGTTACTTTATGCACTGGGTTTTTATTGATTTCTTTTTTTTTTTTACATGCCAAAAAGAAAGAAGAAAAAAAAACAAGTACAGCTCAGAAATGTACAGAGCACAAAACAAATTAACTTATGTCCATTCATTATAGTGCATCAATAGACCTGTAGAAAGGTACATCAATGGTCACAAGTAGTGATGAGCCGAACACCCCCGGGTTCGGTTCGCACCAGAACCCGCGAACGGACCGAAAGTTCGAACGAACATTAGAACCCTATTAAATACAATGGATGCGAACGTTCGAATTCTAAAGTGCTAATTATAACAACTATTATGCATGTTATTGTCATAAATAGGGTTTGGGAACCCGGGTTGTGCACCAGGGGACATGTATCAATGCAAAAAGAAGTTTTAAAAACGGTCGTTTTTCGGGAGCAGTCATTTTAATGATGCATAAAGTGAAAAAAAAAAGTCAAATATTCCTTTAAATATCGTACCTGGGGGGTGTCTAAAGTATGCCTGTGAAGTGCCACGTGTTTCCCGTGTTTAGAACTGTCCCTGCACAAAATGACACTTCTAAAGGAAAAAAAAGCCATTTAAAACTGCTTGCGGCTTTAATGTAATGTCTGGTCCCGGTAATATGGATGAAATTCTTTAAGAAAAATGGCATAGCTACCCCATGACCCCCCCCTACCCCAGCCCATTACCAGCCCCTTTGGGTCTTGTATGGATATTAAGGGGAACCCCGCACATAAAATAAAAAAGGCCCTATATACTCTGAACAGCCGTATACAGGCGGTGCATACAAGACAGGGACTGTAGGTTTGTTCTTATGTAGAATTTGTTTGTAATTTTGAACAGGTACATTGTTGAAGTGTAGCTCCAGCCCAAAAATCTATTTTTAAACTTTTTGGGAAACATAGGTAAGGGTTATCACCCCTGTAACATTTGTTTTGCTGTCTGTGCCCCTGTTCAGAACATTTCACCTCACTTTCCGTCCCAATGACAACTGTTTTTGAAATGTGGTGTTTTTCTTGAAACAAGGATTGCTGATAAAGCATCAGTACAGATGAGACCCCTTTCTCCCATATTTATTCTTACAGGAGAGAATTTTCCTTTCTAGGGGTAGATTTCCTCTCACTTCCTGTTGTCTTCTTTCGTTTGCAAGTAGGAGTCGTTTGTAAGTTGGATGTTTGAAAGTAGGGACCTGCCGTATATACTCTGCAGAAATAGGCCCCTTAGTTGTTGGTGTTGGCACAACACTGTAAGCACTCAGTTACTCTTGGTTGGTGCTGGAACGCCCTGCTGTCAACTATTATATCAGGAATTTTAATTACATATAATTGTTGAACAGTGGTAGTAAAAATTGGGGCTTTGATGGTGGTGCTGGTGCCACAACACTGTAAGCCCTGACAGTTACTCTTGGTGGGTGCAGCAATGGGCCCTGCTGTGAATTATTAGATCAAGAATTGTAATTACATGCCCCTTTTGAACAGGGGCTGAAAAATTGGGCCTTTCGTGGTGGTGGTGGTGGTGGCGTTGCCACAAGACTGTAAGCCCTCAGAGTTACTCTTGGTGGGTGCAGCAATGGACCCTGCTGTGAATTATTAGATCAAGAATTGTAATTGCATGCCCCTGTTGAACAGGGGCTGAAAAATTGGGCCTTAGGCACTGGTGGCACAACACTACAACCCCTCACAGATACTGTACTTGGAGCACAGCAATGAGCCCTGTTGCAAAGTATTGCTTCAAAAATTGTAATGACACGCCCCTGTTAAACAGGGGCTGAAAAATTGGGCCTTAGGCACTGGTGCCACAACACTCCAACCCCTCACAGATACTGTACTTGGAGCACAGCAATGAGCCCTATGGCAAATTATTGCTAAAAAAATTGTAATTACACGCCCCTGTAAAACAGGGGCTGAAAAATTGGGCCTTAGCCACTGGTGGCGGCACCCATAAACAAAAATGATCTTCCAAGCTATCATCATCAATCGTATCATTGAGGACTCGGAGGAGGAGGATAGCCAGTCAACATAACAGCACAGGCACTCAGCATCAGCATCAGTCTTGAAGGGATGTGACATGTTAAAATCAATTAGTCTGTTATATCAGCATCAGGTGTGTGGTAGCTGGTGGTGATCCAAGACTGGTTCATCTTGATGAAAGTCAGTCGATCAACCGAGTCGGTGGACAGGCGCACCCTGTGATCCGTGACAAATCCTCCAGCAGCACTGAATGTGCGTTCCGAAAGAACGCTGGATGCAGGACAGGCCAGTAGCTCAATTGCATACTGTGCAAGCTCTGGCCAGTGATCCATCCTCAAGACCCAGTAAGCCAGAGGATTTTCGGTGGGGAAGGTGTCCAAGTCTGACCTTGCCCCTAGATATTCCTGCACCATGTTTATCAGACGCTGGCGATGGTTGCTGGAACCGATCATACTTTGGGGCTGCGGACTAAAGAATTGTCTGAACGCATCGGTCAGACGGCCACCTTCCCCACCGCTCCTTCTTTGACTGGCCGAAGCCTCAGCAACTCGTTGTCCAGGACCAGGAGTTTGTAACCTCCCAGTCTCTGGGAACGCGTTGCACAGACCTTTCTGCAAGGCCTCCCGGAGTTGTCTCATCCTCTGCTCCCTCTGCGACGGTAACATAAGGTCCGCAACCTTACCCTTGTACCGTGGATCAAGGAGAGTGGCCAGCCAGTAATGGTCCTTCTCCTTGATCCGAAGAATACGAGGATCCTTCCGCAGACTTTGCAGGATCAGGGAGGCCATGCAGCGTAGGTTTGCTGAGGCATTCGCTCCGGAGTCCTCTGGGTCACTAAGGACGACATGATCCGCAGCCACCTCCTCCCAGCCACGTACAAGTCCACTGGTTTCTTGGGACTGTAAATCATCCCTAAAAGACTGCTGCTGATGATGCTGAGTGCCAGCCTCCACCTCCATGCTGACACAATCATCCTCCTCCTCCTCCTCCTCCTCCTCCTCTTCCTGTGCGATGGGTGGGACAGAAGGAACACTGTCTGGGTAAAGGGGGCCTTGAGAGGCAAGGAAGTCCTCCTCTTCCTGCCTCTGTTCTGCCTCAAGTGCCCTGTCCATTATTCCACGCAGCGTGTGCTCCAACAGGTGGACAAGAGGTACAGTGTCACTGATGCATGCACTGTCACTGCTCACCATCCTCGTGGCCTCCTCAAATGGTGCCAGGACAGTGCATGCATCCCTGATCATGCCCCACTGGCGTGGAGAAAAAAAAACAAGCTCCCCTGACCCTGTCCTGGTGCCGTAGTCGCACAGGTACTCATTGATGGCCCTCTGCTGCGTGTGCAGCCGCTGCAGCATGGCCAACGTTGAGTTCCACCTGGTGGGCATGTCACATATAAGGCGGTTCTTGGGCAGGTTCAACTCCTTTTGCAGCTCAGCCAGGCGAGCACTGGCATTATAAGATCTGCGGAAATGCACACAGACTTTCCTGGCCTGCCTCAGGACATCCTGTAAGCCCGGGTACCTGCCCAAGAACCGCTGCACCACCAGGTTAAGGACGTGAGCCACACAGGGCACATGGGTCAGTTGTCCCTGTCGGAGGGCGGAGAGGAGGTTGGTGCCATTGTCGCAAACCACCATTCCTGGCTTAAGCTGGCGTGGCGTCAACCACCTCTCGGCCTGGCCCTGCAGAGCAGACAGGACCTCTGCCCCAGTGTGGCTTCTGTCCCCCAAACACACCAGCGCAAGCACGGCATGGCATCTTTTTGCCTGCGTACTTGCGTAGCCCCGTGAACGGCTACGGAGCACCGCTGGTTCATAGGACAAACCACAGGAAGAGGCCATGGAGGAAGAAGAAGAGGAGGGGGTGGAGGAGAGAGGTGTGTCACAACCAGTAGTAGCATTTTGGAGGCGTGGCGGTGGGACAACCTCCAACACTACTGCACCTTGTCCTGCATCCTTCCCAGCTGCCAAAAGAGTGACCCAATGGGCCGTGAAAGAAAGGTAACGTCCCTGTCCATGCCTGCTGGACCATGAGTCAGCGGTAATATGCACCTTACCGCTGACCGCCCTGTCCAGCGAGGCCAAGACATTGCCTTCCACATGCCGGTAGAGAGCCGGAATAGCCTTCCGTGAGAAAAAGTGGCGTTTGGGAACCTGCCACTGAGGAACCGCACATTGCACAAACTCACGGAAGGGGGCCGAGTCTACCAACTGAAAAGGCAGCAGTTGAAGCGCTAGCAATTTAGCCAAGCTAGCATTCAACCGCTGGGCATGTGGATGGCTGGGAGTGAACTTCTTTCGACGGTCCAGCAGCTGGGGCAGGGAAATTTGCCTGCTAGAATCGGACGTCGGTGTACTGCTAGCAGAGTGGCCGCAAGTACTTGGCTGTGACACACCTAATTCTACACCTTCATTCCTCTCAGTGCATGTTTCAGAGAGGACTGAAGTTATAGTGGGGTTGGAGATCCCAGCTGATGCGGTGCAAGGAGAGGTCCGCTTTGTTCTTTGGTGTGGGTCTTTGAGGTAGGCTTGCCAACGAGCTGCATGGCAGGTCAACATATGTCTGGTCAGGCATGTGGTACCCAAGCGGCTGATGTTTTGGCCACGCGATATACGCTTGAGACATATGTTGCAAACAGCAGCTGTGCGATCTGAGGCACTAGCCTCAAAAAAGGCCCACACCAAAGAACTTTTTGAATGACGGGCAGAGGCAGCGCCCTGCACAGGCGGAGCTCTGCGGTGTGATTCCGTCGGTGTACTGCCCTTACGCTGGCCACCAAAGGGCATCCTGCCTCGTTGGAGATGTGCCTCCTCCTCATCCTCCTCCTCCTCCTCTCTCCTATTAGGCACCCACGTGGAGTCAGTGACCTCATCATCACCTCCCTCCTCATCACTGGAGCCAATCTGGCAGTATGCTGCAGCTGCTGGAACATGACTGCCAGATTGGTGTCCTTCTTGAGCATCCCCTCTGTCTGCTCTCACGCTACTGCCTTCCTCTAGCTGGGTTTCATCATCAGACCCTTCGAAACGCTGGGCATCCTCCTGGAGCATGTACCCAACACTGTGCTGAAACAGTTCGGGGGACTCCTCAGGAGGAGGACATGGTGGGTCTAGGGAAGGAGTGACTGATGATGAGTCTGACATTGATACCAGGGAAGAGGACGCTTTGGCAGCTGCTTTTCCAGTACCCTGAGCCTGGGTGAGAGAGGATGAGGAGGAGGAGGAGGGCTTGGTCATCCACTCTACCAAGTCTTCGGCATGATGTGGCTCAACATGTCCAGCTGCCGAAAAGAAGGACAAGCGTGTCCCATGGCCATGTGCTGATGACAATGCACCGCGTCCACGACCAGCACTGTTGCCCCCAGACACAGAGCCTGCTTGCCCTCTTTTATTGCCTCCTGACTGTCTGCCTCTCCTTGTTTGCCTTCCAGACATTCTAATAGATGGCCTGCAGGGAGATGGGAAAAAAGCAATAAGGGCTACCTTCAGGTGTCCTTCTCTGTCCCTTGAAACAAGGACTTTGACAGTGAAAGAAACTGACACACTCTCCCTACCTACAGTTTTCTGTCCCTAGAAAAAATGTTTTTTTTAAGCACAATTTAGCACAAGGAGAATTACCTCACTGTCCTTCCAGGTCCCTGGAAACAAGGACTTTGACAGTGAAAGAAACTGACACACTCTCCCTACCTACAGTTTTCTGTCCCTAGAAAAAATGTTTTTTTTAAGCACAATATAGCACAAGGAGAATTCACTCACTGTCCTTCCAGGTCCCTGGAAACAAGGACTTTGACAGTGAAAGAAACTGACACACTCTCCCTACCTACAGTTTTCTGTCCCTAGAAAAATGTTTTTTTTAAGCACAATTTAGCACAAGGAGAATTACCTCACTGTCCTTCCAGGTCCCTGGAAACAAGGACTTTGACAGTGAAAGAAACTGACACACTCTCCCTACCTACAGTTTTCTGTCCCTAGAAAAAATGTTTTTTTTAAGCACAATTTAGCACGAGGAGAATTACCTCACTGTCCTTCCAGGTCCCTGGAAACAAGGACTTTGACAGTGAAAGAAACTGACACACTCTCCCTACCTACAGTTTTCTGTCCCTAGAAAAAATGTTTTTTTTTAAGCACAATTTAGCACAAGGAGAATTACCTCACTGTCCTTCCAGGTCCCTGGAAACAAGGACTTTGACAGTGAAAGAAACTGACACACTCTCCCTACCTACAGTTTTCTGTCCCTAGAAAAAATGTTTTTTTTAAGCACAATTTAGCACAAGGAGAATTACCTCACTGTCCTTCCAGGTCCCTGGAAACAAGGACTTTGACAGTGAAAGAAACTGACACACTCTCCCTACCTACAGTTTTCTGTCCCTAGAAAAAATGTTTTTTTTAAGCACAATTTAGCACAAGGAGAATTACCTCACTGTCCTTCCAGGTCCCTGGAAACAAGGACTTTGACAGTGAAAGAAACTGTCACACTCTCCCTACCTACAGTTTTCTGTCCCTAGAAAAAATGTTTTTTTAAAGCACAATTTAGCACAAGGAGAATTACCTCACTGTCCTTCCAGGTCCCTGGAAACAAGGACTTTGACAGTGAAAGAAACTGACACACTCTCCCTACCTACAGTTTTCTGTCCCTAGAATTTTTTTTTTTTTAAGCACAATTTAGCACAAGGAGAATTACCTCACTGTCCTTCCAGGTCCCTGGAAACAAGGACTTTGACAGTGAAAGAAACTGACACACTCTCCCTACCTACAGTTTTCTGTCCCTAGAAAAAATGTTTTTTTTAAGCACAATTTAGCACAAGGAGAATTACCTCACTGTCCTTCCAGGTCCCTGGAAACAAGGACTTTGACAGTGAAAGAAACTGACACACTCTCCCTACCTACAGTTTTCTGTCCCTAGAAAAAATGTTTTTTTTAAGCACAATTTAGCACAAGGAGAATTCACTCACTGTCCTTCCAGGTCCCTGGAAACAAGGACTTTGACAGTGAAAGAAACTGACACACTCTCCCTACCTACAGTTTTCTGTCCCTAGAAAAAATGTTTTTTTTAAGCACAATTTAGCACAAGGAGAATTCACTCACTGTCCTTCCAGGTCCCTGGAAACAAGGACTTTGACAGTGAAAGAAACTGACACACTCTCCCTACCTACAGTTTTCTGTCCCTAGAAAAAATGTTTTTTTTAAGCACAATATAGCACAAGCACAAAACACACTGACACTCTCCCTACCTATCCTTCTCTTTCCCTAAACTAAAGGAATCCAGGTTAAGCAAGAAAGACATAAAAGTCACTGTCCCTGCCTATGCTGCTCTATCCCTGCTCCGGAACACACTACACTAGGCCGCCGTGCTGGCGGCCTTTTATAGTGTGGGGCGTGTACTAAACCCCCTCAGCAATAATTGGCCACAGGCATCCTGCCTGTGGCCAATCATTGCTCTCCTCGCTGCCGGCGCTGTGATTGGCCAAGCATGCGGGGTCACAGTGCATGCTTGGCCAATCACAGCGCCTGGATGACACTGCGATGGCGTAGTGCATTGTGGGCCGTTCGCGTCACTCGAATTTGGCGCGAACGGCCCAAATCGTTCGATCTTCGTCGAACGATCGAACAGCCGATGTTCGAGTCGAACGTATGTTCGACTCGAACACGAAGCTCATCCCTAGTCACAAGTCTAAAAAAGTATTGATTCTAACAACACATAAACCCCAAATCCACAAATATAACAATCAACCTTATAGCCAATAGTAGCGTATGAGGGCGAACGTGTAGGTATATAACATTATTCTAGTTTTATAGTATCTTATGAGTCTAGCCAAGGGGACCAATTTCTGTCAAACCTCCTTGTGCATCCCCTAGCCGCATATGTTAATTTATATATGGGAATTGGGTAGGCATACAATTTAGGCTTTCTTAGGGTATTTCTGTTTTAAAGCTGTCAAAACTGCTAAAGCTGCATTAAAGCTACAGTTAGCATACTAACGGGTGCTATAAGGGCTTATACACACCTGCTTGAAGCGGTCAGTCGGTCATCCGGGCACTTACCCCATCTAGATTGCGGGCGGGCAGTGCTCCTACGGGCGGCGGGCGACGGGCGGTAGCTTCTAGCCTGTCTCCTTCACCCCTGCATAATGGTGGCTTCTGCCGCGCGTCTCCTCGCTCCTCCTCCTAGGCATCCGATAGGATCACCTGTCCTTTCAGCCAGTCGGGTGACGGGTCTCAGGACCCGCTTCCTGATTGGCCGGGAGAAGGATCAGTGTGATAATAGCGAATATTCATTCGCTATTGTCACACAACTGGTGCTTCTAAACTCAACTGCCTAGAAACAACTATAAACAACCCTGTGTACATGTACTGAGAAGATAACATAGATGAGAAATTGTAGCAAGTGAGGGCGCTAAATAAGAGTCCCAAAAAAAAATGTGAAGACCCCTACAAATAGTAACCACCTAAGTAAATCCACTAAAAATATTACACCCGCCTACAAAGTATATATGTGTATAATATGTGCCAAACCATATAAATCCCAATGAATGGGGGATAATGGAACTCAATCCTACCAAACAAATAAGTGCAAATTGATATCCGCAGTCAAGATACCAAAAACCGTGACTAGTGAAACAATGCAATGAAATTATAATATACAATAAAGGAGATGTGCAAACAGTCCAAATGTAAACATAAATATCCCCCGAGCAATGGTGAACAGTCTATTCAAAAGGACTTTGCATGTGTTGAAAATTCTCCAAGTGCTTGATATTCCATCATGTGATAAATCAAATCAAATCTTGTAATTATGAGATCCACCTTCACCGTATTAGATATCACCCGATAGTGCCATGGATAAAGATGGCAGCTTACCCCAAAGAATTGACCCTTTTAACTAAAAAAGAGGTCAAATACGCTTTCTGCAAGTGTAACTTGCTAGGTAGTATAGGAGATGGTGTCAGCTGGACGACAATGCTGGCCTTTTAGATATGGATAACTCCGGTGGTATGGTAGGCAAAATTAGAAGAGAGAAGCCAAAAATAGTGTAATCCTATTTATTAAATGAATCAATATAAAAGCCAAAAACTTGCTTACTGTAGAAGTGCCCCGAACCCGGCACTGAGGCTGAAATGGCGTGAATCAATGGATGGATGTCCCAAACGCATAGGAACTGGCGTGCGCTCCACCTCCAAGAACAGACAGCCAGCGGGACAGGAAGTGACATCAGTTGCGTGACCTGTAATGCGCCTCGATGTACGTTTCGTATTCCGTCATCAGGAAGCGTACCAGGTCACGCGAGAGAAAGAATATATTTGTGTCACTCAATTTGCATAAGGGAGGGGACGAATGGATAGACAGCCTCTGTCCCGGCGAAGCGGCACATCGCATTACAAAGGCATAATACGGCGGCATTAACAGTCTATGTAAACAATAATGGCAATATAAAATAAGTATCACAATATATGAAATGTTGGAATGCCTTGAAAAATACTAAATACTGAATAAAAATGATAAAATATCATAAGATCATTAATAAAACAATATGTTTAAAATGGTAAAATTAATTGTATAGCCCCAATTGATATAATTGTATTATTCATTAGTGAGGAAACAATTCAAGTCTAGATCAATGTTTAAGCCCAATGGCTGCATAGACCTAAGACGATATGGCTTTTTTAAAATCGGTTCCTCTCCAATGGCCAACAGCCCTATCAATACCATAAAAAGTCAGTCAGTTTCTGAGGATCCTGATCATGATATTGGGCAAAGTGACACGAGACACTGTGATTAGGAAATCCTTTAAGGATATTTGTCACATGCTCATTGATCCTAACCTTCAGTTCTCTTGTGGTTCTACCCACATACTGAAGGGAGCATGGACACTCCAGGACATATGTCACATGTCTGGAGTCACAAGTTATGAGAGGTTTAATTGAAAATTCCTGCTGTGTCACATTAGACTTAAATTTACTGATTTTTCTTGTTGTCTCCGGCAGGATTTGCAACGGGTACAGTAATGAAAACCCGAACCATCCAAGAAAGTGGGAGGTTTCTTGGGGGGGTCAGATATATTGGGTGCAATAATGTTTCGCAACGCAAGCGCCCTTCTGTAAATAAACTTCGGTTTGGGAGGTAAAATTTTAGCCAAATCTGCATCTTTAAGAAGTAGAGGCCAGAATTTAATAAATGTTTTTTCCACATCTTTATACTGTCTATGAAATCCCGAAAGGAAGGCTAATTCACCTGAGAATGGAAGCTTTTTCTTGGAAGCCAGGAGGGATTCCCTATCCATCATCAGAACTTAATTTTTTGTCTTAACGAGTGTGTGTTGAGGGTACCCTTTTTCCCTAAATCTCTCAGTGAGAGTGGCAGCCTGAGATTCAAAATCAGTAATTTGGTCACAGTTACCCCTAATGCGCATGTATTGCCCCTTAGGGACCGCCCCCAACCATTGGGGGTGGTGACAGCTCGAGGTAGGTACAAATCCATTCCTATCGGTGACCTTAAAGTATGTCTTGGTACCTACCCGGCCCTCATTTTTAAATAAAGTTAAATCCAAATAATAGATGGAGGTAAGACTACTTTCTGCTGTGAACTTGAGGCCATAATGGTTAACATTCATGTCCTGTAAGAAAGTTTCAAATAGGGATAAAGACCCCTCCCACAGCAGAATAATATCGTCAATGTACCGTTTGTAATAGATCAAACACCTGGAAATTTCATAAAATATCGACTCATTTTCCCATTTGTTAAGGACCAGGTTAGCTACGCTGGGGGCATAACGAGCCCCCATCGCCACACCTTTGATCTGATTGTAGAATTTACCCTGTGCCCAAAAATAATTGTTACCCATAGCCTGTTTCAATCCATCAACTAGGAATTGAATTTGTTCCATAGATAGATGCGAGTACTCTATGAGAGCCTCTTCAACCGCCACAGAGGCATCTCCCTGCTTGATGTTAGTGTAGAGAGACTCTACATCTACTGTATGGTAACCATCAAAGTCTCTTGCGTGACTTCTATGGAAGACAGTGATTTAATAAGTGCTCTACTGTCTTTAAGGTAGGATTTCCCTTGTATGACCAAGGGTTGTAAGTATATATCCACTTATGATGGGTCGGCCGGGGGGATTGTCTTTATTCTTATGGATCTTGGGTAATATGTATAATACTGGAGTACGGGGCACTCGGGGTATAAGGTATTGAGCTTCCTTGGTGTTCAATATCTTTCTATCCGCTCCTTCAGTGACCCAAAATGATAAGTCTTCCTTGAGCTTTCTCATTGGGTCACCTGGGAGTGGTTTGTAGGTACTATGATCTTCTAAAAGACGATCAATTTCAGCATGATACTTCTGTTTGGAAAGTACCACCACTCCTCCCCCTTTATCCACGGGGCGAATGACAATATTATTATTTGTTTCAAGTTGTCTAATTCCCTCCATCAATGAATAATTCCTTTTAGCCTGTTTTATTTGTAGATCCTTAATATCATCTTGCACCATATGTTTGAATACCTCAACATGTGTACCTTTTTTGGGATTAAATGTGGAATTGTTTCTTAATCCACTATGTTGGTAGATAAACTCCTCCACACATGAGGGAGTAGTGGATGTTTGAGCGGCAAAATGTTTTTTACAATTTAACTTTTGACATATTTTTCAATGTCAATAAAAAGATCAAATTTGTTCATCTTTTTGTCTGGGGCAAATTTTAGACCTTGCGATAAAACCTTTAACTCTGCTTCTGAAATTCTACAATCAGATCAAAGGTGTGGCGATGGGGGCTCGTTATGCCCCCAGCGTAGCTAACACTGGTCCTTAACAAATGGGAAAATGAGTTGATATTTTATGACATTTCCAGGTG
Source organism: Rana muscosa (assembly GCA_029206835.1). NCBI lineage: Eukaryota > Metazoa > Chordata > Amphibia > Anura > Ranidae > Rana > Rana muscosa. The sequence continues at coordinate 970,650,369 of CM055117.1, forward strand.
TTTGATCTATTACAAAAGGTACATTGACGATATTATTCTGCTGTGGGAGGGGTCTTTATCCCTATTTGAAACTTTCTTACAGGACATGAATGTTAACCATTATGGCCTCAAATTCACAGCAGAAAGTAGTCTTACCTCCATCAATTATTTGGATTTAACTATTCTGTGGAGAAGGACTTGGAAGTTCATAATGTAGTCACTCAACTAGCTAATAAATTCAAAAATAAAACACAAACCCCTAAAAAAGCTAAAACTCCATTGACAAACAAGGGGTTAGCTAGTTCTAATGGGAGGGGGCCTCCAGTACCCCCCTCCCATTATGGAGGTGGGTATTCTTAGTCCAATGATTATTATCCAACCCCATATACGGCACCCACATATAATAGGTATGCCCCATTGGATAATAGACCCATGGACTATAACTATCAGCATTACAGTCAGGGACCTAATTATTATGCCCCTAGACCACCTAGAGGTCAATTTAGAGGTAACTATAGAGGGAGACCTGTGCACCACCAAAATAACTATTCGCAGGGGGGGGGAATGGAGGGGATGGAAAGAGCCTTACAAAATCCCATCCAATACTCCACAATACCCCAAAGAACAGTTAGAAAAAGAGGTAGAAGAGGGGGAACCAGAAAGAAAAAGACAACGGGACAGTTAAATGAAGGGATTTTCAACCTGGCGGGAATAGATTTTTCGGAAGCAGAGTTAAAGGTTTTATCGCAAGGTTTAAAATTTGCCCCAGACAAAAAGATGAACAAATTTGATCTTTTTATTGACATTGAAAAATATGTCAGAAAATTAAATATTAAAAAACATTTTGCCGCTCAAACATCCACTACTCCCTCATGTGTGGAGCAGACTATCTACCAACATAGTGGATTAAGAAACAATTCCACATTTAATCCCAAAAAAGGTACACATCACCATGTTGAGGTATTCAAACATATGGTGCAAGATAATATTAAGGATCTACAAATAAAACAGGCTAAAAGGAATTATTAATTGATGGAGGGAATTAGACAACTTGAAACAAATAAAAATATTGTAATTCGCCCCACGGATAAAGGGGGAGGAGTGGTGGTACTTTCCAAACAGAAGTATCATGCTGAAGTTGATCGTCTTTTAGAAGATCATAGTACCTACAAACCACTCCCAGGTGACCCAATGAGAAAGCTCAAGGAAGACTTATCATTTTGGGTCACTGAAGGAGCGGATAGAAAGATATTGAACACCAAGGAAGCTCAATACCTTATACCCCGAGTGCCCCGTACTCCAGTATTATACATATTACCCAAGATCCATAAGAATAAAGACAATCCCCCCGGCCAACCCATCATAAGTGGGATTGGCTCACTATATTCGAGGGTGGGAGAGTATTTGGATATATACTTACAACCCTTGGTCATACAAGGGAAATCCTACCTTAAAGACAGTAGAGAACTTATTAAATCACTGTCTTCCATAGAAGTCACGCAAGAGACTTTGATGGTTACCTTACAGTAGATGTAGAGTCTCTCTACACTAACATCAAGCAGGGAGATGCCTCTGTGGCGGTTGAAGAGGCTCTCATAGAGTACTCGCATCTATCTATGGAACAAATTCAATTCCTAGTTGATGGATTGAAACAGGCTATGGGTAACAATTATTTTTGGGCACAGGGTAAATTCTACAATCAGAACAAAGGTGTGGTGATGGGGGCTCGTTATGCCCCCAGCGTAGCTAACCTGGTCCTTAACAAATGGGAAAATGAGTCGATATTTTATGACATTTCCAGGTGTTTGATCTATTACAAAAAGGTACATTGACGATATTATTCTGCTGTGGGAGGGGTCTTTATCCCTATTTGAAACGTTCTTACAGGACATGAATGTTAACCATTATGGCCTCAAGTTCACAGCAGAAAGTAGTCTTACCTCCATCAATTATTTGGATTTAACTTTATTTAAAAATGGTTGGGGGCGGTCCCTAAGGGGCAATACATGCGCATTAGGCGTAACTGTGACCAAATTACTGATTTTGAATCTCAGGCTGCCACTCTCACTGAGAGATTTAGGGAAAAAGGGTACCCTCAACACACACTCGTTAAGACAAAAAATGAAGTTCTGATGATGGATAGGGAATCCCTCCTGGTTTCCAAGAAAAAGCTTCCATTCTCAGGTGAATTAGCCTTCCTTTCGGGATTTCATAGACAGTATAAAGATGTGGAAAAAACATTTATTAAATTCTGATCTATACTTCTTAAAGATGCAGATTTGGCCAAAATGTTACCTCCCAAACCGAAGTTTATTTACAGAAGGGGGCTTGCGTTGCGAAACATTATTGCACCCAATATACCTGACCCCCCCAAGAAACCTCCCACTTTCTTGGATGGTTCGGGGTTTTCATTACTGTACCCGTTGCAAATCCTGCCGGAGAACTACAAGACACACAAGAAAAATCAGTAAATTTAAGTCTAATGTGACACAGCAGGAATTTTCAATTAAACCTCTCATAACTTGTAACTCCAGACATGTGACATATGTCCTGGAGTGTCCATGCTCCCTTCAGTATGTGGGTAGAACCACAAGAGAACTGAAGGTTAGGATCAATGAGCATGTGACAAATATCCTTAAAGGATTTCCTAAACACAGTGTCTCACGTCACTTTGCCCAATATCATGATCAGGATCCTCGGAAACTGACTTTTTATGGTATTGATAGGGCTGTTGGCCATTGGAGAGGAACCGATTTAAAAAAAGCCATTTCTCAGAATGAGACCCAATGGCTGTATCGTCTTAGGTCTATGCAGCCATTGGGCTTAAACATTGATCTAGACTTGAATTGTTTCCTCACTAACGAATAATACAATTATATCAATTGGGGCTATGCAATTAATTTTAACATTTTAAACATATTGTTTTATTAATGATCTTATGTTATTTTATTATTTGTATTCAGTATTTAGTATTTTTTAAGGCATTCCATCATTTCATATATTGTGATATTTATTTTATATTGCCATTATTGTTTACATAGACTGTTAATGCCGCCGTATTATGCCTTTGTAATGCGATGTGCCGCTTTGCCAGGACAGAGGCTGTCTATCCATTCGTCTCCTCCCTTATGCAAATTGAGTGACACATATATATTCTTTCTTTCGCGTGACCTGGTACGCTTCCTGATGACGGAATATGAAACGTACGTCGAGGCGCATTACAGGTCACGCAACTGACATCACTTCCTGTCCCGCTGGCTGTCTGTTCTTGGAGGTGGAACTCACGCCAGTTCCTATGCGTTTGGGACATCCATCCATTGATTCACGCCATTTCAGCCTCAGTGCCGGGTTCGGGGCACTTCTACAGTAAGCGAGTTTTTGGCTTTTATATTGATTCATTTAATAAATAGGATTACACTATTTTTGGCTTCTCTCTTCTAATTTTGCCTACCATACCACCGGAGTTATCCATATCTAAAAGGCCAGCATTGTCGTCCAGCTGACACTATCTCCTATACTACCTAGCAAGTTAGGCCCCTTTCACACTGAGGCGTTGAAAAAACGCTCAAAAATTATGAGATTTTGTACCGCGATTTTACCGCGTTTGCGGTAAAAATAACGCTAACGCCCATGCGTTTTACCGCGTTTTTACCACGTTCGCGCAAAAAATAGCGCGAATGCGGTAAAAACGCATAGGCGTTAGCAAAAAAATAACGCTTATGCCTATGCGTTTTTACCGCGGTTCCCATTCATTCCAATAGGGATAGGCGTTTTTACAGCGCTATTTTATGCGCCCTAAAGCTGCTCTAAAAAAGCGGTTTGCAGGATTTTTTCCAACGCCCAGCCAGCATAACGCCTCAGTGTGAAAGCCCTCAGGGCTTTCACATTGAGAATGCTGGGGCAGGATTATTTCAGGCGTTATTACAGCGCTATTTTTAGCGCGAAAACGCGGTAAAAACGCCTCAGTGTGAAATGGGGGCTTACACTTGCAGAAAGCGTATTTGACCTCTTTTTTAGTTAAAAGGGTCAATTCTTTGGGGTAAGCTGCCATCTTTATCCATAGCACTATCGGGTGATATCTAATACGGTGAAGGTGGATCTCATAATTACAAGATTTGATTTGATTTATCACATGATGGAATATCAAGCACTTGGAGGATTTTCAACACATGCAAAGTCCTTTTGAATAGACTGTTCACCATTGCTGGGGGGATATTTATGTTTACATTTGGACTGTTTGCACATCTCCTTTATTGTATATTATAATTTCATTGCATTGTTTCACTAGTCACGGTTTTTGGTATCTTGACTGCGGATATCAATTTGCACTTATTTGTTTGGTAGGATTGAGTTAGATTATCTCACATTCATTGGGATTTATATGGTTTGGCACATATTATACACATATATACTTTGTAGGCGGGTGTAATATTTTTAGTGGATTTACTTAGGTGGTTACTATTTGTAGGGGTCTTCACATTTTTTTGGGACTCTTATTTAGCGCCCTCACTTGCTACAATTTCACATTTATTTCAGCATACCACTGATTTTTTGGAGGAGCAGCTTTCTTTATATTTAAATAGTTCTATTAGTTTTTGGCGTGAGTTTTCTATATATTTTTCAACATAGAGGAGAGTTCAGGGGCAGCTGAAAAAAATGCCAAACTGCTCTTAAACATCCGTTTACCAGCAGCAGTGTACATGAAGCCTTAGGGTTAGCGTTAACAAGAAAATTAGAGCTAGCTTTAAAGTAATGCCTTGTACACACATCGGAATTTCCGATGGGATAAAATCTGATGGAATTTTTCCGTCGGAATTCCGTTCAAGCTGTCTTGCATACACACTGTCAGACCAAATTCCGACTGTCCAAAACGCGGTGACGTATACTACGACGAGCCGAGAAAAATTAAGTTCAATGCTTCCAAGCATGCGTAGATTTGATTCTGAGCATGCGTGGTTTTTTCTCCGTCGGAGTTCCACACAGACGATCGGAATTTCCGATCGGATTTTTTTCCATCGGAAAAAAATAAAACATGTTCTATTTCTAAACTCCGATGGAAAAAAGTCAGATGGGGCCCACACACGACCGGAATATCCGATGAAAAAATTCTGTTTTCATCTGAAATTCCGATCGTGTGTACAGGGCATTAGAGTTAGGATTGATAGCCCTTCATGTTGTAGTTTCTATATAATCTCCTTTAAATCTACTAAAACTATATAATACAACTTACAAATAATAAAAAGTGTGCTCCTCTTTAAATCTGCATGTGCTGGATATATCTGAACCAGAAAACGAAATAAGTAATACAATTGTTTAAATAAAATGTTTGATACAAATATTGTCAAGAATTATCATTCAAGTAAATAATGTGCCAAAAAAGTGCCAGTGCCTGAAATTAAAGTGCAATCCGTAACTTCATGAAAATAATATTAATTAAACATTCAAACAAAAAAGTCCATTGTGAAGTGTAAAAAAAAAGGATTGATATATGGATCAATCACATCCTCTCAAGGACGATTCCAGTGCTCTAAAGTGACAGTGCAGTGCTATTCAACTTCACCAAATGTAGTTGGCCTCTTATGGCTTATGCTAAAAGAGTAAAAAAAAAAAAGCTTTCCACAGCTCCGCTGTGCATGGCTAGGTGTCCTTAATGCTGAGACCAGTTTTGTAGCTCAACATGTATAAAGCAGAGAGGAATATCATCGCTCAAAAAACATTTTTATTGAAACACATCCACACATAAAAAAGCTACTCACATTGTTTAGTGCCTCCCCGGGACCCAAGGATTATCTGCCAGTAATATTTTAAAAATTGCCACTAGCCGACCTGCTCTAGAGGCGAGAGCAGATGCTGTCCATGTTTGGACTAGGAGACCCGAGATAACCGCTCGTCCCTTCTCTTACGAGTTTTCGTCTCTCAGTTGTCTAATAAAATGTTAGAGGGTGGTTGCACAGGGAGAATCATGTGATACAAGTCTACAGCTCAATCAAGAAGAAAGGGTAATAGTCTAATGAATCCAAAGGTAAGAAAATTGGATAGTTTTGGCATTAAAGGGAGTGATATCGGCTTTGGGACTGTTTAGTGACCTTAAAGTGGAGCTCCACCCTAAATAGCAACTTTTGCTATTTGGATTCCTCCTCCCCTCCGGTGTCACAATTGACACCTTTCAGGGGGGAGGGGGGTGAAGATACCTGTCTAAGACAGGTATTTTCACCCACATCCGGGAGTCCTCTCTCCGGGAATCTGCGGGAGTTACGTCACTTCCCGCAGACTTCCCTTGGTGTTCTGGGAGACACTCGGCTCCCAGAACACAGGAGCACCAATCAGAACGGCGCAGCGCGACTCGCGCATGCGCCGTAGGGAACCGGGCATGAAGCCGCATGGCTTCACTTCCTGGTTCCCTCAGCGAGGATGGTGGAGGGAGCAGCAGAGCGATGAGCGGTCGCTCGTCCTCTGCTGCGGATGTCGCTGGACTCCAGGACAGGTAAGTGTCCAAATATTAAAAGCCAGCAGCTGCTGTAGCTGTAGCTGCTGGCTTTTAATATTTTTTTTTCCGGCGGAGCTCCGCTTTAAGCTGCAGATTACACACACAAGAGACTTACTTACCACAGTGCTGGATATATCTAAACCAGGCCTGTCTGAGGTTTCAATCAGACAGAGCCTTCAGAAAGGGAGATGCTGCTGTGCTGTCTTTTCAGATAGACCATGATTCTCTGAGAACACTTTGTCATATATTAATTAAATGTTCATTTGTAAAACAAACTAAAAAATCTAGTAAATAAATCAGATACTAAATTGTAAGTTTAAAAACATATGCCACCCTGGAAGAGGGACTCTACCCCTCCCTCCCCTGCAGTCTTCTGGGACACATCACAGGTTCCAGAAGTCTACGGACATTCACAAGGCGCAGCGTGACCCGCACATGCGCAGTAGGAAACCGGTTGTGAAGCCGCAAGTAATCAATGCAAAAAATATGCGACTTGTGCATGAGCAGTAGAAAACCGGCTTTGAAGTCGCAAGGCTTCACTTCCTGTTTCCCTCTCTTCAGATGCTAGTGCTTGCACCCAAAGCCAATTGGAAAGTTGGCTCAGGTGAGGACATTGCTGGATCCCTGGACAGGTAAGTTTCCTTATACTAAAAGTCAGCAGCTACAGTATTTGTATTCTTTTTTTTGGGGGGAGCCTGGAGCTGCTCTTGAAGGTCCATAACTTGGTACAGACCTGTGGCTTGAGGTATAATCTGCAGGGGCCAGAGCATTTCAATGCTTTCCAGGCACCAATGCAAAAAATAATAAATGCACATTTTTTTATTATTCAGTATGGGTGCACTTGTTATTATAATTATTATTATTGTAGCCATGGGGGCTGGCATAAAAATCCCCACTTAGAAAGTTTGTCTCTGGTCATCTTCCTCAAAGTTATTAAAGTAGGGCAACAGGTCCCAGCTAAACTCCATTGACTTTCATTACTCACACCAGATTGGCTGGCTGGTTTCAGGCTGAGGGAGGCAGAGTTGTTCAGGTAAGGATTGTGGGAGGTGTTGTTTTGTAAGGACATGCATGATTGCCTCTGACTGAGAAGAAACTACAATCCCCCTGGAGCTAGACAACTTAATGTGGAGGAGTCGAGGGGAATTCAGCAGGCTGCTCAGGGGGATCAGGGTCTTTTGGTGCAGGGAGGGAATCAGATGTTCAGGGGAGGGTGCTGAGCCACTAGGCGCTCACCCACCAGACCAACCTCTTTACTACCCCTACAGCCTTACCAAGCGAGATAGCTAGTCATCATCGGCAGTTGTAGTCTCATTGAGTGGAACAGCAAGTCACCATCTGCATCTACAGCCCTCCTTAGCAGGATCTCCTGTCACCATCTGCAGCAGCAGTCATCCAAAATGGGTTCACAGGAGCACACACCACAAGTGTCCCCTCCATCCTCCCATCATTGAACCTTACTATTCCAGCACAGGCCTGTTGAGAGAGTTGTTAACCCACCAAGCACCAAATATTCTACGTGAGATCCCAGTTACTCAGTTTGCCATTAGGCTCCTCAGACACTACTACGCTGATGCCATGCACTGTTAGGAGTTGCCGCATTGCCTGTTCTGAATTATTCCGCTAACCAGTATCTAATCGACTTCACCTTGCAATTGTTAATGAATCTTCTGTTACTGTTAAACCCTATTCAAGTTTCATCTACCAGAACTCCTCAACTCCTCTTAACTGGGGGCACCAGGAGCTACTTAGCCACATCATTAGTGCACCACCGTATGGGCCCCACACACGCCGGCAGAGAGCTAATATATATTTTTTCTTCTCATTTTTTTTTTTTTTTGGAGGTTATTCCTCCCTACGTACAATATTTTCATAGACTTTAACCATACCTTCACATCCTCGTATATTTAAGTCCTGCAGGCAGACTTGTATATAGCAGATTCGACCCCAGGGCATAAGGCAGCCTAGCTCCTGGGGGTTTGTACTGTCTGTTCCTAGCTGTCCTTACATTGCTCTAGGCAACCTTGTTACAGTCTAAGCTGGTTGGTAAAAATCTGGGCCCAGTTGCTTGTTGTTTCTGGAACTGTGGTTTAGAAGTGCTCTGTGTAAGAATTTGTATTTTTTCTTGCTAATGGTCTGTACTGTTCTGCCTTATTTGACCAGATCTCTGTCAATACAGTGTTTGCTCAATCTGGTATGGTTTATTCAACAGAAGGGGTGTGTCAGAGTGGCACTGGGGGAGGTCCACTCTGTAGAAAACAAGGGACTAATGCATACACCGTTCGAATCTTGGCTGGTTCAGCAGGAACCGGCCATGGCTGCAGGAAAAAAGTCACACCGTGTATGGCCAGCCTAAACCTCAGAGGGCTCATCAAACCTTAAGGGGTGCACTACATTAAAAAAAAATTGCAATAGGTGGAATTTGCCTTTAAGTTTAGGTCATTCCTTGTGAATCATTGTAAATTTCTGACAACTGGCAATTAAATCTGAGAACCGTAGACCCATAGTAACAATGGTTCACAAAACGTCTAATGATTCAGCACATATGCTGCATATGGAACATGTGTTTTTTAAATATGACTAAGATCACTTTAGTTATCATTGTTCAATTCTAGACTGATAGGATATTTTCACATTATTATATCACTGTATTCTTGTTTTTACAGTTTTGTGAAGTAAGACAGAGAACCTTTAATATGAACTTTGTAATTCAGAACTAGTCAAGCATTTTTAATGTGGACAAAGTTCCTATGGTTTTGGATGAATATCTTCAGGTTAAGATTGGGGAATTTACTGATAATAAGGAGACTCAATAGTTGTCAGCAAAAACTTAACTAGTGTTTACTGCAGAACTTTGTGTACCCCTTTCCTTGGCAAGGTACATTGATGATTTCCTGAATAATAGGCCTTTGTGCTTGCAATTATTGTGACACTAGTTAGACATTATTTCATTACATATACATACAGGTTTGATGTTTTCTGTCATAAAACTGCTTGCAATTGAACATTATTTATCTGTTTTACCTTATATATTTTAAATTGGAAATTTGTCTTTTTGTTTAGTACAACTTATTTAAAGGAGAAGTATGGCCTTAATAATAAAAAAATAAAAAAACAGCCCTTTTCTAGTTTAGGCTGCTAGGCTAAATTTATTTATTTGTTTTTTTTGCTTCATTGCAATCAGTGGAGCAGTGATCTATAATTTTTGTCTGGTCAGGGGTTTCCAAGCAAGTCGGGTGTTTGATTTCTCCTACAAAACACAAACAAAAGGGGCGCCGATGAATTGAGATCCCGCACCCTGCAGAGCCAGGCACACCAAATTTTCACAGGCACTCCAGAGTCAGAACAGTCAGTGACTTTGTTTTTGTTATTTATCGAGGGTAATAACTTGTATGGGGATGGGAGGTTATGGGATGCCCATTGACTTCAAGAACAAACTTCAGGGGCCAAATCTTCCTATATACAGTCTCTATATACAGCTCCACTTTTTCCTCCAGCACTCGCTTGCAGAACTCAGCCGGTTCACTAGCTTGAATGTCTGGATCACTGTAAAGATCTGACAGGCTCTCAGTCAGATTTTAAGCGTTGGCCTATTACAGGCAGGAACCCGAGGCCCCTTGTATGTGTAGCAACAGTGTCCAACTTGTATCCCTCCTGTTGCTACTGATCCCAGTACCACCTCTTCAGGCACTGCCAACCCACCTGGCTGCAGCAGACCCTTTTACTAGCCCTCTTGGTGTACTTCTCCACACAGTCCGCCAGACTGACACTCACCAGAAGAATTCCCAGTAGTGCTGGCCTGCTCCTGCTGTCCTCTCCCCTTGCTCCTGTGCCTCCAGGAAGGGCTTCCTCCATGTGTTATGGCAGGATCCTTCCAGAACCAGAGCCCCAGTCCGTGGTCAACTCCCCCCCAGACTAGGGGGCACCCTCAAGGGCCACCAACAGCCTCCTCAGCACTTTATCACCGTCTTCCACCCGACTCCCCCTGCTGGCATGACTCATGCCTATTTATGAGGTGGCCTGCCCCCTGTCAGCCCTTTACTGGGGGTTGTCTGATTAGGGATATTTATTGGTCCTCATAAATATTTCAAGCAGCTCCTCCTGACCTCCACCCACTATGTCTAGAACATTCTCCAATGTCCCAGAAAACAGGGGGAGGCACCAGAGAGACTGCTAGGATGAGTCATCCAGCCCTGACTCACTGAAGTCAGGGCTGGAAAAAATAAAATTAAAAAAATAACAAACATGTCATACCTGCTCTATGGAATGGTTTTGCACGCAGCAGCCCTGATCCTCCTCTTCTGGGATCCCCTGTCGGCGTTCCTGGCCCCTCACTCCCATCAAGTGCCCCCAGAGCAAGAAGCTTGCAATGGGGGCACCCGAGCAGGCTCGTGTCCATTCACACACACAGAGGCATGACTAGACCGTGTCCCCTCTCTATCCTCATTGGCCCTATGGCTGTAATTGACAGCAGTGGGAGCCAATGGCTCCTGCTGCTGTCTCAGCCAATAAGGAGGAAGAGTCTCCGGAGAGCCGAGGCTCTCGTGCACATTACTGGATTGCAATGGGGCTCAGGTAAGTATTAGGGGGGCTGGGGGGGGGCGCTGCTGCACACAGAAGTTATTTTTACCTTCATGTATAGAATGCATGAATGTAAAACCGCTTGAGCCTTTAGAACCACTTTAATTCTAGCTGACAAGATCCTGTTCCTTTTAAGGCATGCTGTATAGCACAGTGCTCGTGTTATGTTATTTTTCCCTTCCTATCTTGTAAAATACCTCGTTAATCCTGCCAGTTCCTGTATCCCCCTGTCGGTACTGACCACGGTATTCATGCCTGCTGATCCATGATTACTGTGGTCAGTTTATGTGCCTCCGTCATCCACTGCTCTGCTATGACTGTTTCTCCCCCTCCCTCCCTGTCAGCATGAGAGCGGCTCTTCTCCTCACCCCTCCTGTCGCTATTCAGCTGGTGCATATATCACTGGTCTCTCTCACGGTGTCACAATACATCATATCAGGATGAAAGAGAAAGCCACCATAGTGTAATCCAGTACAAAAAAAACTAATTTATTACAACATGTAAAAGAATTGCACTTACAAAACGATGTAGCTAAAATAGCGTGTGTGTATTCTTAAGCCGGCCGGCTCTCACAGCCCGTTCCTTCCGGGACTCTGCGATAGTGTATGCAGTGACATCAGCACGCCGCTCCTCCCTACGCCGTTTTGACACAATTGTCGTCGTCCAGGGGCATTGATATATGCACCAGATGAGTCGAGACAGCTGACTAAACCTTGAGAGACCCTGGCAGGGATAACAGCCGTCTGTTTTGACTGATCTCTTTCAGGGATCAGTATCTCTGGTAAGCGACAGCTTGAATAGAGGTGGTGGATTATTTGCTATCTGGAAGCAGCACTGTTCAAGGGTGTTCATATTTGATGTCACTGATGCATGTAAAGAAGATTGATATTCACATTAATCATCTATAGCGTTAATATCCTGGTTGATGTTTTTTTACATGAACTGCTCTATGGACTTTATGTAATTTGCACCAATTACTCATGAGGTTTGGTGCACTAGGAGTTCACATTTTGGGTTTTTTTTTCCCCAATTTTATTTGTTGGACAATTTACTTCCCCTCTCTAGTGCAGGATCACATACACCAGAGATTGGACACCCCAATCTCATTTATAGGTTGTGCTGCTTTATTTCTCCAGGTGGTATACTGGTGTGCAGTTCCCTGTGGCCTGTAGGTGGCACTGCCATAACGGGTCAGGGTTGAACCATCAGTACTAGTGCTGTGCCTTGGGGTGTCATCTCTCGGCAGTGGTACAGTGGGCATGTTTGGCCTGCTGTGAGAGGATACATAAGGAGCAGACGCCGCCTGGGAGGGGTCGTCTTCGGAGGAGGAGAGGAGTCGGAGTCCAAGTGCATGGCACATGGCCCTCCAGGCTATGGGGCCATGTGTGCATCAGTCCCAGGCACCTTTAGTCCTGGGGCTGCATCTTCAACACTGGGCCCAGCACCTTTAGCTGGAGCCCACTTCTGGGAAGAAAAAACCCAGGGTGTCCCTCGCGAGGGAGCCCGCTTCTAAGAAGAGGAGGCCGGGGTGGACCTTTCTGATGGACCGGTGAGAGTTCACGGTGAAGGAAGGGGCCCAGTAACTTTCTGGAGGGATTCATCTATCCACCAAGGGCCTGGTAATGTGCTGCTGCTGGCACCTGTCATATACCAAAAGCTGAGAGGTTCGGGGTCTGATAGATTCTGTGGCAGAGCGTCTCCCAATCGTATCTAGGAAAAGAACCTAATTAAACGTTCGAGCATCACTTCGGCTGCTAGGATCCACTTTGCAGGAGACTATCCGGGTGAGCTAAACCTACTCTGGTATAGAGTAGCGATTATATATCTACTTGTGCCTGGACTAACTTCCCAAAGCCTTGTTGTCCTGTCTCTTATCCAACCTTTCCTATTTGCTGAGCATTGAGAAAATAAACTCAACGTTGGAGTTTAGAGTGGTGTGGACATTGGAATTACTTGGGGGGGAAACAGAGACTTGTCCCTATATCCTAGGAGACGAGAACCAACTGATGGAGGAACCTAGCTGTGGGACCCAAATAGATAACACCGCTTAACCTCCTCAACCAGGAGGGTACGGGCATAAAGTACGGTGTGCCTTTTTCCTGCAAGTGAGCCAAAGGTAGGGAAAAGGGTCCATGTGCTACAGTAACATTGCCTGAAGCGTTACACATATGCCTTTTCTGTGCCTAAACCTGTTCCTCCATATATGGGGTACAACCCAGCTCTGCAGTGCTCATTTCTAAATCCTATCTGAAGAAGTGTATTGCATCTATTGCTATAACATTTCAACTACAGTGGAACCTTGGATTAGGAGCATAATCCGTTCTAGGAGAATGCTTGTGTAACACTCGGGCCACTTTTCTCTCCCGTCTTTGGCTCACTCACAGGAGGAAAAGGCGCACGATGCCACCATGCCCATGTTCCACCTCGAACAGGAATTCCCCACAGCGTTTACACCTCCCGAAAGGCCGAAGGTGCACAATCAGTCCCTGACACTTCACACAGATCATGCCCAAGGCCTCTGCATCTCTGCATGTATAAAGGGCAAAGCGGCCCCTGGGCTTCAGCCGGATTCCTGTGTCAGTCAAGGAGGCAGCAATAGGGGTCACATCCATGGTTTAACCGGGCAAAAGAGCACAAGATCCGGGTGGAGCAGGCTTCCATGAAGGAGCGGACATGTCGCTTCGTCAATAGTCCAACAGATAATGTCCCTTTTGGTGCCAAATGCACCACGAGGAGCACATACTTGGTGGGGCTCCTTCCCTTTTTCTTCCTTCGCTGCACGCACTTCGCAGGCTTTCTAGACTTGATACACGCCCACAAACTATGCAGCTAAAAATATAGCCAGACCTGAATCTTCCTTTCTCTTACTTGTGGCGCAGGTCAAATTTTCAAAAATGGCCGACCTCCATGGAGCCTCACAGGGGAATAAAGTCCAACTTTTCCGGGGGGGGGGGGGTATCACTGCAAAATCCTGGACTCCGAGCCCCCACGTGTAGCACTTGGGCCACTTTTCTCTCCCGTCTTTGGCTCACTCACAGTGGAAAAGGCGCACGATGCCACCATGCCCGTACCCTCTGGTTTGCAGAGGTTAGGCACACTTATAACTTACGGGTCTTGCAGCAAGGTTCTCCTCAAAGTTGGTTCTCATCCCTTAGAATGTAAAGGACAAGTCTCTATATCCCCAAGTAACTCCAAGGTCCACACCAGTAGCAACTCCAACGTAGAGTTTATTTTTCTTATGCATGAATAACCACAAAGTTGAGAAGAGAGAAAGGTGTTAGAAGAGCAGATCAGATTCAGACACCCCTGGCTTCTTCGCCACTCGATCCCGAGCGGGTATAGCTCACCCGGATAGTCACCCAATGGCACTAGCAGCCGGCATGTAGCTCGAACAGTCAATCAGATTCCGTTAATAGATGCGATCGGGAGATCCCTTGCCACAGAATCTATAGTGTTCCGAACCTCCTAATGGTTATGTTGTTAGATCCCTTTTCAGATGGATGACATCCCTCCAGAGAGTTACTGGGCCCCTTCCTTCACTGTGATCTCTCACCAGTCCTTCGGAACGGTCCTCCCCCAGCCTCCTCTTTCAGATGCGGGTCCCCTTGCAAGGCGGCACCCTGGGATTCTTCCTCCCCGAAGTGGGCTCCAGCTAAAAGTGCTGGGCCCAGGGCTGAAGTTGCAGTCCCAGGACTAAAGGTGCCTGGGACTGAGGCGCATGTGGCCCCATGGCCTGGAGGGCCATGCACTTGAACTTGGACCGTAGGTTCTCCCTCCGGGCAAGGATTGTTTTTTCTCTCATGGCGTCCGTCCCTTTTGTACTCTCTCCCAGCATGCACAGCGGGTAGACCACGCCAACTGCACGGCTGCCGAGAGAGGACACCCCATCGCCACTCCATCACCTGTGGTTCAACCCCGAGTACAAGTGACAGCGCCACCCATACTTCCAAGGGGAACTGCACGCCAGGTGAAAACAGCAGCAAGGCGGAGTCCAATAAGAATTGGAAGATCCGAGCCAACTACCACTTGAATCACCCCTAAATTTAGCATAGCTGCCCCCTAAATTGAGACCCCCGCTACACTTGTAATCCAAAGCAATCGCATATCAAAGCGAGTTTCCCCATAGAAGTCAATGGGGGGCGCCGGAGAGACTCGTAAATACTCGGAGATCGTTCGGCTGCCCTCGGAAACCCCCGGAAAGGCTCGGGAACTGAGTATTTCTGAGTATTTCCGAACGGCTTTGATCGGCTCAGGCGCCCCCGAAACGTCTAGCCAAATGCTTGAATCCTGCTCGTTTTGCGAGACAACACTTGCAAATTGAATCAGGATTTAAAAATAATTATTGCTCGTATTGCGAAACGCTTGTTAACCGCGTTACTTGTGTAGCGCTACCCCCAGTTAAGAGAGCCGCTGGATTTGTTTTCAGGCCCTGTGTACAGCACCACCAACCCCCGGCAATCTGCTCGACCCCCGCTGGCACAGTTAGTCTAGGGGTTATATTTTTATCATAACCAATTGGTATTGTAAAGGCACCCTCTTTACAGTAAGACAACACACAAATGTTAAAGATTAACCATAACAGTTTTACTTTGGTTGAAAAAGGCTTAAGCAGAATATAATACACACAACCGGCTTGCAGAGCCCTGCAGCAATCAATATAGCACACAATAATGGCGCTGCGCGGTAATCCACCACACGTAGCTATTATGATGTACACGCCCTGTGGCGCACTAAACAATATCCTATATCCCCACCCTGGCCAGGCCTGACCTAGAATAAATCTCAGTCCTTCCTATAGGGATTTCTTTGCATGCAAACTTTCGGTGGTGCACTTGATGAATAGTATTTGTAATACAAAAACTGGCAATCACTAAGAACACTATGCTGGGGGGACACTTCAACTCTGTCCTGCTACCGGTCCCCCAGTGGAACAACAAGCAAACGATGGGTGAGCCACAGCAGTCTATAGGCCTAGAATCTGTAAAGTCTATTTGATTGAGCAAGTGCTCGCTCACCACTCCGGACGCGATCCCAGCCCGGTACTTCCACCTGCTGTGTCTCCGCACACAGCGTCTGCAACGATCGGGTCCCCGATCCAACTGATGTCCTCACTCGACCAGTCTGGTGCCACCCAGGCTCCGCAGCGGGGTGGAAGGCTCTTTGGAAGTTGCGCAAGGCCCAAGCTTCAGGCCTTGCACTGCAGCAGATCCGCACAGGAAGAAACTCTTGCTTGCAGCGCGGTGTCCAAAGAGGCCGAGCTCCGCCTCGCCTCCTCCTTAAATAACCCCTCCCATGAGTCTCTGCGGTGGCCAACTGGGGTTCTGGGTAACGTAGTCCCGGGGCCTTAAAGGAGACCCCGCTACACTTGCAATCCGAGGTTCCACTGTATTCATTTGTTTCTATGGGCATCCCATATCCTTTCCCCACAAAGTTCAATCACCTAATCAAATAACGAAAACAAGCAAAAGACTGTTCATTGACTAAAAGAGTGTGTCTAATGGATGTCTGGCAGCAGGATGAAATGTGTGGATGTTGTAACTCGTAGCAACCACCCGCTACAGAAAAATAAGGTGATCTTTATGGTCCACCTGCCAGCATGTTCCCTGTGCATGCAGGATACCTGATTGGTTTCAAGTGTTGTTCCACCTTCTCCCAGTCTTATGCCGCGTACACACGATCATTTTTCCCGTCGGGAAAAATTAAATTTTTTCCTTTGGACGAGAAAAACGATCGTCTGTGGGCTTTTTGCCGTTTTTCCCGACGGGAAAAACGACATTAATCACGATGAGAAAAATTAGAACATGTTCTAATTTTTCTCATCGTTTTTTCCAGCATTTTTTTCCGCGGCAGTTTTCCCATAGGGAATCACTGCCACGGAGCCCACACACGGTCGTTTTTCTCGACAAAGAAAAAAATGACGGGAAAAACGGTCGTGTGTGGGGGAACATGCCGTTCCCTCATTTTTCATTTTTTTTCATGTCGTGATTCATGGCGGTGTTTTCACCGCCGTGAATCACGATCGTGTGTACGCGGCATTAGTGGAGCTGTAGAAGGGATTACACGAAGCATATACTAAGTCAAATTCAGTTATTATACCAGTTGAATTTACAGTACTTTATATTTAATGAAAAAAATATATACATTGCTACTTAAATTTGTGTTTTTAATATCTGCCTGTTGTTCAGCTTAAAAAGAAAAGTGGATGAGTAGCACAGAAACACAGGTCTTGCTGGTTGTCTGAGTTGTAAACTAGCTATGGTATAGTGGTATAAACAGCTTTTATTACATATGTTCGAGGTCATTTGGACAAATAAAATAATTTAATTATACTGTTTTCAGGCAGTAAACTGCAGATGGACCTTGTTATGGGAGCTGTCACTAGTGCAATCACTTGCTGTTAGAACTACTGTAATTTCCTGTTGCTTTTCCCACTACAGACAGCAATAAACTGCCTTAAAGCTATTTTCCAGGGTGTATCTCTGTGAAAACATAAAGAACAACTAGGATTAACTAGGACATAACATGGCATTCCATATATACTGTGTATGTGTATGTATATATATGTAGCACTTACCCCCGAAGGAGCTGCTGATTGATTGGGCCTGTACTCTGCTGTTGCTCCCCTTGAGAAACTTCTCTACCCTCTTGACACAGCTGTGTAACAGTGTTGGTGTAAGACCCAAAGACGAGGAACAAACCAACAATAACAATATACATATATTATTCCTCTATTATTACCTGGGTATCCGTTCCATCACCTGCTTTGAGAATAAATAAGTCTCGCACCAGTAAGTTTACTGAAGGCTGGTCTAAAACAGAAATTTCAATAACAATATTGACACACAAACTTAACACAATAATGAACCAGGTGTAGCGCCCTTTTACTTTTTAGGGGCGTTATGTGCCTAAATTTAGGGGCTGGTCTGAGCTAATAGCTGGGCTCAGACCATTCTCATTGTTAGTGTAGCGGGGTGTTCCCCTATAATGGCAAGAGACTACATCACCCATAACCCTATTCTTCACATGTTCCACCGCAGAGACTCATGGGAGGGGTTATAAAAGGAGGAGGCGAGGCCGGGCTCGGCCTCTTTGGGACACGAGACTTCACAGACGGATCCTCCTGTGCGGATGTGTCGGAGTGCAGGGCCTGAAGCCTGGGGCCTTGCTCTGCACCAAAGAGCCTTCCACCCCCCTCTGCGAGCCTGGGTGGCATCTGACTTTGTGAGCTACAGCCTTGTCGGATCGGGGGGCCCGATCGTTGGAGAGATCGAGTGTGTGTGACACGGCCGGTGGAGGTTTCCCGGACTGGATCCGTAGTCCGGCGGGTGAGAGGGCATAAGCCCAGCTAAGATACTGTTACTGTATATAGGCCTATAGACTGCTGTGGCCTACAAGTTATTTTGATACCCCTATTGAAGAGCCTTGTCAGAACTGAGCCTGCGGCTTTATTTAACCAAGTTCTATACCCCTTGGATTACAAAGTTATACTCTGTTTAAAGTGCACCACCATTACAGACCTGCCGGTGAAGAAAGAAGGACTAAGTTAAATATTAGAACCAGGCCTGGTGGGGATTCTAGCGTGTTTGATTACTGCGCCATAGGGCACTTAGTTAACGGTCTCCCGTATGGCGCACCTGTAGCGTGTGTTACTACATAGTGTGTTAGAGTGGCAGGACGCTGCCCTTAGGAGTGATTATCTTGAACTGTGATTACTGTTACCCCCTTTATCCCTATTGAGAAAATAAGTAAAACACTTTACCTATTACAATTCATTACTGTGTCCTTGCTTAGTTATTATATTGCATAGGATATATCATTGATTATTAGTACTAGCTGTGCCAGAAGGGGGTAGAGCCTATTGCCGGGGGTTGGCGGAGCTGTACTCAGGGCCCAAATCTAATTCTGCGGCCTCCTTAGTTGGAGGTATCGCTACATTAGGTATTGCTTCTGCCTATGTGATGCTGCCTGATGTATGGTTCCCTGCGGCCTGTAGGTGGCGCTGTCACATCAGGTCAGGGTTGAACCAGGGGTGGCATTACTACGCCTTGGGGTGTCCTCTCTCGGCGGCAGTACAGTGGGCGTGGTCAACCTGCTGTGCATGCCGGGAGAGGGTACTTAAGGGGCAGACGCCATTAGGTGGGGTCGTCGTCCCCGTCAGGGTCGGAGGAGTAGGAGTGAGACACGTACCCCGCCTCCGGTGGCCCTCATGGCCGGGGGTACGATCAGGCCCAGGCACCTTTAGCCTGGGGCCTGCAACTCTACTAGTGGGCCTAGCACCTTTAGCTAGGGCCTACCCCCGAAAGAAGAGTCCCAGGGTGCCCAGGGAAGGGTACCCGCTCTGACCAAGAGGAAGCCAGGGGAGGATCGGTCCCATTGAGATGAGTAATGGAAGATTGCTGTCTCGGAAGAGGCCTGGTGACCTGTCAGAGAGAAGGATTTGTTATTTGGGGAAGCTAACCTGTAGAGTGCCCATTGGCATCATCCTGTTCTTAAAGTCTACAGAGGTTAGAGGATTTCTAACACCCGTCCCAGAAGGGGATAGGGTGACGGAACTGTTCGAGCTCCACACCGGCTGCTAGGACCGTGAGAGAGAACTATCCGGGTGAGCTAAACCCACTCGGGATCGAGTGGCGACGAGATTGTTGGTTGTGCCTGGATCTATTCTTCACACCAGTGCCGGGACAAGGTCATCCACCGCCCAGGGCAAAGATGCCAAGCTGCGCCCCCCTTTCCCTTTAGGGTTAGGGTCAGGGTGCCTCCCCCCCATCCCTGCAATAAACCATTGCGCCAGGGGCAGCCGCCCCCTCCTGCCCACCCCTTGTCCCGGCCCTGCTTCACACTATTTCTTCTTTCATCCACCTGTCTCTATCTACTACGCAGCAAATAGAAAATAAACTCTCTGTTGGAGTTAAAGTACTTCTGGACATTGCTTTCTTTGGGGGAAGAAACAGAGAACCAGTGGAAGAAGGTAACTCGCTGAAAGACCCAAAATTTATGAACACCGCTTAACCTCTTCAAACAGGAGGGTACGGGCAAATAGCACGGTGTGCCTTGACTCGCAAGTGAGCCAGGCGAGAAAAAGGTTTGTGTACTACACAGGTATATGTGGGTAATTATCACCCAAAGGTCAATTGAATGTCTCTCGCAGGCGCGTCTCCAAGTGGGACTAATGCTCAGAGTTGTAAGGTCTTGACACCATTTTCCCACTTCCAGCACGGCCACAAGACACACTATGCAAGGTTATTAAACAATACAACACAATATAGTTTATCCAGAGCTCCCTCTGCAGTGTAATGCAGTCTTTTGTATGTAGCATAAACACAAGGCCTTACAGTGATGGTATAGTCTCTTGTCTTCTTTCTTCAGCTAGCTATTATACTGCAGTATTTGTAATCCAAAGGTTCAGCAGATAGTGAAGTAACTTAAAGTGATGGATAACGGCAACTCCAGTTATGCAATACACTTTTAGCCTCCTCTTGTAAACGTATACCGAACCGTTAGTCAATACCTAATGGGGTATAGGCTTTAAGGCCTAGTTGGACTCAGTCTATTTAAATGAGACCCCTCTGTGGAACTGCAGGTCTCAGCAAAACTGCGAAACTAGTATATAGCGTGTTAAGTATTTTATATAACTTTTGGGCAGCAGCCCTCTCACCACACCAGGCCGGGAAGGTTGGATGACTCCGCTCCGGTGATCTCAGCCCTGCTGCCAGCCAGCACTGTCACGCTGCACCGCTCCGCAGGATGACCGAGGCCCTCGTGTAGCCCCGTCAGATGTCCTGGATCCTCCGGTTAGATCACACTGCTGCTCCAGCACTGTAGTGAGAGTCTCTCCGGTGGTTGCAGTTCCGTTCCGCGCTAAGCACACCCACAGATCCCTGCAGGCAGGTCACGCGTCCCAGTCCGAAGAGAGAGAAAAATGGCCGCGCTGGACCTTTTATTTCCTACCCAGCATGCAGTTCAGTCACCTAAGGTTCATGGGTAGGTGGATGTGCATTGTGGGTCAGTGAGTCCTTTCACAGAATAATTAAGTCACTTCCTGCATAGGCTTTTATGTGGTGAATAAATCTCATAAGTCTCATTCACATTATATGCCACAAGAGGGAGCCAACGCAATTCTAACAACATTATAGCAATGCATAACATTATATGGCAAAAATCCCAGCGCTACATATATATATATATATATATATATATATATATATATATATATATATATCTCCCAACTGTCCCTCTTTCCCCTCATTTGTCCCTCATTTTGGTCTGATTTATATATATATATATATATATATATATATATATATATATTTGTATATAACATGTACTTTTTATCTTTCAAAAATTGTTTCCCAGTGCTAAACCTTTCATCCAGTTTCTAAACTGCTACATTTGTAAATTTCAAAAGCCAATATAAAGGAATAGTAGTGGTAATAGTAGTAGTGGGTTTAACATTTTTTTTAAATATATATATATGTAGCGGCCACCCCCTCACCCCGTCCTCTTTAGCCTAGGGGTATTTCACGCGACAGGGGTGAGGGTGCGCTACGGCCCATGTCCTCCCCACTACTTGCAGGCGAGGTGAAGGCCAATACCTAATGTTTCCTCGGGCCGGTGTCCTGAACATGTACCGAGTCTGTCGTGCAGAAACCTCCCTTTGCTCCCATTAACAGAGTCCATACACCGATCACAATCCAACGGTTTGATTTATTTTGTATCTTCAGTTACAAGGCAATGCGATGGCATGATACGGTGGAATGAGCAGGTCGAGGCACTATACTGATCTGGGTCCCTACACCCCCTATACTATGACCAAGGGCTGTAGGGGTCTCGACATGAAATACCTCCGTTGCGCTGCGGGCCTCTATCAGGGGAAGATGTCCTCCGAGGGAGTTACTGCAGGCCCATCCGTCACCGGGTTGACACTACACCGGGTCTTCGAACGAGTGACCTCCCCAGCCTCCTCACCTCAGATGCGGGTCCCCTCGCGAGGGGCGCCCTGGAGCAACTCCACCCTCGCGGGACCCAGTCGGAGTCACCGGGTCCCAGGCCTCCTCAATAGTACCTCATCCCAGGCTGAAGGTGCCTGGGATGGACTCCATCTTCATCCCGGCCAGGCCCAGGGCGCCTAGGCCGGAACCTTGAACCGCCCGCACCCAGGCTGAAGGTGCCTGGGTGCGTGAAGAGATGATCCCCCCCGAAGACCTCGTGGCGAGGGCGTCTCTCCCTTTTTATCTCCTCCCGTCGATACCGCAGCGGGTTCCCCGCCCCGGCCGTACCATCTCTCGGAAGAGACCAAAAAGGGTAGCACTGCGGTAGTGATTCTACCCCGAGCCAGTAGGTACACTGACACCTACTGGTCGAAGAGAATATTACACCACCCAATCCTCCACGAATAAGAAAAAGGGGTCTGAACCCTAACATAATTACACACTTGGGTCACACTACCCCCAAGTGTACCCCACTAAATTGAGGACCCCGCTACACACTCCCCCCTGTGGTTTGACGCTGGTCCCCAGCGTCAGGTGCACACCCATGTCTCCTGAAGAGTGGTGACATGAAGTGGGCCCCAGAGGCTATCCCTCAAATTTCTGGATACTAAATGTGCCAAGACCTGCTCAAAAGGAAAAGGGGAAATATAAAACGATAAACATTTGTATAAAACATCTGTTCTGTGCACATGTACAATCCCTCCCATCACTGTCTAAGAACCACCCCACTCTCAGTAGTCTTGACCGATGAATCTCCTGCAGAAGGGAAACAACAAAAAAGAAACACATCCTAACACTCTGTGTTAACTTGGCATGAGTGGGTCCGTCAGCCGAGAGACCCGCTCACTCCAATAAGTAAGTAATGCATATGTAAAATCTTCAAACATTCGTTGTGCAACACTGCCACCTGGTGACAGAGCCGCGGTAATGACACTTGGTGAGATCTTCATTCTTCCTGCTTTCCTACTCTGACTCTACCCCAAAAGTCTCTGCCTTTGGCACATGAAGAAAAGGGAGAAAAAAAAAACACAACAGCTCCCAAGTCTCCAGTGAGTAAAAGAAAAGCCCAAATCAAAACAAAAGTAGGGCACAGTTCTAGGCGTCTGGGAATGTCTCATCCAGAAAGTTTCAACAGCAACAAGATAGGAGCTCACTCCTCCTATAAGTAGAACCTTGGATCCGGCAGAAACAGAGGCTTCAGGTGCCCGTCAAACACTTCCACTGAGTACTCGACATCCTCTCCTTCTTTCCTACAGATGAGCACCTTATCAGCATGAATATGGCGCCCAAGTCTCCAATCAGCTCTGCAGTCCTTGAACTTTTTAGACACAGGCGGCGAACATGACAGGTATCGCCTGGCATGGGGTACTTTAAGCTTTTCCCATACAAACTCGTCATACCACCTTGGTCGCAGGACCTCAACTTTATACAATAAGTCCCGGGGCAAGTAGGGGTACTCCCACCCATATTCACGGGTGACTCTCTGGGAGAAAAGTCTCTGCAATCTGGCTAGAGGCGGCATCACATCTCGCTCACCTTCTCCTGGCTGTACGATGGCCTCCGGGTGCCGAGGTACCTTCACCATCTCAGGTTGCTTGGTCTTTGGTGCCCGCAACGAAGCACGCTGCGTCCTCACCATCAAAGCGGATGATGTAGTTGAGTGAGGAAAGTTGGTCGAAGGGTTAGATTTCCTCTGAAACTCCGGGGTCTGCGCCCGGAGCGTATTATCTTCTATGGACATGGGGGAATCCTGTGGTTTACTCAGCACAGGTAGCGGGCGTCTGTCCCAGCCCTTCCGTTGAAATAGCTCGTCTATTTCCCCGTCATCCCCACAGTCTGACAACGACTCTAAGTCGGAGGTGTCATACATCTCGGCGGGAAGGTAGTCTCTAGTAGACGGAAGGCTACCCTCCCTTTCGGGCTCCACCGACTGTGAACTCCCGACACCTCCAACCAACACCGCAGTCCCAGCCCCTAGCTCACCTGGACCTACTGAAGAACTAGGATGTCCGGGACTCTCTTCTCTACCGGCGCCATCCAGGCCAGGCAAGCGGCGGGGTGAAGCTCGACCACGACCACAGGAGGCCTGCACCAGGCCTATCTTCCTCTTCGGGGGTGGTAGCAGGGAGTCTGTGGTGACCAAAGCAGTGTCTTCGGATTTTTCTCTCTCAATCTCTGGTTGGGCAGTCACTTCGCCCTGGTCAGCGCGTACGGGGACCTTCGCAGAGGCCTGGATCTCTCCCTCCGGAGTGGCGGTTCCTGTGATGCAGTTGAGGTGTAAGGCCCGGGGCCTTTCCGTGTATGGTTCAACCTCAAAAAGGAATTCCTTGCAGGCCTCACATCGCCCGAATGGCTTTAGTTGGACCACCAGTCCCGAGCATCCGGGACAGATCACACCGAGAGCCTCCGTGTCTCTGCATGAATACAGAGCCAACTGTCCTCGGGGCCTAAGTCTTATCCCCGTGTCTGTCAGGGGAGCAGCAAATGCAGTCATCTTCGTGGGGTAAGGTACCGGTATCCACGGGGAGCTTGAGGCCATCCCGACCACTTGCTGTTCCATCACGCGCCTGAGTCTCCACGTGTATCTCCACATGTGGCCAGACTCCTCCCACAACTGGTACGTTTTCGCGGGCTTCCGCCAGTCTCCGCCCACGAATTGTACAGTCATGGGGTGCCTCGTGGCGCAGTGCATTAACAGTCCCCACATGTAGTACTTCACACGGCTGGACCTTTCCCTTTCTACGCTCCTCTGCGTGGGCCTTTCCCGACTTAGGGTCATGTCCACAACTCCGAGCAGGGATGCACTCTGGCCAATCACATGGCCGACCCGCTCGGAACTCCTCCGGGCAGCAAAGTTCAAACACAGACGCTCTCAGTTCCATCGCCAAGACACACGATATCCCGGACGAGCCCCCACGTGTAGCGGCCACCCCCTCACCCCGTCCTCTTTAGCCTAGGGGTATTTCACGCGACAGGGGTGAGGGTGCGCTACAGCCCATGTCCTCCCCACTACTTGCAGGCGAGGTGAAGGCCAATACCTAATGTTTCCTCGGGCCGGTGTCCTGAACATGTACCGAGTCTGTCGTGCAGAAACCTCCCTTTGCTCCCATTAACAGAGTCCATACACCGATCACAATCCAACGGTTAGATTTATTTCGTATCTTCAGTTACAAGGCAATGCGATGGCATGATACGGTGGAATGAGCAGGTCGAGGCACTATACTGATCTGGGTCCCTACACCCCCTATACTATGACCAAGGGCTGTAGGGGTCTCGACATGAAATACCTCCGTTGCGCTGCGGGCCTCTATCAGGGGAAGATGTCCTCCGAGGGAGTTACTGCAGGCCCATCCGTCACCGGGTTGACACTACACCGGGTCTTCGAACGAGTAACCTCCCCAGCCTCCTCACCTCAGATGCGGGTCCCCTCGCAAGGGGCGCCCTGGAGCAACTCCACCCTCGCGGGACCCAGTCGGAGTCACCGGGTCCCAGGCCTCCTCAATAGTACCTCATCCCAGGCTGAAGGTGCCTGGGATGGACTCCATCTTCATCCCGGCCAGGCCTAGGGCGCCTAGGCCGGAACCTTGAACCGCCCGCACCCAGGCTGAAGGTGCCTGGGTGCGTGAAGAGATGATCCCCCCCGAAGACCTCGTGGCGAGGGCGTCTCCCCCTTTTTATCTCCTCCCGTCGATACCACGGCGGGTTCCCCGCCCCGGCCGTACCATCTCTCGGAAGAGACCAAAAAGACTGCGGTAGTGATTCTACCCCGAGCCAGTAGGTACACTGACACCTACTGGTCGAAGAGAATATTACACCACCCAATCCTCCACGAATAAGAAAAAGGGGTCTGAACCCTAACATAATTACACACTTGGGTCACACTACCCCCAAGTGTACCCCACTAAATTGAGGACCCCGCTACACATAATTCTTCTTTAAAGGGCGTGGCAGGGGTGTGTCTTATGCCTACATACTTTTGCTAATAGGTGTCCCTCATTCCCATCTCAAAAAGTTGGGAAGGTATGTTTATATAGACACACTACTGGCCACTTTATTAGGTACACTTGCTAGTATTGGGTTGGACCCCATTTTGCCTTCAGAACTACCTTAATTCTTCATGGCATAGATTCAACAAGGTGTTGAAAACAATCCTCAGAGTTTTTGGTCCATATTGACATGATTGCATCATGCAGTTTATGCAAATTTGTCGGCTGCACATCCATGATGCCAATCTCCCATTCCAGTTGCCTTTCTATCATCTCAAACCAGTCTGCCCATTCTCCTCTGACATCAACAAGGCATTTTCATTCACAAAACCCCTTTCTTCCTCATTCTGATGCTCGATTTAAACTTCAGCAAGTGATCTTCACCACGTCTAGATGCCTAAATGCATTGAGTTGCTGCCATGTGATTGGCTGATTAGCAATTTGTGTTACCAAGCAAATGAACAGGTGTACCTAATAAAGTGGCCGGTGAGTGTACATACAAATAAATAAATAAATATACATATTTTTATATGTGTGTGTGTATGTGTGTGTATATATATATATACACACACACAGTATCTCTCAAAAGTAAGTACACCCCCACATTTTTGTAAATATTTTATTATATCTTTTCATGTGACAACACTGAAGAAATTACACTTTGTATAACATTGTAAATTTGCTGTCCCCTCAAAATAACTTAACACACAGCCATTAATGTCTAAACCACTGGCAACAAAAGTGAGTACACCCCTAAGTGAAAATGTCCAAATTGGGCCCAATTAGCCATTTTCCTTCCCCGGTGTCATGTGACTCGTTAGTGTTACAAGGTCTCAGGTGTGAATGGGGAGCAGGTGTGTTAAATTTGGTTTTATCGCTCTCACTCTCTCATACTGGTCACTGGAAGTTCAACATGGCACCTCATGACAAAGAACTCTCTGAGGATCTGAAAAAAAGAATGGTTGCTCTACATAAAGATGGCCTAAGCCAGGGATATGCAATTAGCGGACCTCCAGCTGTTGCAGAACTACAATTCCCATGAGGCAGAGCAAGACTCTGACAACCACAAGCATGACACCCAGAGGCAGAGGCATGATGGGACTTGTAGTTTTGCAACAGCTGGAGGTCCGCTAATTGCATATCCCTGGCCTAGGCTATAAGAAGATTGCCAAGACCCTGAAACTGAGCTTCAGCACGGTGGCCAAAACCATACAGCGGTTCACCAGGACAGGTTCCACTCAGAACAGGCCTCGCCATGGTCGACCAAAGAAGTTGAGTGCACGTGCTCAGCGTCATATCCAGAGGTTGTCTTTGGGAAATATGCGTATGAGTGCTGCTTTGCTGCAGAGGTTGAAGGGGTGGGGGGTCAGCCTGTCAGTGCTCAGACCATACACTGTACACTGCATCAAATTGGTCTTCATGGCTGTCATCCTAGAAGGAGGCCTCTTCTAAAGATGATGCACAAGAAAGCCTGAAAACAGTTTGTTGAAGACAAGCAAACTAAGGACATGGATTACTGGAACCATGTCCTGTGGTCTGATGAGACCAAGATAAACTTATTTGGTTCAGATGGTGTCAAGCGTGTGTGGCGGGGGGGGGGACATTGGGGACAAGTGGGGAGACAGGAGGGACATTTGGGACAAGTGGGGGGACAGGAGGGACATTTGGGATAAGTGGGGGGACAGGAGGAACATTTGGGTTAAGTGGGGGGACAGGAGGGACATTTGGGATAAGTGGGAGGACAGGAGGGACATTTGGGATAAGTGGGAGGACAGGAGGTACATTTGGGATAAGTGGGGGGACAGGAGGGACATTGGAAATAAGTGGGGGGACAGGAGGGACATTTGGGATAAGTGGGGGGGACAGGCGGGACATTTGGGATAAGTGGGAGGGACATTGGGGATAAGTGGGAGGAGAGGGAGGGACATTGGGGATAAGTGGGAGGGACATTGGGGATAAGTGGGAGGAGAGGGAGGGACATTGGGGATAAGTGGGAGGAGAGGGAGGGACATTGGGGATAAGTGGGGGGACAGGAGGGACATTTGGGATAAGTGGGTAGGACAGGAGGGACATTTGGAATAAGTGGGGAGACAGGAGGGACATTTGGGATAAGTAGGGGGACAGGAGGGACATTTGGGATAAGTGGGAGGACAGGAGGGACATTTGGGATAAGTGGGGGGACAGGAGGGACATTTGGGATAAGTGGGGGGACAAGAGGGACATTTGGGATAAGTGGGAGGACAGGAGGGACATTTGGGATAAGTGGGGGGACAAGAGGGACATTTGGGATAAGTGGGAGGACAGGAGGGACATTTGGGATAAGTGGGGGGAGAGGGAGGGACATTTGGGATAAGTGGGAGGGACATTGGGGATAAGTGGGAGGACAGGAGGGACATTGGGGATAAGTGGGAGGGCATTGGGGATAAGTGGGAGGAGAGGAGGGACATTGGGGATAAGTGGGACGTGAGGAGGGACATTGGGGATAAGTGGGAGGAGAGGAGGGACATTGGGGATAAGTGGGAGGGCATTTGGGATAAGTGGGAGGAGAGGAGGGACATTGGGGATAAGTGGGAGGACAGGAGGGACATTGGGGATAAGTGGGAGGGCATTGGGGATAAGTGGAGAAGAGGGTGATGCTCTGTGTATGTGTGTAGTGTAGACTGTGTGAGTGTAGTTTGCCCTATGTGACTGTGTTATACATGCTGAGTGACCCAGAGATGTCCATTTACAGCAGACTAGCAGAGCTCTGAGCAGTATACTGCAAGGACTCATTGGACTGGAAGCAGCTCAGTGTCCCGAGTCTCACAGCCAATAGGAAGCCAGGAAAGTCTGCATGCACTTCTTGTGAAGAGAAAGGCAGAACTCACAGTGCTGGCTTTGCCTTGGAGAGGATGATTAGTTGCAGTAGCTGCTGCTCCCTCGTCTCACCTGCTTTTTTTTGTTCACCATCGATCTGATTTCTTGTCTGCCACAACCAACAGGGAATGATGAGTCCCAGATACTGAGGAGAGGAGAGGAGGAGGAGAAGATGGCAGAGGCGGGACTCCAGGAGCATTAAGGAGAGGTCAGCCCCGCCGCCTCACATGACCCCATTTGCCCAATCACAGAGCGCCGGCCGCCCAGCTAACATTAAACATGGCGGCCGGATCACAGGGGGACACAGGAAATAGAAATTAGGCTGACAGAGCCAGAGAGACACACGCTGACACAGGATTTCGCCCCCCCACTGCGCGGCGCCGCCCCTGCACCCACTGCCGCCCTGAGGCCTGGCCTCGGTGGCCTTGTTGGAAATCTGGCCCTGATACTGACGCCACCAGGGACCCTGCACAACCACCAGTGACCCTGCACAGCCACGAGGGACTCCGCACAGCCACCAGGGACCCAGGACCCCACACAGGGACCCCACATCACCACCAGGGACCCCGCACAGCCACCAGGGACCTCGCACAGCCACCAGGGACCCTGCACAGCCACCAGGGACTCCGCACAGCCACCAGGGACCCTGCACAGCCACCAGGGACTCTGCACAGCCACCAGGGACTCCGCACAGCCACCAGGGACCCAGGACCCCACACGGGGACCCCACATCACCACCAGGGACCCCGCACAGCCACCAGGGACCCCGCACAGCCACCAGGGACCTCGCACAGCCACCAGGGACCTCGCACAGCCACCAGGGACCTCGCACAGCCACCAGGGACCTCGCACAGCCACCAGGGACCTCGCACAGCCACCAGGGACTCCGCACAGCCACCAGGGACTCCGCACAGCCACCAGGGACTCCGCACAGCCACCAGGGACCTCGCACAGCCACCAGGGACCTCGCACAGCCACCAGGGACTCCGCACAGCCACCAGGGACTCCGCACAGCCACCAGGGACTCCGCACAGCCACCAGGGACTCCGCACAGCCACCAGGGACCCCGCACAGGGACCCGGCACAGAGACCAGGGACCCCGCAGAGCCACCAGTGACCCCGCAGAGCCACCAGGGACTCCGCACTGCCACCAGTGACCCTGCACAGCCACCAGGGACCCCGCACAGGGACCCGGCACAGAGACCAGGGACCCCGCAGAGCCACCAGTGACCCCGCAGAGCCACCAGGGACTCTGCACAGCCACCAGTGACCCTGCACAGCCACCAGGGACCCCGCACAGCCACCAAGGACCCGGCACAGGGACCCGGCACAGCCACCAGGGACCCGGCACAGCCACCAGGGACCCGGCACAGCCACCAGGGGCCCAGCGCAGCCACCAGGGGCCCCGAATAGCCACTTGAGAAGGAAGGGTTGGGACAATTTAAGATGGAGGGGGGCGCCTGATTTTAGTCTTGCCTAGGGCAGCACAACACCAAAATACACCACTGCATACACAAATCTGTACACACATAAGGCTTTGGCCCCTCTCTGTACACAAACAGCCCCCTTCCCTTTCCTTCACAGCCCCTACTTGTAAAGAAGATCTTCCTACCTAGTCCCAGATCGTTTTCATGAAGGTGACATGTTGCTGAGAAGCATAGTACAGATCACACGAACGATGAACATACACATAGTAACCAGAGGTGGCAGTAAAGAGCTCGATGTCTGAGCTCAGTGACAAGAACAGCAGGAGCTGGGAGATCGTTTGTGTCCTGCACAGCATGGCTCCCCTACACCCGTCCTGCCTTCTTCTGTCCCGTGCGGGCTCCTCGGGCCCCTTACAATTGTGACGGCTGTACCCCCCTGATGGCAGCCCTGCCGAGAGGGAGGGTGGAGCAGTGACTTTCCTTCCGGTGCCCCGGGAGGAAGTCGGAGCTGAAACCTTCTAAAAAGAGTGTTTCCCCCCAAAAAAAAAATGACATGCCAAATGTGGCATGTCAGGGGTCACCTTCCCTTAAAGCGGAAGTTCCATTTTTGGGTGGAACTTCTCTTTAATGCCTGAACACAACCTTGCAACTTTGACATGTAGTATTACTTACCACTAAAGAACAACCCAAAATACATTCTCCTGCTCCTGATGATCGCAGTGATACCACATACACTATTGTGCAAATGTTTTAGGCAGGTGTGAAAAAGTGCTATAAATTAAGAATGCTTTAGGAAATACTGTAGAAGTGTTTTATTTTTTATCAATTATTACAATGGAAAGTAAATAAACAGAAGAAAAATCCAAATGGATTCAACATTTGGTGTGACCACCGTTAACCTTTAAAACAGCATCAGTTCTACTACCATTGTTAATCCATTTTATGCTTGCCTACCTACCAACCATACTGGGTGACAATATATTAAGTTTGCCCTTTCTACTTGGTTTGATGCCTGTTTTCTTTGATATAGCACTGCTACTGGGTACTAAGTATTACTTTCAGTGATTCTCTGTGATATTGTATGTTTGTACATTCAACCTGTTGTGTCAGAGGAGCTGAGGTTCTTGAGAAGGTGAAGGCAAAGAACCGAGGACCCATCCTATCCAGCTATACTCTCAAAAAACAACACTTAGTTCTGTAGATCACTGTAAGAAAAACAGAATTGTAATTTTGTTTTCTTAAAAAATACAGGTTTTCCCCAATTTTGTTAATTTTTCCTCATATTGGGCTGTGCACATCCTGTAGACTCCTTGTATAAACTTCCCGTGAATGTGTTAAAGCTATGGTTGCCATTTGTCTGTTTCATGGGATAGTCCTTCGTCTGAAGGTTCTATCCCTGGGAGACAAATGTCTCCCACAGTGTCCCCGGTGGCAGTGACATGAAGAGTGGCAGCAATATTCCGGATGCTGGAACTCTGCCTTTCAGCACATAGCATTGAAAGAAGCCAGTTGTCATCTCCATCTGACAACTGAAACATAGTTCTGGCTTTGGTACAGCCTGAACCAACTACTACCTTTGTGGTGACTTTTCCACAGCTGGCACCTACCTCTCCACAATTAGGCAATGACAGAGAATTAGAGGGATTTTTCTGCAGCCCTCATGGACAGGATAGCGGAGACAAATTAAGGTAAGAGGCTGAGGTAAAAGAGGGCACACCAGCCTAGTGCATTATCCCAAGAACTTTTTTTCAAATATAAAATCATAAGAAATACTCACATAAATAAGAATAAAAGATCGCCAGCCTAGTGCATTATCCCAAGAACTTTTATTCAAATATAAAATCATAAAAAAATACTCACATAAATGAGAATAAACGATCACTTAACAAGCAATATGTCTATAGCTCAAGAGTTCTGGACTCTTCAATCTCTAGACCATAGGGAGACCTCACCAGGATCCCTCCTGGCTGACATGCTTCGAAGGATTCTCTTTCTTCCTCAAAACCTCAAGAAGAGAATCCATTGAAATGTGTCAGAAAGCAGGGATCCCGGTAAGGTCCCCCTATGGTCTGGAGACTGCTGAGTCCAGGATTCTTGAGCTCCGGACAAGTGGCTTGTTAAGTGACCTTTTATTCTCATGCTTGTGAGTAGTTCTTATGAATTTATATTTAAATAAATGTTTTTTTGGGATAATGCACTAGGCTGGTGTGCTCTCTTTTGTTAATTTTTTAGAGGCTCAAGGACATCCCGAGTCTTGGAGGGCAGCAAGGCTTCAAGCAATTGCCCTTGTGACGTGGAGTACCACTTTTATCTTTTTCTTTGCTAGGCTATCACACTTGTGCGCAAGAGACATTTGCTGTTAGTGAAGAGGCAGGGATACCCAGGGCTGAGCCAGGAATGGCACCCCAGACTCTTTCGTGGCTCTGATTATGCTGGACCTATTCTGTAATGGGCAATTACTGTTGTTACAATTGTATCCATTGCAGTACCTGTTCTCTCTAGTACCTGCAGTACCCCTATATGGCCTTCCGGGATTCCTCATAGGATCCTTGCTGGGTCTTTTAGGGTTCCTCCAGATGATC
Organism: Rana muscosa; assembly: GCA_029206835.1. Taxonomy (NCBI): domain Eukaryota; kingdom Metazoa; phylum Chordata; class Amphibia; order Anura; family Ranidae; genus Rana; species Rana muscosa. The sequence goes on from CM055117.1 coordinate 970,683,255, forward strand.
TCCACTACCTTCAAGGGCTTCCAAAATTTTCAACACTGGTCTTGTCCCCTGACCAGAAAGGTATTTAACTTTGAAGTGACAGTTTTTTTGTCTTATTTCAAGCTACCTAAGTGCTAAAGAGCTATAATAAAAAAAAAAATGTTTTTTATTTTATTTAACACATAATTATTGACATACATAACATCATACATTAACATCACATTAATTTTGATCTAGTATCCCCCGATCCCAAAAACAAAACAACAGAAAAAAATATCAATTTTTTTTTCCTCCTCCTTTATAGCTAAAGAGCTATAAAACGTACTTGCCAGTTGCCTGTTAGATTCCACATCATAGGCCTTCTGTCCCGGCAAACCCTTGATTCAGCGAACCTGAGGGCCACAACTTGGTGTCAGTTTGCAGCAAAAAACTGGGAACCACTAGGATGTATGGCCCATCTCATCTTGGGATGAGATCATGGTTTGGCTACTATAAATGATAATTTTCTTCCTGTCAAATGTTATTAAGGAAGCTGTGGTTGCTGGCACCCACTTTATTCTTAGCAACCACTGATGTCAGCTGGCCCTATTGGTTTACTGGAATCACTTCCTATGTAACCAAACGGGCAGGTATAGTGCTGCCATCACAGAGGTGGGTGTTTGATGATAGATATACATCATGGGACAATTTTTTATTTATTTTTTTACTTTTTTTTAACGGACTAGTCAAAAAGCAGGGTGTCATTTTTTAATGTTTGCATTTTTTATTTTTTTTGGTGAAAGCGTAAGGGAGCTATTCACAAAATAGTTTGTGGTTAGAGCTCAGTGGGTTGGTTTTAAGAGTTTGTTATGGCCTGTGACACTAATGCTGGAGCTTGTTCTACTCCCAGAATATAAGTGATGCCCACTTTATTCGCTATGTCCTCCATTTTTCTTTCTCCTAACTATGCATGCATATCTTGGCGCCTCTTGAAATCAGTTTATTTTGTCTTTATACCTTGAATGTTTGCCTCTTGTTCCAAAAGTTTGTGATCAATTTTTTTGAGGGCATTTTAAAAATGGGAGCATAATTTTTGTAGTGGTGGCTACATTTTGGGGGTTGATTTTCTGTGGGTTTGATTAAATTTGGGAATGGTCAGTAAGGTGTCCCAGGATTTCATTTGGAAAATCTAGTAAACTTAGTGCTCACTCCAAAAACACCTGAACATCTCACTTGACTATGATGAGCGAGTGCACTGTGCATTGGCACCACTGCTTGTGGTTCAAACCAGGATTGGACAAGTAAAATGTGACAACACTGCAGCTCAATACGTAAGTGTTGTCACCTTAGGATAGAAAGCGTCTTTGCATGCACCTTGTTGGTATGAATACTTTAAAAACAGGACATATAAACAAAGCGGATGAAACACTTTAATATTACTGGATGAAGTACAACAACATGTTAAATTTAGGTGTTTGGGTTTAGATACACTTTTACAAGCAATAATTGAGCTTAAAAACAAACCCTCACAGACCTCTGTAGCTGCAGGCACTGTGGAGTAATTAATCATTACATTTCACAGCTAAAGCACTGAAGTTGTTCAACTTTTCTCTCTCTGCAGCTCAGCTCTCCTTGCTCCCATCTGCCAGTGGTGACTCAACAGCCTCCAAATCTCTAAAGCAGGGGTCTCAAACTGGCGGCCCTCCAGCTGTTGCAAAACTACAAGTCACATGAGGCATTGCAAGGCTGACCGTTACAAGCATGACTCCCTCAGGCAGAGGCATGATGGTGCTTGTAGTTCCCCAACAGCTCAAAAGTCACCAGTTTTAGACCCCTGCTCTAAAGTATACACAGAACACAGTGATTTCAATGCTTCTGCTGTGACCTTGGATGAATAGAACCTCAGTACCTGCAGCTTCAGGGGTCAGTGAGGGCTTGTTTTAAAGCCAATTTACTGCAAGTAATGGAAATGTAAATAGTTGAATTTCCTTAGGTCGGCAGCAATTTACTTGAAATCTTTTTACAGTTGTGAAAGCCTCATTTTGTTCTCTTTGTGTAATTTTAAATAACAACACTTGTGCTTGGCTGATTTGATCATTTACTTAGCTAGTTAATCTGAAAAGGCAGCCTTGCACAGTGCAATAACGCAAGAGTTTTAACACATTCCACCATAAGTATGCTAATGCGATTAATTTAATTTTTATTATTTTCCATGAACACAATCAATAGACAAGTTGAGTCTGGTTACAATGTTTTATAAACAAAATACCTTTCATCATGTGCCAAGATCACCTTATGGGCATTTATATTTTGGGATCAATCGGTTCATAAAAGTAAGAGGGAATCTCCACTTAAGAAAAAAGGCATTGTACTGTAAGAGGTACGTTTTAGAATATGTAGTTGAGCAGACATTGTGCCACTGCCCAGCTTGCTACTTGCTGTTTGAGTTACTATTGAATATAATTACTCTCCTTAAAGGAGAAGTATGGGTTGTTTTTTTATTTTTAGAAATCATTATTACCTAGGTGGATGCAGCATCGGTCCAATGCTGCATCTGTCTCCCGTTGCCTCTAGGACTGAGAGCTGAGCGATCAAACACCGCTGATCACTTGGTTCTCATAGTTCTTTGAGCAGAGAGCTTGTGACTCTCATACACCGCTTTCTGCTCTGCCCCCCACCCCCACCCCGCTCGCTCACTGGAGCACTGAGCTTTGGAGGGGCAGGTGTGGCTGGCTCAGGCTCTCAGCGGCTCGTTGAGAGGATGAGCCAGGTGTTGGTCCAGGCTCCTGGGTGGATCCCGGCCATATGGTCATGAATCGAGAAAATAGTAGGTGGGGTCGGTCAGTAAATTGGGGCCACATCTCAAATAAAAAAAACAATAGGAAAGGATCCCCCCTTTGTGGGATTTTACCAGCCCAAATAATATTATATAATAATCACCAAAAGGTGAGTTGACAACAAAGTATATAAAAAATTAATGGAAGTTGTATTAGACAAATTGTTAAAAACATAAACAGCAATAGTGGCTGAGATACAAACAAGTCAACATAGTGCAAAGGCAAAGATATGTGGGTTTTCAATCCCTGGACTGTCATTATGATGCCACCACGGCGGTATGAGCAAGCGAAACACCCGATGCATTTCAGAAGTTGATTTCTTTCATCAGGGGTGTGTATTTTAATAGAGCCAGTAACTTCTATAATAAAACAGACATGGAATATATAAGTTACATACATATTACATACGTCAGGGGCACACTTACATGTTGAGTTGACAAGGATTCAAACTTGCATATACCAGCCACAAAATCATTAAAAACAGTCAGTGATGTCCATCAACTTAACCCAGGAAAAGATGTAGCATATCAGTTGATAGCACCCAAGTGAGATCCAGCAAGACCTGACGGTAAATGTCACCAAAAACAGATGCGGCAAAACCGCAATCTGATAACAAAAAAAGGGGGGGGGATTAAAAAGTAAATAGAGTCCAGAATCCATGAGAGAATGGTATATGCCATCCACTACATGGAAGGACACCTCGCATCCTTCCCCAGGATCCAGAAGCTGTATGGGGAAGTACAGCATGTGTCTCCCCTTTCATATTCCCCGCAGCACCGGAGATAGACTACGGGAGGAAAACATTTTGCGTCCTCCCGAGGCTGGCATGGATGATCTTTCCCCAGCCTGGACAGGCTGTCTGACCAGTGGTGGCTGGTGCTCAATTTTCTTGGGGGGGGGGTGGCCCGCGGCCTCCCCAGCCAGCAGACCCCTACCCCCAGCCAGCCAACCAACTGCCCCCTGCTGCTCGCTCGATCACCGCTTCCCCCATCACTCAATCGCCGCATCGCTGGCCCGTCGACAACCAGGCCCCTTTGCCAGCCCCTGCACTTATCCCATCCAGGTCGCGGCTTCCCCCCCTGAGTCTTTCACACCTGGCTGCCCATAAAGCAGAGCAGCCAGTGTCTATGTCCATTCTGCATAAACTGAGCAGACATGGACCTGTCACCCCCGCCCCCCACCCCCTCTGCTCTGTTCAGCAGGAAATCAGCTGACAGATCACCTGCTGATCAAAACGGAGTCCACCCCATGTGAAAGGAGTCTGAAGACTCGTACACACAACCGAGTTTCTCGGCAAGAACCAGCAAGAAACTTGCCGGCAGAGCTTTCTTGCCGAGTAAATCGGTCGTGTGTACGCGGCTTTCAGTTTTCTCGTCAAGAAAACCGACAAGAATCTCAACGAGAAAAATAGAGAACCAGCTCTCTATTTTCTCGTCGGGTTTCTCGTCGGCCGGTTTCTCGACGAGAAACCCGAGTGTGTGTACACGTACCTGTCGCCGTGGAAACCCGTGCATGCTCAAAATGACTTAGACGCATGCGCGGTAGCTTCCTAGGCATAGGTAGGGTGTAGCAAGATGGCGGCGACGGCATCGAATGTGACGAGCGCATGCTCGTCGTAGTCGATGACGTCACCGCAATCGCTTTATTCAAAGAACCGCGGGTTCTTTGAATTGAGCGTGTGTACTAGTGATGAGCCGAACACCCCCGGGTTCGGTTCGCACCAGAACCCGCGAACGGACCGAAAGTTCGCACGAACATTAGAACCCTATTAAATACAATGGATGCGAACGTTCGGATTCTAAAGTGCTAATTATAACGACTATTATCCATGTTATTGTCCTAAACAAAGTTTGGGAACCCGGGTTCTGCACCAGGGGACATGTATCAATGCAAAAAGAAGTTTTAAAAACGGACGTTTTCCGGGAGCAGTCATTTTAATGATGCATAAAGTGAAAAAAAAAAGTCAAATATTCCTTTAAATATTGTACCTGGGGGGTGTCTAAAGTATGCCTGTGAAGTGCCCCGTGTTTCCCGTGTTTAGAACTGTCCCTGCACAAAATAACATTTCTAAAGGAAAAAAAAGCCATTTAAAACTGCTTGCGGCTTTAATGTAATATCTGGTCCCGGTAATATGGATGAAAATCTTTAAGAAAAATGGCATAGCTACCCCATCAACCCCCCCCCTACCCCAGCCCATTACCAGCCCCTTTGGGTCTTGTATGGATATTAAGGGGAACCCCGCACACAAAATAAAAAAGGCCCTATATACTCTGAACAGCCGTATACAGGCGGTGCATACAAGACAGGGACTGTAGGTTTGTTCTTATGTAGAATCTGTTTGTAATTTTGAACAGCTACATTGTTTAAGTGTAGCTCCAGCCCAAATACCTATTTTTAAGCTTTTTGGAAAACATAGGGAAGGGTTATCACCCCTGTAACATTTGTTTTGCCGTCTGTGCCCCTGTTCAGAACATTTCACCTCACTTTGCGTCCCAATGACAACTGATTTTGAAATGTGGTGTTTTTATTGAAACAAGGATTGGTGATAAAGCATCAGTAGAGAGGAGACACCTTTCTCCCATATTAATTCTTACAGGAGAGAATTTTCCTTCCAAGGGGTAGATTTCCTCTCACTTCCTGTTGTCTTCTTCCGTTTGCAAGTAGTAGTCGTTTGTAAGTTGGATGTTTGAAAGTAGGGACCTGCCGTATATACTCTGCAGAAATTGGCCCCTTAGGTGTTGGTGTTGGCACAACACTGTAAGCACTCACAGTTACTCTTGGTGGGTGCTGGAACGCCCTGCTGTCAACTATTATGTCAGGAATTGTAATAACATATAATTGTTGAACAGTGGTAGTAAAAATTGGGCCTTTGATGGTGGTGCTGGTGCCACAACACTGTAAGGCCTGACAGTTACTCTTGGTGGGCGCAGCAATGGGCCCTGCTGTGAATTATTAGATCAATAATTATAATTGCATGCCCCTGTTGAACAGGGGCTGAAAAATTGGGCCTTTGGTGGTGGTGGTGGTGGTGGTGGTGGTGTTGACACAACACTGTAAGGCCTGACAGTTACTCTTGGTGGGCGCAGCAATGGGCCCTGCTGTGAATTATTAGATCAATAATTATAATTGCATGCCCCTGTTGAACAGGGGCTGAAAAATTTGGCCTTTGGTGGTGGTGGTGGTGGTGTTGACACAAGACTGTAAGGCCTGACAGTTACTCTTGGTGGGCGCAGCAATGGGCCCTGCTGTGAATTATTAGATCAATAATTATAATTGCATGCCCCTGTTGAACAGGGGCTGAAAAATTGGGCCTTAGGCACTGGTGGCACAACACTGCAACCCCTCACAGATACTGTACTTGGAGCACAGCAATGAGGCCTGTTGCAAAGTATTGCATCAAAAATTGTAATTACACGCCCCTGTTAAACAGGGGCTGAAAAATTGGGCCTTAGCCACTGGTGGCGGCACCCATAAACCAAAATGATCTTCCAAGCTATCATCATTAATCGGATCATTGAGGAGGAGGAGGAGGATAGCTAGTCAACATAACAGCACAGGAACTCAGCATCAGCATCAGTCTTGAAGGGATGTGACATTTTAAAATCAATTAGTCTGTTATATCAGCATCAGGTGTGTGGTAGCTGGTGGTGATCCAAGACTGGTTCATCTTGATGAAAGTCAGTCGATCAACCGAGTCGGTGGACAGGCGCACCCTGTGATCCGTGACAAATCCTCCAGCAGCACTGAATGTGCGTTCTGAAAGAACGCTGGATGCAGGACAGGCCAGTAGCTCAATTGCATACTGTGCAAGCTCTGGCCAGTGATCCATCCTCAAGACCCAGTAAGCCAGAGGATTTTCGGTGGGGAAGGTGTCCAAGTCTGACCTTGCCCCTAGGTATTCCTGCACCATGTATATCAGACGCTGGCGATGGTTGCTGGAAACGATCATACTTTGGGGCTGCGGACTAAAGAATTGTCTGAACGCATCGGTCAGACGGCCACCTTCCCCACCGCTCCTTCTTTGACTGCCCGAAGCCTCAGCAACTCGTTGTCCAGGACCAGGAGTTTCTAACCTCCCAGTCTCTGGGAACGCGTTGCACAGACCTTTCTGCAAGGCCTCCCGGAGTTGTCTCATCCTCTGCTCCCTCTGCGACGGTAACATAAGGTCCGCAACCTTACCCTTGTACCGTGGATTAAGGAGAGTGGCCAGCCAGTAATGGTCCCTCTCCTTGATCCGAAGAATACGAGGATCCTTCCGCAGACTTTGCAGGATCAGGGAGGCCATGCAGCGTAGGTTAGCTGAGGCATTCAGTCCGGAGTCCTCTGGGTCACTAAGGACGACATGATCCGCAGCCACCTCCTCCCAGCCATGTACAAGTCCACTGGTTTCTTGGGACTGTAAATCATCCCTAAAAGACTGCTGCTGATGATGCTGAGTGCCAGCCTCCACCTCCATGCTGACACAATCCTCCTCCTCCTCCTCCTCCACCTCCTCCTCTTCCTGTGCGATGGGTGGGACAGAAGGAACACTGTCAGGGTAAAGGGGGCCTTAAGAGGCAAGGAAGTCCTCCTCTTCCTGCCTCTGTTTTGCCTCAAGTGCCCTGTCCATTATTCCACGCAGCGTGTGCTCCAACAGGTGGACAAGAGGTACAGTGTCACTGATGCATGCACTGTCACTGCTCACCATCCTCGTGGCCTCCTCAAATGGTGCCAGGACAGTGCATGCATCCCTGATCATTCCCCACTGGCGTGGTGAAAAAAACCCGAGCTCCCCTGACCCTGTCCTGGTGCCGTAGTCGCACAGGTACTCATTGATGGCCCTCTGCTGCGTGTGCAGCCGCTGCAGCATGGCCAACGTTGAGTTCCACCTGGTGGGCATGTCACATATAAGGCGGTTCTTGGGCAGGTTCAACTCCTTTTGCAGCTCAGCCAGGCGAGCACTGGCATTATAAGATCTGCGGAAATGAACACAGACTTTCCTCGCCTGCCTCAGGACATCCTGTAAGCCCGGGTACCTGCCCAAGAACCGCTGCACCACCAGGTTAAGGACGTGAGCCATACAGGGCACAGTTGTCCCTGTCGGAGGGCGGAGAGGAGGTTGGTGCCATTGTCGCAAACCACCATTCCTGGCTTAAGCTGGCGTGGCGTCAACCACCTCTCGGCCTGCCCCTGCAGAGCAGACAGGACCTCTGCCCCAGTGTGGCTCCTGTCCCCCAAACACACCAGCGCAAGCACGGCATGGCATCTTTTTGCCTGCGTACTTGCGTAGCCCCTTGAACGCCTACGGAGCACCGCTGGTTCCGAGGACAAACCACAGGAAGAGGCCATGGAGGAAGAAGAAGAGGAGGGGGTGGAGGAGAGAGGTGTGTCACAACCAGTAGTAGCATTTTGGAGGCGTGGCGGTGGAACAACCTCCAACACTACTGCACCTTGTCCTGCATCCTTCCCAGCTGCCAAAAGAGTGACCCAATGGGCCATGAAAGAAAGGTAACGTCCCTGTCTATGCCTGCTGGACCATGAGTCAGCGGTAATATGCACCTTACCGCTGACCGCCCTGTCCAGCGAGGCCAAGACATTGCCTTCCACATGCCTGTAGAGAGCCGGAATCGCCTTCCGTGAGAAAAAGTGGCGTTTGGGAACCTGCCACTGAGGAACCGCACATTGCACAAACTCACGGAAGGGGGCCGAGTCTACCAACTGAAAAGGCAGCAGTTGAAGCGCTAGCAATTTAGCCAAGCTAGCATTCAACCGCTGGGCATGTGGATGGCTGGGAGTGAACTTCTTTCGACGGTCCAGCAGCTGGGGCAGGGAAATTTGCCTGCTAGAATCGGACGTCGGTGTACTGCTAGCAGAGTGGCCGCAAGTACTGGGCTGTGACACACCTAAATCTACACCTTCATTCCTCTCAGTGCAGGTTTCAGAGAGGACTGAAGGTATAGTGGGTTTTGAGATCCCAGCTGATGCGGTGCAAAGAGAGGTCCGCTTTGTTCTTTGGTGTGGGTCTTTAAGGTAGGCTTGCCAACGAGCTGCATGGCAGGTCAACATATGTCTGATCAAGCATGTGGTGCCCAAGCGGCTGATGTTTTGGCCACGCGATATACGCTTGAGACATATGTTGCAAACAGCAGCTGTGCGATCTGATGCACTCGCCTCAAAAAAGGCCCACACCAAAGAACTTTTTGAATGACGGGCAGAGGCAGCGCCCTGCACAGGCGGAGCTCTGCGGTGTGATTCCGTCGGTGTGCTGCCCATTAGGCTTGTGCACAACGGAAAAATTCGGTTAGTTTTGGTTCGTTTCTTTTCGGTCCTGTTGATTCGTAATCATTCGTAATTTTGCTAGACGGGATTTTTCGTGTTCGGACTAATTCGTATTTTCGCAAGCGACATTTTTCGTTGAATTTTTAGTTGATTTATAATTCGTACTTTCGGTAGAGTACATTGTTTTTCGTTGATTCTGGACACAACTCCTACTTTCGTAACTTTTTTTGGGTTCGTTGATTCGTAATTTTCTGTGTCTCTCTCACGACGACGCTGCCTATTATGCCTAATGTGCTTCGAATGGATTTGTACTTTTCTAAATACATAGCGGTTATTTGTAACGATTCGAAATCTCGTATTTTACTTTCGTTTTTTACATGCGGCTATAGCCTCCGCCCCTGTACACCATTTTGAGAGGGTTCAGCACGGTGAGGGAGAAGCAGAGAGCAGAGCAGAGTGTTATTGTGCTTCGAATGGATTCGAAATCTCGTATTTTACTTTCGTTTTTTACATGCGGCTATAGCCTCCGCCCCTGTACACCATTTTGAGAGGGAGTTCAGCACGGTGTGGGAGAAGCAGAGAGCAGAGCAGAGTGAGTGTTATTGTGCTTCGTATGGATTCGTACATTCGTAACTTTTTCATAACGAATTATGCCGAAGACATTCGGGCATTCGCTATTTGCGGTATAATTTATTTCGGATTCGGTCTTATTCGTAATTGCTTTGTTCGGAAATTCGAATGCTTCCGAATGTCCGAAAGGTGCTAAATTCGGACGAATTTCGATTCGTTACGAAACGAATTGCACAAGCCTACTGCCCATACGCTGGCCACTCAAGGGCATCCTGCCTCGTTGGAGATGTGCCTCCTCCTCATCCTCCTCCTCCTCCTCTCTCCTATTAGGCACCCACGTGGAGTCAGTGACCTCATCATCCCCTCCCTCCTCATCACTGGAGCCAATCTGGCAGTATGCTGCAGCTGCTGGAGCATGACTGCCAGATTGGTGTCCTTCTTGAGCATCCCCTCTCTCTGCTCTCATGCTACTGCCTTCCTCTAGCTGGGTATCATCATCAGATCCTTCAAAACGCTGGGCATCCTCCTGGAGCATGTACCCAACACTGTGCTCAAACAGTTCGGGGGACTCCTCAGGAGGAGGACATGGTGGGTCTAGGGAAGGATTGACTAATGAAGATAATGATACCAGAGAAGAGGACGCTTTGGCAGCTGCTTTGCCAGTACCCTGAGCCTGGGTGAGAGAGGATGAGGAGGATGAGGTGGGCTTGGTCATCCACTCTACCAAGTCTTCGGCATGATGTGGCTCAACATGTCCAGCTGCCGAAAAGAAGGACAAGCGTGTCCCATGGCCATGTGCTGATGACAATGCACCGCGTCCACGACCAGCACTGTTGCCCCCAGACACAGAGCCTGCTTGCCCTCTTTTTTTGCCTCCTGACTGTCTGCCTCTCCTTGTTTGCCTTCCAGACATTTTAATGGATGGCCTGCAGGGAGATGGGAAAAACAGCAATAAGGGCTACCTTCAGGTGTATACTGTGCAGGAGGCTTAGCAACAATGACACTGACACTGTCCCCTGCCTATCCTTCTCTGTCCCTAAACACAAGGATTTGCAATATGCTTCAGCAAGATTGGTTTAGCACAGAATAGCACACTGACAGTTTCCCTCACTGTCCTTCTCTGTCCCTACAAACAAGATTTAGCACAGAATAGCACACTGATAGTTTCCACGAGTGTCCTTCTCTGTCCCTAAACTCAAGGATTTCAAATATGGTTCAGCAAGATTGGTTTAGAACAGAATAGCACACTGTCAGTTTCACTCACTGTCCTACTCTGTCCCTACAAACAAGATTTAGCACAGAATAGCACACTGACACTTTCCCTCACTGTACCTCTCTGTCCCTAAACTCAAGGATTTCAAATATGGTTCAGCAAGATTGGTTTAGAACAGAATAGCACACTGTCAGTTTCACTCACTGTCCTACTCTGTCCCTACAAACAAGATTTAGCACAGAATAGCACACTGACACTTTCCCTCACTGTACCTCTCTGTCCCTAAACTCAAGGATTTCAAATATGGTTCAGCAAGATTGGTTTAGAACAGAATAGCACACTGTCAGTTTCACTCACTGTCCTACTCTGTCCCTACAAACAAGATTTAGCACAGAATAGCACACTGACACTTTCCCTCACTGTACCTCTCTGTCCCTAAACTCAAGGATTTCAAATATGGTTCAGCAAGATTGGTTTAGAACAGAATAGCACACTGTCAGTTTCACTCACTGTCCTACTCTGTCCCTACAAACAAGATTTAGCACAGAATAGCACACTGACACTTTCCCTCACTGTACCTCTCTGTCCTGTGACAGCAGGAAGGTAAAGTCACCTGGTTGCATCCAGGGGGGTAGATATATTTCGCCCAGATTCAGGCTTTACGCCGACTTATACAACTAGGTGGAGAGTTGTATAAGGCTAGTGGGCTCATGGATGACTCATACCTCTAGGGAGAGTGTGGGGCGTCGTGCAGACAGAGATGAGGAGACCAGCTGAACCTTGTCAGCTCATTTAGGCCTCTATAAGAACTCCCAGCTTCATTAGATGTTAGCTCATGCCTGGAACCAGACCTGTGTGGACTGTCTAGGGAGAGTGAACCCCTGTGCGGTGAGGCAAAGCCTGTGTGGCTATTTGCTTGGACATTCAAAACCAGGGACTTAGGGACTAGGACAGCACTAGGCTGATCCCAGTTGTTAGTTAGGAAACCTGTATGTTTAGTCAGAGGTCAACTTGACCAGGATTTATTTTGGTTATGTTTCTTTTGCTTTGCTGTGTTTTGTCACTGTAAATAGAAAATAAACCGCACCTTTTTTGATTTTGAAAACCACAACCTCCGTTTGCTGGGCCTGTTTTGTGTGGGGAGCCCATCCCGGGGGTCACACACACCCGCTGCCGAGCTAACCCCCTCACAGTTGGTGGAGAATGCAGGCAGTTTTTTTTAAGCCAGCATGGAGGAGATACTGAAGCAGCTGGCTCTAGCAAATGCCAATCAACAGCAGACAAATGCAGGTTTGCAAAGGAGCCTTGCAGCCCAGCAACAGACAAACGCAACTTTGCAACAGAGTCTGGAGGCTCAGCAACGAGCCCAGCAGCAATCTGAGGCCCGCTTCATAGACCTGTTGCAGAAGCAAGAGCAGAGACTACAACAACAGATGGAAGCAGTAATGCAGCAACGTCCGCAGACCAGTGAGGAAAGCCGTCCCACTAATACCGCGTCCTTTGGGGTGAGTCGTTTATTGACAAAAATGACTGGAGAGGATGATCCAGAGGTATTTTTGACCACATTTGAAAGGACCGCTGAAAGAGAAAAGTGGCCTGAGGAGCAGTGGGCTGGACTGGTGGCTCCTCTGTTAACTGGTGAATCGCAGAAAGCTTACTATGACCTAGAGCCTAACCAAGCAAAAGACTATGTGATGCTAAAAGCTGAAATATTGGCAAGGCTGGGTGTCACCCAGGCTGTCCGGGCTCAGCGTGTGCATAACTGGACTTTCCAGCTTGGAAAACCCCCCAGGTCTCAAATGTATGATCTCATTCACCTGAGCAGAAAGTGGCTACAGCCAGAGACTTTGTCCGCACCAAAGCTTGTGGAACGTGTTGTAATGGATCGGTTTTTGAGAGCTCTTCCTACTGCCATCCAAAAGTGGGTAAGCCATGGAGACCCAGAGACGGCCGATGGTCTTGTGGATCGTGTGGAGAAATACTTGGCTACAGAGAACCTGACGGCCTCTTCCAGAGACACTCGGACTTTCCACCCTAAGACCAGACCATCCCCAGGGGCGGATAAGAGGATTCCAAGGGGTGAGGGTGGAGAGAGTGAGGGGGTGGGAGCTCTACCCCAAGTTTGGCGAGAACAGCCTGGGAAATCAGCGGCTCAAGAGGCGGCAAGAAGGATCGTTTGCTACCGCTGCCGGCAAGCGGGACATATTGCAGCCAATTGCCCGGTTGTGGAGGAACCCATGCAGTGTGACTTTCTGACGGGCAGACGTCAGTCGCTGTGTGCGACAGTCGCATGCACTGCCATTCGAGGAACTGAGAAACATTTATGCAAAATGTGTGTTAATGGTAGAAATGTTGTGGTATTGCTGGATTCAGGTAGCCTTGTGACCCTGATAAAGGCTGAGTTAGTTAAAACAGAGGTCTCTGGGAATAGCAAGGTAGCTGTTATTTGTGTGCATGGGGACACCCGAGAGTATCCAGTAACTACAGTGTGTTTCGAGACCCCCAAAGGTACCCTCTCTCATCCGGTGGGCTTAGTATCTCAGTTACCGCATGACGCCATTGTGGGAAGGGATTTTCCGAAGTTCTGGGAACTGTGGGATGATCCTGAGCCCCTCACTGGTGCCCCTATGTACCAGGAATGTGATAGCCAGAACTCCCCTGAGAGTGGTGAGGACTCTCCGGAATTTCCCTTATCAGTATTGGCAGGGGAGACTCAAGAAACTGGAGAGGAGCCCACCTCCTCAGACGAAAACCTACCGTCTGTGGAGTTTTCTGATCTTGAGGTTCACAGGGAAAACTTTGCCACAGAACAGTTGAAAGACCCCGCCCTAATAAAGGCACGGGAAAACGTAGTGAAAATAGATGGTGAGTTAGTGAACCCAGATAATACCTGCACTTACCCATACTTCAGCGTAGAGAAGGACCTACTGTATCGGGTGGCAAAAAGGGCAGAAGAAACCGTTGAGCAGCTTGTGGTGCCCAAACCTTACAGGAAGTTGGTGTTGGAGTTGGCCCATGGGCACATTCTTGGAGGTCATCTGGGGACAGAGAAAACCCGAGAGAGGGTATTACAGAGATTCTATTGGCCGGGGGTGATGAAGGACGTAGAAAATTATTGTTCCTCCTGCCCTGTGTGTCAGAGGTTGGCCCCGATGCCACATTTCCGTAGCCCGCTGGTCCCTCTACCCATCATTGAGGTCCCGTTTGAGAGGATCGCCATGGATTTGGTAGGTCCTATAGTCAAGTCCGCTAGGGGGCACCAGTACATATTAGTTATAATGGACTATGCCACCCGTTATCCAGAAGCGATCCCTCTCCGAAATACCTCGGCCAAAACCATAGCCAAAGAGCTATCTCTTGTTTTTAGCCGGGTGGGTATTTGTAAAGAACTGCTTACGGACCAAGGTACACCCTTTATGTCCCGGGTTATGAAAGAGCTGTGTAAATTGTTCAAAGTGACGCAATTGCGTACGTCTGTGTATCACCCCCAAACCGATGGGCTGGTTGAAAGATTCAACAAAACCCTAAAACAAATGTTGAAGAAAGTGGTGGATAGAGATGGAAAGGATTGGGACTGTCTACTTCCTTATTTGATGTTTGCTATTAGGGAGGTGCCCCAATCCTCTACGGGATTCTCCCCCTTTGAGTTACTGTATGGGAGACACCCAAGAGGGCTGTTGGATATTGCCAAGGAAACTTGGGAAAGTGAGAGTTCTCCCCACAGGAGTGTGATTGAGCATGTCGCCCTGATGCAAGATCGAATTGCACAGGTAATGCCCATCGTGAAGGAACATTTGGCCCAAGCGCAGTTGGCACAGCAGAGAGTGTACAACCGTGGAGCCAAGACCCGTACCTTTTCCCCGGGGGATAGGATATTGGTACTTGTCCCTACGGTTGAAAGTAAATTCCTTGCCAAATGGCAAGGCCCCTACGAGATAATGGAAAAAGTGAGCGAAGTGAATTACAAGGTCAGACAACCAGGAAGGCGAAAGCCCGAACAGATCTATCACGTTAATCTGTTGAAAGCCTGGAGGGATAGAGAGTCCCTAGTCGCAGACACTTGGTCACCAGCTCAAACTGGTTGCGTGATTCCTGAGGTTGGAATAGCAGCCACCTTGTCACAACCCCAACAACAGGAGGTTAAGGAGTTTGTGCTTCGCAACAAGGAGGTATTCTCTGAGCTGCCGGGACAAACATCTGGGGTAGAGCATGACATCATTACCCCGCCCGGTGAAAGGGTGAAGTTAAAACCCTATCGGATCCCAGAGGCTCGACGGGAGGCAATACGGGAGGAAGTACAGAAAATGCTGAACTTAGGGGTGATAGAGGAGTCCCAAAGTGATTGGTCTAGTCCCATCGTGTTGGTGCCTAAACCGGATGGGAGCTGGCGATTTTGTAACGATTTTCGTCAGTTGAACAAAGTTACAAAATTTGACACCTACCCCATGCCACGTATAGATGAGTTGATCGACCGGCTGGGAACAGCCCGATACATGACGACTCTTGACCTCACAAAAGGGTATTGGCAAATCCCCCTGGCCAAGTCGGCCAAAGAGAAAACCGCATTTGTAACCCCAGACGGGGCGTTCCAATATAAAAGAATGCCGTTCGGGTTACAGAATGCGCCGGCCACATTCCAGCGGAAAATGGACCAGATGCTGAGGCCCCATCGGAAGTATGCTGCGGCTTACCTGGATGACGTAATTGTCCATAGCACAGATTGGGCCTCACATCTGCCAAAAGTGCAAGCAGTCCTGGACTCTGTTCGGGAAGCGGGGTTTACGGCTAACCCCAAGAAGTGTACCATTGGGCAGGAGGAGGCCAAATATCTTGGGTACACCATTGGGAGGGGAGTAATAAAACCCCAACTCAACAAAGTCGAGGCCATCCAGAGTTGGCCACGTCCCAACAGCAAGAAGCAGGTACGAGCCTTTCTGGGAATCGCTGGGTATTATCGGCGATTCATTCCCCACTTTGCTTCTAAGGCTGTGCCCCTAACCAACCTGACGAAGGGGAAAGGGTCGGTCATGATTAAATGGACCCCCGAGGCTGAGGCAGCATTCCAATTCTTGAAACAAGCCTTATGTAGCCAGCCAGTGTTGTACTCACCCGACTTCTCTAAAGACTTTGTCGTACAAAGTGATGCGTCAGATGTGGGGTTAGGAGCAGTATTGTCCCAGGTCTGGAACGGGGAAGAGCACCCAGTCATTTACCTCAGCAGGAAGTTGAAGCCCCATGAGGTAAATTACGCCACCGTTGAAAAGGAGTGTTTAGCGGTGAAGTGGGCTCTAGATTCCCTTCGGTACTACCTGCTAGGTAGGCACTTTGACATGGTTACGGATCACGCTCCGTTAAAGTGGATGGCTCAAAACAAGGAAACAAATAGAAGAGTGAATAGGTGGTTCCTGGCCCTCCAGGAATTCAACTTCACAGTAAAGCATCGCCCTGGCGTTCAAATGGGGAATGTGGATGCTTTGTCTCGAGTACATGAATGCCTGATTGCTGGTGTTCCAACCCTGAGGTTAAAACAAGAGGGGGGGGTATGTGACAGCAGGAAGGTAAAGTCACCTGGTTGCATCCAGGGGGGTAGATATATTTCGCCCAGATTCAGGCTTTACGCCGACTTATACAACTAGGTGGAGAGTTGTATAAGGCTAGTGGGCTCATGGATGACTCATACCTCTAGGGAGAGTGTGGGGCGTCGTGCAGACAGAGATGAGGAGACCAGCTGAACCTTGTCAGCTCATTTAGGCCTCTATAAGAACTCCCAGCTTCATTAGATGTTAGCTCATGCCTGGAACCAGACCTGTGTGGACTGTCTAGGGAGAGTGAACCCCTGTGCGGTGAGGCAAAGCCTGTGTGGCTATTTGCTTGGACATTCAAAACCAGGGACTTAGGGACTAGGACAGCACTAGGCTGATCCCAGTTGTTAGTTAGGAAACCTGTATGTTTAGTCAGAGGTCAACTTGACCAGGATTTATTTTGGTTATGTTTCTTTTGCTTTGCTGTGTTTTGTCACTGTAAATAGAAAATAAACCGCACCTTTTTTGATTTTGAAAACCACAACCTCCGTTTGCTGGGCCTGTTTTGTGTGGGGAGCCCATCCCGGGGGTCACACACACCCGCTGCCGAGCTAACCCCCTCACAGTCCCTAAACTCAAGGATTTCAAATATGGTTCAGCAAGATTGGTTTAGAACAGAATAGCACACTGTCAGTTTCACTCACTGTCCTACTCTGTCCCTACAAACAAGATTTAGCACAGAATAGCACACTGACACTTTCCCTCACTGTACCTCTCTGTCCCTAAACTCAAGGATTTCAAATATGGTTCAGCAAGATTGGTTTAGAACAGAATAGCACACTGACACTTTCCCTCACTGTACCTCTCTGTCCCTACAAACAAGGTTTAGCACAGAATAACACACTGACACTCTCCCTACCTATCCTTATTTGTCCCTAAACACAAGGAATCCAGGATTAGTAAAGGAAAAAAAATGACACTGTCCCTGCCTATGCTTCTCTTTCCCTGCTCCGGAACACACTACACAAGGCCGCCGCGCTGGCGGCCTTTTATAGTGTGGGGCGTGTACTAAACCCCCTCAAGAATAATTGGCCACAGGCATCCTGCCTGTGGCCAATCATTGCTCTCCTCGCTGCCGGCGCTGTGATTGGCCAAGCATGCGGGGTCACAGTGCATGCTTGGCCAATCACAGCACCTGGATGACACTGCGATGGCGTAGTGCATTGTGGGCCGTTCGCGTCACTCGAATTTGGCGCGAACGGCCCAAATCATTCGATCTTCGTCGAACGATCGAACAGCCGATGTTCGAGACGAACGTAGGTTCGACTCGAACACGAAGCTCATCCCTAGTGTGTACACTCGGCCGGGACAAGTTTCTTGTCCAAGAATCTTGTCAAGAAAAACAACAAGTTTTTTCCTGACGAGATTCTCGGCCGTGTGTACGAGGCTTCAGACTTATCAAAAGCTGTTTTTTCAAAACATTTTGGATAAAGAAGGTTAAAATCCTGAGAGTTTTTTTTTTTGCCAGCTGTGTCAGAGAAAGATAGAGCAGGCATTCGCAAAATGATCCTGCCACTTTCTGAATGTTTTTTTTTTTTTTTTAAATCCCAAGGGGGATTTTGTATTGAATTACCAAGCAGCTGGCTTGCCTCTTGGTCCCATTGACCTCCAAGGGCGAATTTGACAAGCGATGCCACCTGTCAAACTCTGCATGCAGAGTTAAATCTTCTGCAGCTGTGAAGCAAAGAATTATGCCTAGTACACATGAGTGGTTTTTCCGTCGGATAATAAACCAACGGTTTTCCCAACAGAATTCCTCTCAGCCTGTCTTGCATACACAGGCTCAGACAAAAGTCCGCCCGTCCAAAGCGCGGTGACGTACAACACATACCACGGCACTATAAAGGGGAAGTTCCATTCCAACAGCGCCACCCTTTGGGCTGCTTTTGCTGATCCTCGTGTTAGTAAAAGTTTGGTGAGAGACGATTCGCTCTTTTCAGTCTTCGTGCTTTTCAGTTCGTTACAGCGTGAGGAATGTGATATCACCATTACGAACGCTAGTTTTACCAGAAAGAGCGCTCCCGTCTTATACTTGATTCTGAGCATGCACGGTTTTCTGCCCGTCGGAAAACCATACAGACGAACGGTTTTCCCGCTCAGATTTTTGGCCTGACGTGAAAAAAGAGATCCTGATCTCTTTTTTTGTCCGGCAGTTTTCCCGTCAGAAAAACTGCGATGGAGCATACACACGGTGGGGATTCCCGACGAAAAGCTCTCATAGCAGTTTTCCCGTCGGAAAAAACGGTCGTATGTACGAGGCATCACAGCTGTGACATGTGTACTACACTATATGGTTGTGATGTTAGGATTTCATTAGGTGTTTGGGATGGAGGGGGCGGGAGGGGGGTAGAAACACTAATCAAGCACCTATTTTTACCATCCTTATGCCACCCATTTGAAATGGTCCTAAGAGAAAATCTCCTCAAATCATGGAAATGCCATCTTAGACAGTTGTCACCAAAACAAGTGTCCTCATTGGAAAGATTTTCCCCTGTTCATGTTCTGTTCTGGTGACCCCTCAACATTTTGGATACTTCTTCACTTATAGTCACACTGACAATGGTCACCAAGACAAATAGAAAGTGTGAATTTCCCTAGCAGAGACAAAGGCAGAAATATATACTTGCCAGGGATCTACCCCCCTTTCTCTATCCATAACTATAAAAGGATTTGGTAGTAGATATACGGTAAAAGACTAAGCCCATCTAAAACTTGGTCGATCCCCAGCTGGCTTCCTATTTATCTTGAGTTTTACAACTCTCTTTGAGTGATTTCCTGGCCCTGCTTCAGCATAGTCACTTCAAACTACAGTGGGGAGTTGTGAAATTAAATAAAAGTATGAATAGATAATTCAGAGATCAGACACCCTCGAAAGAGTGCATACTGGAATAGATGGTATCAGATCTTACTGTAGAAATCTCTGATATATAGATAAAACATGACACCTAATTTATATGATCGTCATCTGTGTGGGAATACCACTTTGACAGAGCCAGCTCACTGGCAAGGTCAAAATGTAAGCTCTATTGTACAGTATGTGATTTTTTTAGTTATTAACAGTGATAGCAAGTCTTCATTGGTGAATGTAGTATGACATACATAAATGTGTAATCCTCAGAATTCAGTCTGACATTTCATATCAATTGTACTGTAAGACCAAATGTGGAAAGGATGATGGACTTTATAGGTGTAGCGATACCTCCAACTAAGAAGGCCGCAGATTTAGTTTGGGCCCTGAAAACAGCTCCGTCAACCCCCGGCAATGTACTCAATCCCCTACTGGCACAGTTAGTATTGGCAGCAATATATATATTCTTATACTGTATGAGTAAACCCAGACACCAAGACAGTAATGAAAAGGGTATCAAATTTACTTTAAGCTTTTGGTAAGAAAAGTTAACAGTGGTAACGGTTCACAGATAATAAATTGCAGAGCCCTGCAGCAATAACACACTATGCATTTAAAATGAACAGTAAAGGTGTGCTGCGTGGGTGACCGTTAACTAGGCGTCCTGTGACGCAGTAACCAAATGAACTAACTAGCTGGCCAGGCCTGGCTCAGATACTAAGATAAGACTCAGTCTCTAGGGAATGATGTTTTCTTCGCCGGCAAATCTGTAAAGGTGGTGCACATAACCGAACAACATTTGTAATCCAATAGGGAAATTGCAATAAGAACAAACACTTCACTGAAGATCCTCTCTCTCAGTTCTGCTATGGACCCTCAGTGAGTGTATCAAATATAAACTGTGGTGGGCCACGGCAGTCTGTAGGCACATCAGCAGTCACAGTATATGGTCTGAGCATACGCTCGCTCACCCGTCCGGGACTTCCACCGACTGTATCTGCAGCGATCAGGTCCCCGATCCAACTAAGGCTGTGGATAAGCAAAGTCAGATGCCACCCAGGCTCGCAGTGGGGTGGAAGGCTCTTTGGTGCTGCGCAAGGCCCCAGGCTTCAGGCCTTGCACTCCGGCACATCCGCACAGGAGGATCAGTCACTGAAGTCTCGTGTCCCAAAGAGGCCGAGCCCAGCCTCGCCTCCTCCTTTTATAACCCCTCCCATGAGTCTCTGGGGCAGAAACATTGCCGAATGGGGATCTGGGTAATGTAGTCTCTCTCCTCTGCTTTCACTTCCAGTAATGTCTCTTCTCCACTTCCTCCCGACTCACCTCTCACCTTGAACTTCTTGTCTCTCTGCATTAAAGGGGAACACCCCGCTACACACTCCCCCACTTAAATTCTTTGGTCCCCAAAGAAACTTTAGCATACTCTGCGTACAACCCCAGACAACATTGCATAAGAGGTTGGCATAGGGAATTCCCACCAAAACCGAGGGGTTGAATTCCCTTGCCCACAGGTCGCACTATCCTGAGTGGCCTGCCTAACTGTGCCAGAGAGTGAGTGGGGGTTGCCCTCTACTAAATGAACAGTGTAGGGATCCGGATTCTCAGCACTCCTCCTGGCAGTAACTACAGAATCTTCTGAGCTCTTTCCCATTTGTGGGTAGGTCAGCTTCTTAGGAGGTCTGATGACTCTTCAAGCCCTTTGCTCTCTTGGGATTTCTGGCTCTGGCGCCACAGGCTCCTCTTCCTCTGAATAACTAAATATCATGGGCATCTTCCCAGTAATCTGATGAAGGACTAGATGGGATGAACTCTGTGGCTTCTGGGTTCAGTGTTCCATCTGGAGTGTCTTCAGTGGTTGGAAGATCTATAGTAGAAGTTCCTGGAGTTGGGGAAGGCCATAGCCAATCAAGTTCTCTTTCTTCATCTTCACTAAGTTGAGAGGCCTCTTCATCTTCAGCTCGGGAGGTCTGTGACCGAGTGTTTGGCCTGGGAGTATCCAGAATAGAGACTGGTTCAGGGGAGTCCCTCACTGGAGGTATCCGGACTGCTTCGGCAAGTGGGAGCAGGTGGTTTCGGTGCCAGGTCTTCAGTGGTCCCACCTTCCCTTCTGGCTTTAACTTGTACACAGGCAGGCCTGGCAGCTTCCGACAAATGACATAGGGTTCAGATCTCCATCTGTCTGCAAGTTTGTGTCTTCCAGGGACCCCCAGATTGCGTAGCAGTACTCGGTCCCCGGGCTGCAGGTCTTGCACCCGGACCTTCAGGTCGAAGTTCCTTTTGTTTCGAGCTCCCCTTTGGTCTGAGGCCGCTTGAGCCTGTTCATAGGCTACTTTCAGGCTGCGTCTGAGCCTGTCCACATATCCTTTGTGGGATGTGGCTGAGGAATGGTCTAAGGAGGTGCCAAAGGCCAGATCCACGGGTAACCTTGCTTCTCTCCCAAACATGAGCCGATAGGGGGAGTAGCCTGTAGCATCACTTGTGGTACAGTTGTAGGCGTGTACTAGGGCTGATATATGTTTGCTCCAATGTTGTTTCTTCTCACTATCCAGAGTTCCCAACATGTTGAGCAGGGTCCGGTTAAACCTCTCCGGCTGAGCATCTCCCTGCGGGTGGTAAGGTGTGGTTCGGGTTTTCTTGATCCCTAACGAATCCAGGAGTTTCCGGATCAGCCGACTCTCAAAGTCCCTTCCTTGGTCGGAATGAAGTCGCTGTGGCAGCCCATAATGGACAAAGTACTTCTCCATAAGTACCTTGGCTACGGTGGAGGCCTTCTGGTCTTTAGTTGGGAAAGCTTGGGCATACCGGGTGAAATGGTCGGTTATCACCAGAACATTTCCTAGTCCACTCAGGTCGGGTTCGAGGCAGAGAAAATCAATGCATACCAGATCCATTGGGCCTTGACTTTGTAGATGGCCCATTGGGGCAGCTTGATGGGGTAAAGTCTTCCTCTGGATGCATCGTCCACATGAGTGGCAGTACTCTTCTACCTCTGCCCTCATGCAGGGCCAATAGAACCGACTTCTGACAAGTTGAAAGGTCCTTTCAGCCCCTAGGTGGCCATGATTGTCATGCAGGGCAATCAGAACAGTCTCTCGATGTTTCTCTGGGAGGAACAGCTGCCATTTATCTTCCGAGCCATCAGAGGGGCCCCTTCGGTAGACCACTCCCTGATGTACCTGCAACCTGTCCCACTCTTTCCTCAACAGGCGAGCTTCCTTTGAGGGATGACGCAGGAGTCTGTTTGGATCCTGATTCTCCAGGGCCTCCAGGACCAATCTCCCCATGGGGTCTTCCACCTCAACTCCTTCTTGGACAGTCTCGGCAGGTTGTCTTCTTCCAGTTGAGTTACTCCACAGTAGTGTTTGGGGACTCCTACCATGGTAACTCCTATTTCCTCTGCTCTGGAGCCTCCTCTGGCTTGGAATTCAGGTCCTTGACAAAGAGCCCGCACCCCGTCCGGTGGCACTTGGGTCCAATCTTCTATGTCACTGGTGGGGGCATGAGATCTCCTGGACAGAGCGTCTGCGTCTCGATTCCCAGCCCCTGGCCTGTACTTTAGGCTGAAGTTGAACCCAGACAGTGCGGCCAGCCACCTGTGTCCAGTGGCGTCCAGCTTGGCCGTGGTGAAAAGGTAGGTAAGGGGGTTGTTGTCAGTCTTCACAGTGAACTCCGCCCCATACAGGTAGTCTTTGAGCTTGTCTACTACCGCCCACTTAAGGGCCAGGAACTCCAGCTTGTGAGTGGGGTAGTTCTTCTCATAGGGGGTCAGGCTCCTACTCACGTAGGCAACAGGCCGCAGTTGTCCTTCGTGTTCTTGATAAAGTACTCCTCCCAGACCGTCATGACTAGCATCTACATGTAGTTCATAGGGTTTGGTTGGATCTGCGTAGGCCAAGACTGGGGCAGTGGTTAGGCTCTCCTTCAATGCCTGAAAGGCCTCCTTACACTTCTGGTTCCACTGATCTCTGACTGACTCTCCCGGCTTCCTGGGCCCTGAATCGTCCTCTTCCCCTTCTGACTCTCTTTCGTCCAGCTCCTTTTGGACTTTAGTCTTTCCTGAGCCTGGTATGCATTGATTTCCCTCCTTTCAATGGGTGTACGGACCCGCTGAGGGATATTATTGTTTTTCTTAGGTGCGCATCCCCTCTGGGGAATGCTGTGCCTCTCCTGAGGGGTCTTGCCCCCTTTCTCTGGGGTGTATCTCTGTTGAGGAATATTGTGTTTCCTCTGAGGTGTTTTATTTCCTCTCTTCTTCTGCTTCGCATTCAGCTTGGAGCTCACTGAAGATGATGGGCACCCGGTTGACTCCTTCACCGGTGCCCTCTGAAGTTTTTCGCCGGCTGGCGGTTATTTGTCTTTTTCTTCCTGGGACTGGAACATATGTTTGCAAAATGACCAATCCCTCCGCAGTTGTAACAAATCACCTCTTCCCGATCCTGTAGAGAAGCGGGCGCTGAGGTATTCGGGAACAACTCCTTTCTTGGACTTTCCTTTTCTGGTTTCCTTTGATCTTTCTCCATCAAAGAGGTCAGCATCCCCAACACTTGGGACATCTACGATTTCAGGGTGTCCACTTCTGCATCTCTTTCGGGGGTCATGGCCGAGCTGACCATCACCACTGGAGGTTTGGTTGGCTCGACTGGCTGTTCCCCCTTTTTCTCCTCCAACATGGCCTCTTCCTCTCTGACCATTCGAATGAGGTCGGGGTATTCCAGGTTCTTCCCATCCTGTCGGGTGCGTAGCGCCAATGCAATAGGATCCAGGGGCTGAGCTCCCCTCAATACCTGCTGAGCCCGGGCCTCGTCTACCTTCCCTGGGTCGATCCCCTTCTTCAGGATAATTCTATGCAGGATCTTGTCTAGACGTCCCATATATTCTGATAGTTTCTCTCCTGTTTTCTGGTAGCAGTGCTCCAGCTGATAGGTGAGCTCGGTAACTTTTTCTGTCCCACCGAACACATTCTGCAAGATGTCCAAGTAGTCCTGTGCAGTACAGTCTTTCCTGCTCATCTTCAGGTTGCGTATGGCATCCAGAGCAGGCCTTTTCAAACTTTCAGCAATTCTCTGTTTCTTGCTGCGTTCTGGAACTTCCCATTCCTCTAAGGCCTGAGTGGTGCCATCTAGCCACTCCTCAAATCCCTCTTCCCCTGAGGGTACAGGTTTCCTCCCTGAGAATATCCGGAGCTTTCTGTACCCCGACATCGGGTAATCTGTGGGATTCTTCTTGCACTGGGCCACAATCTCTCCCAGGACAGTGCATAGTTCTGTGCTAAGGGTGGCCGGTGACGATCTGGGACTCTCTGTATCCTTCTGCTTTTCCGCCTTAGGGGATGGCGGGGGAGGTATCTGTGGAGATGATGGTTTTCTTATTTGGAACCGATCTCCCTTATGTGGCAGTGCATGTATCAGATGGTAGGTCTGACCATCCATAGCTTGTATGCTCGGGCTTTTAAAATGCTCTGGAATTTCGTCTTTCCACTCTATTAATGCGTATGTACGCGAAGCATGTGGTCACACATCCATCACCCATGATTTCTGGCATGGTGATAGGGATGTTATTAGCTGCTTTATCGCATCTCTTTGCCAGATCCCCGGGAGTTCAATAACTGCCGCCGCGGCCGGATCTGCGCCAGCCACTGTGTACCACTGTCCTACTTCTAGCGGGTCCATGCCGGTACTTTTGGCGTGTTCGCTTGCTGTATCAGGATCCCGGATGAGCCCCCACGTGTAGCGATACCTCCAACTAAGAAGGCCGCAGATTTAATTTGGGCCCTGAAAACAGCTCCGCCAACCCCCGGCAATGTACTCGATCCCCTACTGGCACAGTTTGTATTGGCAGCAATATATATATTCTTATACTGTATGAGTAAACCCAGACACCAAGACAATAATGAAAAGGGTATCAAATTTACTTTAAGCTTTTGGTAAGAAAAGTTAACAGTGGTAACGGTTCACAGATAATAAATTGCAGAGCCCTGCAGCAATAACACACTATGCATTTAAAATGAACAGTAAAGGTGCGCCGCGTGGGCGACCGTTAACTAGGCGTCCTGTGACGCAGTAACCGAATGAACTAACTAGCTGGCCAGGCCTGGCTCAGATACTAAGATAAGACTCAGTCTCTAGGGAATGATGTTTTCTTCACTGGCAAATCTGTAAAGGTGGTGCACATAACCGAACAACATTTGTAATCCAATAGGGAAATTGCAATAAGAACAAACACTTCACTGAAGATCCTCTCTCTCAGTTCTGCTATGGACCCTCAGTGCGTGCATCAAATATAAACTGTGGTGGGCCACGGCAGTCTGTAGGCACATCAGCAATCACAGTATATGGTCTGAGCATACGCTCGCTCACCCGTCCGGGACTTCCACCGACTGTATCTGCAGCGATCAGGTCCCCGATCCAACTAAGGCTGTGGATAAGCGAAGTCAGATGCCACCCAGGCTCGCAGTGGGGTGGAAGGCTCTTTGGTGCTGCGCAAGGCCTCAGGCTTCAGGCCTTGCACTCCGGCACATCTGCACAGGAGGATCAGTCACTGAAGTCTCGTGTCCCAAAGAGGCCGAGCCCAGCCTCGCCTCCTCCTTTTATAACCCCTCCCATGAGTCTCTGGGGCGGAAACATTGCCAAATGGGGATCTGGGTAATGTAGTCTCTCTCTTCTGCTTTCACTTCCAGTAATGTCTCTTCTCCACTTCCTCCCGACTCACCTCTCACCTGGAACTTCTTGTCTCTCTGCATTAAAGGGGAACACCCCGCTACACAGGCAACACAATAACATATACAATATAAAAAATTCTATCAATTGTAGCGGGCATCAATATTTAGGGGAAGTGTTTGGGTGGTAGTATGGCCCAGATGCACTAATTACGAGGGTTTTATGGTCGTTTTTGTTTGTGGAAGATATCAATGGTGTCCAGTTCCCTGCGGCCCCTGGGTGGCGCTGTCGCCTTGGGCTGGGGTTGAAACACCATTGTAGGGCCGTGCCCTTTTTGTCCTCTCGCGGCAGTAGTACAGCGGGGCGGGGAACCCGCTGTGCTTGCTGGGAGAGGGTATAAAGGGGGCGGACATCTTGCGCACGAGGAGTCCGAGCACCAGGCACATTCAGCCTGGGGGCTGCTGTCCGTTCATCCGTGTCCAGGTGCCCTTGGCCTGGGCACATGGAGTCGAGTTCCATCCCAGGCACCTTAAGCCTGGGGTGAGGTACTTTGCAAGAAGGCCTGGGGCCCAGTACCTTCCACTGGGTCCCGCGAGGGATAAAGTATTCCTAGGGTGCCCCCGGAATTGGGTGCCCGAATCCAGGGCATAAGGGACCAGAGATGTGACCCTCTCGAAGAGCTGGTACAGCATAATGCCGATGACGGTGTGGGCCTCTGGAGACCGTCCGGATGGATGTCTTTCCCTGACAGGGGCCATTTATCCTAACGGAGTTATTCTATGTTCTTATGGTCAGTGGCGGGGATCCAACTGAACCAGGTTGGTGGCAGAGACCTATCATCAAGGTCTGTGGCAGAGGCCTCTACTTTCACCAAGGTTTGTGGCAGAAACCAAATTCACAGTCGGTGGCAGCAACTGTGCGCCAAGCCTGTTTGCGCTATACGGAACAGGGGAGAACTGTAATTCTTTGATTGTGCCTGGACCTTCTCCTTCCCACACCTGTCTGTTCTTCAAGTTCAACCAGTCTACTCTTCTAGGACTATTTGTTGCTCTAACAGAATAAATAAGTGTTGGACTTTATTTGGTGTGGAACGCAAGTTACTGGGAGCTAAGTGCCCTGCCTGTGACAGTGGCAATCATCCTCCACAAGAGAAGCTGAAGCTCCGGACGTGAACACAGACCCGAAGGTAAAAGGTTTAGCTCACACCTCTGCATAACACACATCAGAGGGCACGAGCTGGTGGTGCGTCCCCCCCCCCCATTCTTCTCCCTGGTACCCCTAGACGAGTCAGCCAGCCGCAAAGAGAGAAAGAGGGAGAAGCTGGTAAAGGGAGTGCCGCTACACAATTTTATTACAAATTATACAAATCAACAATGTTAAAAAAAAATTCTATTCAAAATACAGAAATGTTGCCTTAAAACGTATAACAAACCACCTATAATACCAATAACATTGGGCTAACTATTAATCAAAAGAACCATGGAGCTGGGTCCATTGGTATTGTTACATCAGATATAGTGTTGAAGAATAGGAGGTGTGCTGTAACTGCGTAAAAATGCTTCTTCAGGAGCTTAGGCATGTATTATCTTTTCAATCAAGATAGCATACAAGAGGGCAGATATCCAGGATACAGCGGAGAATACAGGGATGTATTGTCAGAAATTGTAGTGATCTATATACTGTGAAGATTGTGCAGCAAACCCAGCTCTATACTTTTTTGTTGTTAGTATAAAAACCAACATAAGATACAAATAGGTAGATTTGGCTTGGGTGCTGTATTGGTGACTGGGATTGTGAGAGGTTTTATAAACCTATTATACACTTTCTTATATCGTAGAGTATTTTCATACGCTCAAAATACAGGGTTCAGGAATGGATTGCGTTTCATGCTCAGAATTCAGGGTTCAGGAGTGCGTTTTATGCTCAGAATGCATGGTTCAGGAGTGCCTTTTACGCTCAGAATGCAGGGTTCAGGCGTGCGTTTTATGCTCAGAATTCAGGGATCAGAATTTAGGGTTAAAGTGTGTACTAGGCTCAGAATGCAGGGTTAAGGAGTGCATTGCACTCAGATTGCAGGGTTAAGGAGTGTGTTATGCTCAGAATGCAGGGTTAAGGAGTGTGTTGCGTTCAGAATTCAGGGTTAAGGAGTGTACTAGGCTCAGAATGCAGGGTTCAGGGTGGGTGATGTGAAGGGTGGTAGAGGACACTGCTATGGGGGCGACCCTACCCATAACAGTGTCCTCTGCCCCCTTCACATCACACCCTCCCCCCCCACACACACATAGTGGTGTCCTCTGTCCTCTCCCCCCCTTTCCCCTATAGCAGTAACCTCTGACTCCCCTTCCCTCCCATAATGGTGGAGGAAGCTGAAGCTGGAGGGGGAGGGAGAGAGAGACCGGGACATAGAAAGCGCGGCGGAGCCACAGAGGAGGCAGGAGGGAGAGAAAGATCAGGATGGGACGGTGCGGCGAAGCCAGCTGGGAGGAAAGGTAAGGACTGGCACTTAGAAGGCAGGGGTTGGCGGCGCAGGAACCTGTTCGCGGTCCACCTGTCACCTGCAGGCAGTCGACAGGTGGACCGCGATTGACGGGTTGCCGGCCCCTGTGCTAAATGGCGCACGTTTAGGAGATATTTACAGTACCCATAGTTAAGCCTTATTTTAGGCTTATTTATAGGTACAAACAAACCAGGGGAGTTTACTTCCTCTTTAACTGTGTGCCTAAAATGTGTTTTCTAACTGTGGGGGAGGTGCTTGTACTAGTGGAAGGCATGGATTGGTGTTTCTGCTTTACAGGAACACAGGATCCATGCATTCTGTACTGACAGAACTGCAGTCTGCACTGTTTACAGAATGATCAGCGGGTGCCTTTGGACATCGGGTCGGCGGGACCCACTGATCAGCTCCCACTGTATAGAATCACAGCGGGAGTAAGCCGCCGTCGGCACACACTTGCGCCCGATTCCCGGAAGTGCTGGATCACACATATATATATATATATATATATATATATATATATATATAATGTGTGATCCTGCACAGCGCAGCGCAACCACCCTGTAGCGGTAAATGTGCTATGGGGCGGTCAGCAAGTGGTTAAGCCTGGTACACAAGGGCCGAACATCGGGCAGTATCAGCTGGTTCATCAGAAACTGTCTGAAATTTGGCCCATATGTCTGTAGCGGGTATGTACTTTCCCGGGTGTAAATTTGAACTTGGCAGAGACATCAGTGGTGTGTAGTTCCCTGCGGCCCGGCGGGTGGTGCTGTCGCCCTGGGCTGGGGTTGAATCATTGCTGTGTGCCGGGCTTCCTTTTTGTCCTCCCTCGGCAGCGGTGTGGTGGGGCGGGAAACCCGCCGTGCTTGCTGGGAGAGGGTATAAAGGGGCCGGCCATCTTTGTCACGGGGGTCGAGTCCCAGGCACCTTCAGCCTGTGGGCGGTGGTTCTTGTCGGTCCTCTAGGCGGCCTAGGCCTAGAGGACAGCTGGAGGTCGTGTTCCATCCTTTAGCCTGGGGTGAGGTACTCGGATGGAGGTCTGGAGCTCAGTGCCTAACACTGAGTTCCGCGAGGGAAGGAGATCCTAGGGTACCCAGGGATTGGGTACCCAAATCTGGAAGGTGTAATGGACCGGGGGGAGCTCCTCACTCAAAGACCTGGTGCAGCATATTGCCAGTGACGGGTGAGTCTGTCATCGGAGACAGCCTGGAGGGAAATCCCCCCTCGCTCGGGGACCACAACTCACTTTCAGGGAGGAAAGTGGAGAACACATTGTGTCTGGGCCTACTCGCATCTACACCTCCTTTTTCTGTTCTGTTTCTACCAAGGGAGTTTAACTGATTGTGTTCATTCGAGAAGAATAAAGGAGTGTTGAACTGTAATGGTGTGGGGCTCATTTCCTGACAGACATTGTTCAAGGTAACTCTCAGTGGAGGCTCCAGGTGCGCAACACTGACCCGAAGGTAAAAGAACTTTG
This sequence comes from Rana muscosa, assembly GCA_029206835.1. NCBI lineage: Eukaryota > Metazoa > Chordata > Amphibia > Anura > Ranidae > Rana > Rana muscosa. Next base: position 970,713,148 of record CM055117.1, read on the forward strand.
CTTACACCACTCTGACACCTGTGGTGAAGGCCAGGCATGGTGTCCCCGCTCCCTTCCCCTCTGGAGGTACCCCTAGACAAGAGACAGACGAGCTGAGAGAGAAAAAAAGAGGGGAGTGAGGGGGCTGCTACACGTGGGGGCTCGGGTCCGGCATAGTGTTTGTGCACCGCAGTATTGAACGTGTCTGCTGGAAGAGTTACGCGAGTAGGCAGGCCTTCATTGGCCGAAGTGCATCCCTGCTCGAAGTCGTGGACATGACCCAATGAAGGGAAAGGCCCACGCAGAAGAGTGGAAAAAGGGGGAAGCTCAGCCGTGTGAAGTAGTACACGTGGGGGCTTCTATTTCACTGCGCCACCAGGCACACCCCCATCGCTTAGTTCGTGGGCGTGACTCAGAAACAGAAAAGAAGAAAATCCTGCAAACTGGAGCAAAGGGGAGGAGTCCAATACGTGTGAAGGACTACACGTGGGACGTTGGCGCAAAAACTTACATACATCGTGGATTCCAGTTCACCCTTCCACCACGACATTGACTGCTGCTGCTCCGGTAACAGATACGGGGATCCGGCTAAAGCCAAGGGGTCGATTCGCCCTGTATTCGTGCATGGACGTTGAGGCCCTGGGTGTGATTTGTCCCGGCTGTTCGGGACTGGTGTGCCAACTGAAGCCATTCGGGCGATGCGAGGCCTGTGGGGAGTTCCTGTTCGAAGTGGATCCGGCGGTTGAGAAGCCGAGAACCATCTACCCTGGCCGTGCTACGGGCAACACCACTCAGGAGGAATCACTGCTGTGACAGGCATCCCTGCGCACACTGCAGCGACCGCGGAGGAGGTCGTAAAATCTCAACGGGAGAAATCCGAGGATGCTGACTCGGTCACCACTGTCTCACAGCGTCCACCACCGAAGAGAAAGACCGGCATGGTAGCCCCGACCAGCGGTTGTGGTGGACCGTCTCGTTCGCTTACGCCCGGCCCGGATGGATCTGTCGACAAGAGTTCCGGACGTCCCGTTTCAGGTAAAGGCCGAGGTAAGCCTGGCGGAGAGATTTGGTGTGTGGGAAGAGGTGAAAGCTCGGTCTCCACTACAGGGTACCTCCCTGCGGAGGAGTGTGACACCTCTGACCTAGAGTCGCTCTCGGACATGGGAGACGACGTTGCAATAGATGAACTGTTTGCAGAAAAGGGCTGGGACAAAGTACCTCTCGCTTCATCCCGGAGGACCAGGGATCCACCCATGTCTACAGGGGAAAGTACACCCCGGGTGGAGGCACCAGCGCCTGAAGAGGGGTCCCGTCCTCAGCCTGCCTCTACATCTCCGGTGCCATCTGTACCGAGAACAGGAGAAAAGAGACTGTTACTGCGGGCACCAATGCCCAGATCAGATGTGATCAAGGTCCCTCGTCACCCGGACTCAATAGTTTTGCCTGGTGAAGGGGACAAAGCTACCATGCCTCCTTTGGTGAGACTACAACGCCTATTTGGCCAGAAGGTTGCTGCAGAGTACGGATGGGAGTATCCGTACTTGTCGAAGGAACTGCTCTATGAGGTGGAAGTGTGCCGGGAGCACTGGTACAATGACTTTGTGTGGACCCACCTTCAGGTTCTGCACGCCCGCAGGTACCTGGCATGCTCTCCCAAGGCTTCTCAACGTTTTAAAGACTGCAAGGCAGAGTGGATGTTGGGACGGCACATCCATGCAGACAAGGTGTTGCTCCGGCGCAAGGAGGGAGAAGATGTGGAGTATCATCTGGAGACCATGGATCAACACTTGAAGCCACTTGTTCTGCCGCATTCCCGTTTTTACCTTTAGGAGAGAAGAGACTCCGTTCTTGTTATGCTGCTGAACTTTCTGGGGCCCGTTGCTTTTGTGCCCAGAGGAATGAAGGACTGTTCCTGTTGTTCTTCACCTTTCCTACAAGAGATCATGGACTCTGGGTAGATAGGGCCAAAGAGAAGAGGAAAGTTCCATGAGTGCAGTTACCGCGGTGCTGTCACCAGGTGGCAGTGTTGCGCAACGTTAAACACTTTTCACGCACTCACTCTTTGGAGAAAAGGGATTTCTTCCAGGAGAAGCTTATTTTCTCTCACACGAATACATGTGTCAGGGTTATGTGTGTTGATTTCTTTCTTTTCCCTCTGCAGGAGGACATCCCATCAAGACCACTGAGTATGGGGTGGGTCTTAGTCAGGATGGGTGGGAAAAGTGAAATGTGAATATGTGATTCTAAGTTGTGGTTTAATGCTGTTGTTTTCTCTTCTTTCTTTCTTCCCTTTTTATTACAGGGCTCAGACACAGTGTTTTAGTTGGGTAGTTTTTTCTAAAAGTTTTATTTTTGTGCAATTGTTAGTCGGTCTCTGGATTGGATTATGTCAGCCGTTGAGGGCATGATTTACTCCAGACACTGGGGACCAGTGTCAAACCACCAGGGGGAGAGTGTAGCGGGTATGTACTTTCCCGCGTGTAAATTTAAACTTGGCAGAGACATCAGTGGTGTGTAGTTACCTGCGGCCCGGCGGGTGGCGCTGTCGCCCTGGGCTGGGGTTGAATCATTGCTGTGTGCCGGGCTTCCTTTTTGTCCTCCCTCGGCAGTGGTATGGTGGGGCGGGGAACCCGCCGTGCTTGCTGGGAGAGGGTATAAAGGGGCCGGCCATCTTTTTCACGGGGGTCGAGTCCCAGGCACCTTCAGCCTGTGGGCGGTGGTTCGTGTCGGTCCTCTAGGCGGCCTAGGCCTAGAGGACAGCCGGAGGTCGTGTTCCATCCCAGGCACCTTTAGCCTGGGGTAAGGTACTCGGATGGAGGTCTGGAGCTCAGTGCCTAACACTGAGTTCCGCAAGGGAAGGAGATCCTAGGGTACCCAGGGATTGGGTACCCGAATCCGGAAGGCGTAATGGACCGGGGGGAGCTCCTCACTCGAAGACCTGGTGCAGCATATTGCCAGTGACGGGCGAGTCTCTCATCGGAGACCGCCTGGAAGGAAATCCCCCCTCGCTCGGGGACCACAACTCACTTTCAGGGAGGAAAGTGGAAAACACATTGTGTCTGGGCCTACTCGCATCCACACCTCCTTTTCTGTTCTGTTTCTACCAAGGGAGTTCAACTGATTGTGTTCATTCGAGAAGAATAAAGGAGTGTTGGACTTTAATGGTGTGGGGCTCATTTCCTCACAGACATTGTTCAAGGTAACTCTCGGTGGAGGCTCCAGGTGCGCAACACTGACCCGAAGGTAAAAGAACTTTGCTTACACCACTCTGACACCTGTGGTGAAGGCCAGGCGTGGTGTCCCCGCTCCCTTCCCCTCTGGAGGTACCCCTAGACAAGAGACAGATGAGCTGAGAGAGAAAAAAGAGGGGAGTGAGGGGGCCGCTACATGTCCAAAAGAAGAGGGCCAAACGTTCGGCTTCTGTGGAAGGAACATGCCAAAAAAATCTGTCAATGTCAATGTCAATGTCTGGAAGCGCTGATCGGTGTGTTGGCAGGGGGCAGTCCCCTGTCAGAACACAATAGCTCAGCGGGGAGATCACTGTACTAACATTCGATAGTTAGTACAGAGACTTCCTCCCGAGCACCTCTGTGTACAGCAACCCCCCTCAGCCCCCCCTAATACTTACCTAAGCCCCATCTTGATCCAGCCATGTTGCACGAGAGTCTCAGCTGCCTGGGACACTCCCTCCTTATTGCCTGAGACAGCAGCAGGGCGCCATCAGCTCCCGCTGCTGTCAATCAAAGCCAGCGAGCCAATGAGGAGAGAGAGGGTACAGGGCTGAGCCACAGCTCCGAGTCTAAATGGACACACAGAGCAGAGACTTGGCTCAGATGCCCTCATAGCAAGCTGCTTGCTGTGGGGGCACTTGGCATGATGGAGGGGCAAGGAATGCCAGCGAGGGACCTGAGAAGAGGAGGATCTGGTCTGCTCTGTGCAAAACCGCTACACAGAGCAGGTAAGTATAACATGTTTGTTATTTTTAAACTAAGACTTTAATACCACTTTAAAACCCATAAAGTGCCACAGCCATTATATTTCCATTTTTCAAGTGTGTAGTGTCTTTATTCATGGTTGTATTTGGGAAACATTGTTTGGTTTTGGGCAGCGGCAGTCTGCAATTCCATGAAAAAATAGAAAGATATTTTTAAATATTTTATGCTAAATGTATTTGCAGTCTACTTGGTGTTTATCACTGTATTCTTTGCAAGAGCTGTCGGGCAGCTGCACAATAAATAGACAAAGTTGTAGATAGCTAAATAAATACATTATTAATTTTACTAATAAACAATACTCTACATACCTCCCAACTTTTTGAGATGGGAATGAGGGACACCTATCAGCAAAAGTATGCAGACATAGGACACACCCCTTGCCACGCCCCCTTAAAGGAGAATTGTACAAAAAAACAAGATTGGTTCAACCAACAACGGCTTTTTTTACCACCACTATTCCTTTATATTGGCTTTTGGAATTTACAAATGCAGCAATTTATAAATCAGATGAAAGATTTTAAGCTGGAAAACACTTTTTGATAGATAAAAAGTAAATTTTATATATATCTATATAGATCAGACCAAAATGATGGACAAATGAGGAGGAAAGAGGGACAGAGGGACATTGCTCCAAATCTGGGACAGTCCCTCGAAATCAGGGACAGTTGGGAGCTACGTTTTTAGCTGTGTTTCTGTTCTTTTAATAATAAATCTGTCTGTATGTAAAGTGTTTTAACATTAAATTGCATAAAATTGTAACAATACACCTCTGGTTAAACTACACTCACTTTATGAATGCCATGCCCCTAATTAAACACTTTCTAACCATGCCATAGTCGAAAGACGGCTACCCAGAACCACACCCTCACATACCCCCTGAGCAGTGCATCCAGAGCATTGTGTTCTTTGGACACAGCCGATCACAGATTTTGGTAAAGGGGTAATCACAGCAGCCCTTTACCACGTGATCAGCTGTGTCCAACCACAGCTGATCACAGTGTAAACAGAATTGACTTGTCGGTTATCGGCAGTACTTTCCTCTCGTGCTGTCACAGCGTGAGGTAAGGAGAGCCAGTAGCTGGCAATCCTGACAGGGGACATGCTCACAGATAATCAGGGCACTGTGGTAAAGGGCCAATTGTGGCACTGATTATCAGTGTCAATCAGTGCCATCAATGCTGCCCATCATTGCCCATCAGTGCTTCCTCATCAGTGCCGCCTATCAGTGCAGCCCCATCCATGCCCATCAGTGCCACCTTATCAGTGCCCATAAGTACGGCCTATCAGTGCCCATCAGTGCAGATTATTCAGTGCACGAAAAATTACATATTTGCAAAAAAAAATTTTTTGCAAAATTTTCCATCTTTTTTTACTTGTTTAGCAAAAAAAAAAAAAAAATATTTTTTATTAAATACCACCAAAAGAAAGCTCTATCTGTCTACAAGAAAAATGATAAAAATGTCATGTACAATGTTGCATGACCGCAAAATTGTCGTTCAAGGTGTGACAGCGCTGAAATCTAAAAATTGGCCTGGGTAGGAAGGGGGTAAGAGCCCATTAGGCAAGTGGTTAAGGTACATACTTCACCTACAATGGCTTGCTGCGAGTGAGGGGGGAGGTTTGTTTGCCCCCCCCCCCAAAATATTGAGCACCAGTCCAGCCGCCCCCTGAGCAGGACCTAAACAAACAGTCACCCTTAACTGACTCACACAACCTCAGCTCCAGTGTTAATTTAGGGAGCAAATTTTGATTTTGTTTTAGTCTTATGCCACATACACACGATCGTACATTCCGACAACAAAACCGCAGATTTTTTTTCCGACGGATGTTCGCTTAAACTTGTCTTGCATACACACGGTCACACAGATGTTGTCGGAAATTGCGAACGTCAAGAACGCGGTGACGTACAACACTACCACGAGCCGAGAAAATTTAAGTTCAATGATTCTGAGCATGCGTCGAATTTATTCCGAGCATGCATAGAATTTTTGTGCGTTGAATTGTGTACACACGGTCGGAATTTCCAACAACAACTTTTGTTGTCGGAAAATTTGAGAACCAGCTCTCAAATTTTTGTTGTCGGAAATTCCGACAGCAAATGTCTGATGGAGCCTACACACGATTTTCAAGCTCACATCGAACATTTGCTGTCGGAAATTCCGACCGTGTGTACGCAGCATTAGTCTTAGGACTAAACTGGCATTTTAGTTTTAGTCCCATTTTAGTTTTCTGCAAGTGTTTTAGTTTTAATCGACAAAATCTCCAGTACATTTTAGTCGTCTAAAAGCTAATGGGTGTAGTTAAATTGTAATGCATTATTTAAGCATTTCTCTACAATTTCCAAATTCATTATATCAGGGCTGGTGCAAGGATTTTTGACACCCTAGGCAAAACCTCATTCTCCCCCCACCTGGCTCCACCCCTGACTCCACCGCCTTTGCCCTGCCCATGTATACCCAATCTTTTTAATGAAGCGCCCACCAAATGCAGCCTCACCAGCGCCCATCAAATGCAGCCTACCAGCGCCTATCAAATGCAGCCTACCAGCGCCCATCAATGCAGCCTACCAGAACCCATCAATGCAGCCTACCAGCGCCCATCGATGCAGCCTACCAGTGCCCATCAATGAATGTTTACTTGCTTCCATTCATTCTGGAGTCGGTACACAGACACAGTCCTCTGCCTGCCTGTTGATGCTGAGACTTAGTTGCTTGCTGCAGAGAGAAGAGAGTAGGAACACCAGTAGCCGGGCGTCCTAGGCAGCAGTTTGCCCTAGGCGGCTGCCTAGTTTGCCTAGTGGTAGCACCGGCCCTGCATAATATACTACTGCTGGAGTGAAAAATTGAAATTGTTATTATTTATGGTAGTAAGGTTTGAACATGCAATACAAAAAAAGTTTAATGCCTTCTACACACGATCGGAATTTCCGATGCAAAAAGTCAGGCGGAATTTTTTCATTGGATATTCCGACCGTGTTTGTGCCCCATCTGACTTTTTTTCCGTCGGAATTTAGAAAGAGAACATGTTCTCTTTTTTTCCGACGGAAAAAATTTCTATCAGAAATTGCGTTCGTCTGTATGGAATTCCGACGGAGAAAAAAAACACGCATGCTCAGAATCAAGTCGACGCATGCTCGGAAGCATTGAACTTAATTTTTCTCTTCTCGTCGTAGTGTTGTATGTCACCACGTTTTTGACGGTCGGAATTTGGTGTGACAGTGTGTATGCAAGACAGCTTGAACGGAATTCCGTCTGAAAAATCCGTCCGAGTTTATCCCAACGGAAAATCCGATCATCTGTACAAGGCATTAGTCATTATATAACGTCCTTATTTAGGTAAAACTATTTAGTCAAGAATATTGCTATTTTGACAAAAGAGCAACGTAAAAATAATAAAAAATACAAAAAAATAAAAACTCTTTGTGTGATCGTGATGATGCCAGTGCCACCATGCAGTGCACTGCCTGTGGTAACTGGTCAGAGGAGGCCTGTAATGCTGCACAGTGCTGGATGGTGGTCTGAGGGATGGCCTGTAATGTACAGTGCCCTGGATGACACTGTCAGTGGTCAGAGGAGGCCTGTAATGCTGCACAGTGCTGGATGGTGGTCTGAGGGATGGCCTGTAATGTACAGTGCCCTGGATGACACTGTCAGTGGTCAGAGGAGGCCTGTAATGCTGCACAGTGCTGGATGGTGGTCTGAGGGATGGCCTGTAATGTACAGTGCCCTGGATGACACTGTCAGTGGTCAGAGGAGGCCTGTAATGCTGCACAGTGCTGGATGGTGGTCTGAGGGATGGCCTGTAATGTACAGTGCCCTGGATGACACTGTCAGTGGTCAGAGGAGGCCTGTAATGCTGCACAGTGCTGGATGGTGGTCAGAGGAGGCCTGTAATGCACACACAGTGCTCTGGACGGACGGTGGTCTGAGGGGAGGCCTCAGGCCTGCTGTAATTGTAATGTACTACACACTCAGTCTGCTCTGCTCTCTGCTCTGGGGGCCTGGTGGTCGTCTCGAGACTCAGGACTCAGGAGGCCTGGCTGGCCTGTAATGCACAGTGCTGCTCTCTCTGGTCTCCGGCAGTCGTCACGGTGCACACAGTTGAATGCGCTTGCTTGCTGGGAGTGGATTGGGAAAGCAGATGGAGCTCCGTGAAAAAACAGAAGTTAGTCCCTGCCTCACATTTTCGTCCCATTTTCGTTTGTTAACGGATTTGATTTTCTTCATAGTTTTCACTATAGTTTTCGTCAATGGACAAAAATGTGCTGTACTTTTCATTTAGTTTTCGTCACTGTTAAAAATGCCGCTGACGAAAACGTTGACAAAAACCTTTTAGTTTGACGAAATTAACACTGCTCAGATCCGGGAGATTTCAGCCTCAACTTTTTCTTCAATGTGTAGTACTACCCCCATAGGAGCTGCTGGTTATTGGTTTGGGTCTGTCAACCCCAGAAATTTGGCTCAAACCCCCCCTGGCACAATCGGATAACAATATGTATGTGGGGCCCAATGGCAAAGAGGACCACAACAACACCACACTGTAATATGTATGTGTAGCGGGGTCCTAAATTTAGGGGAAGAGTTTGAGTGGTAGTTGTGCTCAAACACCCCAATTGTCAGGATTCTGTCAACCATTTCTGTCCGCAGGGAGAGTATCGGTGTGTAGTTCCCTGTGGCCTGCAGGTGGCGCTGCCATAGTAGGCTGGGGTTGAACCACTGATACAGTGCTGTGCCTTGTGTGTCCCCTCTCAGCAGCCATGCCGTGGGTGTGGCGGGCCTGCTGTGCATGCTGGGAGAGGATATAAAAAGGGCAGACGCTGCCTGTTCGGGGTTCTGTCCGTTCTGTCGTGGTCGGGGGTCCTACCCCAGGAGTGTGTTCCTGTCCGCCCTGGGCACCTTTGGCCCAGGGGCGGAGGTCGGTGAATCAGACCCAGGCACCTTTAGCCCTGGGACTGCAGCAAAGGCCTTGGGCCCAGCACCTTCAGCTGGGGCCCAGCAAGGATCGAGGAATCCCAGGGTGCCGCCTTGCAAGGGGACCCGTATCTTAGACGAGGAGGCCGGGGGAGGAACTGTTCCGAGGGACCGGTGAGAAGTCACGGTGAAGGAAGAATCCCGGTAACTCTCTGAAGGGATGTCTTCTCCTTACATAGAGGCCAAGTTTTGAAGCACCAGGTCTGTGGCAGAGACCAAATTCACCAGGTCTGTGGCAGAGACTGTGAGTTTAAATTGGAGTACCATTTGGCTGCTAGTCCCTACCTAGGGAGACTATCCATTTGGGCTGAGTCTGCTTGAGAAGCCAAGCAGTGAAGTGATTGTGTTTGTGCCTGGACCTCATGCTGTCCTGTCTTTTACTCCAACCTTTTCCTATCAGAGACTGTTATTTTGCAAAGAGAAAATAAACTCTGCGTTGGAGTTGCAGCTGGTGTGGACATTCAAGTTACTGGGGAGAACAAGGACTTATCTCTGTTTATTATAGAGGTGAGAATCATACTCTGGAGGATTTCGGTTTCTGGCTGTGGAGACCCGCTAACAACACTGCGCAACCTCCTCACCCAGGAGGGTACGGGCTTGTGGCGTGGTGTGCCCTCTCTACCTGCGAGGAGCCAAAGGCAGGTAAAGGGGGTTGAGGTCGCTACATATAGTTATCGTTACCTTGGCACTGGTCACCTGACTCTGAGCTGCAATAGATAGAGTTCCACACAAGATGTAACTTAACCAGTTGTAAAGTGTTTACTTGAAAAAAAGTAGAACAATGGTTATACAGATAAGATTGACTGTAAACAGACCCCTGCAAAGTCAGACATACAACTGGTTCAAGGTTTCTATATCACAAGACCCAATTACCATAACCTGGGTTAGATGCAAGTAAGTGTATGGTGGAGGAATCCCCCAATACAATGATACCAGCACTGGGACACCTCCCCACCAGATCTCACACACACTCACCAAATAGTACAATAACAAATACAATGTAAGCAGTTAAATTAAGCCGTAGAAGTTCTTATGGCTATATGGCTCCCTCTAGTGGACAGTTCAAACTGGTGCGTGTCCCTCTGTAGTAAACGTTGCAGAGAAATAAGGTGATGACTGTTCCTTTACATTCAACTTGTCTTCTGCTAGCTCTGTTGGTGCACTTAACTGTATTCCAACAATATGTAAAGAGGGAAAGTAATTACACGGTGAATGTAGAGTAGAAGTAAATGAACCGCTAGTTCTCCCAATACGCTGTCCCATTCTCGGGTGCAAAGGATCCCTATCTGTGGCACTGCAAGTGTCAGCAAGTATAAGTGGGACTATAGGGACCACTCTTCTATAACTCAGTTAATGATGTTGGTAGGCAAGTGCCTTCTCACCACCCGGAGTCCTCTCCTCACTGGTATCATCGTCAAGCAAGATGTCGCTGGTCCACCGCGCGGCCACTTACAAGGTGCAGGTGGATGGATGGCGTCGGATGTAAGTGGAGCGTAGGACGGTCCCCTCTCTGGCTCAGTCAGCGGTGCTGTTCACAGGGATCCCTCCGTCAGCGATCCACTTTCCAACTTTAGGCCCAGGCTTCTACAGCCTAGGCACGCTCACAGCAGGCCTCTTGCCTATTGAAAGATGGTGTCCAGAGAGAGCATGCTGAGGCCTTACTTGTTCTTATATAAGATTCCCCAGCAGGCTGGTAGCACAGTGGCACTGTGGGTATTGTAGTCTCAATCCAACCCATGGCAATAGAGTCACTTCCTCTCGTACTACAATGCCCACCATTCTTTGTTCCATATTGCAACTGAACTGAATAAACTTCAATGGCACAATGTAAACAGAAACCAGAGGGAGCCAACCTCTTAGTTAGGAACACAAAGTAGTTTTTTAGGATACTCTTAATCGTAACCCCTTGCTACAAATGTTTCTGACACCGTCTAGACAATTACAAAACTTTGAAGACATAATGCCATGCCGTTTGTAACAGATACAAACACATTTGGCTTTGTGTCAAAGACATGTTGTACATGATGCACTTTGAACAGCAACCCTGTAGAAAAACGAAATCAAAATGTGTTCTGGGCTCACTTCCATTTATCAGGTTAATGTTATACTGAGCTCTACTGAAATTTCCTTTTGTGAGACATACATCAAGATTTAGGCATCCAGTTGCGCAACACAAATTGTATATTTTTGTAAACATTTGTTTTAGTGTTCTTGGAGTACAATCTTTGGAAACTTGTTTTAATTGTTATGTTAATACTGTGACAGCAGGAAGGTAAAGTCACCTGGTTGCATCCAGGGGGGTAGATATATTTCTCCCAGATTCAGGCTTTATGCTGACTTATACAACTAGGGAGGGAGTTGATGAAGCCCAGCTGAGGCTAGTGGGCTCATGGATGACTCATACCTCTAGGGAGAGGGCTGGGCGTCGTGCAGGCAGGGAGTTGATGAGCTGAAGCTTGTCAGCTTGTCAGCTCATTTAGGCCTCTATAAGAACTCCCAGATTCATTAGGTGTTAGCTCATGCCTGGACCCAGACCTGTGTGGACTGTCTAGGGAGAGTGAACCCCTGTGCGGTGAGGCAAAGCCTGTGTGGCTATTTGTTTGGACTTTTACTAAACCAGGGACTTAGGGACTAGGACAGCACCAGGCTGATCCCAGTTGTTAGTTTAGGAAACCTGCATGTTTAGTCAGAGGTCAAACTGACCAGGATTTATTTTGTTTATGTTTCTTTTTGGCTTTGCTGTGTTTTTGTCACTGTACATAGAGAAATAAACCGCACCTTTTGATTTTGAAAACCACAACCTCCGTCTGCTGGCCCTGTTTTTGTGTGGGGAGCCCAACCAGGGGGTCACACACACCCGCTACTGAGTTAACCCCCTCACAGTTGGTGGAGAACCAGTGGCAGTTTTTTTTAAGCCAGCATGGAGGAGATACTGAAACAGCTGGCTCTAGCAAATGCCAATCAACAGCAGACAAATGCAGGTTTGCAAAGGAGCCTTGCAGCCCAGCAGCAAGCTCATCAACAAGCCCAGCAGCAATCTGAGGCCCGCTTCATAGACCTGTTACAGAAGCAAGAGCAGAGACTACAACAAATGGAAGCAGTAATGCAGCAACGTCCGCAGACCAGTGAGGAAAGCCGTCCCACTAATACCGCGTCCTTTGGGGTGAGTCGTTTATTGACAAAAATGACTGGAGAGGATGATCCAGAGGTATTTTTGACCACATTTGAAAGGACTGCTGAAAGAGAAAAGTGGCCTGAGGAGCAGTGGGCTGGACTGGTGGCTCCTCTGTTAACTGGTGAATCGCAGAAGGCTTACTATGACCTAGAGCCTGACCAAGCAAAAGACTATGTGATGCTAAAAGCTGAAATATTGGCAAGGCTGGGTGTCACCCTGGCTGTCCGGGCTCAGCGTGTGCATAACTGGACTTTCCAGCTTGGAAAACCCCCCAGGTCTCAAATGTATGATCTCATTCACCTGAGCAGGAAGTGGCTACAGCCAGAGACTTTGTCCGCACCAGAGATTGTGGAACGTGTTGTAATGGATCGGTTTTTGAGAGCTCTTCCTACTGCCATCCAAAAGTGGGTAAGCCATGGAGACCCAGAGACGGCCGGTGGTCTTGTGGATCGTGTAGAGAAATACTTGGCTACAGAGAACCTGACGGCCTCTTCCAGAGACTCTCGGACTTTCCACCCTAAGACCAGACCATCCCCAGGGGCGGATAAGAGGATTCCAAGGGGTGAGGGTGGAGAGAGTGAGAGGGTGGGAGCTCTACCCAAAGTTTGGCGAGAACAGCCTGGGAAGTCAGGGGCTCAAGAGGCAGCCAAAAGGATTGTTTGCTACCGCTGCCGGCAAGCGGGACATATTGCAGCAAATTGCCCGGTTGTGGAGGAACCCATGCAATGTGACTTTCTGACGGACAGACGTCAGTCGCTGTGTGCGACAGTCGCATGCACTGCCATTCGGGGAACTGAGAAACATTTATGCAAAATGTGTATTAATGGTAGAAATGTTGTGGTATTACTGGATTCAGGTAGCCTTGTGACCCTGATAAAGGCTGAATTAGTTAAAACAGAGGTCTCTGGGAATAGCAAGGTAGCTGTTATTTGTGTGCATGGGGACACCCGAGAGTATCCAGTGACTACAGTGTGTTTCGAGACCCCCAAAGGTACCCTCTCTCATCCAGTGGGGTTAGTATCTCAATTACCGCATGATGCCATTGTGGGAAGAGATTTTCCGAAGTTCTGGGAACTGTGGGATGATCCTGAGCCCCCCACTGGTGCCCCTATGTACCAGGAATGTGATAGCCAGAACTCCTCTGAGAGTGGTGAGGACTCTCCAGAATTTCCCTTGTCAGTATTGGCAGGGGAGACTCAAGAAACTGGAGAGGAGCCCACCTCCTCAGACGAAAACCTACCGTCTGTGGAGTTTTCTGATCTGGAGGTTCACAGGGAAAATTTTGCCACAGAACAGTTAAAAGACCCCGCCCTAATAAAGGCACGGGAAAACGTAGTGGAAATAGATGGCGAGTTAGTGAACCCAGATAATACCTGCACTTACCCATACTTCAGCGTAGAGAAGGACCTACTGTATCGGGTGGCAAAAAGGGCAGAAGAAACCGTTGAGCAGCTTGTGGTGCCCAAACCTTACAGGAAGTTGGTGTTGGAGTTGGCCCATGGGCACATTCTTGGAGGTCATCTGGGGACAGAGAAAACCCGAGAGAGGGTATTACAGAGATTCTATTGGCCTGGGGTGATGAAGGACATAGAAAATTATTGTTCCTCCTGCCCTGTGTGTCAGAGGTCGGCCCCGATGCCACATTTCCGTAGCCCGCTGGTCCCTCTACCCATCATTGAGGTCCCGTTTGAGAGAATCGCAATGGATTTGGTAGGTCCTATAATCAAGTCCGCTAGGGGGCACCAGTACATATTGGTTATAATGGACTATGCCACCCGTTATCCAGAAGCGATCCCTCTCAGAAATACCTCGGCCAAAACCATAGCCAAAGAGCTATCTCTTGTTTTTAGCCGGGTGGGTATTTGTAAAGAACTGCTTACGGACCAAGGTACACCCTTTATGTCCCGGGTTATGAAAGAGCTGTGTAAATTGTTCAAAGTGACGCAATTGCGTACATCTGTGTATCACCCCCAAACCGATGGGCTGGTTGAAAGATTCAACAAAACCCTAAAACAAATGTTGAAGAAAGTGGTGGATAGAGATGGAAAGGATTGGGACTGTCTACTTCCTTATTTGATGTTTGCTATTAGGGAGGTGCCCCAATCCTCTACGGGATTCTCCCCCTTTGAGTTACTGTATGGGAGACACCCAAGAGGGCTGTTGGATATTGCCAAGGAAACTTGGGAAAGTGAGAGTTCTCCCCACAGGAGTGTGATTGAGCATGTCGCCCTGATGCAAGATCGAATTGCACAGGTAATGCCCATCGTGAAGGAACATTTGGCCCAAGCGCAGTTGGCACAGCAGAGAGTGTACAACCGTGGAGCAAAGACCCGTACCTTTTCCCCGGGGGATAGGATATTGGTACTTGTCCCTACGGTTGAAAGTAAATTCCTTGCCAAATGGCAAGGCCCCTACGAGATAATGGAAAAAGTGAGCGAAGTGAATTACAAGGTCAGACAACCAGGAAGGCGAAAGCCCGAACAGATATATCACGTTAATCTGTTGAAAGCCTGGAGGGATAGAGAGTCCCTAGTCGCAGAAACTTGGTCACCAGCTCAAACTGGTTGCGTGATTCCGGAGGTTGGAATAGCAGCCACCTTGTCACAACCCCAACAACAGGAGGTTAAGGAGTTTGTGCTTCGCAACAAGGAGGTGTTCTCTGAGCTGCCGGGACAAACATCTGGGGTAGAGCATGATATTATTACCCCACCCGGTGAAAGGGTGAAGTTAAAACCCTATCGGATCCCAGAGGCCCGACGGGAGGCAATACGGGAGGAAGTACAGAAAATGCTGAACTTAGGGGTGATAGAGGAGTCCCAAAGTGATTGGTCTAGTCCCATTGTGTTGGTGCCTAAACCGGATGGGAGCTGGCGATTTTGTAACGATTTTCGTCAGTTGAACAAAGTTACAAAATTTGACACCTACCCCATGCCACGTATAGATGAGTTGATCGACCGGCTGGGAACAGCCCGATACATGACGACTCTTGACCTCACAAAAGGGTATTGGCAAATTCCCCTGGCCAAGTCGGCCAAAGAGAAAACCGCATTTGTAACCCCAGACGGGGCGTTCCAATATAAGAGAATGCCGTTCGGGTTACAGAATGCGCCGGCCACATTCCAGCGGAAAATGGACCAGATACTGAGGCCCCATCGGAAGTATGCTGCGGCTTACCTGGATGACGTAATTGTCCATAGCACAGATTGGGCCTCACATCTGCCAAAAGTGCAAGCAGTCCTAGACTCTATCCGGGAAGCGGGGTTTACGGCTAACCCCAAGAAGTGTACCATTGGGCAGGAGGAGGCCAAATATCTTGGGTACACCATTGGCAGGGGAGTGATAAAACCCCAACTCAACAAAGTCGAGGCCATCCAGAGTTGGCCACGTCCCAACAGCAAGAAGCAGGTACGGGCCTTTCTGGGAATCGCGGGTTATTATCGGCGCTTCATTCCCCACTTTGCTTCTAAGGCTGTGCCCCTAACCAACCTGACGAAAGGGAAAGGGTCGGTCATGATTAAATGGACCCCCGAGGCTGAGGCAGCATTCCAATTCTTGAAACAAGCCTTATGTAGCCAGCCAGTGTTATACTCACCCGACTTCTCTAAAGACTTTGTCGTACAAAGTGATGCGTCAGATGTGGGGTTAGGAGCAGTATTGTCCCAGGTCTGGAACGGGGAAGAGCACCCAGTCATTTACCTCAGCAGGAAGTTGAAGTCCCATGAGGTAAATTACGCCACGGTTGAAAAAGAGTGAATAGGTGGTTCCTGGCCCTACAGGAATTCAACTTCACAGTAAAGCATCGCCCTGGCGTTCAAATGGGGAATGTGGATGCTTTGTCTCGAGTACATGAATGCCTGATTGCTGGTGTTCCAACCCCAAGGTTAAAACAAGAGGGGGGGGGTATGTGACAGCAGGAAGGTAAAGTCACCTGGTTGCATCCAGGGGGGTAGATATATTTCTCCCAGATTCAGGCTTTATGCTGACTTATACAACTAGGGAGGGAGTTGATGAAGCCCAGCTGAGGCTAGTGGGCTCATGGATGACTCATACCTCTAGGGAGAGGGCTGGGCGTCGTGCAGGCAGGGAGTTGATGAGACCAGCTGAAGCTTGTCAGCTCATTTAGGCCTCTATAAGAACTCCCAGATTCATTAGGTGTTAGCTCATGCCTGGACCCAGACCTGTGTGGACTGTCTAGGGAGAGTGAACCCCTGTGCGGTGAGGCAAAGCCTGTGTGGCTATTTGTTTGGACTTTTACTAAACCAGGGACTTAGGGACTAGGACAGCACCAGGCTGATCCCAGTTGTTAGTTTAGGAAACCTGCATGTTTAGTCAGAGGTCAAACTGACCAGGATTTATTTTGTTTATGTTTCTTTTTGGCTTTGCTGTGTTTTTGTCACTGTACATAGAGAAATAAACCGCACCTTTTGATTTTGAAAACCACAACCTCCGTCTGCTGGCCCTGTTTTTGTGTGGGGAGCCCAACCAGGGGGTCACACACACCCGCTACTGAGTTAACCCCCTCACAATACCATACAATTTGATGCT
The DNA here is from genome assembly GCA_029206835.1 of Rana muscosa. Taxonomy (NCBI): domain Eukaryota; kingdom Metazoa; phylum Chordata; class Amphibia; order Anura; family Ranidae; genus Rana; species Rana muscosa. Next base: position 970,729,812 of record CM055117.1, read on the forward strand.
ACATCAGAACTCCCACCCTTTCCCATCTCAGGATTAAAATTGATGCCACATCTCAAACCAATTTACATTCTGAAGCTTATAATGCTACAAAACACAGGCAATTGAAATTGGGCATATGATGACAGGATGCAAAAGCTGAGTTTATCTTAAAATGACATTAAGCCCCCGTTCACACAGGTGCGACTTCTCATGCAATTTGACAGTTCCAAATCGCATGACAAGTTGCACCCTATTTTCAGCAGTGGAGCTGTTCAAATTGGTGCAACGCTCCGGGAAGCTTTACACCAATTATAGCATTTCGATGGGGCAACACCTCTTGACCCCTTTACAATACATAGCCCCCCCCCAACCAGTGGCAAAGCTAGACATTCTTTCACCTGGGGCAAAGACTCAGTTTGGCACCCATCACCCCCATCCCAGAGAAGAAAGCGTATTAAATACAGTAGATAAGCCATAGGATGGTATTAATATTAAAAGTTTTGGTAATAATGATTTTAAGCCTCACTTTTGCAGCGTATTAGGATGGGCGCCACTAGGAAAGAAGAAAGGAGTTAAGAAGCTGTTTTTTATTAAGTCCTCTTTCTTTGTGCTCTTCTTCCTTCCCAGCAGTGCCCCTCCAATTAGCACACGCCAATTTAATTTTTGTAGTATACACTATACGATTGTAAAAGACCTGGGATACCTTTGGGTGCCCTAAGGAGAGCAGCAATGTGGCGTGGGTAGCGTACCATATTGAGGTAAAAATCAGAGGGGCTTAAAGGGGCATGGTTATGTAAAACAATCGCATTCATGTAAAATATACTAAGATTACTAAACCAAATGTCACTGTAAAAATATGAACTTGGCCTATCTTATAAGTTTACAGTGTCACTCAGTAGATCAGTGGACAGTGTGTGGACAGTGTCAGTAGGGGAGAGGTTGTTGTCAGGGCAGTGCACGGTATCAGTGTAGCAGTGTATGGTGTCAGTAGAGCAGTGGAAGGGGTCAGTAGCGGAGAGGATGGTATCGGTAGGGCAGTGGATGATGTCAGTAGATCAGTGGATGGTGTCAGTAGGTCAGTGGAAGGTGTCAGTACAGCAATGGATGATGTCAGTAGGACAGAGGTTAGTGTTAATAAGGCACGGAACTGTATCAGAAGAGCAGTGGACAGTGTAAGTAGAGCAGTGGACGGTGTCAGCGGAGCAATGGGTGGTGTCAGTAGGGCAGAGGATGGTGTCAGTAGGGCAGAGGATGGTGTCAGTAGGGCAGAGGATGGTGTCAGTAGGGCAGAGGATGGTGTCAGTAGAGCAGAGGATGGTGTCAGTAGATCAGTAGAGCAGAAGATGGTGTTAGTAGGGCAGTGGATGGTGTCAGTAGATCAGTGGATGGTGTCAGTAGATCAGTGGATGGTGTCAGTAGATCAGTGGATGGTGTTGGTTGAGCAGTGGACAGTGTCAGTGGAGCAGCGGATGGTGTCAGTAGGGCAGAGGTTGCCATCAGTAAGGCAATGGATTGTGTCAGTCACTAGAGCAGTGTATGGTGTCAGTAGGGCGGTGAACGGTGTCGGTAGGGCAATGGGCGGTGCCAGTCGTTTTTTCGGAGGTCGGAGGGGCAGAGAGGCAGCATTTACTAATTTACTGATCGCAATTAACTATATTTTCCTCCTGCAGCCACTGAATCTGTCTATCAACGGCCGCAGGAAGAAAATACAGCCGATCGGTTCTAGCAAGTGCTGCCCCTCCTGTCCAGGTCTGATTTCAAGGTAGAAGGCTGAATCTCCGAGGCCCGGATTCTGTTTTCCCAGCGATCAGCAGCATTGGGGGCTCACAGAGGTGCCAGTAGTGTGAATGCAGCTCAGCGGCTCAGCTGGGTCAGTCCAGCCCCATCCAACCTCCCAAATCCCAGCTTGTGTCAACACTGCAGACAATTTGGTACCCCTCTCAAGTTGGCACCCAGGCATGTGCCCCCCTGCCGTCCCTAGTTTTGGCCCTGCCTCCCACACCTCTGGACCCCTTTGCATTACACAGGGCCCCCAGACCTCTGGACTCCTTTACATTACACAGCGCCCCCAAACCTCTAAACCCCTTTACATTACACAGCTCCGCACCTCTGAATCCCTTTACATTACACAGGCCCCCCCTACCACTCTGGACCTTTTTACATTACACAGCAACCCCCCCCCACACCTCTGGACCCCTTTTGCATTACACAGCCCTATAAGTGACAGCGACTTCAAACTTGGGGAGCACTGAGAGGGGACCCAGGACTACAACATATCCGATTTTGGGGTCAGCTAGCTTGCCTAGGTAATCCACCTGTACATAGTCCTGGGTCCCCTTAACGTGCTCCCAAAGTTTGGTGTCCCTGTCGCTTATGGTTTGGGAGCAGTGCCATGTCAAGCTGACCAAGATTTCCCATAGATGCCAATTTTAAATGTTAAAAACCGGAAGCAGTGCCATGTCAAACTGACCAAGATTTCCCATAGATGCCATTGTTAAAAGCCGGGAGCAGTGCCATGTCAGGCTGACCAAGGTTTCCCATAGACGCCAATGTTAAAACCAGGAGCAGTGCCATGTCAAGCTGACCAAGATTTCCCATAAACGCTTGTGTATTTACGTGCACATGCACTGTATCGTCGGGACGGGGAGGAAGGTGGCAGGGGGCAGGACCAATTGTAACTACTGCATGTGCAACCTACAGCGGTGTATAATAAACCTGAATTATAATATACCTGACTTATACACGCTGTGGGTGCACATACAGTAGTTACAATTGGTCCTGCCCCCTGCCACCTTCCTCCCTGACCAGCAATGTATACACGCCGGCTGTTTGTCTATGCACAGGCTTTCTAAAAAGGGATGGAGCCCCACATATTGGCTCCGCCCATCCCCAACATCAGAGATTCAATTTGACAGCTCCACTCACTCTCTCTCTCATTGCGGCCATACACCCCTGGCTTGCACACCAATCACTGAATGTGCTGGATAGATGTTTACACTGCTGAGGTATAAAGCCTTGAGTTCCCAGGAAAACCCCAGGCCTTGGGACTCGGGCTAATAATTCTGAATGGGCAATACAAGACATGGGGCTTTTTGGGGACCCACTCAGGGCTAAAGCTCTGGTCAGTCCCCCTCCTGATGCCACTGTATGGGGTCACCTGAGCCGAGTAACAGCTCCATGTGTCCATTCAGACATGGAGCCGTGGCCTTGCCTTGCCCCTTTTCTCTTCTCATTGACTCGCTGACTTTGATTGACAACAGCGGGAGCCAATGATGCCTGCTGCTGTCTCAGCCAATGAGGAGGGAACGTCCCGGGCATCCAAGACTCTTATTCAACATCGCTGGATCGAAATGGGGCTCAGGTAAGTATTAGGGGGCTGCTGCACACAGAAGTTTTTTTTATCTTAATGCATAGAGTGCATTAAGATAAAAAAGACTTCTGACTTTACAACCACTTTAAAGGCCCTGTAATCCTTTATTCAATAAATAATTTCCTACTGTGCTTTTCTGCTTTCACTTTTTTCACCTTCTTCCCTTCATTTCTGTTTGTTTGGAATTGGCAGTGCACTTTAGGTGCAGTAATGTGCACTGCTCTGTGTACACTACAAATCCCAGAGTATATCTCAAGAGCAAACAAGAAAGTGTGGCTAGCATCCTAAATACAGTGGGACCATGGAGAATAGGCTTAGCCGCTCTCTAACAGGAAGTCAGATCACAGCAGCAACAAAAAGGTAGTTGTAGATTTGGAGGAAGCTCAGAGTTTAAGGTAAATGTACCTTTTCGAGTCGAGAATACCTCCATGAATAGATTTATTTAAACAGATTTTAGTGTCACTTTCAGTAAAAATGGCATGTCAGAATGATCAGTTTATTCAGATATATAGGCAGCCAAAGTAATGTGCAAATCTTGACATTAACTGTAAATTTAGCTGCTGCTGCCATTAGAGTCCCTGTTGCTCAGTGAAGTCACCCATGGTATTTAAGATACAAAAAGTTTATCTCAGTGTGTAAAAGTATAAAGACTAACTGCCACATCCCTAACTGCTAAATATGAAGCAAGAAAAAAAAAAACATTGGGACTCTAAAGGCAGTAAGTGACAGAGGTAGTAAGATACAATGCATAAAATCAATACATTTTATTCAAGTGTAATAAAATAGTGATAAAAATAATAGGTACAAATTTAAGAAAAATTGAAAATCACCATACAGTAATAGAGGTCCAGAACCCTAAGCGCATGTTTGGAACCCGAGGTTGGTCTCATATATGTGGAGACCAGACCAAAGGAGTTCACACGAAGATTCCCAACATGTTTCAGAATATAGACAAATTCCTTCTTCAGGGGATGATTATAGCAAGGTACAATGGTGATGTCTGGCTTAGCCAAAAAGAATAGTGGTTGTCCCACAAGAACGTGCTCCATTGCATTATGTCCACAGCTGGAATATCAAATGACAAGGAAGAATGCCCATACACCGGTGGAATGAGTGAAAAATTTGTCAGATGGACAATGCCCAATCCTGTGCAGATGGTGCTCACAGGGATTGCATTAAAAAGGAAGGCCAATCATTATATGGATGGCCTTGCTGGATAAACAGGTATGGGTCAATCTGGGCCAAGTATGGCCACCAATCCATTTTTGTATGTTTCACATAGTATTCAAGATCAACAACAGAGCTTGGAGATGGGTAGGAAAACAATCACTTATATAGGAGGAGTTATGATTTGCATATAAACTCAGATGCTAATACCTCTGGATCTACTGATCCCTTGACATTGACATTTCACTGTTTTTTAATGAAGGTCATGCTCACACTGGATTGTTTAGAATTAGCAAATTCTGTTCCTGCCCCCTTACCCCAGCTGTGGGAGGTAGTGAGTAATACAGAGAGCCACACCAACATTATGATTGCCTGGGGCAATAGGATGATGTGGCCGAAGGGGACATGTTCATGACTCCCTAGGCCCACAGGAAGTTTCATTCACCTGGAAGAGAACCACGAAGCAGTGAGTCTTCAAAGGGCCAACTCCAGAAAAGATGTGAACAAAAGCTAAAAAAAGTATTTCTTTTTTAACCAGTACTTGGCTGTGTATTTAAAAATATAATTATAATAATTAACTGGAACTGGGATTTAAGCATTCCTGGCAGGATAAAGCTGCGTTTGCTAAAGGAAGGTTTTCATTTCCAGCCAAGAGTATAATTGTTTACTGTTATCCACGTTAAGATAAGAATGCTGCTACAGTCACTCTTTCATGCATGCTAAGGCATTCTTATGGAATAAATACATGTGTATATAAATGGGGGTATTCAGCATTTAAAGAGTACCGGTAACTATTTTCGTGGGGAAAAAATTGCAAATAAAAAAATAAATAATAATAATATAGCGTATACAATTTCGACTCCAGTCATATTGTTTTATTGAATCGTATTAAACATTATCTTTCTTTTTCAATCTGCAGTGCTGTAATTTGGAAACGCAATATGGCTACTTGGAGGTGTTCTCTACACCAGTGGTTCTCAACCACAGTCCTGAAGTACCCCCAACGGCTATGTTTTCAGGTTTTCATTTACTTTGCACAGCTGCTTTAAATCAATATCAATGACATAGTATTGATAAGAGCTATTTTATCTAAGGGAAGTTCACAAAACATGGCCCATCAGGGGTACTTGAGGACTGAGGTTGAGAAACACTGCTCTACACAGATGGTATATGGGACAACCCCTAAAAATGTAATTTCCTGCTTGTGTGATTGGCTTACTGATTTTCTTAGATTTCTGCACTAAGTTTTAAATGTAATTTTTAGTGGGATACTCCCAAAGATAATTCATGTCTAAAGGGACACAGCCCCTGCTACTTTCCTTTTTAGAGCCCTGCAGTTGAGGCAGCTGATTGATAATTATAAAGTCTCTCCCATTAGATTTACTCTGCCATTTCTTCAGAATAACAAAAGGTAGGAATTTGTAACAACGTTTGTTAAAATCCTTGCAATGTACATAGAACACCCAGAGGGGAATGTTATTTTCTTAACAAAAGTGGAGTTACTCTTTAAATGTAACAGTGCATCGATGAAGTTTGGTAGAAAAAACATCCATTATATCATTATTGTTTTCATGTCAACTTTAAAGATGTGTTTCCTTTAAACCTTGTGCTGTGCATGATAATGATAAACCACTATCATGTCTATGGCGGGTTGTTTCCTTTTTCCTTTACCACTAATAGACTGTGATACGATAAATAAGGAACTTGACACATAAGATAGCAATTGCGGAATCTAATTCTGAAATATATCTCTTTTTATAACAGGCTCATGCCCGTGTGTGGCATCTCTACAACAAAGAATTCCGTTCCACGCAAAAAGGTCTGGTGTCACTTGCACTTTCTTCTCATTGGATAGATCCAGACAAAGACAACATAACAGAAGATAATGTCCGCCAATGTCGGAAATCCCTCGATTTTGTATTGGGATGGTTTGCAAAACCAATATTTCTCGATGGGGATTATCCTCTGTCAATGAAGAGCAACCTTTCCTCTTTACTGCCCGAGTTCACTGAGAAGGAGAAGAAGTTCAATAAAGGGACAGCTGATTTCTTCGCCCTTTCCTTTGGGCCAGCCTTAAGTTACCAGCTGTTGGATGTGGACATGATGTTCAGACAGGCAGAATCTCTTAACCTTCGGATGCTCTTATATTGGATAAACATGGAATACAACAATCCGCCGATATTTATTGTGGAGAATGGCTGGCTCCTTGCTGAAATCACAAAGCGAGAGGATGCAAAGTTTATGTATTATCTCAAGAAGTTTGTCATGGAAACGTTAAAGGGTAAAGTTAAATAAAGTCATAAAAATAAATTTTCCAAACAGATACCGTAATTTTATTAGAGGTTTTCTGGAGTTTTAACTTGTTTAAGCCTTATTGGGTGCCTATTACTTAATTTTTAAAGTGAGAAATAAAAAAAGAAAACAAACATTGACAATTGACCAACATAGAGTACGTATATACTCGAGTATAAGCCTACCCGAATATAAACCGAGGTACCTAATTTTACCACAAAAAACTGGGAAAACGTATTGACTCGAGTATAAGCCTAGGGTGTCCATCTGCATGCCTCACTGTGCCTCAATTTGCCTCACTGTGTCCATGTGCATGCCTCTCTGTGCCTCACTGTGTCCATGCCTCACTGTGTCCATGCCTCACTGTGCCCATGCCTCACTGTGCCCAATCTCCCTACCTGATCTCGGGCGCTGTGTGACTAGACTGGCGTTTAACATTGGAGTCTATGGAAGGGGTGCCCGGCTTTGAAAAATCGGTGCTCCCCGGCCGTAGGTCCCTTGGACAACAAACTTTGCACACTTGTAGATGAACATGTGTGCCAAGTTTGGAGTCCAGGGGACCTAGGGCCGGCCGGTACCGGGTCCTCAAAGTCACCAGAGAAATTACCATTTAACATGGGAGTCTATGGAAGGGGTGCCCGGCTTTGAAAAATCGGCGCTCCCCCGGACAACAAACTTTGCACACCTGTAGAGGAAGAGTGGGGTTACATGTCCAGGGGACCTACAGCTGGCAGGGATCAGGCGCACAAAGTTGAAGATGGACACAGTCTCGAGTATAAGCCGAGGGGGCATTTTCAGCACAAAAAAAATGTGCTGAAAAACTCGGCTTATACTCACGTATATACGGTATGCTGTTACTATTTCCCGTAGCAATGCTGTGGCTGGTTGATGGGTTGCTGAGACAGTGGAAATGTTCCTGTGGGATTCATCCACAGGGTATACTTATTGTAGATAGTCCTGGAGGAGGGCTCTGAGATGCACTGCACTGACAGATCATAAAAAAGAAAGATATGCAATCACAGTTTATGCTGATAGCTGAGTGCTGCATATGTTAGTTTGACACTTAATTGCTAAAGGTACACTCCAGCTCCCTATTAGAGGAGTGCATCGTCACGAACACAAGGGCTTTCTATAGCCCAGAGTCATCTGTAGGTTATATGGTAGCATGAACTTTCATTTAGGATGGTCTCTCCACCACAATAATAATAAGATTTATTTTGGCAGAAAAGGCCCATTCATGTTTAAGTGTTCCATTCCAGTATGTTAATGCAGGTTGTTACTGCAGATTATAGCATTCATTATTGTGTGTTACCTTAAGGCAGCCCATTCATTGTGAATGGGCTGCTGTTGTACCACAATGGATGAAAAAAACGACATGCGTTTTTTTTTTAATTATTTTAATAAATACCACATCACATGGTATATGCATTATAGTGTGGTAAGTGGTGTGTTTAGGTGTATTTAGTTTTGTTTTTTTATGTAGTTTGTTTTTGTTTTAGTCCTTTTTATGTGTGTATTTGATAGGATTTGTGCACTGTCATTTTATCTTTTTTAATTCTACTTATTTTCTCACTGTCTGTTTGTCCTTCTGTGAAAATATGTTTTTTTAAATAAGACTAATGAGGGACAATTTTTGTTCCCAGAACAGGCTTATGGTAGTTAAAAGGAGCTTCTGTAATACACAGGAGCCATTTAAAGTCAATTGCACCTTAAAACCTTTAAAAAAACACCTTTATATCCATATTTTCACATTGTGCCTTGATCTAGAATAGACTAAATGAGTTAAACATAAAAACATATATAAATCTGTGCAAAAGTGAAAACAAATAACACCATCTGTGCACAATGTCCAGACACCAAACAAATAAAATATATAAAACCAAAAGTGCAGCACTAATTAATAAATGAAAGTTACTGTTAGAACCAAACAAAGTCCACGTAAACACAATTTCATATAGGTACTTCCAAGCACTCAAGATGAGAAGTCCCACATGTCGTGAAAGTGGTGAAAAAAAAGGCAGAGGTGTCACCAGCCAGTGATTTTACAGCCAGCTTACCATAGGACTTGTGACCCCCTAGCAAGTGTGGTCTGATACGCTTTGATTACAATACACAAAGCCGGAGGTCTGGATCACTGGAATATCCTTCCCTGTGTCAGGGTAAATGGCATCATAGAAATAAATGGATGTATGCAGCCCTCTGTGCGTGATTGCCCCACTGGGATGATCTCAAATCACCAGACATGAAAATAAAAATGTAACCAACATAGCATGATACTGTTTAGGCTGTGTCAGGAAGGGCATGCCAGCACACAAGATGGCAGCAGAAGAAGACAGCCTGTTGTTCCAGTTCCTGTCAGAACACCACTGGTGCACATGCACGCGCCCATGTGCGCGGGGGTGCGTGCGCGCACCCCATGATGCTCTTTGGCGCCCAGCGGGCTACTTAAACTGGGTCAGTACCCAGACCCAATGCTGTCTGCTCTACAGCGTTGTGTGCCTTAAAACCTGATCTGAGACTGTTACCTTTATTAAGACCCGGCTTACCTTTGAGCATCCAGTTATGACCTTGGCCTGTTTGTGACTACTCATTACCTGCACCTCTGTACCTTTGCTGCCCGCCTGATACCTGACCCGGCCTGTCTGACTATCCCTGTGTTGGTCCTATCTGTCGTGGTTCCGATCCAGTCAGCTGAGCTTATCCAGTCTGCTGAGCTGTTCCTGATCCAGTCTGCTAAGCTGATTCAGCCTGCTAAGCTGATCCAGTCTGCTAAGCTGATCCAGCCTGCTAAGCTGATCCAGTCTGTTAAGCTGATCCAGTCTGCTAAGCTGATCCAGTCTGCTAAGCTGATTCAGTCTGCTAAACTGATCCAGTCTGCTAAGCTGATCCAATCTGCTGAGCTGCTCCTGATCCAGTCTGCTAGGCTGATCCAGCCTGCTAAGCTGATCCAGTCTGCTGAGCTGATCCAGTCTGCTGAGCTGTTCCTGATCCTGTCTGCTAAGCTGATCCAGTCTGCTGAGCTGCTCCTGATCCAGTCTGCTAAGCTGATGCAGTTCCTGTATCCCAGTTCCTGCAAGGAAGTTTCCGTGTGTCTGATCCACTTCCTTACCTCTGTTGATCCTGCCAAGCACCCGTGCCACTCCTCACTCCTGTGCCTACTGTTACCTTACCAAGGGGCCGCGAGTGGGAGCCGTAAGGGAGGCTGTCCTCTGCAAATCGGCCTCACAAGCATCAGGTACGTGACAGGCTGATTTATTTAAAAAGGAGGAGTAACACCCACATGAAAGCTTAAAAAACAAGCGTGTAGATACAGCTTATTGTTTTCCAGGAAGAAAAATGGCCAACATTGACCGTGCATGCATGATTGTGTGTGTGCATAGCTCCTCTTGACGCATTTTGTCATACGTGACATCATCAGGGGCTCACACACAGGTCGTTACCATGTCAATAAATACTATTAGAGACACGAGAGGATCATTACGATTGGACCGTCAATCTTATAATTAGAGGATTGACGGTCCAATCATGCACTCCCCACCCCAAAGCACCTTGTCCCCTTGTTGATACGGACAAGGGCCTCTTCCCGGCAATGCTGGCCGATGGCTGTCAGGGTCTGCAGGTGGGGGGGAGCTTATCAGAATCTGGAAACCCCTTTTAAAAAGGGGGCCCCCAGATCCCGGCCCCCCACCCTATGTTAATGAGTATGGGCTACATTGTACCCCTACCCATTCACCCAAAAAAAGTGCCAGGATGGGGTGGTGACGCCACAAGGGGGCGGGGCCTCCAGAAGACATTACCAGGTTACCCCCCATTGCTATATAAGTAATGGCACACAATGGCCCTAGCATTAGAGTGGGAGCCAGCATCGGGAGAAAAGCGAAGGAAGAACAGAAGGAGAAGACAGTGGAGAAAGGAGAACCAGCAGAGGGAGAAGACAGCGGAGAGAGGAGAACTGGCAGCGGAAGAAGTCTATGCTGTATTTTTAAAAACATTTTGGCGTGGAGTTTCCCCTCAGGATTCATATCAGACACAAAGGGACTGGTATTGTCGGGATCAAAGTCAGATCCCGTTCATTGAAGTCGAATGGAAGTCGGACTTTAAGTCACAGGGCAAAGTCGGATACACAGTCGTATGACTGTCGTGTGGTACCAGTGTGAGCCCAACCTAAACCACTACTCCCTTTGTGTAGCTAATGTAACACAGATGTGAGCAATCAACCACAACCATCGTGGATCATAGAGCACCAATCCTAATGGGAATTAACCATGTAAAAGCCTGTCAAAAGAACAGGTCAAAAACGCTGTTTAAAAGCACAAATAATGACATTTTATATATATATATATATATATATATATATATATATATCAGCAATATGTAATATATTATGACATATGTCACCCAAAATGGACAATTATAATCCAAATGTCCATAAAAGATATACATATATCTATATATAATGAAAAATAGGCTAGTTGACAGAAAAATTACACGCATGCAATACACACACGTCCCACGTTCATAAACACATACTGCGCATATATGCATGCATGCAACAGGGTGATATACAATGCCTTGCAAAAGTATTTACCCCCTTGGCATTTTTCGTGTTTTGTTGCCTCGCAACCTGGAATTAACATGGATTGTTTGAGGATTTGCATCATTTAATTTACAGAACATGCCCACAACTTTGAAGATGTTTTCTTTTTTATTGTGAAGCAAACAAATAGGGCAAAATAACAGAAAAAGTCAATGTACATAACTATTCACCCCCTAAAGTCAATACTTTGTAGAGCAGTAGTTCTCAACCTGGGGTCGGGACCCCCTCGGGGGTCAAATGAGAATTTGCCAAGGGTCACCGAATCCTGCCTGGGCTGTTCCTGAAACCAGCACCACTCTCCTGGCGCCCCTGGAAGACGTAATGTATTACAAAACATGTAGGGCGGTGCTACGACGTGCTGACACTTTTACCGTTCTACGCCCCATGTGACCCCAGTACACGGGTTTAATTTGTTTTTAAATGCTTGCCGGCTATTTTATGTAATTGCGGTTGATTCCGCTTATCCCCTTTTAATGTAGCAATAAAGGCTCTTTAATATACTACACCATTGGAGCTTCTTGTCCCTCTTTTCCACTGACGGCTTGCTGGCCTATTGGTGATCCCCTCAGATCGAAGGCCCTGTGGTTCCATTTTCCACCGAGGACTTTGGAGATTGAGTTGCAGTACGGAGATCCAGGACACAGAGATCCTCTTGTCCCTGCAGAGGGCTGATTCTGCCTGCGCATATGACCTTGCTCTTTAGGGGGTCCACCTGATTCGTTAAGGGTATCTACTCACAGAGTGAGATTCTTCTTTTCAATTGGGACTCCCGCACATCACCTCTTCCCCCTCCATTTTCCTTTGGTGAAGGTTGATTTACTCTGGACCTCTACTCATCTAATTGGACTATTTTGTGTAGTTTTTTTTCCCTTTTTCACCAATTGGTTGAAGTTTATATGGACTCAATACAATACTGAATTAAGTTTTTGTCACTTATCAAGCTTTTTTCACTTATTTGGTTCTCTATTCACTATGTTATCACTGATTTATTAGCGCAACTTATTTTTTTGAAGTTTCCTTGATTGCCATATAGATATTTTGATGGTTTTCTGTTGCAGCTGTATTTTAGGTATTCTGTTCTTAGCGCGGTATTACCCCCCTTTCTCATCTCTGATTAATGCTCTCTTTGCCTAGCCTGTCAGTTTAGGTGGACGGCCTTGTCTTGGTAGGTTTGCAGTTGTGCCATACTCTTTCCATTTTCGGATAATGGATAGAACAGTGCTCCGCGAGATGTTCAAAGCTTGGGATATTTTTTATAACCTAACCCTGCTTTAAACTTCTGCACAACTTTATCCTTGACCTGTCTGGTGTGTTCCTTGGCCTTGATGCTGTTTGTTCACTAAGTTTCTCTAACAAACCTCTGAGGGCTTCACAGAACAGCTGTATTTATACTGAGATTAAATTACACACCGATGGACTTTACTAATTAGGTGACTTCTGAAGGCGATCGGTTCCACTAGATTTTAGTTAGGGGTATCAGAGTAAAGAGGGCTGAATACAAATGCACGCCACACTTTTCAGATGTTTATTTGCAAAAAATGTTGAAAATTATTTATCATTTTCCTTTCACTTTACAATTGTGTGCCACTTTGTGTTAGGCTATTACATAAAAGCCCAATAAAATACATTTACGTTTTTGTGTGTAACATGACAAAATGTGGAAAATGGCTGTGCTCAGCTCCGCTCCGGTAGGTGATGACATTGCATCCCATGTCTCCACCCTAAACAACTTTGCAAAGTGCACAGTCTAGTTGCCTTTAGTAAATTAACCCCATAGCTTAAAGAGTTGAAGCTGTTGGTGCAATTCCATCAACATGGCACCCTGCTCTGGTTACAAATAGCTAAGGTCTGAAATGGGGTTGGATTATATGCAGGTGTTTAATAAAGCTCTGCACTTGTAGAGACAAAAGTGGTATCCAATTGTGATCTTGGATTGGGGTTTCCAGTCTCTCACCTCCAACCTTCTAATACATTCTGTTGACCAGAAGCACTTAGTACGTGCGTACCGATGTAAATAGAGGAAGTCTCCTCTAGGTGGGCCTCTTCAGGAGCAGCACTAATTGGCTAGAATGGGGAGCGGGGACTCCTGACCAAAGCTATTTCATCTAAAAATATTTGAAAAATCTGGAAAAAAAATCACATGAAAAAAACTGTAATTCAATTTATGTTATAGGTGCATTATTATTAATTTTTTACACCAAATGTGTGTCTTAAAAAAAATACAGTGGTCAGTATTTATTATTATGGTAAGAGAAAGCTCTATTGTTGAAATTAAGATGGTATTTTCTTCCTTTCTCTATTATTTTTCAGCCATCAGGACAGATGGAGTGAATGTCATTGGCTACACAGCCTGGGCTCTGATGGATGGATTTGAGTGGCACAGAGGGTACATGATTCGACGTGGATTGTTCTATGTGGACTTTAGAGGTCATAACAAAAAGCTGCTACCTAAATCCTCTGCCTTGTTTTATCAGCAGCTGATTAGGAAAAATGGATTTCCTTCACAACCAGAATATCAGCCAATCCAAGGAACCTTTCCCTGCAATTTTGCATGGGGAATTACTGCATGCAGAATAAATGTAAGTCATTTCTTTTTACATCAAACTAAATTAGTCACACGTGAATTATTAGAATTGCACAGATTTGCTATCAATTTATATTTGTCTTTTATTTTGCTTTTTTTTTTTTAACAATGGAATCTTTTATTTTGCTTAGTTTAAATTATAACTATATCAACACTTTTTTTTTTTGGATGGAGTGGAGATGGATTAGAACACCTGTCAGGTTTTTATTGCTGTCTGCGTCCCACTAGGGAGATTCACCCTCTCTATTTGTCCTATTTACAGTTATCTTTGATAGTGAAAGAAAATACCAAATTTTTGTCTGTCGCCAAAACAATAATTGAGGAGAAATGGGGACACTAGTTCTGGTGACCCTGGAGACAACCAGAGATTCCCCCACTTTGGAAGAATTTCCTCTCATTCTAGTTTTGGCTATTGGACAGGAAGTGAAGGGGAATCTCCCTGATGACACGGATGACAAAAAGCCTGATATGGGTCATAGCCCTCCCTTACTTTATACAAAATGAAAAAGGTTTTGAATTTTGTTCTATTTTTATTTATTTTGTTTATATCAGGACAGAGACCCACATGGGCCACAACAACACAAGGTAATACATAGCAGAATACATAGGTACACATACAGAGTCATAACACGTCATGTATTTCCATTACCTCAGGGACATTGCTGCAGCTAGTTGAGTATAGCCGAGCAAGCACATATAGTAAAATGCTTTCACAATATAATGTCCTCACGATGTGACTCCTATGCTTCCCATAGCTGACCTAGGTTTATCGTCTTATAGAGCGGTTAGAAGACCAAGATGGTCTCCTACGTTCAGGAGGCCGGATTCGTGCCACCAGAGTGGCGTGGCATGCGGCTGCTGCCCCATGGGCTCTGCCCTGTCTCGGTAAAAATAATATAAAGAGAGGAGCAAATAAAGATTAAACAAATATAAAAGGGGAGGGGGAAGAGAGGAAAAAAGAGAAGGGGAAGTGGAGAGTAAATGTACCCACAAGCATGGAACGTCAAGTTGGCGTAGGTGGAGCGGGTTTTGTGCATGACTCTTCAAAAGATCTGGGGTTGGAGGTCACCTGGCATCTTGATACCTTGTTAAATGCCTATCCTTTTAGACTGGTTCTCTTTATAATAATAATTAATACTATTTTCAATTTGATCAAAGTGCTCACGCAGTTCAAAAAATGCCACTCTTTACTCTGGAATGCTGTTTGTTTAGCTACATACTGTATGTTGTATTTTGTGTTATGGGAGATGACTAAACCTTGGAAATGTTATAAATACATGTAAACTAATCAATGATTATTTATCTCCCAACCAGCAGCTGCCCTGCAAATGAAAAGAACCTTTAACAATAAAAAAACTATTTTCCCATACCAGTTAAAATATAAAAGCATTTTGATATTAGTAAAGAAATAAAATAGTAATAGTAAGGTATTAATATTTTATTAGATTATCAAGACAAAAGATATAAAAAAAATGGTGGTGTAGCGGGTTTACATCTTCAAAAATGGTACTGATTAGGAATTGTAACATCATCAGGTCTGCTAATTGCAGAGATACAGATTCTGCTTCTAAGTCAATTCAATAATTTAAGAAGATTTTAAGGTACATGCATAGAGTACTCAAAAGAACAAAGGGAAATCCTGTTCTTAAAAGGAATGTATAGAGGTTTTAGGCCTATTTTCTTTCTTTTTCTTTTACATTTTTTTATTAGCAAGGTTTACAATACAACCATACAACCAAAAACATTTCACGGTAAAATGAC
Organism: Rana muscosa; assembly: GCA_029206835.1. NCBI lineage: Eukaryota > Metazoa > Chordata > Amphibia > Anura > Ranidae > Rana > Rana muscosa. The sequence goes on from CM055117.1 coordinate 970,745,562, forward strand.
ATTGAAGAAGAGTGATGCAGCAGATCCGCAAAACAGGCATAGATGGCTAATTTCATTATTTAATATAGTTGGGGCCATATATATGCTCAATATAAAATATTTCCTATAAGTTTCTTTTTTTGAGACACCAAGTGGAGCTTTATGCTGTGTACACACAACCGTTTTTTAATGACGAGAAAAATGCAATTTTTTAATTTGGTCATTAAAAACGATCGTGTGTAGGCTCCAGAGCATTTTTCGCGACGTGAAAAATGGGCATTAAAAATTTGGAACATGCTCTATTTTTTCTCGTACTTTTTCATGTCGTCGTTTTTCTCATCGTGAAAAACGTCCGTGTGTAGGCTTTAACGACGTGAAAAAAAACGCGCATGCTCAGAAGCAAGTTATGAGACGGGAGCGCTCATTCTGGTAAAACTAGCGTTCGTAATGGAGATGGCACATTCGTCATGCTGTAACGGACTGAAGAGCACGAGGCTGAAAAGCGCGAATCGTCTCTCACCAAACTTTACTAACACGAGGATCAGCAAAAGAAGCCCAAAGGGTGGTGCCATCCGAATGGAACTTCCCCTTTATAGTGTCGTCGTACGTTTCGTACGTCACCGCGTTTTGTTCGAGCATTTTTTTTCACGATCGTGTGTAGGCAAGGCAGGCTTGAGAAGAATCACGGCCGGAAAAACTTTGTTTTTTCAATGACATTAAAAACGGTCGTGTGTACGCGGCATTAGGCTTCTTTTGCAAATCTTACCGCACAGTTCAGTCCAAAGCTTTATTGACAGAAAATCATCCAACTACTGATGTGCTGTCTCTTAAATTAATTCATTGTGTTCTAGGAAAGCTTTGTCAGCCATTAACCTATGGACCAGGGCAGTTTTTTCATTTCTGCTATGGGCCTGTTTATTTGGCAATGGCTTCGTCCTTACTTAAGATAACAAAGTAATACATATATAATTTAAGGACAAATAAGGCTTTTATTTAAAAAAAAATGTATTTCTTTTAGCAATCCATAGACAAAAATTGTAACAAAAACTTTTTTCAACTTTAATCAGTGTAAAACAAATTGTCTTATAGTAGATACAAAGTAAACATTTTATTTTATGATTTATATTATATAATATAAATTGACACTAAAATATGATCCTGGTATAAAGCATTGCAAATTTATTTACAAATAAAATAAAATGTATTTTTACATTTTGTGCTTTTTTTGATTCAACACTAAAAAAGTAACAAACAAAGCAATAAAAACATAAAAGGCTTATATATAAAAAATATTTATTTATATTTTAAATTGAATACAGCCACAAAGCTGAACAATACAGAATAATAACAAAGATAATCAATGGTCCCATACAGCTAGGCCCCAAGACGTTACCACCAAAATAAAACCCAAAGTACAAGTATACAATAACAAATAAGCTAATCAGAAGGTAATATAAAAAAATAGTTAAGATTATTAATAATAATAATAGGCCTCTCACACCAAAATAGTTTCGTCCTACTATAAAACTCTGCTCCACTCCACGACCACTAGGCTTACCACCATTGAACAAAGATGGCGCGCAGACATACCTGAGCTGACGGAGGAGATCTGGGGAGAGATTCTTCCCCTGCAGGTGCCCTCCGTCATTTTATCAAGGGACGAGGTGATCCAGACCAAACTGTTGTATAGATCATATTTTACACCATATTTGTTATATAGATTAAAGGGATTATCCACTCCTTTATGCACTCGATGTGGAATGGCCGATGGCACATTCTTCCATATGATGTGGGAGTGTGCTCCGATAAGGAAATTCTGGTCGGATGTTACAGTTTTCATCAGCTCTGTAGCTGAGATTCCTAATATTTGCAATCCTCTTAGATGTCTGCTGGGATACATTGATGATGAAGATTTATCCAAAAATATACAATCCTTCCTACGCATAGTACTGTTTTATGCTAAAAAAACGATTACCATGCACTGGAAATCTCAGTCCACACCGAACATAAAGTTCTGGCTTACCATTATCAATCAAGCGATACCACTATATAAGTTAACATACGAAGCTAGAGGATGCCCTAAAAAATTCTCCAAGATATGGAACTCCTGGGTTAACTCAGATAGTACCATACCACCTGCCCCCTAGGGTGCAGCTCTTAATAGGGATACTATGGTTCCAAAACTGCCAGTACCTAGAGTAGATTGTGCTACGTGATGACATTTTCTGTATGCTGTTTCTTAACGTTTACCTGTATACCTGAGCGCCTGTGTAACTATTATTTGTTATGTTTATAAAAACAATAAAAAAGTTAACCTTTAAAAAAAAAAAATATAATAATAGGAATATAAAATTAAGCAAAAAAAATCATCATTAAAATAATAGCTTCGGGGAGAAGGAGAGGAAGGAGTTACTTAGGGCTCATTAGGGTAAGCTTAAAGATCAATAACTGGTTAAATAGGAGCTAACCTTTTTTAATTTTCAATTTGTTTAACTGGCATCATACGCAGATCTATAAAGATCATTCGCTGTTCAATCTCACTCTTACTACCCATGAGTACAGCCTAGTGTAGTAGGACAAAAATTATGAATTTTGACAATGCTTACCAGCCTTTTGAGTTATTTGCATGCAATGCAGACACTCACCTTCCAACACTAGCAATGATGCATCAGATAGTGAAAGATACTGTAAATTACATGTTTCAGTGTATGTAAACCTCTAATGTAAAGCAACTGTAGGCAGGATTTTGTAATGAGGATTCACTAAATTTTAACATTGCTTTTTATTTCTCTTCATTGCTAGATTGACACAATGCCATCCCAGTTTAATGACCCAAGTGTCTACATATGGGACATGCATAGGACAAAGGGTCTCACAAAAGTGGAAGGCCTCAAACTTCCTAAAAGAAAAATCCATTGTGCTGATTATGCATCTATTAGGCTTCAGATATCCATGCTACTCTCAACACACATCTCCCACTTCTATTTTGCCCTGGAATGGACCTCAGTAGTTTCTAAAGAGAATGTTTCTCAAGTTAACCACACCGTTCTACACTACTACCGCTGTTTCCTCAGTGAGCTTGTCCGGGTCAATATTACACCAGTAGTTGCTTTATGGCAGTCTATGGCTGAACACCAAGGAATTCCTTTTGCGCTATATAAAATAGGAGGGTGGGAGAATTTAACCACTGTTCAGGCATTCCTTGAGTATGCCAGACTCTGTTTTAAAGAACTTGGAAAATTTGTAAACATGTGGATAACCATGCATGAGCCCCCCGTGAGAAATCTCACCTCAAGGGCTGGACACAACCTCCTGAAGGCCCATGCATTGGTGTGGCATTTATATGACCGAGAATTCAGAAAATCACAGAAAGGGATCATTTCAATCGCTCTTCACGCAGACTGGGTGGAACCAGCATCTCCATTTTCTAAGAATGATAACAACACCAGCGAGAGGTTTTTAGAGTTTGAGATTGGTCGACTAGCAGAGCCAATATTTCTCAGTGGGGATTACCCCAAAGTCATGCGTGAATGGTACAGCCGGAGGAACAATCATAATGTCTTCGATTTTCACTTGCCCACTTTTACAAAAGAAGAGAAACATATGATCCGAGGGACGTATGACTTCTTTGCTTTGACTCATTATACAACAGAGCTCGTGCATTGGGAGGTGGAGGACCTAGCGAGATATGACCATGGTCTGGAAGTGCAATTTATTATGGATAGAACCTTCCTGCAGTCAGCACACAATAATGCTGTGGTTCCATGGGGATTGAGGAAAACCTTAAACTGGGTAAAATCCAAATATGGAGATGTTCCAATATATATTCTAGCAAATGGGATTGACGATGGTCACCTAGAAGATAAGTTACGAGTCTACTACATGCAGCACTATATTAATGAGGCCTTAAAAGGTAAAACCAAAATCTGAATTTTCTGTATTGTTTTGCTGTGTGCAAAGTAAAAGTAAATGTAAATGGTTTCCAAGTAAAGTTTGCATTCACACAGTTGCTGGAAATGGCAACTGCTTGGATGTCATCCTGACCTTCCTGCCTTAAAATGTTGAGCAAGTGTCTCAAAGCAATAATTCAGGTAATAATGAGTAACTTTTCTCTACCTTTCCTGATACTTGTTCTAGTCAGTGACTTACAATGCATTGAAAATGAAGGGTCAGCACAGCAGTCACTCAACTAGAATTCTGAGAAGGTCATCAGTGGCAGCCCCTGTAGTTCTTTCATGTGACTAATGTAAGAGATATTCTCTTTGGATAGTTCTAAAATTCAGAATTGGTTAGAAGCAGTAGAAGCAATTTTTATTAAAGACAGTTTGATCCAAACTGCCCAAGACCGCTTCTCGCTCGACATTTCATCACATGTCTTGGACAGTATCATTATGTACTTACTAAAACATAAGTTATCTCCTCGTGGCTACTCAATAGATTTAGACTTTCAGGGAAGGTGTGACGCTGACTGGTGGGTCTGAGTAACTCCAGGTCTTGGTAAGAACACTCATAGGTGTGCATAGCCTATTGCTTTAGGGTGTGCCCCCCAAAGCTCAAACACACATGACTTTCTCTGGAGCCTCACCTGCACGGGGCAGTAAATGAATGGCAAGTGCTCTGTACTGAGTGGCTTCCTGTTCGTTCACAAACTGAAGCATAGTGAACAGAGTTTACTTTGCTTCAGTTATGGATGTACACAGTGAGCGAGTGTGTTCACTGTGTTCTTTTAGAAAAGTATCTATTTACTAGCCCCTTCCCCCGCTCTCCATCCTGAAACATCCCCCGCAGCAACCAGGGGGAGAGGAGAGGAGAGGAGAGGATGGAAGCCAGCAGCACTACAGGGCTGGGGGCCAACAAGGAGGGGAAGCCTGGAAAGTATGGAAAATTGGCAACGCACATAGTGATTAGGGTGTGCCCAGGCACCTGTCCTATGCTGGTACTTAAAACGGAGGTCCACACAACCTCCGCTTTTCGGTACCCTCACCCCCTCTGGTGTCACAATTGGCACCTTTCAGGGGGAGGGGGGTGCAGATACCTGTATAATACAGGTATTTGCACCCACTTCCGGGTATAGACCCCTGGGAGACACACAGGTCCCAGAAGACAGCAGGGATCATTTGGATTGCGCAGTGCGACTTGTGCATGCGCAGTAGGGAACCAGGAAGTGAAGCTGCAAGGCTTCACTTCCTGATTCCCTTACCGAAGATGGCGGCGGCAGCATCCAAGGACTGAACGACGGGTCGGCCTCGGGTGCCGACATCGCGGGTGCCCTGGACAGGTTAGTGTCCTTATTTTAAAAGTCAGCAGCTGCAGTATTTGCAGCTGCTGACTTTTTTTTTTTTAAACAAAAATCGTCAGACCTCCGCTTTAAAGTGATACTAAAGGTTTGTTTTAATTTTTTAAAATAACAAACATGTCATTCTTACCTCCACTGTGCAGCTCGTTTTGCACAGAGTGGCCCGAATATCCTCTTCTTGCGGCTCCTCCCCACATTAGATAACCCCCTAGGAGGAGCGCTCTCCTGAAGGGGGTTACCTTGCAGGCACGCTCCTGAGTCATTCATTTGGCGTCCATAGACGCCGAGTGTATGACTTGGTCCCGCTCCCGGCGCCCGTGTCATTGGATTTGATTGACAGCAGCGGAAGCCAATGGCTGCGCTGCTATCAATATATCCAATCAAAGCCGGGACTTGGTGGAGAGGAGGATGGCGGGGATGCGCTGAGAGAATAAACAAGCTCAGGTAAGTAAAACTGGGGTGCTTGTTGGCCGGTGACTGCCAGGTGTTTTTTCACCTTAATGCATAGTATACATTAAGGTGAAAAAACACAAACCTTTACAACCCCTTTAAGACCTTCTGTCATTAACCTTTTTATACAGACTCATGGTCTCAACCACACTCTGAGCTCTCATTGCCCTCCATCACCTTGATACTGTTTCAAAAGACCGTAGATACCATTGCCGGAACCGCACTTGTAAAGCTTTCTATGTGTTACATACATCTGAACTATACTGTATTTACTAAAAAACAAAAGGTGTATCCCTTATTTCTGAATAGTGGGAAAAGACAAAGGTTTACATTTATAAAGAATAATGGATAATGCTATCTTATCTGCATTACATTGGACACAACTTTTATTTTGCTTTGTACTCTGTCTTTTACTACTCCATAGTGGGCAATATTTGAAAATGATTAAGAGGTAAATATATTTCTCCAAAAAAAAGAAGCAGTGTGAGCACATGGAGGGCATGGTCAAAAAAGTGGGTGGGGCCAATAAAGTGAGAGTGGCTTTATGGCATTTGGTTTATAATTTTGCACCTATCCTCTAGGTTTCCATGTTTAACATAAAAGGCCTCAGGATACACTGAAGAGAAAGTGGGAATAAAAAAGGGACCTACATTAGTGTCAGTTAGAGTAAAGTTGGGTAGACACCATTAGTTTTTTTTTTGTTCAACCCTGCGGGTTGAATGAAAAAAATTGTTAGCTCCAGTCGGAGCCGCTGTACTAACCATCCGAGGTTAGTTCAGCGATCTATCCCGCTGTGCTGTTGTGTTCTGACAGGGGGCACCCCCCCTCCGCCAGAACACTTCGACCACTGGCTGAGAGCGCTGATCGGGAGTCGGTCGGATGCTGGTTTTGGACAGAGTCGGTCGGACAGACTGACATACAGACGTGTGTACCCAGCTTAATGTTAGTACCATTACTGGTGTCACTAAGATAAAATAAACCCCGTTACTGGTATCAGTGTGAGTAAAATATGCATAATTGAGATCAGCTGCAAGAAAATGAGGGGTAGGGGGGTGGGAATTTCAGATTGGGGGTAAATACCACCAAAAAGAGAAAGTACAACACATCATACAGAGTGAGATGATGTGAATGTGAAATGTAAAACACAGCGCACAGGAAAGAGGAATGTTAGTGCAGTGTACAGAATAAGTCTGTGTGGAATAGGGAATATTCAAGACAACCTTCATATGTCTGATACATACAAATTCATGAAACAACGCAGGCACGTTTATGCATGCATTTATTAGCATTGAGATACGTTGTGTTAGGCAGCCCATTTTTTTTTTTGGAATGGACAATCAATGCACCTCAATGTATAGAGAATTTCCACCTGCCGAGTTCCATATACCGGTAATTTTTTTTACTAATATATTGCCAGACTCATAATTTAACTGCAGATGAAGAAACCAGTGCAGCTCCTGGTGTTTACTTCTTTGCTCCCCTTGTGCCTTGGGACTTCTATTCAATGAGGACTGTCTGCTGTAGTGCCTCTCTGGATTATTTATGGCACTTAGCCCTGGTTCACACTGGTGCATTTTGACATGCGATTTGACATATGAAATTGCATGTCAAAAAGGCAGCATTTGCGGCGCTGCACCGATTTCAAAATTTAGTTTCTGTACTACTTTTTGCGATTTCGGCCCGTGATTTACATTAACATCTGTGCAGAAACCTGCACAGATGTCTCTGTAATCGCGGCCGAAATCGGGACTGACAGGCGGGAGTGAAATCGTGCGAGTTCAGCTTACCTCGCACGGCTTCACTCCCGCAGCCCAGTGTGAACCCGGGCTTAAGGATATATATGTATATATGCATCTACTGCTATATGTCCTGGATCACGCAGGACACAGACACTGAGGGACTGTGTCAAAAACTCCACGAAACTTGGCAACTATGCTACTCATCCATAAAATGCACGACGCAATGTGAAAATTACATTGATCCATGGGATATTCTCTGCATGTCGCTGCAAAGAGCACACTTTGATTGGAGGAGAGGCTGGCCATATGACTTTGACAGATCATGTGGCTGGACTCTCCCCCTCCTGGATTTTATTCTTCTTTTATTAATTGAAGCAAATGAATTGGAGGGCAAATTGGAAAAGCACTCTGCTATGCTTTATAAGTGTGCCATTTGTTCTTTTAAAATCAGCAGTATGTTTGTGGTAAGGCCATATTGTTGTTTTACAAATTGGCACCTCAGAGATCTTCTTATTATGCCTTTGTGGTAATTCTGCCACCAGAAAACTGGTTATTAGAAGTGTGTGATGAATGGTATTGCTGCGTGTTGCTGTATATTTGTGGATTTGTGGCCTTTTACCCACATTATCATATCCTGTACTATTGTAAATTCTCATTATTAGGACATGACTCTATTGTTATAAAGATATGCACATCTGTGAAAGTTATGACCCATAAATGCTGTTGGCCTACATTGTTATGGAACCAAAATGTTATGTATATTGTACTACCTGTACTCAATAGAGATGAACCAATTCTAATACATGAATATATATATTTTTTTCTCTTTCAGCAACTTTAATAGATGGAGTGAATCTCCGTGGCTACTTTGCTTATGCTTTCACAGACAAGATGGACCCTCAGTTTGGCTTGTTCAAATATGTAGCAAATAAGTACGAGCCTAAACATTCCAAGATCTTATACAGAAAAATCATAGTCAATAATGGCTTTCCAGGTGTCGAAGCCACTCCTGTCCCCTGTATAGAAGAGATTTTTGAATGTTCAGACTGTCATTTTTTTCAGACCAGAAAATATTTGCTAGCTTTTGTGGCTTTTATATGTTTTATCTTCATAATCACAGTCTTCATGATCACTTATTATTCAAAAAAGGCGAAAAAACGATATAAATAAACAAGGAAATGCCTCAGATTAGAAACATGAAAGATGAATGAGGACTTTGTGGAAGGCAGCGTCATGGGGATTCTTTGTCATCTTTATCACCAATGGAGCCAACTGTCTTTGTCTCTGCTCTTTTCTTTATGAGTGCATCCTCGTGGATGTGTACTTCATGGTTGCCAAAACGGAGAGGAGGAACAGTGATTTAGAGGCTTTCCTACCACTAAAGCTGGAAATAATAATACCTGTAGATAATACAGTGCTAAATATCACTGTATATAACTGTGAAAAATTGTACGCACAGATTGGGACCAATCCTTGGTGCAGAGTTTGCTTTGTAGAGATCTATTTTCTGATATGCCTTTTAGATGTTTCTTAGATATTTTCTCAGAGTCACAATTAGAATAATTGATATCAAACCCACACTCAGGTACTCAATATAAAGAATCTAGTATTATTTATTGTATAGTAAGTGTAAGTTAAATACTGTTTCTGGTTGTAGGTTGATTTTAGGCAGATACTGCAATACTCTTTCTAATTATTTCATTACCAATATACACAAATGAGCATCTGTATACTATAGAAACTCTTGAATTCCCTCATGCTTGAAACCAATTGCCGTATTTATATGGAAAGTATCCATATAAACAGCAGTCGTTATTGGCTTTGGTGGTTGGAATTATATGCTCTTTTTCAGATACCCACCACGGATATTAGTCGCCCATCCCATCTGCAGTTTTAGCAGGGCTGTGTAACATTAGTATGTCTATGGGGGAAATGAAAAACTGCCACCAAAATGATGATCATAATGTGCCTTCAGTGATGATTGCTGTGCCTGTTATATTTACTCTTCTGATTTTGAGAAGTAATGATAGGAAAGAAAGAGTTACAAATCTTTTTATACTGAGATTTCAGTTATAGAGAAATACAAAATGTCCGTGTAGTGCTTCTGTGCTGTTTTATGTCAGAGTTGATCTGATTACGATATGTTGACAACAAATAAATCAAAAAAGTCATCTCAGACAATGGCTGTAATTCTGCAGACCTGATTATGTATTATTTGATATGTCAAGCCTTAGTAAACAATATAATTACTGGTATTAATGATTATGTGCTAAACTAAAGATGACACGTATTGAAGATTTAAATTACTAAGAGCCCTACTAAAAATATCAAAGGAATACAATTGGAAGACTGATTGTATGCTATGCAGTACACATTTAAAGAAGAAATAAATATAAAACTTAACAGTATATAAATGGTTACCTCATCCATGACTAGTATAGTCAAAGAATAGTGTTAGAACTTTGTGGACTTTACTGGTACCAAAAAAGGATGGTAAAACAAAATTGAGTAAAAAGTATTTTTATTACAAAAATGGTTTAAAAGACATTCATAAAAACATGAAATGAGTGCTAGGTTGTATAATACAGGCCATACACTCGGAGCTACAGCAATATCGAATTACTATATACTGCTAAATGTCGACGCGTTTCACAAACACTGCTTTTTCTGGACCTCATTTTCTAGGCAGCAAAGAGCATTGGCCTATCCAAGAAAAAGAAGCACAACAATCAATAACATGTAGATAACAGGCATCATCAACTATATCAACATACTGTACCTATCAAGTCTACTTACATGTACTTTCTAGAACCCGAATAAAGATGGCAATGTGCTGCATGGCGCAAGATATAAGGCAGCTATCAAAAAATTCCATTCAATTAGCCCACATAAGAAGAGCAAATATGGTTAAACTGCTAACCTGTCAATAAGCACATGGCCAGCGTTAGAAAAAATCTGTCAGACAATCTAGCACTTAGTAATTTTCAGGAAAAATCAACACAAGATAAAAAAACAAGCAACAAATCCGGATATCCAATCCTCCCATAGATAGCACAACGTATAGTACCAAAAATATTCAGAGATTAGAACAATACAACATCTTAACACAACCAAGTCATATGGGGGTGGGGCATAATAATCAGTTGCCAGTACCTGTAGTTATTTTTTAATAGCACAAAAATATCCAGATAGATGATATCCATTTCTCTTGGATACTAATCACTCAGCTATAGTAGGTATAGATATCCACAAGGGGGCTGACCAACATTGACAATTATCTGAGGAAGGTGACAAGATATTTAAGCATTTTACTACTCAATATAAAACAGCTTGTGTAAGACAATGATTTTAGATGAAGGAATTTATTATAATAAACCGGCCAGACAATAACTTGCCATCAATTATGCGACTATTATATGCTAGATAGTACATCAAAGCCTATCCATAGGTTAAACTGCAATGATAGGTACAGTATGTTGATCTAGCTGATGATGCCTGTTATCCACATGTTATTGATTGTTGTGGTTCTTTTTCTTGGATAGGCCAATGCTCTTTGCTGCCAAGACAATGAGGTCCTGAGGAAGCAGTGTTTGTGAAACACGTTGACCTCTAGCAGTATATAGTAATTTGATGTTGCTGTAGCTCCGAGAGTATGGCCTGTATTATCCAACTTAGCACTGATTTCATGTTTTTTTTTATGTTTTTTAAACCATTTTTGTAATAAAAATACTTTTTGCTCAATTTTGTTTTACTGTCTTTTTCTGGTACCAGTAAAGTCCACAAGGTTCTAACTCTATTCTTTGACTAAAGTGGAACTGAACTCAATTAGTAATAGGGAACATCTAGAAATTTTAATTGTGCCTAAGCAGTACCATTTTGTCTTGAATTCCTTCTGAAAAATAATAATGACTTCCTGGTATGTACCGTATATACTCGAGTATAAGCCGACCCGAATATAAGGCGAGGCACCTAATTTTACCACAAAAAAATGGGAAAACGTATTGACTCGAGTATAAGCCTAGGGTGTCCATCTGCATGCCTCACTGTGCCTCACTTTACCTCACTGTGTCCATGCTTCACTGTGTCCATGCCTCACTGTGTCCATGACTGACTTTTAACATGGGAGTCTATGGAAGGGGTGCCCGGGTTTGAAAATTCGATACTCCCCGGCTGTAGGTCCTCCAGACAAAAAACTTTGCACACTTATAGAGGAGAAATGGGGCTACCTGTGTGCCAAGTTTCGAACTACGACCGGCCGGTACCGGGTCCCCAAACTTACCGGAGAAATGCTCCCCAGCCGTAGGTCCCCTGGACAACAAACTTTGCACACTTGTAGAAGAAGAGTGAGGCTACACGTGTGCCAAGAGTGGTGTCCAGGGGACCTACAGCCGGCCGGTACTGGGTCCCCAAATTCCGGGAGATCAGGCGCAAAAAGGTGACTCGAGTATAAGCCAAGGGGGGCATTTTCAGCACAAAAAAATGTGCTGAAAAACTCGGTTTATACTCGAGTATATACGGTACGTGTGCCTAGGCACTTCTGTGCCAACAGACAGACATCTGTATATCTGCAGTATGAGATTTAAAGCAGAGTTCCAGCTTTTTTTTTAAACCCCATGTAATGGTCGCACCTAATCATATACATAGCGATATGATTATTTAATGTATATGTTATTATTATTTTTCTTTTTAAAATACTTACTCAGATCTCCTCAGGGAGCGTGCTCCCATGTTCAGTGTTGGCATGTAAGGTGTCCCCTGTGCTCATTCATTCCAAGTGGGGGTACTCTAAAACAGGAGGTGTGTTGCTGGCCAGATGGACAGGTGAAATCAGAGGGAAAAAGGCCTAAAACAAGAAAACTAATGCAGACACCATATCTAATGATTGCTAAGCTGCAATATATAACATTTTTGGTTTTGGATTTAACACCACTTTAAACTTATTCAGGGAGCTGCTTCAAGCTACTTCTGAGTTGCTTTTGTGTTCACATTAATTTAGACCCCTCACAAGCTGCAGGGTGATTGCAATACAAGGTTTCATTTTTGCCTACCAAGGGTGCCATTGGGCATACTGCTCTAATGTTATTGTGTATAGCCTAGAGGCAAATGCATTCCTATGTTACAGGCAAAGTTTTATAACTCCAACCACAAAGGCTTTCAATATCACCACTTCTTGGTTTGAAGCTATTTTTATATGTAGGTTGCTTCCTTTCGTGCAGGGCACTCTTTCTAGAAAATCACCTGGATAACATTATAAAAAAAAAAAAAGTTTATTAAAACATCGGTAATGAAGAGAACCACACTGGAAAAAAAAAACTTAAAGTGAATGTAATGGTTAAAGTTGTTGTTTTTTCAATAATCTGCAGTATCATACTTACTTACTTACCTGCGTTTTGCAATTGTTTTACAAAGATCAGCCACAAACCTCCTTTTCTGGGGTCCCCTGCCAATGCTGTCTTTTCCTCCTCTATCTGCCCCATTGCAAACCCCTTGTTGTGGGGGCAGACTTGCTGGCTTGATCTCAAGCCCGGTTGTGTGCGTCCACAGACACACATAGCACAGCTCGATCCTGGCCCCTGCTCCCTCCTCACAGGATTTGACTGACAGCAGCAAGAGCCAATGAACCCCCAACGCAAGGGAGAAGTGGACTATCACGGTACAAGTTAACCACTTGCCGACCGCCGCACACACATATACGTCGACACAATGGCACGGGCAGGCAAATGGGCGCACCTGTACATTCCTTTAAATTCGCCACTGCGTGCCTCATGAGTGTGCTTGCGGGTCCCAGGAACTCGATGTTCCTGGGCGGCCCGCGATTGCGGTCGGCAAAGGCAGAACAGGGGGATGCCTTTGTAAGCAAGACATTCCCCAGTTCTGCCTAGTGACATGTCACTGATCTACTGTTTCCCGTGATCGGAAACAGTGATCAGTGGCGTGTCCCTGGTAGATCCTCCCCCTAACAGTAAGAATCACTCCCTAGGGCACACTTAACCCCTTTAGAGACACCTAGTGGTTAACCCCTTCACTGCCAGTGTCATTTTTACAGTATCAGTGCATTTTTATAGCACTGATCGCTGTAAAAATGACAATGGTCCTAAAAATGTGTCAAAAGTGTCCAATGTGTCCGCCATAAAGTCACAGTCACAATAAAAATCGCAGATCGCCACCATTACTAGCAAAAAATAAAAATAATAAAAATGCCATAAAACTATCCCCTTTTTTGTAGACGCTATAACTATAGACACTATTGCGCTATTTCCCGCAAACCAATCAATATACGCTTGTTGCGATTTTTTTACCAAAAATATGTAGAAGAATACATATCGGCCTAAACTGAGAAAAAAATAGCTTTTTTTAAAAAAAATGGGGATATTTATTGTAGCAAAAAGTACAAAATATTGCTTTTTTTTTTTCAAAATTGTTGCTCTATTTTTGTTTATAGCTCAAAAAATAAAAACCGCAGAGGTGATCAAATACTACCAAAAAAAGCTCTATTTTTGGGAAAAAAAGGACGGAAATTTTGTTTTGGAGCCACATCGCATGACCGCGCAATTGTCAGTTAAAGCGACATAGTGCCAAATCGCAAGAAGTGGCTTGGTCTTTACAAAGCCAAATGGTCCGGGGCTTAAGCGGTTAAGTCAGTATAAATTGAAATTGTATGATAAAAAAAAGGTTTATTAATACAAAATTAATATAAAACATATAGTCAGATGCATATTAAAATGCATGGTAACAATCCATGTATATCACGAGTATAATGGTCCCCAAAGGGGAGGATCACATTGGGATAGTTGATCACAGATAGCATATCTCAACTAGTTTTGCGGTCTGAATGCTGCTTCGTCAGGAGAATATCTGCAATTTGATTGATAGGTGATCAATATCAAAACATTTTACAAAGTGTATTAGATTACCAACAAAAATATATGTACGTAAGGGGGAAAAAGAGAAATGCTGCTTACGCGTAGCTCAGGTTCAAACAGAGCAAAATGCGCCACCGGAGGTTCCCCCTCAGCGGCTAGGGGGATGTGCAAACAATGGACTTGTATCTGAATAAGTAGGGGTAAGGCAAATTAGGTGGATAAGCTACACACATAGAAAGACAGTAGTTGCAGAGAGGGTGTGAAAAGACATGGTAGGGATAGAAAATGGAGGGAAATGGGGGAAAAGAAGAGTAGTCAATTAGTCTACTGGCATGCCTTTGGAGTGGGGAAATAACTAGAGTACCCGGTGCAAACCCATAAAAGCTCCATGCAGGTTGTGCTGATTGGATATTGAAATGTGGGCCCTATTTTTTTAAGGCAGAAGTGATAACCCCTAAGCTACTGTGCTATCCATCACCTTGTTTTGCTTTTGTATACTGTGTATCATCACTTTTGCCCTTTACTTGAAGCCATTTTTTTTATATCTTGGCACTCACTTTACATTTCCAGTGTGGTGTCATTTGGGGGCTGGCTTTTCCAGTAATTGACAAAACTTTACATTACTATACTGAAATTCCGTTTATACACATACCATTTTTGTTGTATTCAATCAGCTTTTAACCACAAATATTTTGGGAAGGGACAACATGTTGTGGTTTCCTGTGGAATAAAGCGGCAAGTTTTGTGACATCATCAGAGTGCTGCTGTCCATTTTACAAATATTTCCTGGTTTTGCAAATTACAGAATGTAACACTTATTTCTACAAAATAATGGAGGTATACTAGTTTGTAAAGACAATAGGAAACACCTTAAATAATAGAACTGGTTGCTCTGTCTTCCTATGGTCAGTGCCTCTACAATGGCAACAGCCCAAGTGGCTTTCACAGGGCCAATATCCCTCGCAGCGGTTCTGTCCTGAGCTTCTTCCTTTGCAGAAGAGGAGAGGCAGCTAGCAATACAAATGCTGGCTGGACCATTATAACTATGATACATACTTTCTATGGGGTTTTAAACACCACTACGCAAAAAGCTTATTCCTGAATGTTTCAGTTAGATTTATGTGCACAAAATATTACATATATTATAAAATATAGATGTATATTTATGAGATTTTTAAATGCGTGAAATTGTATTTATATGTATCAGATGCTAGAAGTAAAATAAAGGTTTATGAATGCTGTGTATACAGACTTTTTTTTATTATTTGATGCATGTTCTCCCTGTGCCTGCGTGGGTTTTCTCCGGGTTCTCCAGTTTTCTCCCACACTCCAAAGACATGCTGGTAGGTTGACTGGCTCCGGTCTTAATTGACCCTAGCATTGTATATGTATGAATGTGAATTGGGGACCTTAGATTGTAAGCTCCTCGAGGGCAGGGACTGATGTAAATGTACAATGTACTGTATACAGGGGGTCCCCGAGTTACGAACACAATAGGGACTGTAGGTTTGTTCGTAAGTCGAAGTTGTTCGTAAGTCGCAACACTGCATTTGTAAGTGTAACTTCCGGTTGGAACACTGCATTCGTAAGTGTTCGTAAGTGTAACTGCCGCCTGTGCATGGATGCGGGATGTTCCGGGCGCTTGTTATGTTATCTGGGGCATAGTACGGCAGTGTGGAATGTGTCGGAGCTGCTCGAAAGGTATCGTAGAGCACAAGTGGCCGGCATTTGAGGCCGTTCGTAAGTAGGAGTCGTTCGTAACTCGGGTGTTCGTAACTCGGGGACCCCCTGTATGTGGAGCCGCTAAGTAAATGCCTAGGGTTCTTTTTTCTCAGTAATTTCCCCGCAGCCAGGCACACAATTCCGATTATAGAGAAAGGCCACAAATACAAATGAAATTATACACTCCCATGTAGAGTAACCTACCAAACTGTATTCAATAAAAACATTAGATGATCAGCGTGGAGGCACCAGGATAGCCCCCCTAAAACACTATACCACTACCACACCTAACATATGACCTCCCCAAAACCAACCCTATATTAAACCACCGCCACAGGGTGGGGGATGCAACCCCACAAGGGAGCTGAGCCTACCCTCCCTAATGACAGACCCCTATAGATAATGTCCTATCAACCACCTCAATGGGAGCAGGTCTGCCCCACTGTAGAAGGTGTCACACCTTAAAGCCACAGTGGGCGAATGGGGCACCTCACTGCAGTGCAGCAAGACCCACCACTGCCAGACACCCGCCCGCAGTAACCGCTAGAAGCAAACAACACTGATTCATGACCCGTCAACAATCAGAGGATAGGTGCAGTTGTGCATCCATAAATGTCCCTGGGGATAAACACCAAAGTAAATATTATTGCGGTATCAAGTGGATGTAGCAACGCTTATAGTCAATCCTGGAGCATGAATCGTATGGAGCTAATAAACAGGCAGATGTTAGGAGAACCTAGTCCATGTGTAGAAATCACCAGCAATCGACAGAATATGCAATACTGTATGGAAAGGCATATGGTAAATCCTAGTGATAGGCTGATATGAGTACTAGGCGGACTACCACATGATGAATACAACTCCTTGCATGTACAGGGATGGTCCTGAGTCAATTAGGTACCTCTCAACCTGTTCAAAATGCAGCTGAGTGTACAGTGTCAGGTATTGTGGTGTCAGCAGTACTCAAAGCCCTCCGCCCATGCTGTCGTCCATGAGTGCTGGTATAGATCTCACTGGCCGCCTCCCATCTCATGTATCTCGCCCGTAGCACTATCGCGGCAACTGCGATCTCCTTGCCTGGTTGAGTGGACTAGTGGGGATATGGCGGCTCCAAACTCCATACACATGGACAGTTCAATAAACTGAGGGCTAGTCCGACGTGGTCAATATTCCTGAGATAGATAGTGTATGGTCCATCTATAGGGGGAAGGTCCCTGCGTATACATCTACATGTTTCGTTCCGCCCACCGGACCTTCGTCAGGACACATGGGATGATCAGCTGTCACTCATTTAAATGTCAGAAAGGGTGCCACCCCCTATCCTCTTAAAGTGACCTACATAATAAAAACCACTACATGTATAAAAAGTGATCAACCCACCACAAGTGTGATCATAGCCACCGCTGGTGTTAATCAGCTTATATTCCTTAACCAATAGTATATTGGGGAGGTAGACCCCCTCCTGTACATAAATAACAAAAAGCAGCATGATTATGCCTAGCCGTTGGGGTCAAACTTCCATGGCCTCATATGAAAACATGGTTCTATCTACCCAGCAACATCCCATATCAATAGTCTATGGGGGGCTAGTGATAAGTATGGGGGCCTCAACAATCAGAGGATAGGTGCAGTTGTGCATCCATAAATGTCCCTGGTGATAAACACCAAAGTAAATATTATTGCGGTATCAAGTGGGTGTAGCAAATGCTACTAGTCCATCCTGGAGCATGAATCGTATGGAGCTATAAGCAGGCAGATGTTTGGAGTAACTAGTCCATGTGTAGAAATTGCCAGCAATCAACAGAATATGCAGTACTGTATGGAAAGGCAAATGGTAAATCCTAGTGATAGGCTGATACGAGTACTAGGAGGACTACCACATGATGAATACCACTGCTTGCATTTACAGGGATACTCCCAAGTCAATTAGGTACCTCTTCACCTGTTCAAAATGCAGCCAAGTGTACAGTGTCAGGTATTGTTGTGTCAGCAGTACTCACAGTTTTTCAGCAGTTTTTCTTTGTGTTTAAACCTATGTAGCGGGTACTTACTTTCCCGGGTGCATTTTTTTGAATCTAGCTGTGACATCAGTGCTATGTTCCCTGGGTCCAGGAGGTGGCGCTGCCGCCGTGGCCGGAGGGACCAATGTCACTGTGTGTCGAGTCTTCTTTTTGTCCTCTTTCGGTAGCGGTATGGTGGGGCGGGGAACCCGCCATGCTTGCTGGGAGAGGGGATAAAAGGGGCCGGCCATCTTAGTCACGGCGTCTTCGTCCCAGGCACCTTCAGCTTGCGGACGTGGGTTTGTGCTTGTCCTCTAGGAGGCCTCGGCCTAGAGGACCAACGGAGATCGTGTTCCACCCCAGGCACCTTCAGCCCTGGGGTGAGGTACTTGCAAGAAGGTCCGGAGCTCAGTGCCCAACACTGAGTTCCGCGAGGGAAGGGTCCTAGGGCACTTCGGGGATGGAGGCCTGAATCTGAGTAAGACGCAATGGACCGGGGAGAGCTCCTCACTGGAAGACCCGGTGCAGCAGACTGCCGGTGACGGGTGAGTCTCTTGTCTGAGACCGTCCAGAAGGATCCCCTTCCTCTCGTGCGGAGACCATATCCCACTCTCCAGGAGGAGAGTGGAGGAGCGAATTTGTGTCTGGGCCTATTCACACTCACACCTCCTTTTCTGTCCTAACTATCAAGGAAGTCCCTGTATGGTGTGTTCTAATAAAGGAGTGTTGGACTTTAATGGTGTGAGGCTCACTTCCTGGCGGACGAAGTTCACGGTGACTTTTGGAGGGAGGATCCGGGTGCACAGCACAGACCCGAAGGTAAACAGGACATTGCTGATACCACAGGCATTCCCATGTGGTGGAGGCTAGGCGTAGCCCACCCGCTCTCTCTCTCTCCACCCTACCAGATACCCCTAGACAAGAGACAGTGCGAGTCGCACGGAGAGAGAAGAGGGGAAGGCGCTACACGTGGGGGCTCGGGTCCGGGATTGTGTTGTGCATCACAGTATTGAACAAGTCTGCTGGATGAGTTAACTGAATAGGCCAAAGTGCAGCCCTGCTCGAAGTCGTGGAATTGACCCTAGACAAAGGAAAGGCCCGCGCAGGAAGAGCGGTGAACGGGGGGAGGCCTAGCCGTGTGAGGTACTACACGTGGGGGCTTCTAATTGCACTGCGCCAACAGACACAACCCCCGCCGCTTAGTTCGTGGGCGTGGCTCATCCAAAGAAAGTGAAAAAACCCGCGAACTGGAGCAAAGGGGAGGAGTCCAATACGTGAGAGGGCTACACGTGGGACATTGGCGCGAAAACTCTGCAGTGCATGATGGACCAGCAACAAGTCACCAGGTTTGGACATACTTCATGGATTCCAGTTCACCCTGCTACTACCACGATGACTGCTGCTGCTCCGATAACGGATACCGGGATCCGGCTGAAGCCAAGGGGTCGATTCGCCCTGTATTCGTGCATGGACGTAGAGGCCCTGGGTGTAATTTGTCCCGGGTGCTTGGGACTAGTGTGCCACCTGAAGCCCTTCGGACAATGTGAAGCCTGTGGGGAATTCCTGTTCGAGGTGGATCCGGTAGTAGACAGACCGAGAACCATCTACCCAGGCCGGACTTTAGGTAACACTACTCGTAGAGGAGGAATTACTGTTGTAAAAGCCATCCCAGCGCGCACTGCAGCGACCGAGGAGGAGGTCGTTAAAACTCAACGGGAGAAATCCGAGGATGCTGACTCGGTCACCACTGTCTCACAGCGTCCGCCACTGAAGAAGAGAACCAGCATGGTGGCCCCGACCAGTGGTGGTGGCGGACCATCTCGCCAGCTTACGCCAGGCCTAGACGGATCCGTTGACGAGTGTTCCGGACGTCCCGCTTCAAGTAAAGGCCGAGGTAAGCCAGGCAAAGAGACTTGGTGTAAGGGCGGAGATGCCGGGAAGGCATGGCCCAGTATGTCCGAGGGAGGTGTTAGCTCTGTCTCTACAACGGGCTACATACCCGCGGAGGAGTGTGATACTTCGGATCTGGAGTCGCTCTCTGATGTGGGAGATGACACAGCCATTGACGAACTGTTTGCAGAAAAGGGCTGGGACAAAGTGCCGCTAGCTTCGTTCCGAAGGCCTCGAGATTCACCCATGTCCACGGGGAAGAGTACACCCCGGGTGGAGGCTCCAGCGCCTGAACAAGGGTCCTGTCCCCAGCCCACATCTGCATCTCCGGTGCCACCTGCATCAGGTACTGGGGAGCAGAAGTTGATACTACGGGCACCTATGCCCCAACCAGAAGTGGTCAAGGCCCCTCGCCATCCGGACTCTATAGTTCTGCCAGGCGAAGGGGACAAAGCCACAATGCCTCCGCTGTCAAGGCTTCAGAGACTCTTCGGCCAGAAAGTTGCTGCTGATTACGGGTGGGAATATCCGTACCTCCCCAAGGAGTTACTCTACGAAGTGGAGGTGTACCGAGAGCGCTGGTATAATGACTTTGTGTGGACCCATCTTAAGGTCCCACACGCCCGCAGGTATTTGACATGCTCTCCAAAGACATCTCAGCGGTTCAAGGACTGCAAGGCAGAGTGGATGAGGGGAAGACACATCCATGCGGATAAAGTGTTGGTCCGACGCAAAGAAGGTGAGGATGTGGAGTACCATTTGGAGACCATGGATCGGCATCTAAAACCTATCGTTCTGCCGCATCCCCGCTTCTACCTCTGAGGAGAAAAAAAAAAAAAAGACTCCATTAGCTTTTTTTTTTTTTAAAGGACTTTGCACCCCTGAACTTTGCTGTTTGACTTTCCTGTTGGTGCCTTCATCAGTGCTTTTGCCCCGCAAGAGGGGTGCTTGTGTCATTCCAAGGAAGAACTGTTCCAGTTGTTGTTCTTTCCTCTCTGGTGAGAAGTTGCAGACTTTGGGGTAGATAGGGCCCGGAATCGAGCAGCAAGAAAAGAAAGATGGTTCAACGGGTGCAGTTACCGCAAGGCTGTCACCAGGTGGCAGTCTTGTGCAACGTTACACATTGTACACGCTCACACTGGAGGAAAAGATATTTCTCTTCGGAGGAGTTTCTTTTTCTCTCACACGTACACATGTGTTAGGGTTTATTGTTTCTTTTCTCTTCCCTCTGCAGGAGAGCGTCCCGTCAAGATCATGGAACCTGGGGTGGTTCTTAGTTAGGATGGGAGGGAAAAGTATATGTTTTAAATGTTGTCTTTCACTTTTCTTTTGTTGCAGGGGCTCAGACACAACTTCTCCATTAGGATAGTTTCCTAAAAAATGTTTTTTTTTATGGTTAGTTGGTTTCTGGATTGGATTATGTCAGCCGTTGAGGGCGTGATTCACTCCAGACACTGGGGTCCAGTGTCAAAAGACAGGGGGAATGTGTAGCGGGTACTTACTTTCCCGGGTGCATTTTTTTTAATCTAGCTGTGACATCAGTGCTATGTTCCCTGGGTCCAGGAGGTGGCGCTGCCGCCGTGGCCGGAGGGACGAATGTCACTGTGTGTCGAGTCTTCTTTTTGTCCTCTTTCGGTAGCGGTATGGTGGGGCGGGGAACCCGCCATGCTTGCTGGGAGAGGGGATAAAAGGGGCCGGCCATCTTAGTCACGGCGTCTTCGTCCCAGGCACCTTCAGCTTGCGGACGTGGGTTCGTGCTCGTCCTCTAGGAGGCCTCGGCCTAGAGGACCAACGGAGATCGTGTTCCACCGCAGGCACCTTCAGCCCTGGGGTGAGGTACTTGCAAGAAGGTCCGGAGCTCAGTGCCCAACACTGAGTTCCGCGAGGGAAGGGTCCTAGGGCACTTTGGGGATGGAGGCCTGAATCTGAGTAAGACGCAATGGACCAGGGAGAGCTCCTCACTCGAAGACCCGGTGCAGCAGACTGCCGTGACGGGTGAGTCTCTTGTCGGAGACCGTCCAAAAGGATCCCCTTCCTCTCGTGCAGAGACCATATCCCACGCTCCAGGAGGAGAGTGGAGGAGCGAATTTGTGTCTGGGCCTATTCACACTCACACCTCCTTTTCTGTCCTAACTATCAAGGAAGTCCCTGTATGGTGTGTTCTAATAAAGGAGTGTTGGACTTTAATGGTGTGAGGCTCACTTCCTGGCGGACGAAGTTCACGGTGACTCTTGGAGGGAGGATCCGGGTGCACAGCACAGACCCGAAGGTAAACAGGACATTGCTGATACCACAGGCATTCCCATGTGGTGGAGGCTAGGCGTAGCCCACCCGCTCTCTCTCTCTCCACCCTACCAGATACCCCTAGACAAGAGACAGTGCGAGTCGCACGGAGAGAGAAGAGGGGAAGGCGCTACACCTAAAACATGTGGCATGGCACTACACATGTTGATGTATGGGCACTGTTTGTAGTCTAAGAACTGACACTTTTTGAGAAGAAACTACATATCCCACAATCCCTGGGTCTCTTAGTCTAGCACTGGTGCAGATTGAACTAAAAAGTAATTAGATCTGACACAGACACAAGCAGGCAGAGCAATTAACAGACAGGTTACCATACTGGAAGAGATGTGTTTCCAGCACCTTCCTACCTTTGTGATCCAACACAGAGGAAATGGCTAGGCATGCTGTGTAACTCTGAACTAGAAGTTGCCCATTCCCATGTTGAACAGGGGGACAGGCTACCTACAGCAATATTTGGTAATAGGGAAATCAATCAGCCATGACACCACAAACTGTGAGCCCATCATTGCAAGGTAATGCAAATAAACAACAAAGGGAATATAACTACACCAATACCTAGTAAAAAATTACAAAATTGCCTATAATCGTGCACTTGTGGGCTAATAATTCCTGGGCAGATGAGGCCTAATCTACCGATAATTCTGCTGGGTGGTAGGCAGAAAGCTTGAGTAGGCAATAAACGTTATTCAGTTACATACAGATTGGGCAGGACTATATATACTGTATATATAGGGCCATAATACAGACACTTTGAATACTTTAGATTAGTTTAGATTTAAAAAGTTGTAGATCTAACACCCTATTATGCATGAATGGCTAAATCAAAGGTCTAACTACCTAGTACTCCAGTTAACAACTTACATTTTTTAGGTTTTAACAGATTTGAACACATGGACACAGCTAAATACACATACTGTATGTGAATATAAAATAGAGCTCACAGTCTCCATCTTGTGGGTACATTGGATAAAGTCATGCAGATATTTAGTTCACTTTGTTTAAAAGTTATAAATATAAATTTTTGTCCATTTCCCAATCATGAAAACTGCTGAAAAAATACCAATACACCCTACTAATTTTCTAGAATAATAATACAGTTAACAGACATTAGTCTGCTATACTACAAGTACTATTAACAAATGTACCAATGCGTAAAAGTGCAGATACCAGTGATAATAAATCAAGAAAAAAGTGACAATAAAATGTACTATGTGTGTCCCAGCCTTCTAACTTGCACTTTTGCTGGACAGCCTGGTCTTTTAAAGGAGATTGAAAAAACAAAACAGATTTACTGGCTGGATCAGCAGGTGAAACTAAAGGGAAAAAAAAAAACAATGTAAAAAAGAAAACAAATTGAAGCCAGCATGTCTAAAGCCAGCAATACTGCAGATGGCTTGATTTTCATCCAGTTTAGCAGGGAGTGGCAAAGATTCGAATCACGTATGGGCAGGCTGAATTTACCCAACTTGATTGATCAATAAACTTGGGTGCAACCAGCCTGTCGAATTTTACATGCGATTATTGCTAGCGGCTTTTATAGCCACTAGCAGTAATCACTATGTTCTCCTGTCGAGAATGGCTCCCCCGCCAGGAGAACACAATGGCTCAGGGGGAGGGATTCCCCCATCAACACAGCCAGGTTGCAGGAAAGAAAATTGCTCCATCTATGGTGGACCTAAGGGTTGGTAAGCTGCACTATAATACACTTTTGTTTGTTCTTGGTTTTAATACTGCTTTATGTTCTTGCCCATTTTGTGAATTTAGAAAGGACAATGAAGCCCCAAACTGTTAGGGTTTATTAAACTTTAACTTCAGGCTCCATGATTTTAATATCTGTAGTGTACAAAGTATTTTTCTTTTCATTAATCAGCTTACAAATTCCATTTTTATTAGTGGGTTGTTGTACATGGTTTATTGTATTTCTGCTCCTCATGTTGCAACTATGATTGACCCCAGAGCTAGTGTTGTGTCTCTATCCCATGTGCAGTTGCCCAAAACACAGCATGTAATAAATCATCACTCTTAGAAACCTGCCTCCCCCCAAATTTCCCCTCCTAGAATAATACTTACCCCCTGTTACCCCCCAAATTCCCCCTTCCAACACAAATCCCCTCACCCTTATCTCCTTGTGGCGGCCCCCCACCTTACATGATACCACAGTACCGGGGGCAGCTGCCCCTCCTGCCCACCCCTTGTCCAACCCTGCCATCTAACATGTCACTTCCTCAAATCTGATGTGCCAGTACAGTTTAGCACAGTGCATATTCAAATTTTAAAACAGGACCTTGTTACTTCTGAGCACTAGCCAGAGCATCTCAGATAATTATGAATTAAACTCAGTCCATTGTCCAGCACAACTCAGATGTTTATCCCTGCATGTCTTCGTATCAAATCTTAAAAATATGATTGTCAACACATTATATTGCTCAATTCTCAAATCTTGTGGATAAGTTATGTAGCGGGTATGTACTTTCCCAGGTGTAATTCAAACTGGCAGAGACACCAGTGATGTGCAGTTCCTTGTGGTCCAGTGGGTGGCGCTGTCGCCTCGGGCTGAGGTTGAACCATCATTGTGTGCTGTGCCTCCTTTTTGTCCTCCCTCGGCAGCGGTATGGTGGGGCGGGGAACCCGTAGTGCTTGCTGGGAGAGGGTATAAAGGGGCCGGCCATCTTTGTCACGTGGTCGAGTCCCAGGCACCTTCAGCCTGAGGGCGTGTGGTTCGTGTCGGTCCTCTAGGCGCCCTAGGCCTGGAGGACGTCCGGAGATCGTGTTCCATCCCAGGCACCTTTGGCCTGGGGTGAGGTACTTGGATGGAGGTCTGGAGCTCAGTGCCCAACACTGAGTTCCGCGAGGGAAGGAGGTCCTAGGGAACCCAGGGATTGGGTACCCGAATCCAGAAGGCGTATTGGACCGGGGGGAGCTCCTCACTTGAAGACCGGGTGCAGCAGATTGCCAGTGACAGGTGAGCCTCCCATCGGAGACCGCCTGGAAGGAAAATCCCCCCTCGCTAGGACACCTCAGCCCATTTTCGGGAAGGAAAGTGGAGAGTTCATTGTGTCTGGGCCTACTCGCATCCACACCTCCTTGTTTGTTCTGTTCTCTAAGGGAGTCTAACTGATTATGCTGTTCATGCGAGTAGAATAAAGGAGTGTTGGACTTTAATGGTGTGAGGGCTCTTTTCTGGTGGACATTGTTCAAGGTAACTCCAGGTGCACAACACTGACCCGAAGGTAGAGAAAGAACTTTGCTTACACCGCACGGACGCATGTGGTGAAGGCTTGGCGTGGTGACCCCGCTCTCTCCCCTCTAAGGTACCCCTAGACAAGAGAAAGACGAGCTGATGCAAAGAGGGGGGTGAGGAGGCCGCTACACATGGGGGCTCGGGTCCGGTATAGTGTTTGTGTACTACAGAATTGAACGTGTCTGCCCGGAGGAGTTACGAGTAGGCAGGCCTTCATTGGCCGAAGTGCATCCCTGCTTGAAGTCGTGGACATGACCCAATGAAGGGAAAGGCCCGCGCAGAAGAGAGCGAGGAAAGGGGGAAGCTCAGCCGTGTGAAGGACTACACGTGGGGGCTTCTATTTGCACTGCGCCACCAGGCACACCCCCACCGCTTAGTTCGTGGTTGTGACTCAGAAACAGAAAAGAAGAAAAGCCCGCGAACTGGAGCAAAGGGGAGGAGTCCAATACGTGTGAAGGACTACATGTGGGAAGAGGTGAAAACTCAGTCTCCGCTACAGGGTACCTGCCCGCGGAGGAGTGTGACACCTCTGACCTGGAGTCGCTCTCGGACATGGGAGACGACGTTGCTATAGACAAACTGTTTGCAGAAAAGGGCTGGGACAAAGTACCCCTCGCTTCATCCTGCAGAACCAGGGATCCACCCATGTCTACAGGGGAAAATACACCCCGGGTGGAGGCACCAGCGCCTGAAGAGGGGTCCCGTCCCCGGCCTGCCTCTACATCCCCGGTACCATCTGTACCGAAGACAGGGGAAAAGAGACTGCTGTTGTGGGCCATCTATGCCCAGATCAGATGTAATCAAGGTCCCTCGCCACCCGGACTCGATAGTTTTGCCTGGCGAAGGGGACAGAGCCACTATGCCTCCTCTGGCCAGACTACAACGCCTATTTGGCCAGAAGGTTGCAGCAGAGTACGGATGGGAGTATCCATACTTGTCCAAGGAGCTGCTTTATGAGGCGGAAGTGTGCCGAGAGCGCTGGTACAATGACTTTGTGTGGACTCACCTTCAGATTCGACACGCACGTAGGTACCTGGCATGCTCTCCCAAGGCCTCTCAACGTTTTAAGGACTGTAAGGCAGAGTGGATGTTGGGACGGCACATCCATGCAGACAAAGTGCTGATCCGGCGCAAGGAAGGAGAAGATGTGGAATATCATCTGGAGACCATGGACCAGCACTTGAAGCCACTTGTTCTGCCGCATCCCCGCTTCTACCTGTAGGAGAAAAAGACTCCGTTTATGTTATATGCTGCTGAACTTTCTGGGGCCCGTTGTCCTTGTACCCAGAGAAAGAAGGACTGTTCCTGTTTTGTTCTTCACTTTCCAGCAAGAGATCACAGACTCTGGGGTAGATAGGGCCAAAGAGAAGAGGAAAATAAGTTCCACGAGTGCAGTTACCGCGATGCTGTCACCAGGTGGCAGTGTTTCGCAACGTTAAACACTTTTCACACACTCACTCCTGGGAGAAAAGGAATTTGTTCCTGGAGAAGTTTATTTTCTCTCACACGAATATATGTGTCAGGGTTTATGTGTGGTAATTTTCTTTCTTTTCCCTCTGCAGGAGAGCATCCCATCAAGACCACTGAGTATGGGGTGGGTAATAGTCAGGATGGGTGGGAAAAGTATAATGTGAATATGTGATTCAAAGTTATAGTTAAATGCTGTTGTTTCTTTTTCCCTTTTGTTTCAAAGGGCTCAGACACAATTGCTTTAGTTGATCAAGTTTTTCAAAAGTTTTATATTTTTGTATAATTGTTAGTTGGTCTCTGGATTGGATCATGCCAGCCCTTGAGGGTATGATTTGTTCCAGACACTGGGGACCAGTGTCAAATTACCAGGGGGAGAGTGTAGCGGGTATGTACTTTCCCGGGTGTAATTCAAACTGGCAGAGACACCAGTGATGTGCAGTTCCTTGCGGTCCAGTGGGTGGCGCTGTCGCCTCGGGCTGGGGTTGAACCATCATTGTGTGCTGTGCCTCCTTTTTGTCCTCCCTCAGCAGCGGTATGGTGGGGCGGGGAACCCGCCGTGCTTGCTGGGAGAGGGTATAAAGGGGCCGGCCATCTTTGTCACGTGGTCGAGTCCCAGGCACCTTCAGCCTGAGGGCGTGTGGTTCGTGTCGGTCCTCTAGGCGCCCTAGGCCTGGAGGACGTCCGGAGATCGTGTTCCATCCCAGGCACCTTTGGCCTGGGGTGAGGTACTTGGATGGAGGTCTGGAGCTCAGTGCCCAACACTGAGTTCCGCGAGGGAAGGAGGTCCTAGGGAACCCAGGGATTGGGTACCCGAATCCAGAAGGCGTAATGGACCGGGGGGAGCTCCTCACTTGAAGACCGGGTGCAGCAGATTGCCAGTGACAGGTGAGCCTCCCATCGGAGACCGCCTGGAAGGAAAATCCCCCCTCGCTAGGACACCTCAGCCCACTTTTGGGAAGGAAAGTGGAGAGTTCATTGTGTCTGGGCCTACTCGCATCCACACCTCCTTGTTTGTTCTGTTCTCTAAGGGAGTCTAACTGATTATGCTGTTCATGCGAGTAGAATAAAGGAGTGTTGGACTTTAATGGTGTGAGGGCTCTTTTCTGGTGGACATTGTTCAAGGTAACTCCAGGTGCACAACACTGACCCGAAGGTAGAGAAAGAACTTTGCTTACACCGCACGGACGCATGTGGTGAAGGCTTGGCGTGGTGACCCCGCTCTCTCCCCTCTAAGGTACCCCTAGACAAGAGAAAGACGAGCTGATGCAAAGAGGGGGGTGAGGAGGCCGCTACACATGGGGGCTCGGGTCCGGTATAGTGTTTGTGTACTACAGAATTGAACGTGTCTGCCCGGAGGAGTTACGAGTAGGCAGGCCTTCATTGGCCGAAGTGCATCCCTGCTTGAAGTCGTGGACATGACCCAATGAAGGGAAAGGCCCGCGCAGAAGAGAGCGAGGAAAGGGGGAAGCTCAGCCGTGTGAAGGACTACACGTGGGGGCTTCTATTTGCACTGCGCCACCAGGCACACCCCCACCGCTTAGTTCGTGGTTGTGACTCAGAAACAGAAAAGAAGAAAAGCCCGCGAACTGGAGCAAAGGGGAGGAGTCCAATACGTGTGAAGGACTACATGTGGGAAGAGGTGAAATCTCAGTCTCCGCTACAGGGTACCTGCCCGCGGAGGAGTGTGACACCTCTGACCTGGAGTCGCTCTCGGACATGGGAGACGACGTTGCTATAGATGAACTGTTTGCAGAAAAGGGCTGGGAAAAAGTACCCCTCGCTTCATCCTGCAGAACCAGGGATCCACCCATGTCTACAGGGGAAAATACACCCCGGGTGGAGGCACCAGCGCCTGAAGAGGGGTCCCGTCCCCGGCCTGCCTCTACATCCCCGGTACCATCTGTACCGAAGACCGGGGAAAAGAGACTGCTGTTGTTGGCACCTATGCCCAGATCAGATGTAATCAAGGTCCCTCGCCACCCGGACTCGATAGTTTTGCCTGGCGAAGGGGACAGAGCCACTATGCCTCCTCTGGCCAGACTACAACGCCTATTTGGCCAGAAGGTTGCAGCAGAGTACGGATGGGAGTATCCATACTTGTCCAAGGAGCTGCTTTATGAGGCGGAAGTGTGCCGAGAGCGCTGGTACAATGACTTTGTGTGGACTCACCTTCAGATTCGACACGCACGTAGGTACCTGGCATGCTCTCCCAAGGCCTCTCAACGTTTTAAGGACTGTAAGGCAGAGTGGATGTTGGGACGGCACATCCATGCAGACAAAGTGCTGATCCGGCGCAAGGAAGGAGAAGATGTGGAATATCATCTGGAGACCATGGACCAGCACTTGAAGCCACTTGTTCTGCCGCATCCCCGCTTCTACCTGTAGGAGAAAAAGACTCAGTTTATGTTATATGCTGCCGAACTTTCTGGGGCCCGTTGTCCTTGTACCCAGAGAAAGAAGGACTGTTCCTGTTTTGTTCTTCACTTTCCAGCAAGAGATCACAGACTCTGGGGTAGATAGGGCCAAAGAGAAGAGGAAAAGAAGTTCCACGAGTGCAGTTACCGCGATGCTGTCACCAGGTGGCAGTGTTTCGCAACGTTAAACACTTTTCACACACTCACTCCTGGGAGAAAAGGAATTTGTTCCTGGAGAAGTTTATTTTCTCTCACACGAATATATGTGTCAGGGTTTATGTGTGGTAATTTTCTTTCTTTTCCCTCTGCAGGAGAGCATCCCATCAAGACCACTGAGTATGGGGTGGGTAATAGTCAGGATGGGTGGGAAAAGTATAATGTGAATATGTGATTCAAAGTTATGGTTAAATGCTGTTGTTTCTTTTTCCCTTTTGTTTCATAGGGCTCAGACACAATTGCTTTAGTTGATCAAGTTTTTCAAAAGTTTTATATTTTTGTATAATTGTTAGTTGGTCTCTGGATTGGATCATGCCAGCCCTTGAGGGTATGATTTGTTCCAGACACTGGGGACCAGTGTCAAATTACCAGGGGGAGAGTGTAGCGGGTATGTACTTTCCCGGGTGTAATTCAAACTGGCAGAGACACCAGTGATGTGCAGTTCCTTGCGGTCCAGTGGGTGACGCTGTCGCCTCGGGCTGGGGTTGAACCATCATTGTGTGCTGTGCCTCCTTTTTTGTCCTCCCTCAGCAGCGGTATGGTGGGGCGGGGAACCCGCCGTGCTTGCTGGGAGAGGGTATAAAGGGGCCGGCCATCTTTGTCACGTGGTCGAGTCCCAGGCACCTTCAGCCTGAGGGCGTGTGGTTCGTGTCGGTCCTCTAGGCGCCCTAGGCCTGGAGGACGTCCGGAGATCGTGTTCCATCCCAGGCACCTTTGGCCTGGGGTGAGGTACTTGGATGGAGGTCTGGAGCTCAGTGCCCAACACTGAGTTCCGCGAGGGAAGGAGGTCCTAGGGAACCCAGGGATTGGGTACCCGAATCCAGAAGGCGTAATGGACCGGGGGGAGCTCCTCACTTGAAGACCGGGTGCAGCAGATTGCCAGTGATAGGTGAGCTTCCCATCGGAGACCGCCTGGAAGGAAAATCCCCCCTCGCTAGGAGACCTCAGCCCACTTTCGGGAAGGAAAGTGGAGAGTTCATTGTGTCTGGGCCTACTCGCATCCACACCTCCTTGTTTGTTCTGTTCTCTAAGGGAGTCTAACTGATTATTCTGTTCATGCGAGAAAAATAAAGGAGTGTTGGACTTTAATGGTGTGAGGGCTCTTTTCTGGTGGACATTGTTCAAGGTAACTCCAGGTGCACAACACTGACCCGAAGGTAGAGAAAGAACTTTGCTTACACCGCACGGATGCATGTGGTGAAGGCTTGGCATGGTGACCCCGCTCTCTTCCCTCTAAGGTACCCCTAGACAAGAGAAAGACGAGCTGATGCAAAGAGGGGGGTGAGGAGGCCGCTACAGTTACAAGGATGCTGATTGACTGATTGAGTACCAAGGAAGGCTTGTTGGTTAAGCATGGTAAGAGATGTAATAAACCATGTAAGGTAACAATGGAAGCCCGGTGGATGGGGTGGGTTGTATAACAGCCTTCTACCTCAAGCTGGTGGTCAGGCTCTGCTGGTGTCCAGGATGGAGACCGCAATGGCGAAGGACACTTGCAGGAAGCTGTAAGATGCTGAAGCTGGTCACGGGTGTGAGCCACGCTGAGCCGCAGTGTGGTGTGACATCCACCGCTGGGAGATGGAACAAATTGACTGGAGCCAGGCGCACTGGATGACGTCAGGGCCACGCCAGAAACAAAGGGAAACAGGAAGCCCGTCTGTAGTGGTGAAACGCAAGCTCCGGGTTGCTGTGGCTTACATGTTTGGCGCACAAATAAGCTTTTTTTTACTTTGCCAATGGTCTATCAGTACCTATGCATTTTCCCATAGAGCACTGCTTCTTTGTTTTTCATCCAACATCAGTGCCTAACCTCACAAATGCACTTTTGGTGGTCAAACATTCCCATAGACACTGCTAAACCTTGTGGATGGCCTCTTCAGAAGAGTTGAAGCTGTTATAGCTGCAAAGGGTGGGCCAACTCAATATTGAACCCTACGGACTGAGACTGGGATGCCATTAAAGTTCATGTGTGTGTAAAGGCAGGTGTACCAATACTTTTGGTATTATAGTGTAGTTGTATATAAAATGGACTTTTTAACTTTCCAAAAAGTGTTTCCTAGTGCAAAACCTTTCATTCAATTTCTAAACTGCTTCACTTGTAAATTTTTAAAAGCCAGTATAAAGAAATAGTGGTGGGTTTAACAAATAATATTTTTTTGTATATTTCTTCTTTAACCACTTTACAACCACCTGCCGACAAATAACGTCGACAAGGTGGTTGCTTAACTCTGGGAGGACGTTATATAACGTCCTCCCAGAATCGCGCTCCCGCGCGCCCCCTGGGGCGCGCACACGGGAAACTCCGTGACCGCCGGGTCCTCTGCACGAATCGCGGTAAATCGCCGCTGATAGCGGCCGTTTACCACGTGATCGCTCCGTCAAATGACGGAGCAATCACTTGTAAACAGACCAGCGTCATGTGATGACACCGGTTCCTCCCTCCCCTCTGTACCGATCGGTACAGTGTGAGAGGAGAGGGGAGGGAGCGGATGGCAGCAGCAGCTCTGTGGGCTGGATCTGTGACAATTGCAGTCACAGATCCAGCCATCCATCCATCCCTGCTCAGCCATCCCTGGTGCAATACACCCTGCCAATACTCTGCAATACACCCTGCCAATACTCTGCAAAATACCCTGCGCAATACTCTGCAAAATACTCTGCAATACCCTGGTGCAATACACTGCAATACCCTGGCGCAATACTCTGCAATACCCTGCGCAATACTCTGCAATACCCTGCGCAATACTCTGCAACACCCTGCGCAATACTCTGCAATACCCTGCGCAATACCCTGCAATACCCTGCGCAATACTCTGCAATACCCTGCGCAATACTCTGCAATACCCTGCGCAATACTCTGCAATACCCTGCAAAATACTCTGCAATACCCTGCGCAATACCCTGCAAAATACTCTGCAATACCCTGCGCAATACTCTGCAATACCCTGCGCAATACCCTGCAATACCCTGCGCAATACCCTGCGCAATACTCTGCAATACCCTGCGCAATTCTCTGCAATACCCTGCGCAATACTCTGCAATACCCTGCGCAATACTCTGCAATACCCTGCGCAATACCCTGCAAAATACTCTGCAATACCCTGCCCAATACCCTGCAAAATACTCTGCAATACCCTGCGCAATACTCTGCAATACGCTGCGCAATACTCTGCAATACCCTGCGCAATACCCTGCAATACCCTGCGCAATACCCTGCGCAATACTCTGCAATACCCTGCGCAATTCTCTGCAATACCCTGCGCAATTCTCTGCAATACCCTGCGCAATTCTCTGCAATACCCTGCGCAATTCTCTGCAATACCCTGCACAATACTCTGCAAAATACTCTGCGCAATACCCTGCGCAATACTCTGCAATACCCTGCGCAATTCTCTGCAATACCCTGCACAATACTCTGCAATACCCTGCACAATACTCTGCAATACCCTGCACAATACTCTGCAATACCCTGCAATACCCTGTGCAATACCCCCTGTGCAATACCCCGTGCAATACCCTGCCATACTCCGCAATACTCCGCAATGCCCTGCAATACTCCGCAATGCCCGGCAATACTCCGCAATGCCCGGCAATACTCTGCAATGCCCGGCAATACTCTGCAATAACCACTTCCCGCTCGCCGGCCGTCATATGACGTCCTTGACTTTGTGCGGGGATATCTGAATGATGGGTGCAGCTACAGGCATCATTCAGATATTAGTTTTTTCAGCCGGCGATTCCCTACACCATAAGAACAATCATAGCGGCTGTTCCGCCGCTTGATCATTCTTACGGGAGGCGAGAGGGGATGCCCCCCCTCCCGCTGCCCTCCGGTGCTTCTACCGACTCACCGCTACGATCAAAGCCAGGATTGTTGTTTTTTTTGGGGGGTTTTTTCAGGCTTCCCAGCCTAGAGGTGAGATGTGGGGTCTTATTGACCCCATATCTCACTGTAAAGAGGACCTGTCATGCCATATTCCTATTACAAGGGATGTTTACGTTCCTTGTAATAGGTATAAAAGTGATCAAAAAAAAATTTGGGGCGGAAAAACATGTCAAACTAAAATAAATAAAGTAAAATGAACAATAAAAAGATATATTTTTTTTTAAAGCGCCCCTGTCCCCGTGAGCTCGCATACAGAAGCGAACGCATACGTAAGTCCCGCCCACATATGAAAACGGTTTTCAAACCACACATGTGAGGTATCGCCACGAACGTTAGAGCGAGAGCAATAATTTTGGCCCTAGACCTTCTCTGTAACTCAAAACATGTAACCAGTAAAAATATTTAAAGCGTCGCCTATGGGGATTTTTTAAGTAGCGAAGTTTGGCGCCATTCCATGAGTGTGTGCAATTTTTAAGGGTGACATGTTAGGTATCTATTTACTCGGCGTAACTTCATCTTTCACATTATGCAAAAACATTGGGCTAACTTTACTGTTTTTTTTTTTAAGCACAAAACATTTTTTTTTCCGTAAAAAACTTGTTAAAAAACTTGCTGCGCAAATATCGTGCAAGATAAAAAGTTGCAACAACCACCATTATATTCTCTAAGGTCTTTGCTAAAAAAACATATATAATGTTTTGGGGTTCTATGTAATTTTCTAGCAAACAAATGATGATTTTTACAGAGGAGAGAAATGTCAGAATTGGCCTGGGTGCTCCAGAACGCCTGAAGGGGCTCCCTGCATGTTGGGCCTCTGTATGTGGCCACGCTGTGTAAAAGTCTCACACATGTGGTATCGCCATACTCGGGAGTAATAGCAGAATGTGTTTTGGGGTGTAATTTGTGGAATGCATATGCTGTGTGTGAGAAATAACCTGGTAATATGACAATTTTGTGAAAAAAAAAAAGAGAAAAAAAAAATCTTGATTTTGCAAAGAATTGTGGGAAAAAATGACAACTTCAAAAAACTCACAATGCCTCTTTCTGAATACCTTGGAATGTCTTCTTTCCAAAAAGGGGTCATTTGGGGGGTATTTGTACTTTTCTGGCATGTTAGGGTCTCAAGAAATGAGATCGGCCGTCAGTACTTCAGGTGTGATCAATTTTCAGATATTGGCACCATAGCTTGTGGACTCTATAACTTTCACAAAGACCAAATAATATGCACCAATTTGTACTTATTTTTACCAAAGATATGTAGCAGTATAAATTTTGGCCAAAATTTATGAAGAAAAAATAGTAATTTGCAAAATTTTATAACAGAAACGAAAAAAAATTTATTTTTTTACAAAATTTTCAGTCTTTTTTCTCTTATAGCGCAAAAAATAAAAAACCCAACAGTGATTAAATACCACCAAAAGAAAGCTCTATTTGTGTGAAAAAAAGGACAAAAAATTAATATGGGTACAGTGTTGTATGACTGAGTAATTGTCATTCAAATTGTGAGAGCACCGAAAGCTGAAAATTGGTCTGGTTATTAAGGGGGTTTAAGTGCCCAGTGGTCAAGTGGTTAAGGGGGCATGGCAGGGGGTGTGACTTATGCCTACAAACTTGTGCTAATAGGTGTCCCTCGTTCCCATCTCAAAAAGTTGGGAGGCATGAAATGAGTAAGACACAATCATAGATTTTAAGGCACCACAAAAAAAATGTAATTGTATTTTCTGTGGTGCAATAAAGGTTCATGTTTGTTTCTTTCTGTGCTGGTCCTGCAGCCACAAGTACTAATCCCAACAGCTATAAGTACTACTACCAACTGCAAGAACAAGTATTACTACCAGCTGTAGCTACCAACTGAACCACTCTCCTGTCCTCCTGAATATTGTCTTCTGCTCAAAGGATAAGCAGTGCTATCAGAGTTTGTCACTTTGTCACCCTTATTATCTTATCTACTATCTTGTTATTAAGGATAGATTTGGAATATGTACTTGAGCATATAATCAAAATCAAGAAATAGTCATAACACTTAAATATGTCTGTTTATCTGCCACTCACACATTGTAGTTGTAGCACCCTGGAGTTTAGGCAGGGTTGCTCCTCACAAATTTACTTGCCAGGAGTCGTGATCCTGGTTCATTGCTAGAGAGATCTATTGATGTCTCCCTAAGTTTGGCCTGGTTGCACTTTTCTCTTCTACCACTAGGTGGCCAGGTAGTTGGTGGTACTAGATACGAGAAGGGCAACGTGAGATCAGGTTATGGGTACATGGGGTATCTCAGCCAATGGGCAGATTTTTTTTAGAATCCCTTGGCCTGCTGGGAGAGCCTATATTTTCGGGTGAGGTCAGGTGATCTGTGTTCTGTGCCACCTGGACGGCTGTCTGGGTGGACGTGTGTCTTCTAGGCCGGAGATGGGGCCTATCCCGGTCACATCTGGCTGCTAGGCTGTCTGAGGGCCTATCCAGAAGCGAGCGCACGGTTGGCATTGCGGCTTGCAGTCCAACCAAAAGTGACGGTTCTGTCGACCGGAGAACCGGAGAACCTGTCGTGGTTGGAGGTAGAGGGGAAGCTGACGCCAATAAGGGACTTTACGCCTTATTACCAGGGACTACTGTGAGTAACTGAAGCAAGTCCTGGAGTAGCATTTTCACCAACCGGGGACAGAGAAGAATCGGGAAACTTCAGTGGAAATCAAGCCAGGGACCCAGCCAGTGGAGGTGACGCTTGCAGAGCAGCCTTGTGTGTCAAACTAGGGACCGAGCAGGCCAGTGTGGGTGAAGCTTGAGAGGTATCTAGAGTGCCAAGCTAGGGACCCAGCAGAGAAGCGGGGGTGACGCTTGAGGAAGATACTTTTGCGCAAACCAATCAATATAAGCCCCTTTTACACGGGACGGATCCGTGAACCTCTGCTTGCTCCGCGGGGATCGCTCCGTTGATCCCCGCTGAGCCGGCGGATGACAGGGCGCTCCCCGCACACTGTGCAGGGACCGCCCTGTCAGATCTCCGCTCTCCCCTATGGGGGGATCGGATGAACACGGACCGTCTGTCCGTGTTCATCCGATCCGCTCTGCAGACGGATTGAAAAATAGGATTTTCCTCCGTCTGCAGAAACGGGGAATTGCGGACACGGAGGAGATCGGGTGTCAGCGGATGTTCATTGTGATTTTTTTACCAAACATATGTAGAAGGATATATCGGCCTAAACTGAAGATGGAGAAATTAATTAATATTTTTTTGGTGGGGGGGGGGGGGATATTTATTATAGCAAAAAGTAAAAAATATCTATTCTTTTGTAATTTTAAAAATTGTCACTGTTTTTTTTGTTTATAGCACAAAAAAAACAAAAATGCAGTGGTGATCAAATACCACCAAGTGGGAAAAAAAGGACGTAAATTTTGTTTGGGTACAACGTCGCACGACCACGCAATTGTCGGTCAAAGCGGCACAGTGCCGTATCGCAAAAAAATGGCCTGGTTATTAAAGGGCAAATCCTTCCGGTCCTGGAGTGGTTAACTACCACCAAAAGAAAGCTCTTTGTGTGAAAAACATGATATAAATGTTGCAGTGTCAGGGGCGGACTGACCATTAGGGCACTCGGGCACTGCCCGAGGGCCCCATGGCCAGTAGGGGGCCCCATAGTCACACTCTTTAAGAAGGCGTTCCATTACAACTCAATCCCGGGGTTTGTCAGTAGCAGTGTCATTGCTTCTAAATATATATACTGCCCAACGGTGTATGTATTTAGAAGTTCAGAGTCTCCTTTCTGTCTCACCCCTCAGTGTTCTCCTGCCCACTTGTTCTGTGTTCCACTCAGTCAGATCCCCCCTTCAGTGCAGTGTGATGGGAGAACCCAGAGGAGGGACATAGCTGCCAACTACTGCACGCTATATGCAGGGAGGGAGGTGAGCCGAGTAATTAAAGTTGTCCTGGAGGTAAGCTGCACACATTGCAAAGTTTCATGTCAGGAGGAAATTATTGTGGGAACATGTGAAGGGTTAAGAAAGGTGACAAGGAGGGTTCAAATAGCAGGCAACTGTGTGTGTTGGAGCTGGCAGAGATTGCAGCTCCCCCCCCCCCCCCCAGCTGACAGACATCTCCTAAGCAGGCACACATTTTACTAAGCACTATCTAACTACAGAAACATCCCACAATCACTCTGTGTATGTCTCAGATAATGGGAAGTTCATTTATGACCTTTCCATTTAACCCTGTGTTATGCACACCCTGTACAATGAAAAGTGTACACTCACCACATAATCTATACACTCTATATACAAAATAATCAATAAACATATCATAACACAATGTTCATCCCTTGCGTAGCAATATCCCCGAGAGGGCCGCTGGATTAATTTTTGGTCCTGCCGTTACCCCACATTTCACCGTCCCAGAACTTAAGAGTCTATGTTAAATGGTTTTGAAAGATGTGAGTGCCAGTCACTTCAGTCTTTTTCTCAATTGTTTTATTAAAACAACTTCAGGTAGAAGGATAGAGGGTTTGGGGAAGTTCAGATACCTTGGTTTTGCAGATCTCTAATGCGGTTCTTGAATCCAGAGGACAACAGCTTCTGTCCCTGGATCTTGCGACAACCGGATAGGCCTCTCACACCGACCTAGCAGCCGGTATGAAGCACGGACAAAGTCTCTGCCACAGACTTGAGCGATAAGTGGAAACTCCTGGATAATCTCCTGCCACGGGATTGTTTAGCCAGTAGTCAGTTAGTTAGGTCCGCTGCACAGTACCAGAACCTTTAAGCCATCCGGCAGTACTGTGAGGTAGGTTAACTCCAAACGAGTCACCAGGCCCTTCCTGAGAATCCTGAGCCTTCAGCTCGGTCCTCTCCAGTAAGGTCCTCCCCTGGAATCTTCTCCGTTTGAGTGGCTTCCTCCCGCAGGACAGACAACGTTTCTTCGGTCCTCCAAGGCCATATCTACTTTTGATTGCCTATGGGAGCATCCGGCCGCACAGTCAGATAATTTCTTGGGTGAAACGACAGAAGCGGTAAGCCCGAGAAACACCGACGGGGGGGGGGGGAGAGTCCCCTCCCGTCGCTTCAGAAACCTTGCGCTGCAAATTTTGGCGAATGCAAAGCACCTCTGAATGGCTGTTGTGTCGAGCAGCCAACCTCCTTTGTTCAAAATGCAGCTGGGCAACTGCTCGGCACGGGTCTCGGAAGCTAGTGAACATCACTGTAGTAATGAGTGTCTACTATAGTAATTTCCAGCTTCCAGAAGGATCCCACAGGTATGGTATATACTGTATACAGTGTATAGTCACATTAGTCCAAACTGAACCAATGTAACTATTTAAAATATACCATACCTGAAATTCTTCTTTTCTGAATTGATAAAAATTGACACACATAAAATGTTCCTCTGCTCACTGTAGTGCCTTTTTACAGAGTAATACGGAAAGGTTTCTTCACAGTAAGAGCTGTGAAAATGTGGAACAGACTCCCTCCAGAGGTGGTTCTGGCCAGCTCAGTAGATTGCTTTAAGAAAGGCCTGGATACTTTCCTAAATGTACATAATATAACTGAGTACTAACATTTATAGGTAAAGTTGATCCGTGGAAAATCCGATTGCTTCCCGTGGGATCAGGAAGGAATTTTTCCCCCTGCTGTAGCAAATTGGATCATGCTCTGCTGTTTTTTTTTGCCTTCCTCTGGATCAACTGTGGGTATAGAATTGGGTATATGGGATTGTACGATTTTTTTTTTTATGGTTGAACTGGATGGACTTTGTCTTTTTTCAACCTGACTAACTATGTAACTATGTAACTATGTAAGTATTCCTATCTCTTATACTTCCTCATAAGAAACAGCGAGACCCCTGTCTACTGGTCATTATTGCAACTTCAGCTTTCTAAATTAGATC
Source organism: Rana muscosa (assembly GCA_029206835.1). NCBI lineage: Eukaryota > Metazoa > Chordata > Amphibia > Anura > Ranidae > Rana > Rana muscosa. The sequence goes on from CM055117.1 coordinate 970,784,905, forward strand.
CTTCAGCTATAATAGTAATGAATAGATGAGCCGACACCAATCATCACCTGGTGCACCGCTTCATCAGTGATCCTCTTGTAGTATAAAGTGGAAAGTCCCTTCCAATATCTTTGTATCATTAGGTAAACAAAGTTCTAGCTTGTGCCTCAAATGCTACAAATAGAAAAAACATCCTGCCTCCTAATATAAAATGGAAGAACTATGCACGTTGTATGATGAAATAAGTACACTGACAAATATTTTTTGATCATTTAATGTAGCCAAAATTTCACACTAGTTGAGCAGATTTTCTGCTTTTTTTTACTTATTTATAAATACAGGTGCATCTCAAAAAATGTGAATATCATCAAAAAAGTTATTTTATTTCAGTAATTAAAGCGGAGGTTCCGCGGTCCATCTTTTTTTTTTTTTTAGTCCATTCAATTTGGATAGAGATTACAATGTAGTACTCACTCGTCTGGCGTTTTTATTCATCCCCCGCCCGTTTTCTTTAAGAATAAATACTTTAATACAGTGATCCATAGCTTTTCCATTTTGCTTGTGGGCGTCCTGAAGCCCACAAGCACGGACTTCCGGGTAGCGGTGAATGCGCGCCTCCCCGCATTCACCGCTCTATCTCGCGCACGAGCAGCGCCGTCAACATTTCCTGTCCTAGCCAATCAGCTGTGCAGGTAATGTCCGCCCTCGTCACGTGACCGGGTAGTTGAGTCACGTGACGAGTGAAATCTTGAGAGATTTCGCTGGAACGCATCTCCTGGGAAGCATGACAGATTGCTCCCAGGAGACATTGCGCAGACCTCCCATGACACACAGCGCGGCCGGGGAAACTTAATACACGCCTACTCCCGCGGGAGGAAAAGACGGAAGTGCCAAATTGTACAGCTGATTCACCTTTATTAGAGCCGAACGAAAAAAAAAGGTAAGTGAAATGTGTATGTAAATTATGCAGGGAGATTGTTAATGTAAAGTTAAAATTTAGGGCGAACCTCCGCTTTAAAGGGGTTGTAAACCCTCATGGTTTTTCACCTTAATGCATTGTATGCATTAAGGTGAAAAACCTTCTGTAGTGCTGCAGCCCCCCTTTTACTTACCTGAAGCTGTAATCTTCTGGCCGGGAAAGAGCACACCAGCTCTAGCTGGTGTCTCGTGTCCTGATTGGATAGATTGATAGCAGCACAGCATATAGAAAAATTGGCTGGAGATCAATACTCATTATTAATTACCACCATACTGGGTGTGCAGTATACCCGTGTGGTGTCCCAAAAATTTCAGACTCACCAGTAATAGGTGCGGTCTCTGTGCCTAAATACTATAGAGAGAGAAGGGTTACAGGGGAAAGAATTCCACTGTGAAGAGACACAGACAGACCATGCTGCTTAATAGGGGATACATTTTATTAGAAAAATATATTAATACAAAAAAGGGGCCAAGACCAAGTACCCACCACCATCACCAAGATCATGTTAAAATTAGACAACGTTGTCTGTTTAAGAGCAGCTGCATCATGCTCAAACCATGCATGCACACACACACACACACACACCTATAACAAGGCTATTGTTAATTAACGTAGGTAATATTTGTGGATCAGCCTTCTGATCTCAGTGGCATATACAATACATAACAAAGTCCATCCTGTCACTAGGTTTAATTGGAAACCTCTTTTTTGCAAAAGAAGGCCCCTGTTAGGGGTGGTTGATTGAGTCAAATTGCTAATCCCACAGAGACAGCTTTAATTGAAATTATAGCAAAGCATGGCTGTCAGTGTGGAGAGGTGATTATAGTCCACAGTTAGTACAAAGGCACAGATATACAGTTTTCCCAGAGTGGAATTGCATGTATTAATGTTGTCTAACTGTTGGAACAACAATAGCTCAATGACGCTGTTGTGAAGCTGGCTAATGCTGGCTGAGAGGTAACATGCGGTAAAAAAAATATAGAAGGAGCCAGTTATAGGTCCTATGGTCTGCTCACCCGATCATACGTGGAGCGATATATTCACAGTCCTGTACTATCTTTCTCTGGTCTGGGGGGCTGTATGTGCCGTCCTGTATGTTCCATTTGTTAAGCGGGGTCCGTGGGGCTCCAGTGGGCAGTTTGCTGTCAGCACTATATAAGTGTCAGGTCCTCTGGGCCACCGTCCGCTTGTCTCAGCCGAGATAGTCGCCAGGAGCTTTAAACAATCAACTGCACATGCACAAGCGCAATGAGATACGTCATCCAGGACGCATAGGGCGTCTCTGTCGTGATGCCAAATCCTGTTAGCAGCACAGACATTGGCTCCCGCTGCTGTCATTCAAATCCAATGATGCGGTGACGGGGGGTGGGGCCGAGTCCTGCATTCTGTGTGAATGGACACAGATGCGGGACTCGGGAGAGCGCCCACATGGGTGTCCACCAAGGAGAGCGCTTCTCCAATGTGGACACTTGATGCAGGGAGGAGCCACCAGCACCACTGAGGGACCCCAGAAGAAGTAGATCGAGGCCACTCTGTGCAAAACGAACTGCACAGTGGAGGTAAGTATGACAAATTCAAAAAGTGAAACTCATATATTATATAGATTTATTACACACAGAGTGATATATTTCAAGCATTTCTTTCTTTTCATTTTGAAGATAATCTCTTACAGCTATAAAGTTTGAATATTGTGAAAAAGTTCAATATTGTAGACTCATGGGGGATGATTTACTAAAGCTGGAGAGTGCACAATCTGGTGCCACTTGTAGAAACCAATCAACTTCCAGTTTTTTTTTTTGTCAAAGCTTAATTGAACAAGCTGAAGTTAGAAGCTGATTAGTTTCTATACACATCTGCACCAGATTTTGCACTCTCCAGTTTTAGTAAATCAATCCCATGGTGTCACAGTCTAATCAGAACTAATTAACTCCAAACACCTGTAAAGTTTTCCTGAGCCTTTAAATCAGGGGTCTCAAACTAGCGGCCCTCCAGCTGTTGCGAAACTACAAGTCCCATGAGGCATTGCAAGGCTGACAGTTACAAGCATGACACCCACAGGCAGAGGCATGATGGGACTTGTAGTTTCGCAACAGCTGGAGGGCCACCAGTTTGAGACCCCTGCTTTAAATGGTCTCTCTGTCTGGTTCAGTAGATTATACAATCATGGGGAAGACTGCTAACTTGACAAGTGTACAGAAGACAGTCATTGACACCCTCCACAAGGAGGGTAAGTCACAAAAGGTCATTGCTAAAGAAGCTGGCTGTGCACAGAGTGCTATATCCAAGCATATTAAAGTGGTTGTAAACCCTTACAACTCACTTTCACCTACAGGTAAGCCTAGATTAAGGCTTACCTGTAGGTTCTGGAAATATCTCCTATACCTACACGGTTTAGGAGATAATTACAATTCCTTGTACAAGGATTTCTTCTGCGCATGCGCTAATGTATGCGACCCGGAAGGAAGACGAACGCTTTCAGCCAGCGAGGAAATCGGTGACATTGCAGGCTTCGGTTTCAGGTAGGTGACACATAATGGGCTACTATGCGACGCCCATTATGCTTTACCTTTGCAGAGAAACAAACAGAAAGTAAAACCCAGATTGGAGGTCTTTGATATCTTTAAAAAGGAGAGTTTCCAGGAAGTAGACTGAGAGAGAACTGAGCCAAATGTCCATGGAGTTCCCGCATGGCTGTTTTCCTATTAAAGTCTCAGAGTCTGCCAATTAATCTTGCAACTACCTAAGGGTGTCCTGGCGCCAACCCTCTCTCCCCCAAAAAAGTTGGTTAAGAGAAACTTTCTTTTACATTCAAGAAGTGTCTGGCGCCCAATAACTGTAACTACTCTGCACTCACCATGCCTCACAACCCCTGGAGGTTCTCATCAGATCAAAGGAGGCCTGGGACCTTGCTACATAGTGTATATAGTATAACTCTGTTGTATCCTGTGCATGGTGCTGGTGCAGGGCGCAGGTTTTCAGATCTCAAATGATCTCAGATGATCTCAAAACATGCAGCAGGCAATCCAAATCTAAGACAGAGTCAATTTTTATTCCAGTGATTTCCACTCTGAGATGGTTCGGTGATCAGCTCAGATAAGAATTTGCACATGTCATTTTAAATTTAAAGACAAAAACTTGAAATGTCTCAATTTTACACTCATCCACGTAATCAGATGTTTTTCCATCCTTATCGTTTTTCTAGTTATTTTCCATGCACGCTTTGTCAAACATGTCTAAATCACCAATATTGAAGCTGGCGAACCTTTATAAACAATTTAATCAATAACATTGTGAGCTTACTTTAAATGAATCCAAACATATTTCTATAATTAAACACATTTTGTTTATGTTTTATGTGAAGGTAAATAGGAACATCAGACCTCCAGCCTGTTTAAAGTAGAGTTCCAGCCTGGGGGGAAAAAAAATGAAAAAGCAGCAACTCCAAATTCTGTAGCTGCTGACTTTTAATATAAGGACACTTACCTGTCCAGGGAGCTCGCAATGTCGGCACCCCAAGCCCATCCGTCCATTGGTTCCGGGGTGCAGGCACCAATATCTTCACTAAGGGAAACAGCCTGTTTCCTACTGCGCATGTGCAAGTCGCTTTCTGAATGGTCCTGCTGTCTTCTGGGACTTGTTAGTGCAGGGGGAGAGAAGAAGGAGGGGCCGGAAGTTTCGTAGATTGCTGCACAACGATGCAGCGATCTTACATAAAAGTGGGAACCGGTACCTGGTTTTGTCAGGTATCCGCCCAGCCTCCCCCCCCCCCCCGAAAGGTGCCAAATGAGGCAGCGGAGTGGGGAGGAAGCAAACAAGCGGTGCTTCCCCTTTTGGGTGGAGCTCAGATTTAATAAGAAGCTGCAAAGAGCAAAAATTATGTGGAAAATGTGTCAGATTTCTGTGATGTAAAAAAAATGAGACAAAGATAAATCATTTCAGAACTTTTTCCACCTCTACTGTGACATATAAACTGTACAACCTAATTGAAAAACAAACTGAAATCTTTTAGGGGGGGAAGTAAAAATAAAATAAATAAAATAATGTGCTTGTAAAAGTGTGCACACCCTCCTATAAAAGGGGATGTAGCTGTGTTCACAATTAGGCAATCACATTCAAACTCATGTTAAATAGCAGTCAGTACACACCTGCCATCATTTAAAGTGCCTCTGATTAACTCCAAATAAAAAAATGGGGATCATATCCACCCAGAGTGGTACTGGGGATACAATGTGATAGAAAAATGCCACGTCCCGAAAATCATAGATTGAATAAGTTAGGATGAAAAGATGGACTTTATGGGCACGACAAAATTGATTAAAATTACTCAAGTTTTATTAAAAATAACAAAAGAGAATAGCAGAACATACAATAAAAATTGAATAGTATATATAACCATTCATCAATCTAGTGTTAACACACTTGAACACATCACCCAATGACCAAGATTCGATAAGAAAATTGAATTATACTAAATAGGATGACAGCAGGGTCATTTCCTTCAGTATAGTGAATACCAGTAGACACTAATGGCATTGATTGGTGGTGTGTCGTCAAAGATTCATTCCTAAACCCGACATGTTGCGTGAAATTGATCGCTTCTTCAGGAGTTTTTTGAATGTCTATGAATACAAATACATGACATAAGGACAGAATAAATTAATTAAAAAACAAAAACAAGAGAACCTGTATGTCTGGCCAGTTGCTTCCAGAAACGCATGGTCCCCCAACAGCAATACCACTAATAAAAACAAAACAGAGCAAGGACAAAAAACAAAAACAACAGTGAAATAGGGAAACCTCACAGAATGAGGAGGTCCACTAAACGGTTAAACCGTTTACCATAACTTACATGAGTTCAAAGGTTTTCAGGGTACAACGGAAGTTATAGATGGTCAAGATGGCAGCAATAGTAGAAGGATGCCTCTGGGTATTTTGAGAAACTAAGTATGAACAGACACATGTGGATCAATCATATGATTACATCCAAATATACAAAGTGTATATAGTTTAGAGGTAGTGCCGAAGTACTAAGCACTAACCAATGTCAATTCGGTATATGCAGGCATATTTCTGCTTACCTAGATAGCACAATATATGGCTACGGTGTAGAGCCTAGTATCCGTATTTGAACCCCGATTATGGAGGAGAAAATAATAATAATGCTAGCATTTTTGAAACTACCAGCACCTATATCTGTGCACCAAATTATTATTTTCTCCTCCATAATCGGGGTTCAAATACGGATACTAGGCTCTACACCGTAGCCATATATTGTGCTATCTAGGTAAGCAGAAATATGCCTGCATATACCGAATTGACATTGGTTAGTGCTTAGTACTTCGGCACTACCTCTAAACTATATACACTTTGTATATTTGGATGTAATCATATGATTGATCCACATGTGTCTGTTCATACTTAGTTTCTCAAAATACCCAGAGGCATCCTTCTACTATTGCTGCCATCTTGACCATCTATAACTTCCGTTGTACCCTGAAAACCTTTGAACTCATGTAAGTTATGGTAAACGGTTTAACCGTTTAGTGGACCTCCTCATTCTGTGAGGTTTCCCTATTTCACTGTTGTTTTTGTTTTTTGTCCTTGCTCTGTTTTGTTTTTATTAGTGGTATTGCTGTTGGGGGACCATGCGTTTCTGGAAGCAACTGGCCAGACATACAGGTTCTCTTGTTTTTGTTTTTTAATTAATTTATTCTGTCCTTATGTCATGTATTTGTATTCATAGACATTCAAAAAACTCCTGAAGAAGCGATCAATTTCACGCAACATGTCGGGTTTAGGAATGAATCTTTGACGACTCACCACAAATCAATGCCATTAGTGTCTACTGGTATTCACTATACTGAAGGAAATGACCCTGCTGTCATCCTATTTAGTATAATTCAATTTTCTTATCGAATCTTGGTCATTGGGTGATGTGTTCAAGTGTGTTAACACTAGATTGATGAATGGTTATATATACTATTCAATTTTTATTGTATGTTCTGCTATTCTCTTTTGTTATTTTTAATAAAACTTGAGTAATTTTAATCAATTTTGTCGTGCCCATAAAGTCCATCTTTTCATCCTAACTTATTAACTCCAAATAAAGTTCAGCTGTTCTAGTAGGTCTTTCCTGACATTTTCTTAGTTGCATCTTACAGCAAAAGCCATTGTCCGCAGAGAGCTTCCAAAACATTAGATGAATCTCATTGTTCAAAGGTATCAGTCAGGAGAAGGGTAAAAAAGAACTTCCAAGGCATTAGATACACCATAGAACACAGTAAAAACAGTCATCATCAAGTGGAGAAAATATGACACAACAGTGACAATACCAAGAACTGGACGTTCCTCCAAAATTGATGAAAAGACGAGAAGAAAACTGGTCAGGGAGGCTGCCAAGAGGCCTACAGCAATATTAATGGAGATTCAGGAATATCTGGCAAGTACTGGCTGTGTAGTACATGTGACAACAATTTCCCGTATTCTTCATATGTCAGGGCTATGGGGTAGAGTGGCAAGATGGAAGCTGTCAGGGTCACCTGTGGCCAGGTGACAGATGCACACCGTAGGGGGACAGGAGTGCACCGCGAGGTAGTGAACCCTATGGCTGGCTTCTGTGGATAGGAAACTGGGTGGTTGTGGAAAGCGGGACCAGAGGAGCACAACCGGGATCCCAACGGAAGCGAGAGCCAAGATTCCCCAGGGCGCGGAGTCTAAGACCCAGCTGGTCTTCTCCAGGGCCTCTAGTGGTGAGGATGTTACGCTGCAGGCTGGGACCAGGTCGCGGCCCCTGGAGTTTCCTAGCTCACGCCCCGTAGGATAAGGGGAAGCAGCAGCACACGATAGAGAGAACCGAATAACAAGCCGAAGGTCAGGGGCCACAAGCAGACAAGGATAACGAAGAACGAGCCGAAGGTCAAGGGTCACGAGCAGACAGGGATGGTCGGGGACAAGCCAATAACGTAACAGAGAGACAGACGTAGCACACGGCAGGCAGGAACCCAAACACACAATGCCTAACAAACACGTTGATCAGCAAAGCAGGCTTGCAGTGCACAGGTTAATATAGTGTTCAGTGATAGGGCCTGGGGTGGAGTCAGGCTGGGAGGAGATTATAAAGGAAGCCAGGTGAAGGAGGTCTGGTCTCTAGATGAACACATGAGGAGGAAGGTAAGATGGCAGACAGACATTAATGCATATCCATGACAGTACCCTCCCTCTTACGAGGCCTCCCCCTTCCCCGCCTGGGCCCAGGTTTAGAGGGAAACTTCAGATGAAACTCCTTTAACAGACGAGGTGCAAAGACCTCAGATGCAGTGATCCAAGACCTCTCCTCAGGACCAAACCCTTTCCAATGAACGAGGTACTGAAGAACGCCTTTACAGAGTCGGGAGTCCAGAATTTGACTGATCTCGTACTCCTGATTATCCTCAGAGACAGGCGCCACGGTAGGAAGAGGACGAGAGAATTTATTGAGGACTAAAGGCTTTAGAAGAGCAACATGAAAGGAGTTAGTGATTTTAAGGCTCTTAGGAATCTGGAGTTTGAAACAAACCGGATTCAGTTTAGCAGTTACCGTGTATGGACCGATGAATCGTGGAGCAAACTTCAGAGAAGGAACTCGGAGCTTGATGTTCCTGGTAGAGAGCCAGACTTTGTCCCCTGGCTGAAGAGAAGGCGGTTTACGCCTGCGGCGGTCGGCAAAGCCTTTGAATTTTTCAGCAGCTGCCCGGAGGGAATCATGAACGTGACCCCAAACGGAATTGAGAGACTCCTGAACCGAAGCCAAAGCTGGAATGTCTGGAGAACAGATCATAGGAAGAGGAAGTTGAGGGTGTTTTCCATAAACTGTGAAAAAGGGTGTCTTCTGCGAACTGGTATTCACATGATTGTTATGGGAGAATTCTGCCCACGGGAGTAGAGAGGACCAATCGTCATGGTGAGAAGACACAAAGGTGCGAAGAAAGACCTCTAACTCCTGATTAACCCTCTCAGTCTGTCCATTGGATTGGGGATGGTAAGAAGAAGAAAAATCCAAGACAATATTGAGGGATTTGCAAAAGGCTCTCCAAAAACGAGACGTGAATTGGACTCCCCTGTCGGAAACAATATGAGAAGGGACCCCATGTAGGCGGAGAATTTCTCGAATGAAAATGGGAACCAAGGCAGGGGCAGAAGGAAGACCAGGAAGAGGAACAAAATGAGCCATCTTGGAGAATCGATCGATTACCACCCAAATGACTGTATTATTCTCAGACAGTGGGAGATCGGTGATAAAATCCATGGCAATATGGGCCCAGGGTTCCTTAGGAATAGGCAAGGGCATGAGGAGACCAGCAGGAGCTTGTGTGGAGGATTTGGACTGAGCACAGACATGACAAGCTTTAACGTAGTCTTTGACGTCTGAGCGGAGATTAGGCCACCAGTAGTGACGACTGATGAGTAGGAAGGATCGGAGGAATCCAGAATGCCCTGCCACCTTGGAATCATGTCCCCAACGAAGGATCTTAGCTCTTAGCTCAGTGGGGACAAAGGTCTTACCAGGCGGAATTTTAGACTTCAGGGTGGTAGAGTGGGCAACAATGCATGAGGTGGGAATGATCGGCTCAGGTTCAGGGGCGGACTCCTCGTCCAAAGTGTCAAATGACCTAGAGAGCGCATCAGCCCGACCGTTGCAGGAACCAGGTTTGTAGGTAATCGTGAAATTAAAACGGGCAAAGAAGAGACTCCACCTGGCCTGTCTAGGATTCAGACGTTTAGCATTCTGTAGATACTGTAAATTCTTGTGATCGGTAAAGATCGTTATGGAGTGAGGGGAACCCTCCAAGAGATGACGCCACTCCTCTAACGCCAATTTAATTGCGAGAAGTTCCCGATCACCGATGGCATAATTCCTCTCTGCCTGAGAAAATTTTTTGGAGAAGAACGCACATGGTTGGCGTCTCTTCTCAAAGATTTGAAGAAGCACAGCTCCCACCCCCATTGAGGAAGCGTCCACTTCAATAAAAAATGCATTCCCAGGATTTGGTCTCCTCAAGAGGGGGCCAGAAACAAAGGCCTGTTTCAGGTTGTGAAATGCAGAGACAGCTTCGGGAGGCCAGTCTCTGGCATTCACACCCTTCTTGGTCAAAGCGATAATAGGCGCGGCAATGGAAGAGTAATTCCTTATGAACTGCCTATAATAATTAGTGAAGCCAAGAAAGCGCTGTGTGGCCTTGAGGCTAGCAGGAAGAGGCCAGTTGGTGATAGCCAAGACCTTCCCAGGGTCCATACGAAGCCCCAAACATGAGACAAAGCACCCCAAAAACAGGACCTCAGAACATTCAAAGGAACATTTCTCCAGCTTGGCATAGAGATTGTTCTCTCTAAGACGTTGAAGTACAGTGCGGACATGGTTTCTGTGGACGAGCAGATTTTCAGAAAAGATCAGAATGTCATCCAGATAGATGACAACAAACTGGTACAGCAGATCTCTGAAGATTTCATTGACAAAGTTTTGAAACACGGCTGGAGCATTACACAGACCAAAAGGCATCACCAGATATTCGTAATGCCCGTCTCTAGTGTTAAATGCAGTCTTCCATTCGTCACCCTCCCGTATTCGAATGAGATTGTACGCGCCTCTGAGATCCAACTTGGTGAAAATGGAGGCACCCTTCAACCTATCGAATAGCTCAGATATTAAGGGTAAGGGGTATCGATTTTTAATAGTAACCGCATTTAAACCCCGATAATCGATGCAGGGTCTTAAGGTACCATCCTTTTTGGCAACAAAAAAGAACCCTGCCCCTGCAGGCGATGAGGATTTCCGGATGAACCCTCTCTCCAGATTCTCTGCTACATACTCCGACATGGCCTGGGTCTCTGGGATGGACAGAGGGTAGGTACGACCCCTGGGTAGAGTTGCTCCGGGGACAAGATCAATAGCACAGTCAAAAGACCTGTGGGGAGGAAGCACCTCAGCTGATTTTTTACAGAACACATCCCGGTAATCGCTGTATGCGGCGGGAAGATCAGAAGAAACAGAAGTGGCAGCAACCGGAAGGCTCTCCTTGGGGGTCACCTTGAGAAGACACGACGAGAAACATGAGGAACCCCAGGCCAGGATCTGCCCAGAGACCCAGTCCACATGTGGAGAGTGGAGCTGTAGCCAAGGGAGGCCCAATACAACTGGGGTAGAGGCCTTGGGTAGAATAAGAAAGGATATCCACTCCTGGTGGAGAATCCCTACCGACATCCTAATGGGTAGCGTCTGGAAGCGAATAGGGCCCCCTGGGAGAACAGTGCCATCAATTGCCGAGACTACCAATGGGGTAGTGAGAGGTGAAAGGGTAAGCTTCATAGAAGAAGCAGTTCTCCAATCCATGAAATTGCCGGCAGCCCCGGAATCCAGGTATGCAAGGGTTGACTGAGGAGAAGTGCCTACATGAAGGGACACCGGCAAGAGCAGGCGAGAAGGTGATGTTTCTGGGTCCAATACTCCACCTTCCAAATGTATTAGACCCGAGCGTTTCCCGGACGAAGCGAGCAGGAGTCACGAAAATGACCCTTGCCCCCACAATAGAGGCACAAGCCCAGAGTTCTGCGCCTAGCACGTTCTTCGGGGGTTAGTCTGGTCCGGCCCAGCTGCATAGGTTCTTCAGCAGGTAGAGGATGCTCCACGGGATGAAGGGAGGGGAGCTCAGACTGGCTAGGACCCAGAGAGTGCTGGCGTCTTTTTTCTAAGGACCTCTCTTGAAAACGAATGTCGATCTGGTTGCATAATGAAATTACATCGTCCAGACCGACGGGAATGGCTCTTCCCGCTAATTCGTCTTTCACTCGGTCAGAGAGGCCATGTAAAAAGGTAGCGACCAGGGCCTCATTATTCCAGCTCAATTCAGCTGTGTGGATACGGAACTGAAGAGCATATTGCCCCACTGAACTAGATTCTTGGCGAAGACGTAAGACAGCACTAGCCGCTGAAGAAGCCCGAGCCGGCTCTTCGAAGATATTACGAAAGAGCTTCAAGAATTCGGACAGACTGGAAACCACCGGATCGTTCCTCTCCCACAGGGGGGCAGCCCAGGCCAAAGCTTCACCGGAGAGGAGGGAAATGATATAGGCTACCTTAGCCCGGTCAGATAGGAAGCTTTGAGGCTGAAGCTCAAAATGAATAGTGCATTGGCTGAGAAACCCCCTGCAGGCCTTGGAGTCCCCAGAGAAACGGAACGGAGCTGGCAATCTTAGTGAGTGTGAGGCTGCGACTGGTGCGATAGGTACAGCCGCTGGTTGTACTTGGGGTTGCGGATTCGGGGTTCCCAAGGAGACCTGAAGCTGCTCGAATCGAGAAGCCAGATCCTGGAGGAATCGCATCACCTGGGTCTGATTTGATTCCTGGGTCTCAAGTCTGCGAACTATGCCCTGCAATGGATCATCCGCGGGAAGCGGGATGTCAGCCGGGTTCATGGCTGATCAAACTGTCAGGGTCACCTGTGGCCAGGTGACAGATGCACACCGTAGGGGGACAGGAGTGCACCGCGAGGTAGTGAACCCTATGGCTGGCTTCTGTGGATAGGAAACTGGGTGGTTGTGGAAAGCGGGACCAGAGGAGCACAACCGGGATCCCAACGGAAGCGAGAGCCAAGATTCCCCAGGGCGCGGAGTCTAAGACCCAGCTGGTCTTCTCCAGGGCCTCTAGTGGTGAGGATGTTACGCTGCAGGCTGGGACCAGGTCGCGGCCCCTGGAGTTTCCTAGCTCACGCCCCGTAGGATAAGGGGAAGCAGCAGCACACGATAGAGAGAACCGAATAACAAGCCGAAGGTCAGGGGCCACAAGCAGACAAGGATAACGAAGAACGAGCCGAAGGTCAAGGGTCACGAGCAGACAGGGATGGTCGGGGACAAGCCAATAACGTAACAGAGAGACAGACGTAGCACACGGCAGGCAGGAACCCAAACACACAATGCCTAACAAACACGTTGATCAGCAAAGCAGGCTTGCAGTGCACAGGTTAATATAGTGTTCAGTGATAGGGCCTGGGGTGGAGTCAGGCTGGGAGGAGATTATAAAGGAAGCCAGGTGAAGGAGGTCTGGTCTCTAGATGAACACATGAGGAGGAAGGTAAGATGGCAGACAGACATTAATGCATATCCATGACAGAAGCCTTTTCTTACAAAAAAAATATCCAAGCCTGGCTAAATTTTGCAAAAACACATCTGAAGTCTCCCAAAAGCATGTGGGAAAATGTGTTATGGTCTGATGAAACCAAGGTTAAACTTTTTGGCCATAATTCCAAAAGATATGTGCAACACTACACATCACCAAAAGAGCACCATATCCACTGTGAAGCATGGTGGTGGCAGCATCATGCTTTAAGGCTGTTTTTCTTCAGCTGGAACAGGGGCCTTAGTCAGGGTATGAACAGTTCCAAATACCAGTCAATACTGGCACAAAACCTTCAGGCTTCTGCTAGAAAGCTGATTATGAAGAGGAACTTCATCTTTCAGCATGAAAATGACCCAAAGCATACATTCAAATCAACAAATGAATGGCTTCACCAGAAGAAGATTATAAATTTGGAATTGCCCAGCCAGAGCCCAAACCTGAATCCAATTGAAAATCTGTGGGGTGATCTGAAGAGGGCTGTGCACAGGAGATGCCCTCGCAAGCTTGAAGTGTTTTTGCAAAGAAGAGTGTCAAGATGTGCCATGCTGATAGACTCATACCCAAAAAGACTGAGTGCTGAAATAAAATCAAAAGGTGCTTTAACAAAGTATTAGTTTAAGGGTGTGCACACTTATGCAACCATATTATTATAAAAAAAAATGTACGTCCCTCCACCTAAAAGATTTCAGTTTGTTGTTCAAATGAGTTGTACAGTTTTAAGGTGGAAAAAGATCTGACATAACTATCTTTGTCTCATTTTTTTTACATCACAGAAACCTGACATTTTAACAGGGGTGTGTAGACTTGTTATATATACTGTATATATATATATATATATATATATATATATATATATATATATATATATGTATATATTACTGTATATATGCAGTAGTGTGCAAAGGTTTTAGGCAGTTGTGAAGAAATGTTGTAAAGTAAGAATGCTTTCAAAAATATATATTTTAATTGTTTATTTTTATCAATTTACAAAATGCAAAGTGAGCGAACAGATGAAAAATCAAACTCAAATCAATATTTGGTGTGACTACTCTTTAGCTTCAAACCAGCATCAATTCGTACAGTTGCACACTTTGTACACTTGCACAAGGTCAGGGATTTTGTAGGATTAAAATCAGGTATACACCCTGACAGCCTGAATACACCATCCCCACCGTGAAGCATGGTGGTTGCAGCATCATGTGGGGATGCTTTTCTTCAGCAGGGACATGGAAGCTGGTCAGAGTTGATGGGAAGATGGATGCAGCCAAATACAGGGCAATCTTAGAAGAAAACCTGTTAGAGTCTGCAAAAGACTGAGACTGGGGCAGAGGTTCACCTTCCAGCAGGACAACAACACTAGACATACAGCCAGAGCTACACACGGTCGGACTTTTGCCCAACAAACTTCGTTTTGAGCAAGTTGGACCAACAATCCGACCGTGTGTACGCTCCATCGGACAAACTTTTTTTGCTTTTTTCTTGTTTTCATCGGACAAAAGTTGGGTCTGCAAACGGACAAACTTTTGCCCAACAAAAGTCCGATGGAGCAAAGTCCGACCGTGTGTACAGGAAACCATCGGACTTTTGTCCGATGGACTAAACAACTAATGTTAAAATCAACCAACAATAGCAGAAGTTGACCAAAGGGTGGCAGTAAAGAGCAGAAAAACCACGTGATGTTGCCAAAAGTTTTGGGAAAGTTTGCAGAAAAGTCCGAGCGTGTGTATGCTATGGGTGTTCCCGACCAACTCCGTTCGGACAAAATCCACGGAAAAGTCCGATGGAAGTCCGACCGTGTGTACGGGGCTTTATAATGGTCCAGTCAAAGTCCAGACCTAAATCCAATTGAGAATCTGTGGAAAGACTTGAAAATTGCTGTTCACAGACGCTCTCCATCCAATCTGACAGAGCTTGAGCTATTTTGCAAAGAAGAATGGGCAAAAATGTCACTCTCTAGATGTGCAAAGCTGGTAGAGAAATCCCCAAAAAGACTTGCAGCTGTAATTGCAGCGAAAGGGGGTTCTACAAAGTATTGACTGAATACAAATGCATGCCATACTTTTCACATATTTATTTGTAAAACAAATTGAAAACTATTTATTATTTTCCTTCCACTTCACAATTATGTGCCACTTTGTGTTGGTCTATTATATAAAAACCCAATAAAATACATTTACGGTTTTGGTTGTAACATGACAAAATGTGGAAAATTTCAAGGGGTATGAATACTTTTTCAAGGCACTGTATATACAATCTCTATATAAAGCTTCTCTTCTTCCAGCAGTCGCTTGCAGAACCCAGCTGGATCACTGTGAGGATTTGGCCCTCTGAATAACAGCAGTTGGTTGGTTTTTGGAAGTGTCTATCAGAGTCAGCGGCCTGTGGGCTGTAATCGGCTTCCAAATAGTTAACCAGGAGACGCACGGGCTGTGCGTTCCCTGGTTAACACTGACACGCGTCTCAGCCAATCAGGTTCACCGGGTCTGGTTACTGGTAACCTGATTGGCTGAAGCGACATCGAGGGCGGGAGAAGACATCGAGGACAGAAAAAGACATGAGGGAGCGTGGAGGAGGACGGCGCTGACCCGAAGAAGGTAAGTGCCAGGCTGGGGACAAACTGGCTGTATTTGGGGACAAACTGGCTGCATTTGGGGACAAACTGGCTGTATTTGGGGGACAAACTGGCTGCATTTGGGGACAAACTGGCTGCATTTGGGGACAAACTGGCTGCATTTGGGGGGAAACTGGCTGTATTTGGGGACAAACTGGTTGCATTTGGGGACAAACTGGCTGCATTTGGGGACAAACTGTCTGTATTTGGGGACAAACTGGCTGCATTTGGGGACAAACTGGTTGCATTTGGGGACAAACTGGCTTCATTTGGGGGGAAACTGGCTGCATTTGGGGACAAACTGTCTGTATTTGGGGGGAAACTGGCTGTATTTGGGGACAAACTGGCTGCATTTGGGGACAAACTGGCTGTATTTGGGGGGAAACTGGCTGCATTTGGGGACAAACTGGCTGCATTTGGGGACAAACTGGCTTCATTTGGGGACAAACTGGCTTCATTTGGGGACAAACTGGCTGCATTTAGGGACAAACTGGCTGCATTTGAGGGGGCAAACTGGTGGCGTTTGGGCACAGTGGCTGCGTTTAATGGGCACAGTGGCGGCAATTGATGTTTTTTTTTCAGTTTGTTTGCGACCCCCCAAAAATTTTGAGCACCAGCCGCCACTGAACCCGAGGCCCCTTAGTTGTGTAGCAGAATTTCAGTGTCCAGCTTGCATTACTCCTGTGACTACTGATCCCAGCACCACCTCTTCAGCCACTGCCAACTCACCTGGCTGCAGCTGCCCCTTTCACTAGCCCTCCATGCTAACTTCTCCCCATAGTCCTCCAGACTGACACTCACCAGCCCAACTGGCTGATTCTCAGGAGATCTCCCAGACGTGCTGACCTGCTCCCACTGTCCTCTTTCCTTGCTCATATGCCTCCAGGAAGGGCTTAATTTGTGTGCTTTGGCAGGATCCTTCCAGCAACTGAGCCTCAGGGCCGAGGTCACCCCCCCAGACTAAGGGGCAATCCCAAGGGCCACCAACAGCTTGCTCAGCACTCCATCTCCAACCCGACTACCCCTGCTGGCATGTCTCATGCCTCTTTTATGAGGTGGCCTGCCCCCTTCCATCCCTTTTACTGGGTTTTGACTGAGGCCCTCATAAATATTCCTAGCAGCCCCACCTGGCTTCCACCCACTAGCTCTAGAACCTGCTAGAAAGGGTGGGGGGGATGCACCAGAGGAGGTGTCAGGATGAGTCATCCAGCCCTGAGTCACTGAACCCTTACCCAGATTTCCAGTTCAGGCCTGGCCCTGAGCCAAACTTAAAATTTCCTACACTTACAGCTATACTAACAACCTAGCACACTAGAGGATGCTACACATAAACAACTGTGTAGGAGGCTTAAAACTGGGTAAGGAACAGCCATACTCTGCTACTAAGGTGAGGTTGTGGAAGACAGTTTCATATCACAGGTCATACACCATGGCAAGACTGAACACAGCAACAAAGCATAAACAAAAATGCGGATGCGCATACCCATGCACCAGAAAGCCACAGAGTAAAAACCTAACTTTTATTAGGATTTAATTAATGTATATGTATTTTATCACTTATAAGGAGAGAGATAGGGGCTCCAAAAAACTCTCAACAAATCTTTAAAAAATGGAAGAAATATAGACATTTATGGACCAGAGCATATGAGCAATTATAATTCTGGGAGTTTTTCCAGATTACTTGAGAGTTTTTGGAGCCCTATCTCTCTCCTCAAGTAATAAAATACATATACAGCTTTTTGGCATACATTTTTATTGAAATCCTAATAAAAGGTTATAGGTTTTAAACCTGTGGCTTTTTGATGCGTGGGTATGCGCATCCCTGTTTTTGTTTATGCTTAGCAAGTGCCACATTTGGGTATTATGGTATTACTTGTATAAATTTGGTCTTTTCAGTTTGGAATATTTGAGCATAGCAACAAGACACACAGTAGTTATACTGCATCAGTAAGGTCTCTCCCAGGCAAAGATTTCAAAGCAGAGTGGGGTTTCAAGATGTGCTGTTCAAGCTATTTTGAAGAAGCACAAAGATATACAGGCAATGTTGAGGACCGTAGACACAGTGGCCCGTCTGTGGGCGTGGTCATCCTCACCCTGAACGTGAGAGACCAATGGTAGCTAAAAGGACAAAGAACCACCACAGTATTCTGAAGCCAAAGACCCAAGAACCAGAATGTAATCAGCACAAGCTGCCATTGTTTCAGTGGACACTACCAGTCATTGGGAATCGCCAGCTTTGTATTAGCACCTGTAAAGGTGTGCATGGGCAGCCACCTCCATTAGTTAGTTTAAGCTCTGGACTTTTTCATGTCCGTTGCCTGTTCTGCCATGAGAAAGTACAGTAAAAGTTGTCAAACTGTTCTAAGCCTGGTCTGAAGCCATTTAAAGTGGTGCATGATGGTTTCTAGTGAATGAAAGAACAGGGTCAGTAGAACACATGTGGGGTCCCCACCTGGTCCAAGGTATTGATGAGTGTGCACACAGTGAAAGGTACCCCCACGTGTAGGGCGAAATGGCCCCACCCATACATATATTGACAGTAATTACTACAGGACTGACAGACACAGTGGAGGCGAGGGTGTCATCTCTCAGACACTGACGTCACACGCTGTTCTACGAGCACACAGTCGCCATCTCCATTCATGGATACAGCCTGTTCCTCTCTGGTACCTTGCGGCTTTCATAGCCAGGATTTGGGACTTCTCTGGATGCAACAATAGACCCTGGACTATACACCTGACATGGCATTGATCCCACTTCATATGAGCATCTCTTCATTTACCTTTATGTAAGTGTTGGCTACATATTTATGTCACTATATTAAACAGTTTACTCAGAGTCGCTTTTCTATTTATTTTTTAGTTTTTAGCTCTGCGATAGTTTGACCGACAATTACTCCGTCATGCAACTCTGTACCCAAATGAGTTTTATTTAAAAAAAAATTAGACTGATAAAGCTATCTTTTAGTGGAATTTAATAAAAGTTTGATTTTGATTTTTTACTAATTTTTTTTTAAAAAGATCCAAAAAAACAACAACTCTTTCCCGTACTTTCTTTTAAAATAAAATGCCAGAATAGCATGTAAATCCTCAACATGGTCCCTTTTTTGCAAAACAGACACCAGAAGGTAATTTTATATTTTGCCATAATTTATTGGAAATGAAGACACATGCCGGAACTGAGGAAAGTTACACGTGGAGCTTGAGAATGTTGCAGTAGTTATATTAACCTGTTGGCACAGACAGCAGACAAATATACAGCCTCTGGGCAGGTGGGCCTTTGCGCAGAGCGGCTGCATATTTGACTACCACATTACAAACACAGCTGTACCAAGAGCGTGCGCCCAGAGACCTCCTGCCACAGTTACCAGTGGCTAATGGATCAGGAGCTTTAATAGCCAATCACAGCCACCACATGATCATAGACCCCATCCCGCCTCCTGGCATCTGAAAACCCTTAAAGGGGCAGGAGGCGCTTGTGCCAAGGGGTTAATGTACAGGTCATACACAAGAGGAAGGAGGAAATGAAGGAGTTATTGCACTGGTCACCTACAATGGCAGAAGGGAGATGGGGCGGTTAACGTTCAGATGGGCAGGATAAGGGGGGCGAGGGATTAATTTACTGGTCACTAGGGACAGTAGTAAATTAGTGTGGGGAAAAGTTTATAACAAAAAAAGATCCCCTGTTACTGCAACAGATTAAATGGATCTGCAGCTGCTGAACCATTCATTCTGTGCCCATTCATAAACAATCATTCTCTCCTCTTCCCCTGTTGTAAGGGGAAATAGAGGGATCTGCATTGTAAATAGTACCATGTGATCGCTGTGAAGACCAATCACAGCGCGCTCACATTGTGCCCAGCCCCTTGAATTGGCTGGGTACAGTGTCTGTGTAGCTAGCTGTCTAATGACAGCTGGGTACACAGTGATTACCCATTGGACAGCCCGATAGCTATTTATCTAGTGCCATTTATAAACAGCACTGTATAAATAAAGGGCTATTGATCAGCCCTCTCTGGCTTCAGTACTTTCAAACACTCACCAGAAAAAGGCATGGAGATTAGTAAATCAAAGGAAGGTGTGCAAAATTTGTTCTGAATCAGTGACTTTAGTTTTCTTTCAATGAGCCCATGGGCTAAAGGAGAGAAAACCACCCAATCCCACCATCCACATTAAATAGCATTGATGGATGAATCAGAACTGCTGGCCATTGTATTCTGAAAGCTTGCACCCCCAGCTTTAAGAGTACCCAAACAGTGACTTTAATGCGGTTGTAAAGCCTAATATACTTTGTATACAAATATCATATTTGTAATGACAAAGTATTTTTGAAGTGATCTATCTATATTGTTGTAATAAAAAAATTATACTTACCTTATATTTCGTGACATTTGTACAGTCTTCTTGTATGACTAACTCAGCGCCATCTCCGTTGTGGTCTTCCTGGTTTGAATTGAATTTCATTTCCGCCCACAGTTTCTTCTGTCCTCAGTAATCCCGCACGTGCGCTTTAGGATCACTATATCCAAGCCTCATTTTCGTTGCAAGTTTCTATGTAAAGGAAGATATTTCATTCACAGTTTACACTGGTGTTCTGGCGAGAACTGTCCCACCAATCAGATAGTGTGGGGACAGTTTTCGACCGGACACCAGGAAGCAGGAACTAAAAGACAGCGAGAAGCATCTGTAAGCAAGTTCCTATCTAAAGATATTTATATTTAGAAGCGTGTCCCCCTCCGTGAGTTACATGTCCCCCTCAGTACTGTTCCCCCCCCCGGGAGTTACATGTCCCCCTCAGTACTGTCCCCCCCCCCGGGAGTTACATGTCCCCCTCAGTACTGTTCACCCCCTCCGTGAGTTACACACATACACATAATAACAGAAAAAAAGTATTTAAATAATAATTTAAAAAATATATAATAATAAAAAATAAATAATGACACTAACAAAATTATTGAGTAATTTTTTTTTTTATTAAAAAGCATTTTTCAAATATTACATATATCACATTTCTAAGTATATAGATATACAATACTTTACTGTAGGGAAAATTGTAACTCTTCCGGTTATTCCTGTTCTTCTGCTTCTTCTTCCGTCAGTGTTCTTATCTCGCGCTCTTTCACGATCTCTCTCGCTGTGTCATGTGACGTTCTCTCTGTATCATGTGACGTTCAGGTCACATGATAACAACGATGATGGGGACGAAAGATCGCGGGATGTCGGGGCTGACGTATACATAGGGAAATGACGCAGCCCCAACAACAACATAATGAGATTCCGGCAGTGAGTGTTAACGCCGGAATGATCGTGAATCGGGCGCATGCGCGGTAGTGACCGACACTACTGAAAACAACTGTAACAGAGAATTTAGAAAGGTAAGGAAAAAAATAAAACAACAAAACTATTGCAATTTTTGCTGGTATTAAATAATGTTAAAGTTATAATTTTGACCATACAACCGCTTTAACTGTTCTGCCAACTTTTTCCCACCTGGCCTCTTCCATTTCGCAGTTGACGCTTGTTTAGCCAGTTGATGTTGGCAGAGCCACCCATGGTTTGAATTTCTGCTAATTTGGAAGAAGTGTCCAAACTTTTCACTGTTTATGGCCAACTTAGGAATGCTCCTATTGGTTGAGGTTCCTTGTTCAGAACTGCTCAGCTGGGACATAAGGAACAGCAGTGGCCACACGCAGGCCTTACTGTTCGGCTTGGTTCACACTGAAGCAACATAGGATCCGACTTGTAAGCCCCAAAGTCGGATGACATGTGAAATTCAATGTTACGCTATGAGAGCTGTCTTAACTGATACTTCACAGGTCTGTCTGACTTCAGAAAAGGTTCCGGCACTACTTTGGTCTGACTTTGATGCGACTTCAATGCCACAGAGAGTAAAAAGTCACATCAAAGTCGTATCAAAGTCGGATTTTAAAGTGGCACTGAAAGTCATGCGACTTTGGAATTGGGCTAGGTGAACCGAGCCTAAGAACAACATGGAAACTCTGAAATAAAGAGCTTTCATTTTCACAGAAAAGATTGTTTAAAATTTTATTTGGATCGTATCATATGGTTCATTTGGATGTAAACAGTGGAGTTATTCTCTAACTGCACCATAAATTGGCCCTACATTATAGGAAATCAACCATGTTTACAATTGGGTGCACAAATACAGATATTTAATGTAGGCTGAAACCTTTCTGTACAACACTAGCAGGCATATACATGTCAAACATTATCAGGACACATTTTTAAACAAGACAAGTCTTTATTCTCTTATATACAAAGTACCTAAGCAAGGTCCAGACAGTGCAGTGCATCACAGATGAGGACAACTGAAGTACTGTGTCCATATTATTGCTGTATACAGGAAACCACAAATCTCCTTGTCCTTATACAATACTTGTGGCTGATTCTAAAAGCATATATACATAGTATCTATAAAGTGGGGAAAGTGAAATAAAATATGAAATATGAAACAATAAAGCTTCCACAGAAAGCATTAACTCATATATATGTTTGTATACATCTATTATCATGTTAAATAATATATACTTATATATTTATATATATATATATATATATATATATATAGATTACATATTTACATGGGCTTTTTACAATTAATTTAGAAATAAAACAAACAATAAAAAAACAAAAGCTATTGTTAATAAAGTATCTCCTCCGAGGAATGCCCTGGAGGTTTTAGCATGCACAGCACTGCCTTCCTGCAGAGTCACTGCAGTTTCTGTTATAATATATAAAGTCATTAGGAGACAATCTTCAGATTTTTGTTTCTGGTCCTTCTGTAGTAAGGGGCTGGAAAGAGTTGCGAATCCGTAATGCTTCTGCTGCACAGATGTGTCCAGAGCATTTGTTATACCAATCCAGACAATGGCCTCTAAAATAAAAAGGAGAAAATTTCATCAGACTCTGAAAATAAAGCAAGATAAATAATTCAATACCATACTGATTTAGTGTTTAAAGCGGGATTCCACCTGCGATTTTTTTAAAGTCAGCAGCTACAAACACTGTAGCTGCTGACTTTTAATAAGGACACTTACCTTGTCCTAGGCGCCCGCGATGTTGGCCCCCCGAGGCCGACCCCTCGATCCTGGCAGGTCCCGGCGCCGCCATCCTCACTAAGGGAAACAGGCAGTGAAGCCTTGTGGCTTCACTGCCCGTTTCCTACTGCACATGCGCGAGTCTCGCAGTGTTTACTGAATGGGCGGCTGCTCTCTGGGATACACACAGTTCCCAGAAGGCAGCGCACCCCATTCCCCAGAAGACACCGTGAGTAGGACGAGGAAGAAGACCTGCCGAGGACTAGGAAGAGGTAGATTAGGAATATCCGCATAGCAACCGCCTTTTCTGGCGAGTAAACATTTTTTTTTTCAATTTTTTTGCAGGATTTTTGTGTATTTTTTTTTTTAGGGTGGAACTCCACTTTAAATGGAAGCTGTCAGGAACGCAGTATGGGAGCTGACTTGGTTTTGATGGTGCAAGCACACTTATGCCGCGTACACACGGCCGTTTTTTAATGTCATTGAAAAAAGTTTTTCTCGACGTGATTCTTCTCAAGCCTGCCTTGCCTACACACTATCGTGAAAAAAAAATGCTCAAGCAAAGCGCGGTGACATACAACACGTTCAACAACACGTACGACGGCACTATAAAGGGGAAGTTTTATTCGAATGGCGCCACCCTTTGGGCTGCATTTGCTGATCCTCGTGTTAGTAAAGTTTGGTGAGAAACGATTTGCGCTTTTCATTCTCCGTGCTCTTCAGTCCGTTACAGCGTGACGAATGTGCTATCTCCATTCAGAGTGCTAGTTTTACCAGAACGCGCGCTCCCGTCTCATAACTTGCTTCTGAGCATGCGCGTTTTTTTCCCGTCATTAAAGCGTACACGCGGCCGTTTTTCACAACCAGAAAAACGACGACGTGAAAAAAAAAATAGAGCATGTTCTAAATTTTTAATGACCATTTTTCTCGTCGAGAAAAATGCTCTGGAGCCTACACACAAGTGTTTTTAATAACAATTAAAAAAATGGCATTTATCTCGTCATGAAAAAACGGTCGTGTGTACGCGGCATAACACTCTTTTTCTAGCATTTTTCTGTACATAGTGAACCACGACTCTTAATAAGAAGGAAGCATGTCAATCACTGGAGTTAATTTACTAAAGGAGTAGTACATGTTCACTTTGCAAAATGTATTTTATTATGCAAGGGCATTTGCTCGTATTTTAGTGAATGTGGTGAAAATTCACGTTGCAAAGAATTTCCAATCACGTACCAGAAAAACAAAATAACAGGATTTCCGCTTGCACATGATTGGATGATAGATGTCAGCAGAGCTTCACCTCATTCATTAGGCTAAGAGAAAAATCCCTTGCATAAAATAGCTACAACCTAAAAAAAAAAAAAAAAAAAAAAAGCAAACAGGTAGTGACTACAATCCCTAACCACATAACACTGTCTGGCAGTATGTTGGATTGATTTACTAAAACTGGAGAGTAAAAAATCTGGTGCAGCTCCGCATGGTAGCCAATCAGCTTCTAACTTTAGCTTGTTCAATTAAGCTTTGACAAAAAACCTGGGAGCTGATTGTTTCAATCATGTACAAGCAAAAATGCTGTTTTTTATTTTTATTTTCCTTGCACGTTATTGAATATTCTTTGCAAACTGAAGCTTTACTGCATTTACTAAGATTCAGGGCAACTGCACTTTGCAAAATGCATAGTCTATTTGCATTTAGTAAGTCAACCTCTATATTGGCAGGGTGTACATTGGGCCTTATAATTCAAATGTGGCCTTTCATTTACAAAATGAAGCATAGAAGATGTATTTTGCTTACAACAACCAGTCTCTTACAGCTGGAATCAATCGGTTGTCATGCAAAACATTCACTTTTCCTTCAATTGTTATTTACACATGAGGCCCACTAGTTCTTGTAACAAAAAGTATCAGACAAAAAAACTTACCTCAGGTCAACTCTGCAAATATGGGTGAGCCTGGACTTTCCAGATCCACAGGGCTCAATCAGATAACGCGTATCCAAAATAGCTGCTCTCACTCCTCCAATGAGAGGGGCGTCCTCGTGCTCTACAGACATCGCCACCAAACTGCACATACCCTTTGCCAAATCCGTCCTCCATGTCCTAAAGATAGAAGGCATATTATGTCAGGCTTAATCATAAGAACCTCATTAAAATACCATGAAAGTGTCATTAAGACATGAAAAGCAATCATTATCTCAGCTTTCATCAGTTTAGTAAAGTTACATAAATGTGAATTCTGAACCTCTGTTTCCTTTATGAAATTAGTACAGGTTAAAAATGTTTTTTTTTTTTTTTTTTAATTCTCTATTTAAAGATGTGTCACAGGTACAAGAAAAAAGGCAACTTCTCAGAACAAGCAATCAATGCAGAGCTTTTTCAGTACTACCATTACTACGTACTATATTATGAAATATCAAAACAAATAATGGCAATAAGAAATACAAAACATTCCTATCTTCATGTAGGAAACCCCTCAGGCAGGTCATACCAAAGGCAAGCCCGCCTGAGGGGGGGATTCTCTAGATTGCTATGGAAATCTGTCACATCATAGAGGGAAGTCTAAAATGGGGTAGAGAATGCTGTCCTGTACACACCATATTTTCATCTACTTATTTGAAAAGAATTAGAAAAGAAACAGGAGAGAAAAAAAAAAAAAAGGGGGGGGAGGGGTTGCCTCCCAGGAGAAGGCACCAGTAGCGTCAGTCAGGCAGCAGAAACCTCTGATAAAGGGTCTTAATCAAGTATATTGGAGGAATTCATCCGAGAAGCGGAAAAGGTCCCAATGTATCCATCTGGACTTGTGTTCCTCAGATTTCTCCTGCAATGCCGCTGTCAGATCTTCCATCTGCCCTATGTCTTTCACTCTCGCGAACCACTGAGCTACCGTTGGTGCCGACTGTTGTTTCCACAAAGGCGGAATACAAGCCCGTGCAGCATTTAGGAGGTGTTTGAGAAGGGATTTGTGGTATCGTTTCCTTGACAATGGGGTGAGGTTAAGCAGGACCGCAGCTGGGTTATCTTGCAGTGAGATGTCTGTGAGCTTATGTATAAGCTTAAGCACTGGTTGCCAGAAAGTAGCAAGTGTAGGACACTCCCAGAAAATATGTAGAAGGGTACCCGAATGGAGGCCACAACGCCAGCAACGGTCTGTCTGCAGAGGGAATATTTTTGCCAAAACTGAAGGGGTTCTGTACCAACGTGTCAGAATTTTGTACGTGGTTTCCTGGTACCTACTGCAAAGGGAGGACTTCTGAGCAAAAAAAAGTATTCTCTCCTTTTGAGGTTCGGTAAAGGTAACTTGTAGGTCTCTCTCCCATTTGGCTAGGAACGGGGGGTCTTCTGTGGCATGGAGATCTAACAAAGATTTGTATGAGGCTGATAAGGATCCCCGGATCGGGCCCTCTCCCAGACAGAGCTCCTCGAAAGAGTGGAGCCTACGCGTAAAGAGCGCCGGGCTAGGCAATGATCTAAAAAAGTGCGATAACTGCAAGGTCCTCCAGTGATCTAGTTTAAGAGGGGCCCGTCCAGAGAGCAATGTCTCCGGAGACATCCAACTGGACGGTCGCAATAGTTGCGAGGCCCTCAGAAGTCCCTTTGAGCTTTGCGATAAGAATGCCGGATCGGTGAGACCGGGCAAAAACCCAGGGTGCCCTACAATCGGCGTCATTGGGGAAGGGAAACTGCTTAGTGTAGAAAGTTGGAAAAACCTGTCCATTTCCGTTAAAGTGGGACCAATCAACGGATGAGTAGTTAAGCGTGTAACGTGGGTTTTCCCCGCCCAGGGCAGCCCAGGGAGCG
Organism: Rana muscosa; assembly: GCA_029206835.1. Taxonomy (NCBI): domain Eukaryota; kingdom Metazoa; phylum Chordata; class Amphibia; order Anura; family Ranidae; genus Rana; species Rana muscosa. The sequence goes on from CM055117.1 coordinate 970,811,475, forward strand.
GAACCTGGGCTGCCTCTTGTTCCAGCGACACCCAGAGTTTCGAGACACTGTGTCGGCACCAGTCAACAACCCTGGCCATATGTACTGCAGTATAGTATAGGGCCGGGTCCGGGAAACCCACTCCGCCCTTCAGCTTAGGTCGTAACAGTAACGATCTACCAAGGCGTGGGTGTTTACCTCTCCATATGAATTTGATAAATACCGACCGAACCGCATGAAAAAAGGTCTGAGGTATTCTCACCGGCAGTGCCTGCAATAAGTACAGCAATCTGGGCATCGCGTTCATCTTAAGTACGTTGCAACGGCCAAACCAAGAAAGGGCTAAAGGGTCCCACTTTTTGAGGTCAGCGATTAGCGTTGACAAAAAAGGTTGGTAGTTGAGGGCGAGTATGTCATTTAGGTTTGCTGGGATTTTCGTTCCTAGGTACTGAATCGAGCGGGTAGCCCATTTGAATGGAAAATAGGGGCGTATGCTCGCTCTGGTAGCATCTGTTAAGGAGATATTTAATGCCTCCGATTTTTGTAAATTGACCTTAAACTTAGACAAACTACTATAGGTTAAAAATGTTTTATCTACAGTCCACCGTACAACTGTATTTAACACAGGGAGACATGGAAAAGTGTTAGATTTATGGAATATTTCCTGTCTGAGGCAGGTCTATATGCTTTCTGCCAGGCTTGCATAATAATCAGGTTAAAGGTCACCATACAGGAAATAATAAAAACTGGGCTGAGAACTTCTGTTGAACAGCCCAAGACAGAGTATGTTCAATGCTCATAGACATACACACTAGTGCACATGCAATCATGTGTGTCAGAGAAAAAATAAATGTTTTGACCACTAGATCCACTGCTAGCATCCATTTGCCATCTAATATCTATGGCTGACTTTCATCTCAAGCTTATCTGCTAAGCTCAGTAACTAGTTTTTAGGTGAATAAAGAGGTTCTCCAGTTATTATTTTTATGTACAGTATGTACTGCAAAGACATACCCATTTGATTAACAGAAATACTACTCTCCAATGACTGAAACTCTCCTTACCTAAGTAAGATAAGGGACACTCCATTGTGTCTGGAAAGTCAAGGATTGCCTTATGTTGCTAGCATCTAGACCAAAAGAGTTGCACGTGTATAAGTGTGCAGTTCAATTGGTTGTTGTGGTATGCCTATTTGCTCCTTACTACCAACTGCAGCTGAAATTCCAGTGAATTATATGGACTGCACTGAAAGGTGTGTTCACGTACTTATAAATGTCAATGGCTGTAAGCAGCTATGCATTAGGGTGCCAACGTGTCCCGGATTGCCCGGGACATTCCCGCAATTAGCAGGTCTGTCCCGGGTCCCGGGCACCTTCATTCCGGGACAATACAGTGTCCCGGAATGGAATTGACAGAGCGAGCAAACCCCGATATAGCGCTGGCGCTCGCTCTGCCTCCAGCTCCACCTGAGACTCTGGCCACTCATTGCTAGAGTCACCTGGCATCTACCAACCAGTGACCTCACAGCTGCGACTCTGCTCAGCATGCAAAGCGGAGGAGGAGTTTGTTAACTTTCTCCTCCTCTGCGCCTAACGCTTTCCGCCATGCCGGACGAGGCTGTCAGCAGAGGAAGCCCCAAAGACATGAATCCACCAGCTCAGCGCCTGGATGTCTCCCTGCTTCATACCGCAGAGCAGACCGAAACCGCCTTCCCCTCCTCGGTTATTTACGAGTACACAGGAGACGGCAGAGGGACACCACTGTGCATTCCTGGTGCTGATCTGAGGTCTGTTCTAAGCTTATATTATATGTATGTAGATGGACAGAGGAGGCGGACAGGGATAGTGATCAGGAAAAGGGTAAAAAGTCCCCCCCAGCATGTTTCTGACACCCACCTCTCTACTAGCACAAGTGGAAGGGGGGCAGTACTGTGGGGGTCTCTACTTAGTGGGGGTCTGTACTGTGGGGGGGTCTGTACTTAGTTAGAGGGGTCTATACTAGTGGAGAAGGGGTCTGTATTTTGTGGGGGGGGTGTCTATACTGAGGGGGGAGTCTGTACTGAGGGAGGGGAGTCTATACTTGGTGGGGAGGGTCTTTACTGAGGGGGTATATACTGAGGGAGGGGGTCCATACTGAGGGAGGGGGCCTATAGTTAATGGAGAGGGGGGTTCGTACTGACGGAGGGGGCTTATACTTAGTGGAGAGAGGGCCAGACTGAGGGAGGGGGTCTAAAGTTAGTAGAGGGGGGTCCGTACTGAGGGAGGGGAGTCTATACTGAGGGAAGGGGTCTGTACTAAAGGGAAGGGGTCTGTACTAAATGTAATAATAGAAATACATTCCAAGCAAGGTATTGGGATGATATAAGTGCTAAAACCAGCCATTCACCCGACAAATCACTCACCGCCGAAATCCCGTCAACCCCAAAACTACATTCAACCCAACCCCCCACCGGTCCCTGGCAAAATTGTCCCTGAATGGCAGTTTGGAAATGTGGTCACCCTACTATACATGTGTATACACATGTACCTGCATAAACACAATTCTGTGTATGGGCGTACAACTATGGATACATATGAATGCGCCCATAAGTTTATGCAGGTCCTTGCGTATACATGCGTATAGTTGTGTACAGTCATTGACTTGTATAGATGGCTCCCTCATGGGGAAATACATCAGAATATACATTAGATGGCCAGATATGGCTTTGGGCATGATCCCTAAAAATATGTGTAATAGTTATGATAATAATAATAGTTATATTGACAGTAACCAGAGAGCTTTTTTAAAGATACATTTAAAAATGTACTTGGGCCTTACATAATTTGTCAGCTCTGTATAACCGGGTAAAATAAATACAAGTGTAATGTACAAATGCTAACATTGTTTTCCTAGGCTTCCTAGTAAGGTTCTCTGGCAGTATAATTTATGACCAGTACATGTCATTAAATGACACAATTAGCTTTGTGTATCTACTCTCATTAAAGACAGTTTAGCTCAGCATACCTGAAAACCACAAAGTCCTTAGAAGGATGGGGAGCCATGCTATTAATAACAAATTGATAAACTTCTGTTTGGTTATCGACAGTTTTGATTATTTTTCCCTGCAGAAAATCATCATCCCATAGGTGGCGCTCTCTTAATAATCGGTTTAGCACAACCGGTGGAGGGGCCTCCAACTCGACAGACACTTTCCAGAGCCGCAGAGGATTTCCATCTCCAACCTAAAGAATCAGAAAACAGATCAGTACACAAAAAAAAGGGCAGCGAAAAGTAAAAATGTTGGTTTCTGAAAATTAAATTTTTCAATAATGCATTTATAGTAATTACTGTGAGTTAGAGAATGTGTTTTCAGTCTGTACCTTTTTATATGCCACGTCAGTGTTCTCTGTGCTAGAAAGTGAGACCCATCCTTTAAACTTATCCCTGGCCTCTTTCTGAAGGCTCTGAATAATATTATCAAAGTAGGCTGAGATGCACCCTGACTCCTCTTCCAGCTGCTTCCCCAATTCCTCCATAGTGGAAAGGTGGATATCGGCATCCACATAGGAATTCCGTGACTGTGCTATAATCTCCTGCGGAACCTGCAACATCCCAGAAAGTACCAGTTAGAATTCAAATTTAATAGAATAAGAAAAAAATAAGCAGAATCTCAATAATTATAATAACTGCTATGTTTAGGTTGACGTTGTCAGTGCTCAAATTAAAGACCTAACATAATACTCAGGATATAATATAATATAATTACCACAATATAATAATTTAATTTTAAAGTAATCCTAAATTCAGAGTGGGTGCTGTTATTGAGTGCCAAGACACACAGCAGCTGAGAGGATGAAACGTTATGAAGGTTTATCCTATACAGTCAGACAGGCACAAGGCAAAATTGGTTTTCTATTGCCAGTTATTTGGCAATAGCATCCAGGATGAGGAACTGTTGCCAGAGCCGCCCACATAACCCGCAATTGGGTCCAACCAAGAAAATGTGGGCTCAGTACCAGATTCCACCAATCCACTGACACCAAATGTACCCTAGATCCACAGATTGATCTATCCTGAGTAATGGGGTAGGTGAATCTCAGCTCATGCTCTTCGGTAATTCACTATTTCTAGTGACCCTAAGGCCAGCCATACCACAGGTTGCAGGAAATAAAATTGTTTGATTCCCCCATCAACACAGTCAGTGTTGATGGTGGAATCCCTCCCACGCAGCCATAGTGTTAACTCGGCGGGGTGGGGGGTTTAGGGGGAGGGGGGGGGCGTCCCCGTCCGGAGAGCATAGTGATTATTACAAGTGGCTGTATCAGCCACTAGCAATAATCGCATGAGAAATCTAGCAGGCTGGTTTTACCCAAGCTAATTGATCAATCAACTTGGATACATTCAGCCTGCCCAGACATTTTTCGAATCTCGGCCGGTTCCTGCTGAACTGGACGGGATTTGAACCATATATGGCTGGCCTAACACTAGCTACAAATAGAAACACTCACCTCAAACAGTCTATTACATTCCATGATCATATGTGCCAGGCCCTGTGTAGCTGCCAAGTTCTCATTCAAATCCTTTTGGTCTGGTTTTCCGGTTGCATATTTTTTCTGTATGGCTCTGAAAGCAGAAAAGTGAAATAATGTAAAGGTTAGACAGTAAGCTTCTGTATCACTGTATTCTAAAGTTAGAACTATATATTTCAATGCTGCGTGCAATTTTTACAGTTGGGGTTCTAGGACCTTGTCAGGGTGCTGCAGCACCTTTATTGGCCATGCTGGGCTGTGCTCTAGACCAACCTGCTTTGCTTAACTGCAGTTTGTCTGCAGGGGATTTAAGGACCTGGCTGTGATGTGTCGGAGGAGTATCTGGATCACAGGACTGGCTAAAGAAAATTGCAATTCTTGGGTAAATCAGTGTGCCTATATACATTTCAACTGTCTAGTGCTTTTAGGTCAGCATTAAAAAAAAATATTATATACTACCTCTATGACACAGAATGTAAGCTCTACGAGCAGGGCCCTCCTGTGCCTTCTGTATTGAACAGTACTGTAATTGGGCTGTCCCCCCTATACATTGTAAAGCGCTGCGTAAACTGTTGGCACTATATAAATCGTGTATAATAATAATAATAATAATACATTTGAGTATTTAACTGTAATTCCTTACATTTCTGAAAAATATATTCTACAAATGTCAAGTCTATAACATGTATAATAATTATACAATAGCTAAAGTAGAAAATATGTCAATAAGTAAGGCAACAAAGGTAACAACCTTGGCGAATTGTCTTTCCTTAGTAAATTGAGGTGGAATAGAGATGGTGCCAAACAGACAGCAAGATTCATGGGGGTCATCTGATTCTCTTCTACTGAGGTAACATCGTTAAGGAAACACAGCAGGGTCTGGAGGACTTCTCGATTCTCATCTGACATCAGCATAATGGCTGACTGCACTGCCTGAAGCCTCTGGTCCTTAGGAACATCTATAGGGATTCAAAGGACATTTTAATTATGAGTGATTGTGTTCAGAACCAATACCATATATGTACAGACTCAGTGGTAATGCAATACAGGAAAAGACACCAACCCAAAGTGACACCATCAGAAGATTGCTTAAAGTGATATTAAAAAGTAGGGTTGTCCCGATACCACTTTTTTAAGACCGAGTACAAGTACCGATACTTTTTTTCAAGTACTCGCCGATACCGAATACCGATACTTTTTTTTATGTGTCAGTATTTTTTTATTTTTTTTACAATTTTTTTTTTTTTTTTTTTACAATTTTTTTTTTTTTTACAATTTTTTGTCATGTTTTTTTACAATGCTTTGTTGGAGTGGGTGGGGGGGGGATGATCTCAGTGTATTTATTTTTTATTTTTTACAATTTATTTTTTTATTATTTATTGCAATTTATTTTTTTATTTTTAGCCCTGTTGGGGGGCTTTGGTGAGATATCAGGGGTCTTAACAGACCTCTGACATCTCCCCTTTGAGACAGCGAAAGGGACTAGGGAAACAGATTCCCCAGTCCCTTTCTCAGCTGCACTGAAAATGAATGGAGAGGAGACAACGGCTCCTCTCCATTCATAAACTGAAGCATCGTAAACACAGGTTACGATGTTTCAGTTATATGAATGGACAGAGTCAATCACTGACTCTGTACATTCGGAAAAGGTAGGAGCCGGGTTTAGCGGCTCCTACCTCCGCTCTCCATCCTGACAGAGGGAAGCGGAGGAGGATATGGAGGGTGGCACAGAGCTGAGGACAGCAGCAGCGCGGAGGGGGAGAGCAAAATAACAGAGGACAGCAGCAGCATGGAGGGGGGACACGGAGCGGGGGGGGGGGGGAGAGCAGAAAGACGAAGGACATCAGCAGCATGGAGGGGGGGACACGGAGCGTGAAGGGGGAGAGCAGCACGGATAGGGGAACTGGAGGAGGATACAGGGAGTCAGCGGTGATCGGTGTGGCTTTGGAGGGAGTTACAAGCACCGATCACCGCTGTATAGATTTCACTAAAACAGCTGAAAAGAAGGGGGGGGGGGTCGGGAGAAGCTGTCGGGCTGTATTGAAATCTATACAGCGGTGATCAGTGCTTGTAACTCCCCCCGCCGCACCGATCATCACTGACTGCCCAAGTATCGGCTGAAGCATCGGAGCATTTTCCCCGAGTACAAGTACTCGGGGAAATGCCTGGTACCGGTACCGATACTAGTATCGGTATCGGGACATCCCTATTAAAAAGGAAGTAAACCCTGATGGATTTTACTTCCTCTTTGTTTCCCTGCAAAGGTAAAGCATAATGGGCTACTATGCATCTCATAGTAGCCCATTATGTGTCACTTACCTGAAACCGGAGCCTGCGATGTCACTGCTGTCCCCTCTTCCATGAAGCGTCCATCTTCCTTCCGGGTATCGCGGCTCTGGCGCTGTGATTGGCTGGATCTGCGATGACTGGCGCGCGGGAGCAGCCAGTCACGACACGATCTCCTTTAGAAATGGCACACTCGCCGTTTCTAAAGGTTTCTAAAGTGCGCCTTCGCCGTTGTCTACGGCGCATGCGCCATAGACATTGGCACCCGTCTCATTTGTAAATATCTGCTAAACCGTGGAGGTTTGTGAGATATTTCTAGCACCTACAGGTAAGCCTTAATCTAGGCTTACCTGCAGGTAAAAGTGGTTTAAATCCTCAGTCTTTTAAAGCCCTTTCAGCAACTGATGTAATCACCTATTGAGTATGCAGCTTCTTCATATTTTAATCCCTGCCTATGTTTCAGTTTAAGCTGGTGCCACGATCTTTGCCCCAGGGGTCCTGTTTCAAGGTGGCTCCTTTTGCTTGCAGGAGTCTATGTATCCATGCTTGCATGCAGGGACTTGATTTGTGTCTCCCTACACTATATGCATCAATAGAAAGACACAGCAACATAGTCTAGGATGGTAAGGTACTCCCCTGCTCTTCTCTCCCTTTTCCAAATTAGCAGACCAATGTGTTAGGCTAAAAAACACTGAGAATTTAACACTATTTTAAGGGAAATCTCCATTCTTATTTAAAACTGCACTGCAGGGCACAAAATCAATCCACAAATGCATAACACTTTTAAAGGCAAGCTTCATGTCACTGACAATTGCATTTTCATTACATAAAGTCCTCTTATCCAGAACCTGTAACTCTTTAGATTAGTTTGCCACTGACAGCCATTACATGGAAGGTGCGTAGATTACCTTTTAATGTCCATATAGTGATGGAAAAGTGTTGTCTAAAATTCTGCACCAGGAGCCATATAAGCCAAGAGTGGCCGTGTACAAAATAGTATGGACTTGTACCAGCAGGTGGTGTGGCAGATGGTAACAGTCACATTTACAGACACTTGTAGGTATTGAAATGACTTAAGTGCATTTTTAGGTACGGTTATCGTTTATGTATGTACGTAAAAAAAGCAGTCAGACGTCTCTGCCTAAAAAGACTGTATTCACGTAATTCTTGTAAATGTGATTTGTCTGTAGTCAGAAGTCCACCTGGAGCCAATAGTAGTTTACATATAAAAAAAAGGTACCAGAAGTATGACATCCAGCCACTGTGCTGTCTCGCACTTCTTTTGTTATGTAAAAGGTTAATTAATGGTGATCTGTACAGGTTGTGAACTAGTAAATTATGTCATAAACAGTCAATCAGTTTTTCTTGTGTCTGTAATTCATATGTTGTGAAAGTCTTTAATTAAAAGGACACATGAGGGCTTTAAAGGTATTAAGGCAAAGCAGTGTAAATGTGTTAATGTAGAACTATAGGCAACACTTTTTTTTTTCATTTCGATAAAGCAAGGGAGGGTTATAACCCCTGTAAGGTTTTTTTTTGCCATCTGTGTCCCATTGGGTAGATTTACCTTCACTTCCTGTCCCATTGCCAAACAGGAAGTGAGAGAAAATCCCTGCAAATAAGGGGAATCTCTTGGGGCCCCCAGAACTAACGTCCCCATTGGAAGATTTCCTCTCTATTAGCTTTCTGGGGACAATCCAAAATTTAGGATTTTCTTTTTCTTTTACTTTCACTTTCAATGATAATGGTTAACAAGACAAATAGACAGGATGAATCTCCCTAACGAAGGCACAGACAGCAATGAAAACTGACAGGTGTTCTAATCCATCCACACTGTCCAAAACTAAAAAAAAAAAAGTTTTGCCTTTAGCTATACTTTCAGGCAGGGGTGCACAAATAGTAGTTCAGGAGACACATGTGGCCCCAAGGTACCCTAAGCCTTAAACACGGTACAGGCATAACGTTTTTTTTTCTTTCAACCCAGCTGGCTGAACGAATAAAAAGCCTGACATATTGCTGTACTACAGGGATATGCAATTAGCGGACCTCCAGCTGTTGCAAAACTACAAGTCCCATCATGCCTCTGCCTTTGGGTGTCATGCTTGTGGCTGTCAGAGTCTTGCTATGCCTCAGGGGACTTGTAGTTCTGCAACAGCTGGAGGTCCACTAATTGCATATCCCTGCTGTACTAACACATGCAATGTTAGTGCAGCGATCTCCCCAACTGTGCTTTTGTGCTCTGACAGAGGGACTGCCCCCCTCCACCAGAATACACTGATCAGCGCCCACAGCCATTGGTTGCAAGGGTCGAATGGTTTCTGGTTTTTCAGCACGTGCCTTCGACAAAAGCAAGCCCAGCAACTACTCTTCTGCTTATCTGCATGTCTCTCTTTTAACGTAAGCTTCTCTTTCACTTGCTGGCGGGATTCCTGGAAAGGACACAGGAGACAGCGTAAGGCAGGGTTTCCTGGTAGAGTGAGAACATGGTGGCCATGAGGCAGAGTAGCTGATTATGAACACTAGTTGCCTCTAAGTGCAGGTGATTGGTAATGGTCATTTAACATGGACTGTGGCTTTATTCAGTCACTGAGATGTCCCTGGTTACAGCAACATTCGGGTTTTTAGCAAATGGATCTAATGCAGTGTTTCTCAATTCCAGTCCTTAAGGCGCCCCAACAGGTCATGTTTTCAGGCTTTCCATTATTTTGCACAGGTAATTTAATCAGTTACACTGCCTTAGAAACACTGATCTAATGAACCACGTGAATGCACTGAAGTTAGATTTCTGTAAAATTAGACCTCATGCACACTGGATGTTTTTCTACCTTTCCTAGACATCTTTATTCTGGCCATTAAAATTTATTTACACTCAAGCACTAAACGCGGCTAGCGTTAACACTCACTTAGAAGCATCAAACATTTTTTTCTGCCAAAATTCTGCTGCTCCTGGATGCACTGGCTGTGGGTTTTTTTCATGCCCCTAAACTCTTCGAAAAAGCCTATGTGTGCATGGACACATAGGCTAACATGCAGGGGCGTTTAGAGGCAGTAAAAAAATAAAATAAAATAAAAACAACAGGCGTCCCTGGAAGCAGCTCAATGAAAAATGAGAGAATGCCTAGTCACTAGTCTATATAGTAGATCCCTTTCACTGTCAATGGCTCAGAAACTCCTGAGTAAACACAACTCCTATGCATGTCTGAAAAAGACAAGATAAGAATAAAGGTTAGCTTTATAGACAGCTTTTGTTTCCAAAAACAGATAAGTGAATTATAAATGCAATGAATAATTATACTTGAGCCATGGAACGATCATTTAACTTTAAGGGAATCTGCATACAATGCAAAGTTCTACCATTAAATAGAAAAAAAGAATGGGTTTTGCCCAATAGTCATTTGTCGCTAATACATGAATGTATTATTATTTAGCCTTGCAAAGCCCTAACATTTGCCTGCACAGCTTATCAGACATCTAATAGACTGTTGAGACAATAGAAGATTGAAACAATAAGCCATTGACTTTGATAATTGCTGTTTTTGATGTTTTAATTTGCCCGTGAAAACGTAAGTAGTAAGGAATATCTTTAGTGCTGTACAATACCAGTGAGCTACAGACTACCCATCTCTTGCTTGCTATAGTGAAGTAGAGACAGTTATTCTGCCTACAAGACCCAGACCAGTCATTCTCAGCCAAGGTTCCGTAGAACCATAGGGTTCCTCCAAAGGTTTCTAGGGGTTCCTTGTGTACTGAGCAACTTTTGCCCCTCAGGTAAAGTAACCACTGACACCAATGATCTTTTTAGCTATCTGTAAGGGTGGATTCTAACCAATGACCCCAAATGTAAGGAGTATTCCCCCATGACCATCACACTAATGTACCAAGAGCTATAGACACAGCACTTATTAGCAGGGGTCCCTTAAATCAGAAAGTTGTTCAGAGAGTTCCTTCATTTTAAAAAGGTTGAGAAAGGCTGAATTAGGCCTTTTTAAATGTCTCTGTTTTCAGGTCTATGCAAAACCTGCTGACTCTAGTCACTTGTTTTCATGTACATTTTAACTGAATACAAATCTAATATTTGAGTCTAGAGACTGGGCACTTACATTGATAGATGTGAAGAAAGGTCTCTCCCAGTTTACTTGTGAGAAGGGGCTCTGGAAGGTCGCGGAAGAACTGTTTCATCATATCTGCCACATCGTACGCACACTGGTCCTCATAGTTTACATTCTCTGGACAGTTCTCATTCATCTGGCGAAGGGCCTGAATTCGAGACTTAACACCGGATTTTCTAAACAAGCCAACCTGTGGATAAAGTAAACATTATCCATTACCATGTTGTCCAAGCACAATTTACTATCTGGCAGCATTTATCCTCAACAGTAAAGAAAAAAAGACCACTATGAGTTAAAATACAGAGTGGGATCGCACACACTGTGCTCATACAGCATTCCAAGAGCTTGTAAACTCTTTGTTAGAATTTTTACTCCCAGTCTATGTATGTGAATGTAAAGGGTGTAAAGTAGCGCAAACATTTCATGATCAGAAAGGAATAGGAAGGTAGATAGAAAAAAGGCTGGCTATAGATGGATCGAAATTTGTGCAGTTCAGCTGGGATTGGCCGAATTTCAATCCATCTATGGCCATTCCCGCTCAACAGAAATTGATCTACTGATTGACTTCTGTTGATCGGGAATGTTGGAAAATTTGATCAGCGCCTTCAGTCAATTGACTGCAGTGCTGATCAGTGTATTCTGACAGTGCAAGTCTCCCTGCAGTCAGAATACAAAAGCACAGTGGGGATAATTCCTCCATTCACTTTCAGCCCACTTTCTCGAAAAGAACAAAAAAGGACCCAAGCCTAAAACTCCCATAATTTTACCGATATTCAAAAGTTGCATCAAACAAATTTTCATGAGCAAATTCTAAGAACATGTATGCTTTTACAATCTGTACAATAATCAAACTCTATTGTTATCTGATTTATTCATTCATTATTTGTTACATACAGACATTTAGTACCTGTGCCTTCCTATTAAAATAAAGCTGTACTGATACAATATGAGGGATGCCATTGCTGACTTCTCCATTAGAAAATGAAGATTGTCCAGCTATTATGTTGATCCAATGGCTTTGGTACTGAGTTACAAACCTAGAACCAGTATGACTATCTGGTATTTTGACTTTTCTAGTTGCATGCTTGTTCCAGGTCAATGTATGGCATGCTACAATTTTAAAAGTATTATATTTAGCTCTAAAATGCCTGTTTTTTAGTAAACCTCTCATGTGAGAATGCCAATTTTTTTTAGAAAATCAGCATCATTATCTTTTTAAAACTATTTATTTATTGTCCCATATAGTGAAAGATTTTACTAGCTACAACGTTCTAAACCTTTACTTAACTGCAGCTGGAGCTCATAAGTTGCTGGAGGGCTGCAGAATTATGCACCCTATTTTAGGTTTGAGTTATGAGACCTAAATGCAAAAAAGAAAGCTGTTGCCCATAGAAAAGAATGATGGGTTGCTATAGGCCTATAGGTTCTGCCTTCATTTTTCTTAAATCAGTATCATGCCTAGGGGTGCCACCTGTCCGGTTTTTACCCGGACAGTTCGTGTTTTGACAAATGCATTCAGTCCACCTGAAACCCGGACACACATACTTCCAGTCCAACTGATCTAATAGGGGTCTTTATGGGGAACCCCTATATTTAGGAGGGGTGACACTGACCCCTTTATTACAAGAGAGGGGATGACACAGACCTCCGTATTATGAAGAAAGGGGGTAACATTGACCTGTGTATTATGAAGAAGGGGGGTGACACTGACCTCTATATTATGAGGGGGGGATGACATCTAGGGTCGCCACCTGACCTGGATTCACTTGGACAGTCTTGGTTTTGAGTCTAATGTCTGGGTTTTAGTCTTCCTGAAACCCAGAAACCTTATTCAGACCAGACTGTGGCTCCCTAAGTAACCGAGATAGTCACACACAAATCTGTTAACATCTGTTACCGCAGTTTGGCCACACCCACTGTTTTCTGCACCGCAGTATGTGCAACGCATTACTACTCCCCTTGGTGTACCTAAAGGTGTCCCAGATCTTTTGCAACCCTACTACAACAAAGTGTTCAGGTTTGGCTGAAAGAAAAGGTGGCAAACCTACTCATGACATGTGTGCATGCAATCAGGCTCAGAATAGCCCAACGGAAGGAGCACAGGATCCCTTACAAATCATCATAATCTGAACATGGCATTAGAGCAGTGGTTCTCAACTCCTGTCCTCAGGACCCACTAACAGGCCAGATTTTAAGTATTACCTTGGTGAGATGCAGACTAGAATACTGCAATCCCTGAGCAGCAAATTATATCACCTGTGATGCATTTCAGTTATCTTGCAAACCTGGCCTGTTGGTGGGCCCTGAGGACTGGAGTTGAGAACCACTGCATTAGAGGGATGTAGAACAGTGTTTTATGGTCACCTAACAGCTGGCCTCTGCAATATTAAACTACTTCCTCTGGTGGGCCCAAGGCACTTCAGTCCTAAAGTAAAGCCATATACTTTACAATGAGGTGCATGAGTGGTAATGTTTCATTATAAAAAAAGTATTATAGCTCAATATGTATGATCTAAAATATGATGATAAGCCATTAAATAATAAATAGTTATCCACAAAAGTTATACTTTATGTGAAATAATAGCACTATTCATTTGTTATGACACTGTGACCTTTAATGTCCGAGCAGCTATTACCTAGATATTTTCACAGATAAAAGAGCAGCCCGTTCCATATGTATATGAATATACGTCAATGTCTGCAAGGCAGAAGCTGAGCATACAGCCCTGGCTGCTCACAATCAACCGTCTCTGAGGAATTACATGCTCTCTCCCAAGACCTCAGATCTAAAATTACATTGTGTGGGAGGACAGTGAACCAAGCAATCCTTGTTCTAGCTGTCCTGAGATTGCCACAAACTGCATTATGTTTTGACAACATCAAAGGTAGCAGCCTGCAGATCAGTTCTTGTTAGGAAGCAAAAAGAACATATTTTTTTCAATCTATTAGGAAATAATTATATTTATTTTACAATAAGATTCCACTACAAACTGTCTCATATGACATGTTTCTTTGAAAATATAAGTATCACTTAGAGATTTACACAATGGTTACAGCATTATCACCTAGGAGGCTGAAGCAGTTTTAGTACTTCAGAGGTATTCTGAGTTAAGGGGAAACTATAATGGTTTGGATCGATATGATGTACAATTGTTTACACTATATTTTTAAATCTGTTTTACTATAGCATTCTGTGTTTTACAAATAAACAGTACATGACAAAGGATTCCCAGAGCACAATGGATTTAACATAGATAGATCGTAACAGTAGTTATATCCTTTCAGGTTGGCCCATTTGTGCCAAAATTTGGACTGAGCTGACTTATTCAGTCTGGGCTACTAATCTCTGTTCATAGGCTATTTACAGCGCCCTCCCTACAAGAAGCTGTAAAGCATGTAAAAAGAAACTTAGGGCTCCGCCTGCTGGCCTGGTGAAGGAATACATTAATACTAATATGCAATATTTCACGTCTACCTGAATACAAAAGGAAATTTATTTTAAAATGTTTATTTTTCAGTCTTACCATAACAACTAATAAATATTTGTAGAAAACCACCTTACTGTCCCTTTAAGGAAATTGAGGACACTCTCCAGCTGTCTTGCTAGCCCATACATTTTTTAAAATAATAATTATATATACTACATATTAACCAAAAGTGTTCTATGTTTTATAATTCAACAATATATTTTTGGAAACAGGTATGGACATTTACTGCTAACGTAAAGTGGAATTCCAGCCTAAAAAAATTCCATCCCCCCTCCTCCACACCTATTACATGATCCCGCAGCTCCGGCATCCCCTGTGTCAGTAAGTGGCGGCTGCAAAGGGGAGGAGGGAGGGCTTACAATGGCATTGCTGAATGCTCCCTGACCCTCCCTGACCCATGAGAGTTGGAGCTGCGGGATCCTGTGAACCGACTGGAGCAAATTAAAAAAGGGTAAGTACCGTATATACTCGAGTATAAGCCGACCCGAATATAAGCCGAGGCACCTAATTTTACCACAAAAAACTGGGAAAACTTATTGACTCGAGTATAAGCCTAGGGTGTCCATCTGCATGCCTCACTGTGTCCATCTGCATGCCTCACTGCGCCCATGCCTCACTGTGCCCATGCCTCACTGTGTCCATGACTAGACTGACGTTTAACATAGGAGTCTATGGAAGGGGTGCCGGCTTTGAAAATTCGGTGCTTCCCGACCTTAGGTCCTCCAGACACAAACATTTTCACACTTGTAGAGGAGAAATGGGGCTACATGTGTGCCAAGTTTGGGTTCCAGGGGCCCTATGGCCGACCAGTACCAGGTCCTCAAAATCACCAGAGAAATTACCGTTTAACATGGGAGTCTATGGAAGGGGTGCCTGGCTTTGAGAAATCGGTGCTCCCCGGCCGTAGGTCCTCCGGACAAAAAACGTTGCACACTTGTAGAGGAAGAGTAGGGCTGCATGTGTGCCAAGTTTGGGATCCAGGGAACCTATGGCCGGCCGGTACCGGGACCTCAAAGTCCGGGAGATCAGGCGCGAAAAGGTAACTCGAGTATAAGCCGAGGGGGGCATTTTCAGCACAAAAGAATGTGCTGAAAAACTCGGCTTATACTCGAGTATATACGGTATATAGATCATTTTTTGAACAGGTTAGGAAGGATAGGTAGCGGGAGGCGGGTGAGGAACATTTTCAGGACTAGTCAGTGTTAGTTTGTAATTCTACTTTAACACTAACACTGAAAAACTTATATATAGTGTAGAAAAACTATTGTAAGATCTGATAAAGTAAACAGAGGATGTAACTAGTTTATCCTTTGCAGCCATGCTAAATGATGTGAACTGCTGACTTCTTGCAGTATGAATAAACAGACTTTCAAGCTACGATACAGTATTTCATAGTTTGTTTAGGCAAAGATGCTGTAGATTCTTCCATGTCACTGTTTTGCTAAAGCCTGGTGAAAATCGTACACTGGAGCACCTCAGTAAGACTATAAATATTTGGTGGAAATTTCAACATTTTCCACCAAATTGACACATCATTGACCAAACATTGAATAGGAAAGTGCACACTTTAAACTTTATACCTGATCCAGGCAGTTGCTGCGAAGGTAGCGCATTGCTTGCTGAATACTCTGTGGTAAGGGTTGGCCACTTCTCTGCACATGGACCATCAGTGGTACCCCAAAAACATTCTTATCCTTGTAATCTGGACCCTTCATCCTCTTCATAAACTTTGGTACAGACCTAAAAATTGGATAATCAATACACTCATGTAGGCAATCCATAGTTAATATAAAACTATAAACTTCTTGTGTTTATGATACACAATTATCATACATACCAGGTCCAGCCATGTTTGTTTGACATGGAATATTTCTCCATAATGGCTGTCAGGCGAAGCAGTGAGAACTTCTGTAGTAAATTTAGCTGCCCAGCAGACTGGTTACTGATTTGAAGTGAAGCTAGTGAATGGCTCAGCTGGTGAGAGATCTGGAAACTGTGCCATCGCAGACGCCTTGAACACAAAAATATTGCAAAAAATGTTTTATGTTGATATAGTAAGTTGTCACTAAACAACATAACCAGCTACTCATATGTAAACTGGATGTACTACTGTCAAACAATACAGCATATGACTATTTGTAGCCACCTGAGATGACCAACCAGACAGAGATCCATTACTGTAATAAAAAAAATTAAGGGCAAAACCACCTATCTGAGAACCACATGCAGCCATGCAATCACTTGCTATCATGGAAAATAATCAAAAACACCCTCTAACATTTCAATCTGCTTCACATAACTACAGTACATGTAATGAACTTTTTTAGCACGGTAACAATTTCTCGGTTAGCAGTACTAATTTCTAATTGACTCTGACTGACCACATGCTCTGCTTTTATCACACCACTTACCTACACACCAGCATCTAAATTACATAAAAGGGCTAGTACAGGAAAATGTAGGTACTTCTCATGAGGTTCCAGATATCAGTGAATGACCAATGCATATGTTAAAAAGTTTACCTTGTCCTTGTAAGGGAAGCACCCACTCCTGAATCTCTTCTTTCTCGTGTTCCTGTTGTATCAGATTCATTAAGGGATGCAGCATCCCGGTCCAGATCACTCGGAGTTGTTCTTCCATCAGAAATTGAATTCCCTTCAAAGTCTAGTGCCATTGGATTTGGCAAATGGAAAGTTGATGTTCCAGATTCCACAACTGATGAATCATCATCCTGCAGCTCTGGCATTACATCCTTCGACCAGTGGTCCACAGATTGCTGGAGTCCATTAATATGTTGCAATACATCATCTAAATGTGGAAAAAGATCATCTTTTTCCAAGTCCATGAGATCACCAGTGCTGGCATACAAATGGGAGCCTGGGACATTATCATACACACTAAGCCTGCTGCCTCTTGGACACCGAGAGGGTGCAACTATTGGGTCTTTTACACCAAGTCCCCTTTTCCTGCTTAGAGATATGTTTTCCCCCCGCCAGTTAACCCCACAGAGGTTATTAGAAGGAGAGAGGCTTTCAATTGACAGAGCTTTTGGAAATGTACCAGGTTTATGGTCCTTTGGAATATGAACTACCAAATCCTCTTGTGAATGAAATTCACTCTTATGACCCTGACCAGGTTTAGCTCGGATCCCAGCCATTGAGAACAGATCGATATCCTCTAGGTACATACCGGATCGCTTGTTTAATTCACGAACCTCTTTTATATGTGAAGCACTCTCTTTAACAGGCCTTGTTTCTGATTTCAAATCCACATTTCCAGTTACCTTAAGGTCCGTAGAAGAGTCCAATCCATTACCTATCTGAATGCAGTTCATAGATTTTAGGGATTCTGGCTCCATTCGCAGGATTGGCTCACTAATTATTAAGCCTCCAGTTTTTGGTGATACTTTTAACTTACCTTGTGAGCCTTTGCCTCTGAGGGTCCCCATGCATTTCAGAAGATTCTTTGCTTTTGTGTGAGTAGATGTCTTTGCATTCAGTTTACCGTCTGAGATATCCTTTGGCCAGTATGGAGGTAAAAGGTTAACTGAGTTGGAGTCAGGCACACACATGGTGTCACTGCACTCAAATGTCTCTCGAGAAGCACTATTTCCAACATATGAACATCTGCAGTCACTTCCACTGCTACTTCCACTGTGAATAGAACATATCTCGGGCTCACTGAGATCGGTCAATACACTTTCACTACTTGTTGTGTTTTTCATGTCCCCGGATGACCCAAGAGTTTCCGATCTCCTGAACAGGTTATCGATGTCATCCACCCGAGACCATTGGCGACTGAGTCTTTGAAACGTCCATTTGTCACTGATGGCGCAAAGATCTTCTTCATCTGAATCTTCACTCTAAAATATATTAACAGAATTTGTTAAATTCTAGTTTGTTTTATGCACATAAAATTACATTTAGGACTTCAGCCAGCTAGCAGTTTTATTAGCAGAGAGATATATCGAGTATACAAAAAAGGTAAACAAGGCATTACAGTTTAGTAAGAAATATGGGATCAATGGTAGAAATGATTAGGCATAAAATTACTGAATAACCATACAGGTTAAAACAAGGGCTCCCAACTCTTGAGTCAGGCTCAGGAGCAGACTGCTAAGTTCTTAGAGTAACTCTCTAAATTTTTGTAAGTCATTACAAGATTCTTGGCAGAGCCTAATGCAGATGCTTAAATACTTTCCTGAAAACTTTCAAAATCAGGGCTAACTGGGACAGTATACCTATTAGACATGTGCAATTAGTTTAGTTACGAATTCGTTATTCGTCAAAATTCGTTATATTCGTTGATTCGTAAACATACGAATAAACGAACGGTTTGATAAAATTACAAACGAACAACGAATTATTGAAAAGAACGAATATGGAAAACAACGAAAATACGAATTCAGTAAATTTGAAACAGCCAAAATACGAAAACATAAAAACAACGAAAATACCGAACAAAGATCAAAAAATAACGAAAATCAAAATGAACGAAAACAGGAAATTACGAATATTCGTAAAACGTAAAACAAAACAACTAAAATAATGAACAAAGATCCATATTAACGAAAATCAAAATGAACGAAAAAAAAATACAAATCTTCGGAAAACGGAAATCAAAACAACGAAAATTCAAAAAAACGTAAATTCTATTTCGTTAGTTCTGAATTAGTTCTGGATGTTGGCCAATGGCCAATAAGCTTGTCCCTTCCCCTGAAGAGGTTGTCTCTTCCCCCAATGAGCTTGTTTCTTATTCCCTTGTGTGTTTTTCTGTGTTAGACTGCAGTGCATTCCATCCAGAGTCCAGATAGGTTGTGGTTGGGTAGGTTGCACTGTTCTGTTGGATTTGTGAGAAAAGTTGTGACTTGTGAGAGAGAAATTCTTTGTTTCTTAAGCATACTCTGTCTAGATTCGAATTTCTCTGTTTGTATTTTGTAATATCTCTGACATATTTTAGTTTTCTCCTATTCTGACACATTATGTAAAATTACGAATTATGCCCCGATTACTAATCTACGAAAACAATGTTACGAAAGTACGAATAAATAAGCCAGTCAATCTCACGAAAGTACGAATTACAAAATTACGACGAGTAGTGTTTTGAATAAACGGAAAATGTATTCTAACGAAAGTACGAATGTAATTAAATCTACAAAAGTACGATTTTCCAATCAACGGAAATTAGACACTAAAATACGAATCATTGCAAATCAACGAAAATATAGTTCTTACAAAAATACGAACACCGCCGAATATAAAATATAACGTAAATACAAATTTAGAATCAACGAAAATTAGACTAACGGAAAAACGAATCAACAGAAAAATAACCCTTACGGAAATACGAACGAGTCCGAATACGATAACCCACGTGTTACGAAATTACGAATCGTTACGAATCAACGCAAACGCACAGAAACGAAACCAAACTAAACAAATTTTTAAATTGTGCACATGTCTAATACCTATAATCAACATTCTAAGTTTTGTCACAAATGATATCCCTTCAGAAATTTAGCAGCTCATGTAGGTGTTTAGAAACTCTCAATTGACATGTCTGTATCACTGCATCCTTTATCCTGGCTGTTGGATAGCAGAATCCATTTCAGTAGGATATGATGTGTATAGGAAAGTTATAACGATTTATAACCTCCTATATTGTCTTACTAAGTATTATAACCTCACAGCCATATCCTAAAATTCTGCTTTGAAAAAGTACATCTTCACTCCCATCCTTATCAGCCACCTTTATATGATACCTTTGTACAAATCAAGCCTTTAATAAACAGAAGTTGATCATTTTCATAAATATACCCTAATTACTTTAAAATAGTATATTTCATTGTAAATTTTGAATTGACTGTTCACTCCATCTGCCATTTCACAGACTGTCATTTCTGGCTGAAAGTCAGGAAAGGACACATAATAACAAAATATAATCCACGCTTGATGTGTGTGCCTCTAGTAATGCTAATGATTGGTGCTCTCTTCTGTATGAAATAAGACTGCTATTTATCAGGAAACCAATGTTATCCATTTGCTGATTTTTTCTGTGTTTTTTGTTAATGTTGGACAAAGTGGAGAAAAGTTATTACTTCTGTCACTTTTATTGCCTGTTCCTACTGAGAGAACTTCTCCTCACTTCTTCTGGAGCCAAGGGGACAGGAAGTGATGCAAAATCTCTCCAACAGGTACACGCAATACAAACACGATGGAGGCTCTAGTGATTTCCTACTCTATCACAATTTAGAACAAGTTTTGGTTGGTGTTACGTCTCATTTTTTTCAGATATACTGTAACCTAAAAATTAGCATAAAGTGTCCCTACAGCATTTTTTTTTATTTTTAAAATAAAAAACATGGTATACTTACCTGCTCTGTGCGATGGTTTTTCACAGAGCAGCCCCGATTCTCTTTTTCTCCGGTTCCCCGGCCGTTGTTCCTGGCTCCACCCCCTGCTGAGTGCCCCTATAGCAAACAACTTGCTCCCAAGCCCTGCTCTGCGTAACCATTGACACACACAGTGCGGCTCGCCCCCACCTCCTGCTCCCTCCCCACTAGCTGTGATTGACCGCAGCAGGAGAAAATGGCTCCCGCTACTGTGTCTGAGCCAGTGAGGAGATAGAGAGTAGTAATGCTGCTCTCAGTCACAGTGCTGGATCAACATCGGGCTCAGGTAAGTATTAAGCCCCGTACACACGGTCGGACTTCCATCTGACTTTTCCGTGGTTTTTTGTCCGAATGGAGTTGGTCGGGAACACCCATAGCATACACACGCTCTGACTTTTCTGCAAACTTTCCCAAAACTTTTTGCAACATCACGTGGTTTTTCTGCTCTTTTCTGCTCTTTACCGCCACCCTTTGGTCAACTTCTGCTATTGTTGGTTGATTTTAACATTAGTTGTTTTGTCCACACGGTCGGACACACGGTCGGACTTTGCTCCACCGGACTTTTGTTGGCCAAAAGTTTGTCCGTTTGCAGACCCAACTTTTGTCCGATGAAAACAAGAAAAAAGCAAAAAAAGTTTGTCCGATGGAGCGTACACACGGTCGGATTGTTGGTCCAACTTGCTCAAAATGAAGTTTGTTGACCAAAAGTCCGACCGTGTGTACGGGGCTTAAGGGTGGGGGCTGGAGGGGAGCAACACACAGAATGTTTTTTTACCTTAATGCAGAGAATTCATTAAAGTAAAAAAAAAAACTTCAGCCTTTAGAACCAATTTAAGCTCTGATTATTGACACTACTACAGTTTTTAGTGCTTCTGCCATTGCACTACAATGCACAACATATAAAATCATACTATTCTCTATGGTGCCCGTGTGCACCAATGCAAAATGGTGCAGCAAAATATCTGAAAAGATGCAGGTGTTTTAAATTAAATCTGTGAGAACAGAGAAATCACTGCTGACTTAAGTTACTAAAGGGCTGTCATTCTATAATTTTTCCGTGGCTGGGTCAAGAAACACAAAAGTCTATGGAAACTTTTCAGGTGCTCTTTAAAGCCATGCAATTGACAGGTTTTCCATTGACTTTGATGGATGGGATTGATCTGACAATACAGAGTTGGTCATCACCAGATCAAGAGGTTTTTTCAAAGAAACGTTAGTGCAGAGGCGTTGCTAGGGGGGTGCGGGGGGTGCGGTCCGCCCCCGGGTGACACCCGCTAGAGGGGTGACACCCTCCCTTTTTTTTTTTTTTTTTACAGCTGACCCATTCATTGATTAATTTCACCCCGCTGGGCTGGAAGCCTGGAACAACACCTCCAGCGCCGCGGCCGCGCCTGGTGTGTGTCCTCCGGCTCCTTATTCTTCCTATTCCTAAATTCCAATCCTCCTCCCTACCCTACAGAGCCAGCGAGCGACTCAGCCTGTCACATCATCACACTGCACTGTGATGATGTGACGACACGTCACTGCAGCACACACACAACTTTCTCCGCCCGGGCGGCGCGGCTGCTGTGTGTGACGGTCGCTGCCCACAGTGCCCAGCCCTCCTCCTCTCCACTCTCCAGGAGTACACTAAGACTTTTTCTGTTTGAAGAGCGCAGTCACCTAGTGGAACATGCAATTAAGCAGGCACATTTAAAATCTAAAGAATATGGAATTGCCGTAGAGAGAAGAGCCAGGTTTAAGAAGAGGATGGCAGGGGAACAGGCACGTGATGCTGGAGGCATAAGTCTACAAGACGAGAACAAGAGGGCAATGCTTGAGTGCATTGATCGCTTCCATTCTGAACTCCAGATCAGATTAAGAGCCATCATGGAAGTTGCAGCCATGTTTGAGGCTGTTCAAGCAAAGAGTCTCATATATGAAACTGAAGAAACATTAAAGGTGTCCATTCCAAAACTGACCACTTTTTATGACGAAATATCTGAGAGTGAGCTGTTAATGGAAATACCCAGACTGAGGAGACATCTCAAAGCAGCCAAGATCAACCTAGAAGAAGTCAAAGATTGGTCGGCTTTACAAGTTTTGACCTTCATAGCAGAAAGGGACTTCATTGAATCTCTTCCAACCCTTTCACTATGTCTAAAAATATTTCTGACAATCTGTGTGTCTGTGGCTACATGTGAGAGGAGCTTTTCAAAGTTGAAGCTGATAAAAAACTATTTGCGTTCAACGATGGGACAGGCAAGGCTTTCTGATCTTGCAATATTATCAGTTGAAAGTGAACTAGCGAAATGTATTGATTTTGATGATGTTGTTCACAATTTTGCAGCTGTCAAGGCTAGAAAAGCAAAGTTTTGATTTAGATGTTAACTAAATGCTTTCATATTTGTTCCTGTTTTTGTGTTATTTATTTATTAATTCAGTAAAGTTTAAAGTTAAAATAAATACAGTTCTTTAACAGTTTAAGCTTTGATTTCTATTATTTTCATATGATTTTGTTATTCAAATTTGCTAGTTGATTGATAGTTATTAACGGCACTACTGTTGCCAATATATGCAGTGTTATTAGGGTGAAAAAAATTATTGGGGGGGGGTGACACCATGTTATACCGCACCAGGTGACACCAACCCTAGTGACGCCACTGCGTTAGTGATCACATCTTGTATAAGTGACTTGTTATTTGTTCCCAGAGGAAAGAGACCTTAAGTGGCTTCAAAAGGTCGCTTAAAAGCGAACCTTAAAATTGCTTTGGATAAGCCACTTGGGGTGCTGATGAGGTGACACATTCTGAGACTAAAAACAAGTGGTCACCTGGTGCTATCCATTTAGCTCATAAAGCAGGGAAGGGGAGACATGCAGCTATTCTCTGTTATGGGCTTATCAGTGGACAAACAATAGCAGTGAGGTTTACTAACTTGTATAATTGCTAGTGCAACCCCTTCCCTAAAACCTTGAGCTGAATCTGCCTGTGGGTAGCTTACAGATATTAGATTGCCACCTAGTTTGTCCAAAAAGCTGGTTTTGGTAATCGAATATAAAAGACTAATTAAACTGCAGGGAAAACCACAAAAAAAGTTCTTGCAGCGTTTTTGCTTTCCCTAATGTTTCCCTAGCAAATGTACGTCATAGCCCTCCCAGGAGCAGATCAGGAGAAATGCATGAAAAATTGATTTTGGATTAAATTTTCTGCTCTAGTTCATGCAATGTGCACATATCAGTTGCAATATGCAAGTACTTATTAAATATGTCTACTAACATCTGCAAAATTATCTCCAAAATTATCAGATTTTTTTCTAATCTAACTGATGGATCCCAAATATATACAGTTTATATAAGTGTAAGATTATTTGGAGCCCGTAGTGAGGTTTTACAGTAAAGCACCATGATACAGGAAAGAATTTAGGCCATCATGATGACTACATTTGTGGATCTGTTTACATGAATGCTTATTTACAGATGTAAATTAATGTGTTCCACCGCGCTACAAACGTGGTATAACCCTTTCATGACTAAGCCTATTTCTGACACTTGGTGTTTACAAGTTAAAATGCGTATTTTTTGCTAGAAAATTACTTAGAACCTCCAAACATTAAATATATTTTTTTAGCAGAGAATCTAGAGAATAAAATGGCGATTGTTGCAATATTTTATGTCACACGGTATTTGTGCAGTGGTGTTTTAAACGCAACTTTTTGGGAAAATTTACTTTCATGAATAAAAAAAAAATGAAAAAGTAAAGTTAGCCCATTTGTTTTGTATAATGTGAAAGATGATGTTACGCCAAGTAAATAGATACCAAACATGTCATGCTTTATAATTGCACGCACTCGTGGAATGGCGACAAACGACGGTACCTAAAAATCTCCATAGGCGACGCTTTAAACTTTTTTTACGGTTACCAGTTACAGAGGAGTTACAGAGAAGGTCTAGTGCTATAATTATTGCTCTCGCTCTGATGATTGCGGCAATACCTCACATGTGTGATTTGAACACCATTTACATATGCAGCCGCGACTTCCATAAGTGTTTTCTTTACTGTGCAAGCTCGCGGTGAGGGGGGCACTTTAAAAAGAATATTAAATTGTGTTTAAAAAAAAAATAATTTGATCACTTTTATTGCTGTCACAAGGAATGTAAACATCCCTTTTGACAGTAATAAGTGGTGACAGGTACCCTTTATGGAGGGATCGGGGGTCTTTTAGAAGGTCCTTTGCACTTCAAAGCCGAAAACGGCGATTCTGAATACCGTGTATTTTTATAAATCTGGCGCCATTGGCAGCCGAGTAACCCGGAAGTGACGTCATGACGTCGCTTTCGTGTTTACATTGCGGAGACTGAATCAAAGCCGTGTACAGCTTCGTTCCAGTCTGGGGCTAGGCGCCAGAGCAGCGGATCGCAGATGGGGTCTCCTGGTGGGACGGGAGGCCCGGTCAGAGCGGCGAGAGGCCTCCCGCTCCTCCGGTATAACAACCGAGAGGCTTTTAGCCGCATCGGTTGTTATGCCTGGATAGCCAATCGCCGGCTCTAAACAATGGTACCGGGATGATGCCTGCAGCTGCAGGCATCATCCCGGTATAACCCCCGAAAACCCGAGGCCGCATATGTGCGTACGCTCGGCGGGAAAGGGATAAACATGACAGTGATACTTGTGTTGCTACTTGATACAAACCATACACAAATTTGCAAAATCAATACAAAATGATAATAAAAAAGATAAAAAGAAAATATAAAAAATAATATTAATAAAGTCCATGATACTTGCTGGATTCATTTATTAATATTATTTTAATTTTTTTTCAAATTTTTACTTATCTTTTTGTATTAATTTAGTAAAGATTTGTATGCGCTACTGTGAATTATCTTTTAGTTTGGCACTGATGATGTTTTCACTTCATACCGTTATATTAATGATGTATTTAATAAACCATGGAATATTTTTGGAGGCAAACCAATGGTTTTCTTTAATTTTGGATAGTACAGTAAGGGCCAATTCACACTATTTTCGTTTGCTGGCATTGTACTGCACTGTAAAAAAACATTGTCTCTGAATAAAATCTAAGGCTCCATGTACACAGAAGCTCGAAAACGGTCGTTTTGAACACCAGATTTCTGGCAGAAAAAGCTGCTCTAAAATGTAGCTTTTATCAGCGTTTTTTACTAGCGTTTATTAGCGTTTTTTACCTTTTTTTTTTTTTCAATGGATCAAAAAACGCAAAAAAAAAAACGCTGGCGACCAGCGTTTTTGAGCGTTTTTTCCCGCGAAAAACAGCACTTTGAACGCGAATTTCTTGCGTTCAGAAAAAAGCCCATTAACTCCACTGCTCATTAACGCTAAAAAACGCTATGTGTACATGAACACATAGGCTAACATAGAGTGCAGTTAATAGGCTTTTTAAAAAAACGCCAATAAACTGCAGTTTATCAGCTTCAGTGTACATGGAGCCTAAAAAGAAAGGGGAAATCTAAACTTTGGATCCATCACCAGTATAGGAATAAAGGCAAAATCTTTCAATGGGGACACTTATGTGACAACTGTCTAGAAGAGGATTTCACCTACTTTGAAGAGATTTCCACTCATTTCCTGTCTCAAACTGGGAAATGAAGGAAAATCTCCCCAATGGGACACAGTCAAAAAAAACTTGTCTGGGGTTTTAACCATTCCCTACTATAGACAATATAATACAAATGTTGGCTTTAGATATACTGTCATCAAAGTAAAGTTCAGCAAACCCGCAGAATATAAAGGCAGTTGCCTTTTTTGCTGTAAGGATAATAAAATGAGAATGAAATAAGTATTTTGTTACCTTCTTCCTTTGGAGGCTGACATCGAGTTTCATGGATGCACACTTGTTCAACGTGTTCAGTCGTCTGTAAGCAAAGACATAACCTTGGATTACTACCTGACTGATGGAAGACAAGGACCTCTTGCATTTGCCAACCTTCCGGTCCTTCCAAGCCTGGCCTCCCATATTTTCTTTGGCCTTAAAGGACTATATCCACGTTTCTTTAGTGTAACTTGGCTGGAAAGGCTGCTGACATTTAACCTAAAATCCTTTGCAAATGTTTATCTAGTAACATTATCATTGCTTAGGGTTGCTTCAACCTTTCTGAGAGTTATCATGTGTATTCTGAGCTAGCCTTGTATTAATGGAGCTAGTAGGTGGAGCTTTATCTGAAGAGGATCCAATAAGGGCCACTGATGTCCAAAAGGCTACTCCCTCCAGCCAAACACATGAGCCCCTGTAAGGTAATGTGTTTACACATCAAGATGCTAAATTGTGGACCACCCCCCTCTAAGTAGCCCTCTAATTAGATCACAAGTTTTTTATTTTGGGAAAAATAATTTGTATTCAACTAAGCTTGTCAGTCTTTTCTGTTTCTTCTTAGCATATCTATAGTAGTTATCTGTAGCTACTGAGCCCATTCATTGACAAGTTCTTACCAGAATGTGCAAGTGCATGCAAATCATTGCAGCAGATTAAGATTTCATTTACTTGAATGATTGTGGATTAAGTTTAAAAATCTCTTCTGCTATATAAGATTTTGTTTATCTTTTACTCCATGGTCATTTAAACTTGCTATATAATTACGTTTGCGTTACCCAGATAAACTAAAACGGGAGGCGCATAAAAGTTGAACACATCAACCTCATTTAAAGAGTAAATGAATCTTCATAAAAAGTAAAGGGACCCTTTAATGAGCTCTACTGATCATTCAAGAAGGAATAATCTAATCCTTGTAGGAGCCATTTATTGCATATGACAACTAACAAGGGATATGGTAGATGATCCTTCCCTGAGTGCAAGAAATTGTCAAAAATTTGCTAACTCACCGGATCAGTGTTCCAGAACTTGAATGTGACCTGTTTTAAATGTGTCCATGCTGTTGTCCTATTACTAAGCCAGAATCCTCCATTCAACAAAACATATTTAACTCCACAAATGCATTAAAATACATCAACATTTATAAACCTCAATTGCAACAACAAAGGCCTTGTTTATACCAGCGAGCCACGCTAATCGAAGGGCCACTGGTAGACACAATGCTCATGTACTGAGCCCAGTACATTGCAATGTTTACTTTTTTCACAGACATTTTGAAATTTATGACATATCAATGCAGTTGTATTCACTGCAGCAATGTTGCAATGCGACGGTTCGGGTTGCCACCTACAGTGATGAAAAAACAGTATTCAGCACTTTTTTTCAGCACACATCTCAGCATCTATATAGCTGGAAATAGCTGCTAGCGTAGCCCCTGCACTCTCGTTCAAGTGTGAACGAGTGAAATACATGCACAGGGCAAGGATTTTTAATTTTTTTTACAGATACAGGTTTAAAAATTGCAGCTATCCCCTTTCCTACCTACCCTTCCTCCCATTTTCTCCTTAAACCGCGTACACATGATAAGAACATCAGATGAACGATCGTCCGTTTTTGTTTTTTTTTTCATGCTAGTCTCATCAAAAATGAACAGCTTACTAATTTTACAAAAATTCTCATACGACAAAACACAACTTCGGAAGTGATAAAATGTGTTGTATTGTATTGTAATGTATTCTTTCATTTCCAAGCATGCGTGTTCTTGCTCTTCTGATTTTTTTTGTGATGAATACTGTACCGATTAAACAAAAATTGGACGATTCGGTATCATACGAGAAATATTTTCGTGTTTGTCCCTTCAGATAATTTTGGATGAACTGTTGTGATCGGCTCTTGAAAGCTGTGTACTAACGATCACATTATCGTACGATCGTTTTTTGGCCCGTACACACGATCCGAATATCGTACGAAAATTGTCATCCGAGGAAGAATCGTACGATAATCGGATCGTTAGTACAGAGCTTTCGAGAGCCGATCATGACAATTCATCCGATATTATTCAATCGGACAAGCACGAAAATGTTCCTCCTACGATACCAGATCGTACGATTTTCGTTTAGTCAGCATAGTTGTCGTCCGAAAATACAATACAAATACATTACAACACATGACATCACTTTTTTTTTTCTATCGTACGAGAATTTTCGTGAATTTAGTAACCTATTCAATTTCTACTTGCAACTATTAAGTGAAAAAAGTCGGACGATCTGTCGTCCGATTTTTGGATCGTGTGTACAGGCCATAAGGCTCGGTTCACACTGCTGTGATGCGAGAACCCGTGCAAATTCAGTACGGGTTCCTGCATTGCATACAACTCGCAGGCAGTTCACACTGCCCTATGCAGACCGGACAGGAATCTGATCAAATGGGTGTGAACAGTAGTGCGGTGCGAATCACATGCAATGTCTGACATCGCAGCAGTGTTAACCCGGCCTCAAAGTGGTATTTTTATCAGATTTCCTGATCGTGTGTACTAGACTTTACTCTCTCTTTACCCTACTCGTTCATATCTTCATTGCACACCAGTGTCATTGTGCTAGGCCCTGGAGGCCATCTGCCTATCTATATTACATTGATTACACCTGTCAATGTTAGACTCTTAGGCCCCTTTCACACGATTGGGCCGCAAAGATCCACCTGTCCGTTTTTCAGGCGGATCTGAGTGGGTCACCAGTTGACTTGTATGGGCAAGTGGATGTCCGTGGAGATGTTTCCGCTGACACCTGCCTGCCATCCAATCAGACAAGACCTGCTGAAAACAGAGGGATGGTGATACATTCGTCATCCGTCCAGCGGATCGGATGAAAACAAACATGCTGTCCGTTTTCATCCAATCGTCCCTACACAATGAGTGGAGACGGACCTGTCATCCACCTGCTCAGCGGGGATCAACTGAGCGATCCCCTACTGAGCTAGCGGAGTCCACTGAGCGGATCCGCCCCGTGTGAAAGGGGCCTTAAGCTGGCCATACGCTATACAATTTTCTTGTTAATTTTTTTTTAGATTTACAGTACCTTCAACTATGTAGTGCAAGGGCCTGCCTGATTGCATACAAATTGAAAGTGTTTAGGTTTTACCTCATATTATATGGTTTTGGTAAATCTAATAGAAAAGTTGTACGAGAAAATTGTATAATGTATGGCCAGCCTTAGGCTTTTCATACACGGTGCAAATTTCTTTCCTGCAGCCATGGATTGCAGGAAAGAAAGTTGCACGATTCCCCCATCAGCGGGGACAGCGCTGACAGGGGAATTCCTCCTGACGGGCCATTGTCTTCTCATGGCGGGGGTGGGGAAAGCTGTCCCTGCTGGGAAAAGACAGTGATTATCGCTGTGATCTATGGTAACAATCTGGATAACCATGAGGGATAATAGGGTATTGCTGGAAAATAATTTCTACCATGACATGGCACCTGTGTTCATGCACAATGACACTGACCTGGACAGGAATGCTCAGTTTACCAGATTTGCATGTCTTTACTCTGCACCGGCACCCCATACACTACTCCTGCACCCCTATTGTTCCCCTGGTCTCAGAGGATGAATAATAAAATCCATGAATCCATAAAAATCACAACCCACCAAGGAGCTGTTCAAAAATAATCTAGGGGTGTCTAGACTGATCTAGGTACAAACTTTCATAATGAATCACCCCACCAGAAATTCTCCAGATATGGTAATAGTATAACCTATAGGTACCTATAGGGAACTTTTTAAAGTGAAGCTAAACTCCCTCAATTAACATTAACCATGTTTAATCCTTATGCTGTTAGCATTAGTAAATAGTTAGGAAGTTTATTATATTTACATTTCTCCAGTTGCTTCCTGGTTTCTGGCCTAGGCTAAAATGGTGACATATATCCCATGAGTCTTCATGGACATATTCTTCTTTCATCAGGAGGAGTGGAGGAGGGGCTTTCTCAGCTAAGCAACCCCTCCTGCCTGCATGCCTGAGCTAAGGGTAGATGCATTCCAGGAAGTAAATGCTATATGTATCATCTGCCCTTACTCAAAATGGCTTCAGCTAGAAATTTTAGGGGTGTGTTTCACAGTGATTTCTCAACAAATTAAAGCATAGAGACATGAATGGATGGGTGAGTTTTCTGCGATTAATAAAAATGAATTAAAAAGCATGCTCAACTTGTGGTGCTCAGATACAGTTTAGTTCCACTTTAACCACTTAAGGACTGCCTCACGCCGATATACGTTGGCAGAATGGCACGACTGGGCACAAGCACGTACAGGTACGTCCTCTATAAAAAGCCCAGCCGTGGGTCGCGCGCGCTGCCGCTGGCGCACTCGCGACCCGGTCCTGAGCTCTGTGACCGCACCCGCGGACCCGATCGCTGTCGGTGTCCCGCGATCGGGTCACAGAGCTGAAGAAGGGGGAGAGGTAAGTGTAAACAAACCTCTCCCCATGCTTCCTAGTGAGACTGTCACTGATCGTCTGTTCCCTGTCATAGGGAACGACGATCAGTGACGTCACACGCCAAGCCAAGCCCCCACACAGTAAGAATCACACATTAGGTCACACTTAACCCCTTCAGCGGCCCCTACAGGTTAACTCCTTCACTGCCAGTGTCATTTTCACAGTAATCAGTGCATTTTTATAGCACTGATCGCTGTAAATATGACAATGGTCTCATAATAGTGTGAAAAGTGTCCGATGTGTCCGCCATAATGTCGCAGTCACGATAAAAATCGCTGATCGCCGCCATTACTAGTAAAAAAAAAAATTATTAATAAAAATGCCATAAAACTATCCCCTATTTTGTAGACGCTATAACTTTTGCGCAAACCAATTAATAAACGCTTATTGTGATTTTTTTTACCAAAAATATGTAGAAGAATACGTATCGGCCTAAACTGAGGAAAAAATATGTTTTTTTATATATTTTTTGGGGGTATTTACTATAGTGAAAGGAAAAAATAGTTTTTTTTTTCAAAATTGTCGCTCTATTTTTGTTTATAGCGCAAAAAATAAAAACCGCAGAGGTGATCAAATATCACCAAAAGAAAGCTCTATTTGTGGGAAAAAAAGGACGCCAATTTTGTGTGGGAGCCACGTCGCACGACCGCGCAATTGTCAGTTAAAGCGACGCAGTGCCGAATCGCAAAAAGTGGCCTGGTCTTTTAGCTAAAAAATGGTCCGGGGCTGAAGTGGTTAAGCCATGCTCTTGACGTGCTGGTGGTGTTTTTAGAGTACTAGAGTACTGGTAGTATTCTTGGTGAATTTGTGTACCTAATGTATTATGTAGTAAGTAAGCAATATGCCAGTTGTAGTAACAGAGCTAATCTTCAGATTGATTACATATATTCTCATTTTGCAATGGGCCATTCTAAACTTTTTATTCCCAATTTTTTTTTCTCAGAGAACGTTCACCCCAGATGGCCATTGAGCAGATAAATTAGGGAATTAATAGGTCTCTAGGGTTTACCCAACCACAGCAGACCTCCCCTGCCCAAATCTTTGTGTCTGTGTGTGTGTGTGGGGGGGGGTCTATTGTCAGGGTTTTTTCCCCATGAGAAGCTGGTGTTGGGGGTGTCTGCTAAGCACCCCCCCTACCCCCCTTGTCATAAGCACAAGCATCCACATTCTCCCAACGTAAACGTGCAGGTCTAGACCGCATTCTTTCATCCTTGGTAAAAGGATCTTGGATACATTTATATCCAAATGCACTCTGCAATCTGTACAGTCATAACAGACCGTGAACAGCAGCACCTGGTTAATCTCTGCACTGACAATAAAGAACAATGGAGAACCATCCAAAAACATAATTCCTTGTTATGGGATCTCATCCAGTTGAACTGTAAAATGTAAAACATACAACACATGCTCCCAAGCTGATATTCAACTCTTTTGTACAAGAAATATATAAATCTACGAACTAGAGGTCTTCATCAAGCAGACTGAAGGGAAATTAAACAGAGAGGGAATGGGAGCTAGCAAACAAAGACATATCTGTCAAAGAGGGAAGAATTATTTCAGTCTGTGTTGTTCAAAACAACTAATGAGAATCTTATTTCCATTCTCTCATAGCTGTGTAAGAAAACAAATAGAAGAGCATAAAAAGCAGGTTGTAATGGGTACCACTGTAAACAATCCGGCATGCACCCCGGGAGACTTAAATTTATTGTTGTCTCAATGGGTGTGGGTATGTAAATGTATGTGGGGGTAGATGTACACATATGCATACATGTTCATCCATGTGCAAAGTAGATTGAGTGCCATTTTAAACTTTTAAACCCTAAACTGATGACAAATTCCTTGTATGCAGTACATACTTGGCCAGTAAAGCCAATTCTGATTTGGTCAATGACATCAGATAGCTCCAAGTCCCTTTGTTGACATTCAGCTGTGAGCTGTCAGTTGTAACATGGAGTCTGTCGGGATCAGATCATCGCACACAATCACCATTTTTTTCATCCAATGGGTTGTGGGGACCAAAGTCCATTGTGACTGAAGAGGATCTTCATTTACATTGTGGGACATGTTTTGGGGCTTATCAGACCTTTATCTGAGCATGCAACCAAGCTGACCAGGAAAGGGAAAAGCAGCCAGTGTGCATGTCTGCCCCCCAGACCAAACCAGGCCACATGCCCTCAATACAGGGAGGACACCTAGACAGAGGGCCCCCTCTGGTAAAGCAGATTGTACCCATTTTGGTGGGGACATGGGCCTCTTACCCATAACCTTGGCCTGGGGGTTAAGGAGGTCTGCAGACTGGTGGCTTATTGGAATCTGGAAGCCCCCCATAAAAATAAGGGGGATTCAGATATCATCAATCCTACCCTAAGTGAATGAGTAAGGGGTATATAGTGACAAACAAATGGCCCTTGTCCCCATCTTTAACTGGCCTTCACAGCAAGGAGCATTTGGAAGTGCAATGCATACAACAAAAAAACTGAGAAAATTCTCAGCTCAACTCACCGACCAGGGTACATAGTGCCTGGTTATTCATTCACAAAAACAAGTCATTTATTAACTTTTTGCTGCCTGCATAACATATATGTGCAAAAGGGTGGGCACCCCACATATGATTCACTGAGTGGCTAAAGTCTCTGTCCTGAGAGTATGCTCGTTGCACGCTCCCAGCAGACCAGAGATGTAAAGAGAGACCAGGATGTAAAAGACAGCTCTCCGTCTCCAATAATGACCACTTAATCATGTGACCACTGTGACAGCCAAACACAGTGATCACATGATTGCCAATGCTTTCCACCTTCCAGGCATACAGACTCAATTAAAGGGACGCTGGGCCTGAAATGGATTAAAGTTAACTCCTGTGACCCGATTTTGGCAGAGAGCGGTCTGAAGTCCGCCCTCTGCTGACGTCACTGGAATCAGTCCAGGCACCACGTCATTACGACAATAAAGTCTGGATCCGCCAGGTGCCTGGACTGATGCCCATCTCAGCCTCTCAGCGAGCTGCTGAAAGCCTGAGACGGCCACTCCCTGCCCTTCCATAGCTCAGCGCTTCAGTGAGCATGGGGGGGGGGGGAGCGGAGAGCTGCTGATTGACTGTCAGCAGCTCTCTCTCGGGGAACTGTAAGAACCGAGCCATGTTTGATTCTCAATGTAGAGGCGCCAGTGGACCGATGCTGTATTCACCTAGGTAAGTATAAAAAAAAACATACTTCTCTTTAAAAAAAAATGTCCCAGGATGTAAATCTGTCATCAATTAGATCAATCACATTGAAAACACTCACCAACCTGTCGAAAAACAAAAAATATATGACGACCAACTGTCATATCAGATCCCAACGGAGATTTTCCGCTATTGACATTTTCCAAGCTGACAAATTAATGTTAACAAAGGGGCTGGAATCCTGGATGATGTCACTGACTAAATATAACATAAAAGCATATTTGGTCAGTGTCGTCATGGGGCATACCCATCATGTGGAATTTCCCTGGCAAGTTACCCTTCCCATGTTGAGGGCATGTGATCTTGTATGGTTTCTTAGGGTAGGGGATCGCATATTCAGAAAGGGGTCTGGTATGAATTTTGGAGAGTCACCATACATTTTTTTTTGTGTGGAACCCCCCTTAAAATCCATACCAGACCCCCATCAAGGATCAGAGTCTGTAATGTATTTTTAGGGGTAACCACATGCCATTTTGTTTCTGCATGCAAGTTCCCCACCCCATAACATTTATACCAGACCGTCATCTAGGATAGGAGTCTGGTATAGATACACATTACAGTATACAATTTGTTGTAGATTTTTTCCTTTAGATTTACCAAAACCATAGAATATGCGGTCAAACCTAAACACTTTAAATTTGTATGCAATCAGGCATGCCTTGCATTACATAGTTGAAGGTAAATCTAAAGGGAATTGAACAACAAAAGCTTTATAGATGAGTTTTGTTTACAAACAGAGAAAAGCAAACAAAAATGCAATTTTTGCTGTAGTACATTGTATAAATTGTATTGACTGGAGCTGCACAGGCAGCCTAAATGCACCCCCCAGGCATGTTATTTATTGATTTACTTTAAGCATTATCAAAATCGCTGAAAATGGACAGAATTTATTTTAACGATTTCACGGGTCACATGACCGAGCTCTGCTCTGTTTTTATTTTTTTTTATTTTTTTTTAACTTCAATAAATTTTTATTATAAAGTCAGGTTCATACAATAAACAACGCAATAAGCTTTGCCATCAACATTTAAACATCTATGTGGTGTACTTATACCGCGACTATACCAAGGCATAAAATAGAAGGATAAGAGGTAGAGTGAACAATCAGAATTGGTTTATAGCTCATAATAATAACATTGTTGACAAGAAAAAATATTGTCTCTTAACTGTTTATCAGAAATAAGGATCGGCTTTACTCTGGTTTCCAATTTCGTTTAAACCATATTTCCCAGGCAGACCATTTGTCTCTGGAGGATAAGTATTTGCCCTGAGATGCTGCGTTTATTTTTTTTCTTATCCATTTTAATATACTAAACACATTAGTAAAGTACACTTTTTTTTTTTTTAAATGTGCTGGGCTTTACCTAAATCTGAATTCCAGGTATGGATATTTTATACATAGTTCCATTAGTTTAGCTTGGACCAGTAACTATGCTTATACCATACCTGGCTGATGTCTCTGGAAGCTGGAAATCACTGAAGTAGACCCCCACTACACCAGTGATCTCCACTTGCTTACAGGTCCCGTGGTGAAAGGCCAGCCTAATGCACAGGGCTACTGTTAGAAATCATGGAGCCCCATACATCCTACCTATCAGGCCCTCCCCCCGGCCGAAAGTGACTGAGGACATATAGTAGATTTATCAGTCCCTTTCTCTGCAGCCTCAACCGCACAGATGAATGAGTAGGAAGCGCTCTGAGGCTTCCTGCTTATTCACACACTGAAGCGTAGTAAACATAGTCTACTATGTTTTAGTGATGAATGGACATGGTAGTGATTGGTACAGATCACACACTGTGGTCATTCAGGAAAGGAAGGAGCCAGTAAGTGACATTTAACGGCCCCTTCCCCCGCTCTCCATCCTGAAACATCTCTCTGTGTGCCCATAGCAGCTACCGGCAGGAGAAGAGGGAAGCTGTGGGGAAAAGGGGTACATGGGGGGTCTGGACAGCAGATGGAAGGGGCCAGGACCAGTGCAGCCGGAGGTAGAAAGAGGAGGAGAAGCTAGCAGGGCTGCAGGGGGAGGCAGAAGAGAATTACTGTTGGCAATAAGACAGTACAGCTGGCCCTTCTGCCCAGCAGGTTCCCTGGGCCCCCCTTTTGAACTGATGGGGTCCAGGCCCAGTACAGGAGGGCTGGCTGTACTGCCTTATCAGCGGCCCTACTGATGCATTGTGATTACAGGAGGTTGGCTGTTCGGCACATGCACCAGTCAGAGAAACACTTTGCAACTTCTGAATGAATGCAAAGCATTCTCTGATTGGACGAGGTGAAGCATGTGATGTCACCACCGGCCTCTCCACCTCATCCAATCACAGAACACTTTGCATTCTTTTAGAAAAAGCAAAGCATTCTCTGAATAATGCCTGTGCTAAGCGGCCGACCTCTGTGTTCAGAATGCAGCAGGCCAACCTCCTGTATGTGCAAAATTGCACGCGTTCCCACAGGCAAAATGTGCTGCTTTTAAGCAAATGCAGGGGGGGTTGAAAGAAACCAAAAGGCTCCCCATCCACACACTTGATGTAAATCCTCTGAGCTTAGTTATATGTATTCTGACAGTGGACCCCTGCATCAGAATATACTGATCAGTGTTGCAGGCTATACCCTGCAGCGCTAATCGAGCAGGGAAAATCCGACAGGGCAATTGTACAGAAGTCTATTGGTAGATCAACTTCTGTACAAACTCCCTGCCTATGCATGGATCAAAATTTGTCCGCTTTCTAGTGATAAAACATGCCTTCCCATACAAGGATTGAAATTCATCCGGTCCCTGCCATGTATGGCTGGCTTTAGCAAACTAATTGGCATCCAGTTAAAGTCTAGGTTGGCTTTGCAAAAAGAACAATATGCTAATTATTACACGTCTGACAAGATGACTTGGTAGGATGCTGTTTTGTACAATTCTTTCTGCTTATCAGGCCTTTTTTCTAGAAGCCATAGCTTGGTAATGTGCTTTTATCCATTTTCTAATAAAGATAAGGTAATGGTTTACACATACAATACAGGTTTTATCACAGTTTCACAGTAACTATTTTGCATCACTCCATTTACAGTAGAATAGGAGCAAAACTCAGACAAATCCATTTTCTCCACAACTATACCTTTCATCATATCTCTGAAATCAGGTTATAAAATAAGAGGCAACATCGGTTGAAAAGTTACCCATCCAGAAACACATGCTCTAGATTTCAAACAAGCCAGAGTGTTTTTTTTTTTTGTTTTTTTTTATATTTGGTTGAGTAAACTTCAAGATAGCTATTGCCTACAATACACTGTATATTTTTTTTTTATCATGTCTGCAGTAGAGGTGACCATAACTGACCACACATTAGTCAATTATTAGCCAAGATTGATAAGAAAACTGTCTGACATCTGTAAATCAATAAATACCGCGTCCCTTTGAATTTGAGATTTAAATGGAAAGGAATGGGACTTTTAAGGTGCATTCACAACACAATATTTTATAAAAAATATATTTTATTGGATAGAAAAGTTTTATCATCTACATAATTGATAAAAGACAACTCAGTTACAGTAAGAAACGATAAAATACAGACATATAATCTCGACGTTTCGCCAATGGACTGGCTTCTTCAGGAGTGTTATTATTGTCATGTATTACTAAAACACAAAACATATACAATAAATATACAGAATTACACCAATGAATTATTATACAACATAACATATTAAATATTCAATATGTTATGTTGTATAATAATTCATTGGTGTAATTCTGTATATTTATTGTATATGTTTTGTGTTTCAGTAATACATGACAATAATAACACTCCTGAAGAAGCCAGTCCAATTATTAGCCAAGTTCAGGTGTTTTAAGTCTAAATTGTCATCTTTCATCCATATTCAAGAAAGAAGGCAACCAACTGTCATTTGCACACATTTAGAGTATAAGGCACATTTGATAAAAAGTGTGATATGAAGAGACTAGCAGCAGTCAATCAGATTATTTTTACTGAACTCAGACGTATTAAAGGTTGTCTATGATGCTACTACTATGTTTGCTGTCGGTTGCTATAAAGGAAATACTTTGCTGAATAAGTCAGGGCCCCAGGCAGCCTGAACTATGACATCATTTTTTATAATCTCAATCATATGTACTATGTGATTACTTTAGTAAAAACAAAGCTAGAATATGATACTGGAGGAAGTATACAGTCTGTTTTCTATGCATAACTACGGATCAAATGTACAAGCTCCGAACAAAAGAAGGTAAAGATTTTTTCTTGACATTCTTTGTAGCCCCATCCCACTACAGCAGAGGTCTCCAAACTTTTCAGTATGAGGCCCATGCCGTATATTTTTCAAATATCCGCAGGTCGAAAAAAATTAGTTTAATAAATTAACAAATTAATATATTTTGACTTGGAGTTTTTTCAGCATAATACGATTTAGAGCAACAGAAAAAAAACTTTAGTAAAATAAAGCAAAGAAATTCCAATTTAACATGCGCCCATCACAATCCTCCTTTACCCTAGGTTCACACCTATGCGTTTTTTTAGTGCAATTTGCAGTTTGCAGAAATGCACTACAGTCCATTTAACATGGTTTCCTATGGTACAAGTTCACACCTATGCGTTTTGCGGCCGGTGCGTTTTTGGAAAGGGTCTGGGACTTTTTTCCTGCGTTTTGCAGGTAATAGACTTCAATGGAATCGCACCAGAAACGCAAGTTTGGTGTTTGTAATGCGTTTTTTGATGTGATTTGTGTTTTTATTTTTGTGTTTTGTGTTTTTATTTTAACACTGTATATAGCTGGTTGCCTGCGTCAACAACAACCGATGAGTCTTCAGCTGTCAGCGGGGTTCCCTTGCTGAAAGACATCACAATGGATGGACTTTCCAGGTGATGTCATTGGATGGCCACACCCGATGGCTATATAAGAGATGCCAGACAGCAGGCGACGACACAATGAAAGAAGCAAGCCACAGAAGAGAAGCATTTTTTTTTATAGCGAGTAACTGACAGCGAGGAAGAAGACAGCAGCGGGAGAAGACGGCAGCGTGAGAAAAAAGCGGTGGGAAAGACGCCGGCGGGAGAAGACGGCGGCGGAAGAAGATGGCTTTGAGCTATTTGTTTAATAAAGGACTTGTCAAAAACCGGCTCTTGTTTTTTCTACAATTCACAGTTTTTTGAGGTGAATGGGTACGGGTATGGTGTACCCGATACCCATTCACATAGGGGGGAAGGGATCTGGGGGCCCCCTTCTTAAAGGGGGGTTTACAGATTCCAATAAGCCCCCCTGCCCGCAGACCGAGACAACCAATGGCCAGGGTTGTCGGGAAGAGGCCCTTGTCCCCATCAGAGCCCCCCCAAAGCACCCACCCCTCCCATGTTGAGAGCATGCGGCCTGGTATGGTTTAGGAGGGGGGGCACTCACTCGTCCCCTCCCTTTCCTGACCTGCCGGGTTGCATGCTTGGATAAAGGTTTGGTTCGGATTTTGGGGGGCCCCATGCCATTTTAAAAAAAAAATTGGCGTGGGGGGTTCCCTTCAAATCCATACTAGACCCGAAGGGCCTGGTATGGACCTGGGGGGGGAGTTTTTTTAACAAGTTTTTTTTGCCGGCATTTTGTATTTTACATTCAGCTGTTAGCGGGGTTGATGACTGATGACTCATCAGTTGTTAAGGACGCTTGCCCCCTTCCTAGCAACCAGATATATACAGTGTGTTTAAAGAAAGAAAAAAAAACATAAAATGCAAAATGCATGAAAACTGCATGCAAAAATGCATAAAAAAACTAGGGTTTCAAAACGCAAAATGCACTGCAAAACGTGCCTGAAAAACGCATTAAGCGCAGCCGCATAGATGTGAACCTAGACTTAAATCAGGGTCCCCATCAGGGTCCCTCCTTACATCAGGATCCTCATCCGAGTTCCTGTTTAGAACAGAGTCCCCATCAAGGGCCCCTTACATTAGAGTCCCCATCAATCCCCATTAGAGTCCCCTTACATAGAGTCCCCTATACATTAGAGTCCCTATCAGAGTATCTTCTTACATTAAAGTCCCTCCTTACATCGGAAAAGTAAATAAAATCTTTCAGTGGGCTGGATTTGGCCAGTGGGCCATAGTTTGGAGACCCCTGCACTACAGTAATCTTGTTAAATGTCCAGAGGAGGAAAGAAAAGGGAAACAAGTAATAAAGACATCATCATGGCCTGTGATTGGTGCTGTCCCCTCTAACTCTGCTGCCCTAGTTAATGGCCCAAAGGTATTATTACGGTAAAAAATAGCCCTAGTTAGCGGGGTACTTTAAAATAATTGGGACGGGATGGTGAGCTGTTTCACCTCAGGGGCGGGTCCAGGGGGGGGCAACAGGGCAATTGCCCCCCCGAGACCATCTGTCACACTCACTTGCTTGCTCTGTTTTGTTTTTTTTTGCGCGTGTTCTCCCGGAATTTGGGGACATGGTATTGGCCGGCCATAGGCTCCCTGGACCCCAAACTTGGCACACATGTAGCCACATGTCTCCTCTATAAGTGTGCAAAGTTTGGTGTCTGGGAGACCTACGGCCGGGGAGAACCGATTTTTCAAAGCCGGGCACCCCTTCCATAGACTCCAATGTTAAATGGTAATTTCTCCGGTGAGTTTGCGGACCCGGTACTGGCCGGCCATAGGTCCCCCGGCACCCAAACTATGCGCACATGTAGCCCCATGTCTCCTCTACAAGTGTGCAAAGTTTGATGTCTGAGAGACCAACGGCCGGGGAGAACCGATTTTTCAAAGCCGGGAACTCCTTCCATAGACTCCCATGTTAAACATCAGTCTAGTCATGGGCACAGTGAAGCATGGGCACAGTGAGGCATGGGCACAGTGAGGCAAAGTGAGGCACAGTGAGGCATGCAGATGGACACCCTAGGCTTATACTCGAGTCAATAAGTTTTCCCAGTTTTTTGTGGTAAAATTAGGTGCCTCGGCTTATATTTGGGTCGGCTTATACTCGAGCATATACAGTACTTGTTCTGCGGCTGTCGCTGCCTCTCTGAGTCTCTCTCTCAGTTTCTCACATCAGCCGATCAGCGGCGCCGAGAGAGAGACTCGTCTAATGTAGTTACGCGGCGCACTGACACGATACCAGGAGCGGAGGAGGAGGTGGGTGGAGGTCGTTGCTAACGCGTGGGCCGCTTAGCGTCTAGCAACGAGCGACGTCAGTGAGTCACGTTGGGCCACTCTGCAGGCAGGTGCGATAGCATGCGGCTCCACAGACGGGTAAGAAAGCGGGCGGCTCCGCTTGCGGCGCGGTTTGTGGGCGGGCGGCGCGGTTCGTGGGCAGACCATGCTGCTCAGTGTGTTGGCAGCGCAGGTGAGAGTGAGAGAGCAGGCTCATCTCTCACCGCCCGTGCCTGCCCTGCATTCCTGCAGTGACTTCCGCCCTCACTGTGCAGGCAGCAGAGGGATTACATTATCTCTCTGCTGCCTGACTCTGGTACTCTGGGTCACAGCAAGAGACAACCAAAACTACACCTTAGCAGGCAAGTTAGTGACAATCCGCAAATTGTGTCAGGTGACGTGGCAAATGACAATCTGCATCTGGTGGCAGGCAAGTGACAATCAGCAAGGTGTGGCAGGTGAGTGGCAAGTGACAATCCGCAAGGTTTGGCTAGTGCCAATCTGCAAGGTGTGGCAGGTGATGTGGCAAGTGACAATCCACAAGGTGTGGCAAGTGACAATCCACAAGATGTGGCAGGTGACATGGCAAGTGACAATCCGCAACGTGTGGCAAGTGACACGCTCAGGGCTCCCACTAATTGCAGGCGACGGTGGCAAGTGACACACTCGGGGCTCCCACTGATTCTGCATTGAACTATTTAATTTTATATTACAATGTAATAATAGAAATAATGCGCTTCAATCATCCTGACACCATACCAACCATGGTGCCGGGATGATTGAAGCACCGACACCAGCCATTTCCCCGATAAATTTCCCACAAAAAAAACATATTTTTTGGCAGTGCCCCTCCCGAGAAAAGACTCTGGATCCGCCCCTGTTTCACCTAACAACCAGTTTCCTGCTTTTGTTATGCAGAATATAGAACTAAAGCACAATTATTACAGGTATTTATATAGCACTAACAATGTATGCACTGTACTTTTCCCATCAGACCCTGCCGTCAAGGAGCTTACAATCTAAGGTCCCTATCTTACATGCATACACATAATAGCGCCATATTGGAAAGGAGACAATAATCCTACCAGCTTGTCTTTGGAGTGTGTAAGGCAACCCACAAAAGCACAGGGAGAACATGCAAACTCCATGCAGTGTTCTAAAACATGGGTTGAAGTTAGGACTCCAGTGCTGCAAGGCAGAAGTGAAAACCACTAAGCCTACTGTGTGTTATTCACATTACATATAATTCTTTATGGAAAAGGGGTTTATATATTCAGTTCATGCAATACTCAACACAGCCATTGTGTAGTATGTGGGTACGTGTATCTAGTAGACACATATAATGGTGGAAGACACTCAACACAGCCATTGTGTAGTATGTAAGTACGTGTATCTAGTAGACACATATAACGGTGGAAGACACTCAACACTGCTATTATTGCAAGCATGGCAGACCAGGGAGCCCACACATTTTACAAGACAATAAATCCTAATCAGCATAAAGTGTAGCATACCCTATAAGGCGAAGGAGGGCATCATTGAACCAGTATTTGGAATGTATATTCCTATTGCTGGAAGTCCTGATGATCTGAATAGGGTCATTTACCAGTAAGAGGAGGGCGTGTGAAGAAATGTAAATTCAGACTGCTCCTTAGCTCTACATCTCAATTCACAATTATGACCTATGCTGCAAAATGGAGTGCACCCATGGCAAGGGGACAAATACAAACAGTTAAGGTTAATTTGTGAGAAAAGCATAACAAGAACATACAAAGAAAAAGAGGCACTGCTCCAGGTGTATGATGATAACCTGAGGTGGAATGTCTCGTAGAGTGCCAGCCCCGGCCCGCCTCCATGGGAAACTTGTAAGAAAAGAAATGGCTGCACATCCAGGAATTCCGATTGCATTTTATTGTTCAAAGTGATAACGCCAAAGACACCATCACGAGGTCACGTGACCTCGTGTTGGTGTCTTTGGTCTTATCACTTTGAACAATAAAAGGCAATCGGAATTCCTGGATGTGCAGCCATTTCTTTTCTTACATAACAAGAACATGATCTGGAAGGTTGAAAACATTCGCCCAATTCTCTTTATATTCTCTGTGGACTGGTAAACTGCTTCATGGTCTATGGCTTTTTATTATACATTTTTTCTCATCCAGATAATCCGCCAGCTGCCCTTTGTTTCCAGAAAAGGCTACAACTACAAGATTGGCCAAGTGTTTTGCCCAAAGCTGTCTAATGAATTGCCTGAAATAGCCCCTAATTTTAGTTTTATCAAAACCTCTGTACAGTGTAATTTCCTTAGTTGACTTATATGACTCATCCAATCTTAAAGTGACATTAACCACTTCAATACCATGCACTTATACAGCTTCCTGCCCAAGCCAATTTTGAGCTTTCAGCACTGTCGCAATTTGAATGACAATTGCGCGGTCATACTACACTGTACCCAAACAATTTTTTTATCATTTTGTTCCCACAAATAGAGCTTTCTTTCGGTGGTATTTGATCGCCTCTGCGATTTTTATTTTTTGCACAACAAATAAAAAAAGAGCGAAAATTTTAAAAAAAAATGAAGTTTTTCTTTGTTTCTGTTAATTTTTTTTGTAAATAAGTACCTTTTCTACTTCAATGACGGGCACTGATAAGGCGGCACTGAAGGGCACTGATAAGGCGACACTGATGGGCACCGATGAGGTGGCACCAATGAGGTGGCACTGATGAGGTGGCACTGATGGGCACTGATGATGGGCACTGATAGGCGGCACTGATGGGCACTGATAGGCGGCACTGATGGGCACTGATATGTGGCACTGGTATGCGGCACTGATGGGCACTCATAGGTGGCACTGATTGGCACTCATAGGCGGCACTGATTGGCACTCATAGGCGGCACTGATGGGCACTTATAGGCGGCACTGATGGGCACTTATGGGTGGCACTGATAGGTGGCATGGATGGGCACTGATAGGTGGGCACAGATTGGCACGGATTGGCACGGATGGGCACTGATAGGTGGCACTGATGGACACTAGTAGGTGGCATTGGTGGCACTGGTGCCCAGCAATGCCAGCCACCACACATTGTGAAAGTGCCAGTCAGTGCCCATTTGTGGGCACTGATTGGCATATTTTTTTTATGTTTTTTTATTTTTTTTATTTTTTTACTACATGTGGATGGCCATGGGGGCCATCCACATGATTGGGGCTTCCCTGGTGGTCCTGGGGGGCTTCCCTGGTGGTCTAGTGTGGGTATCCGAGGGGGGGCTGCGCTGATAAACAATCAGCGCGAACCCCCCCTGTCAGGAGAGCCGCCGATCGGCTCTCCTCTACTCGCGTCTGTCAGACGGGAGTGAGGAAGAGCCGATCAACGGCTCTTCCTGTTTACATTGTGATCAGCCGTGATTGGACACGGCTGATCACGTGGTAAAAAGCCTCCGACGGAGGCTTTTTACCGAGATCAGTGTAGCGGTGGGTCAGACTGACCCACCACTCCACGATCGCCGCGATGCGCGCCCCCCCGGGCGCGCGGCGGCTG
The DNA here is from genome assembly GCA_029206835.1 of Rana muscosa. Classification (NCBI taxonomy): domain Eukaryota; kingdom Metazoa; phylum Chordata; class Amphibia; order Anura; family Ranidae; genus Rana; species Rana muscosa. The sequence continues at coordinate 970,856,435 of CM055117.1, forward strand.
TTATCCCGCAGGACGTCATATGACGTCCAGTGTGGATAACTGAACCACTTCCCAGACGTCAATCTGCTATTGACGGGGCGGGAAGTGGTTAAATGACATCCCAAGGCCCCTTTCACATAAGGCGAACTCAGATTAGATCAGCAGGGGATCTGTCCACTGATTCTGTGCTGTTCTGTGCAGAGCGGATAGACAGGTGGGTGTAAACGGACTCCGCCGTCCATTTACACCCGTCTTCTCTCTGAAACAATCCACCTAGACGGAAAGAAGATGGATCCCCTTCTGTTTTTCTTATGTAGCGGTCCTCCCCCAGCTTCTCCCCTCTCTTCACGGCTGGTTCTACTCGTCTAGGGGTATCTGGGAGAAGGGGGAAGATGTACACCACCAGCTCGGCTCTCTGATGTAGGATGCAGAGATATGAGCTAAACCGTTTACCTTTGGGTCTGCGTTTTAGGCCGGAGCCTAAGCTTCTCCTATGGAGGATGATTGCCACTGTCACTGACAGGGGCACTTAGCTTCCAGTAACACGAGTTCCACACCAAGAAACTGGTTGACTTTTAAAAGAACAGACAAGGTGTAGGGAAGAGTAGGTCCAGGCACAACTGATGAATCAAAGTTCCTCCTGTTCCGTTTAGTGCAAACAGGCTTGGCACACAGTCGCTGCCACCGACCGTGAATTTGGTCACTGCCACTGACCTTGGTGAACGTTGAGGACCCTGCCACAGGCCTTGGATGAGGCCTGCCACTGACCTGAGAAAGATGGGTCCCTGCCACAGACCATGAGAACATGAAGTACCTTCTTTAGAACAAACGACCCCTGTCAGAGGAAGACATCCATCCGGACGGTCACCAGAGGCCTCCACCGGCACCAGCAAATGCTGCGCTGGCTCTACGGGGAGGTCACATCTCCGGTCCCTTACGCCCAGGATTCAGGCACCCAATACCAGGGGCACCTTAGGAATTCTTCGCCCTCGCGGGACCCAGTCAAAGGTACTGGGCCCCAGGCCTCCTGGTATAGTACCTCACCCCAGGCCGAAGGTGCCTGGGATTGAACTCGACTCCACGCGCCCAGGCCAAGGGCGCCTGGGCACAGACGAACCGCAGCAGCCCCCAGGCTGAAGGTGCCTGGGGAATGGACCTTGTGCGCAAGATGTCCGCCCCCTTTTATATCCTCTCCCAGCAGGCACAGTGGGTTCCCCGCCCCGCTGTACTACAGGACAAAAAGGGCACGGCTCTAGAATGGTAGTTCAACCCCGGTCCCAGGTGACAGCGCCACCCAGGGACCGCAGGGAACATGACACCATTCATACCTACCACACTCCAAAGTGTCCATAAATCCTTAAAATCAATGTATCTGAGCCATCTATTGCCCAGATACACCCGACTAAATTTGACACCCGCTACACTTACATCAGACCAGATCGGAGGTAGTTGGGTGCAAATGGATGCAAGTCCGTTTACACCTGTCGGTCTATAGAATGGCGGTCCGATCAGGTCTGCCTATCAGTTTTTTAGACCCTTTGTGTGAAAGAGGCCTTATTCTCCAAAAATAATCAATACACATCCATTATTTAATGTCTCTGTATTCTATTTTTCATGAAAGTGTTTCTTACTGTGTTTTTCTGGCTTCTTGTAACATTCTCTGTAAGCTCCTGAACCTCTCCTTTCCTACTCACTTTCATTGAACGAGCAGTGCACGTTAGTTGTGTTCATGTTCACTGTTCTACGCATACTACAAAACCATCGATGGCAGGGACGAGCAAGAGAAGATGGCTACATTTCTATATATGGTGGGACAATGAAGAACAAAAACAGCCACCCTCCAACAGGAAGTCACATCACAGCAGGAAAAAAAGGAATTTGGAGATTTGGAGGAAGCTTAGAGCAATAGAAGGTCCTTTTTTTTAAGTTAAGACTACATACTTGAATAGAGTTTAATGACACGTTAAGCTTTGTGACCCTTTAGATTTTGGATATGTAATACTTGCAATACCCTGTGCAATACTCTGCAATACCCTGCCCATACTCTGCAATACCCTGTGCAATACCCTGCCCATACTGTGCAATACCCTGCCCATACTCTGCCCATACTGTGCAATACTCTGCCATATTCCGCAATACCCTGCCATACTCCGCAATACTCCACAATACCCGGCAATACTCCACAATACCCAGCAATACTCCACAATACCCGGCAATACTCCACAATACCCGGCAATACCCGGCAATACTCCACAATACCCGGCAATACTCCTCAATACCCTGCAATACTCCTCAATACCCTGCAATACTCCTCAATACCCTGCAATACTCGGCAATACTCCGCAATACCCGGCAATACTCCTCAATACCCGGCAATACTCCTCAATACCCGGCAATACTCCTCAATACCCGGCAATACTCTGCAATAACCACTTCCCGCCCGCCGGCCGTCATATGACGTCCTTGACTTTGTGCGGAGATATCTGAATGATGGGAGCAGCTACAGGCATCATTCAGATATTCGCTTTTTCAGCTGGCGATTCCCTGCACCATAAGAACAATCATAGCGGCTGTTCCACCGCTTGATCGCTCTTACGGAAGGTGAGAGGGGATGCCCCCCCCCCTCCCGCTGCCCTCCGGTGCTTCTACCGACTTACCGCTACGATCAAAGCCAGGATTGTTTTTGTTTTTTTTTCAGGCTTCCCAGCCTAGAGGTGAGATGTGGGGTCTTATTGACCCCATATCTCACTGTAAAGAGGACCTGTCATGCCATATTCCTATTACAAGGGATGTTTACATTCCTTGTAATAGGAATAAAAGTGATCAAAAAAAAATTTGGGGCGGAAAAACATGTCAAACTAAAATAAATAAAGTAAAATGAACAATAAAATATATATATTTTTTTTAAAGCGCCCCTGCCCCCGCGAGCTCGCATGCAGAAGTGAACGCAAACGTAAGCCCCGCCCACATATGAAAACGGTGTTCAAACCACACATGTGAGGTATCGTTGCGAACGTTAGAGCGAGAGCAATAATTTTGGCCCTAGACCTCCTCTGTAACTCAAAACATGTAACCAGTAAAAATATTTAAAGCATGGCCTATGGGGATTTTTAAGTAGCGAAGTTTGGCGCCATTCCACGAGCGTGTGCAATTTTGAAGGGTGACATGTTAGGTATCTATTTACTCGGCGTAACTTCATCTTTCACATTATGCAAAAACATTGGGCTAACTTTACTGTTTTTTTTTTCTTTTAGGCACAAAACAGTTTTTTTCCGTAAAAAACGCGTTAGAAAAATTTCTGCGCAAATACCGTGCAAGATAAAAAGTTGCAATGACCACCATTATATTCTTTAAGGTCTTTGCTAAAAAAACATATATAATGTTTTGGGGTTCTATGTAATTTTCTAGCAAACAAATGATGATTATTACATGTAGGAGAGAAATGTCAGAATTGGCCTGGGTGCTCCAGAACGCCTGAAGGTGCTCCCTGCATGTTGGGCCTCTGTATGTGGCCACGCTGTGTAAAAGTCTCACACATGTGGTATCGCCATACTCGGGAGGAATAGCAGAATGTGTTTTGGGGTGTAATTTGTGGAATGCATATGCTGTGTGTGAGAAATAACCTGGTAATATGACAATTTTGTGAAAAAAAAAAAGAGAAAAAAAAAATCTTGATTTTGCAAAGAATTGTGGGAAAAAATGACAACTTCAAAAAACTCACAATGCCTCTTTCTGAATACCTTGGAATGTCTTCTTTCCAAAAAGGGGTCATTTGGGGGGTATTTGTACTTTTCTGGCATGTTAGGGTCTCAAGAAATGAGATCGGCCGTCAGTACTTCAGGTGTGATCAATTTTCAGATATTGGCACCATAGCTTGTGGACTCTATAACTTTCACAAAGACCAAATAATATGCACCAATTTGTACTTATTTTTACCAAAGATATGTAGCAGTATAAATTTTGGCCAAAATGTATGAAGAAAAAATACTAATTTGCAAAATTTTATAACGGAAACAAAGAAAAATTCATTTTTTTACAAAATTTTCAGTCTTTTTTCTCTTATAGCGCAAAAAATAAAAAACCCAACAGTGATTAAATACCACCAAAAGAAAGCTCTATTTGTGTGAAAAAAAGGACACAAATTTCATATGGGTACAGTGTTGTATGACTGAGTATTTGTCATTCAAATTGTGAGAGCACCGAAAGCTGAAAATTCGTCTGGTTAGGAAGGGGGTTTAAGTGCCCAGTTGTCAAGTGGTTAAAATCCATACCAAACCCAAGGGCCTGGTATGCTCTTTGAGGGGGAACCCATGCCGTTTTTTTTTAAAATTTGGCGTGGAGTTCCCCCTCAAGATCATCAGAGCACAAGTCGGATGCCAAAGTTGGATCATGCAAGACGGCGTTCCGACTTTGATCTGACTTCAATGATAGTCAAAGGGCTAAAGTAAAATTAAAGTCGGACCAAAGTAGTACAGGGAGCATTTTCAAAGTCGGAACAACATGTGTCGGACCAGTTAAGACGGCTCCCATAGGGAAACATTGATTTTCACACGTCATGCGACATGAGCTCCCAATGTCGGAGCGTTTGTCGCACCAGTGTGAACTTAGTAACTATAGCACCATACAGTAAAGGAGTTGCAAATAAAATGTGTTGCACAAATCAATACTAACAATGAAAATGTCGCAGGGTGTTCATGAATTTGGCACAAGACTTCTTACTACATATACACTGCCAGAAACGTGTTGCAAATATCTCTTTGAATCAACCCCTATATAGTTATAGCTCTCTTTATATCTCTCTCTGATATAATTAAAACTCTCTTTACATTCTCTTGCACAGATGTATGCATTTTGCAGCGGGTAATTGATGTGTGAAACTTCCATTAGGGTAGGTAATGATCTTGCCATTGATAGTACAATATATTTAATGAAGATGTCATTTAGATTTATATTCCTAAAAATCATACATATAATATAAAAATATATATTTAATATCTCTACATGTATTTTTTTTTTTTACACTAATCAAAGTGTAGTGTTTGAATCCAAGTCAGGAATGCCAATGAAATGCAGTTAGCAGTTGAATCCTTATCAGTGTCTGGACTGTCTGATAGACTAAGTGGTGATTTGGATTGCTAATATCCTTGTGAATTGGAACAAGTGTCTGAACTGAATCATCATACCTTAGTGATTATCCTATCATCCGCAAAGCAATCCAAGGGCCATCTAAATTGTATACAGCGGCCTAATATGTTTATTGCATATTTTGACTGCGGTGGCTTACAAGGCAATCCGAGCTCTTCTGCATAATGAGTGGTACAAAAAAAAGTAGTTGATGGATTTTGTGACGTTATCTTAGAACGTGACAAACTTAACACAAAGTCTTTATATTACACCTGAGTGGATTCTGGATGTCTTGAACTATAAACTTTGCTAATTTCCAGTTCAATCGCAATCTTAATGCTATCTTTATATGCTAATAGTGACAGCTAGAGGCTATTAAAAAACAAGGAAAGCACTTGATTATCTAAAGTGGCAAGTTAGGATTGCAGAATCATGGAAAAGGGATGCTGATAATAAACACCACTTAATAATTTAATTTAGAGGGACTTTTATCAATGACAGAAAGGTAAATCTATCATTAAATAACTTTTCTTTTCACCATAAAATATACGATGCAAAGCATAGCTATAACATGGAGTTTTTATGAAGTGGCACAAAATTTTGAATAAATACGCTTTATCAAATAAAAGTGAACACATAATAAAGCACCCTATTTTTCTCAGAATTTTGATTGATCTCAGATGTGAAAAAAACTGACATCTAATGCGCACTCTCGGGAATTCAATAAAGTACTGACAGCTTTCTGGCACTATAGCCCTTTAACCACTTCAGCCCCAGAAGGTTTTACTGTATATACTCGAGTATAAGCGGACCCGAATATAAGCCGAGGCACCCAATTTAACCACAAAAAAATGAGAAAACGTATTGATTCGAGTATAAGCCTAGGGTGTCCATCCGCAAGCCTCACTGTGCCTCACTTTGCCTCACTGTGTCCATGTGCATGCCTCACTGTGTCCATGCCTCACTGTGCCCATGCCTCACTGTGCCCATGCTTCACTGTGTCCATGCCTCACTGTGTCCATGCCTCACTGTGTCCATGCCTCACTGTGTCCATGCCTCACTGTGCCCATGCCTCACTGTGCCCATGATTAGACTGACGTTTAACATGGGAGTCTATGAAATGGGTCCCTGGCTTTGAAAAATCTGTGCTCCCTGGCCGTAGGTCTCCCAGACAACAAACTTTGCAGACTTATAGAGGAGAAATTGGGCTACATGTGTGCCAAGTTCCAGGTCCAGGGGACCTACGACCGGCCAGTACCGGGTCCCCAAAGTCACCAGAGAAATTACCGTTTAACATGGGAGTCTATGGAAGGGGTGCCCGGTTTTGAAAACTCGGTGCTCCCCGGCCGTAGGTCCCCCGGACAACAAACTTTGCACACTTGTAGGGGAGGAGTGGGGCTACATGTGTGCCAGGGGACCTACGGCCGGCCGGTACCAGGTCCGCAAAGTTCGGGAGATTAGGTGCAAAAAGGTGACTCGAGTATAAGCCGAGGGGGGCATCTTTAGCACAAAGAAATTTGCTGAAAAACTTGGCTTATACTCGAGTATATACGGTACCCACTTAATGACCAGGCCATTTTTTGCGATATGGCACTGCGTTATTTTAACTGACAATTGCGCGGGCATGTGACGCTGTACCCAAATAAAATTGATGTTCTTTTTTTTCCCCACAAATAGAGCTTTCTTTTGGTGGTATTTGATCACCTCTGCTGTTTTTATTATTTGCGCTATAAACAAAAAAAGACCGTTGATTTTGAAAAAAATTACAATGGCAGGGAAGGGGTTATCATCAGGGGCGATCAAAGGGTTAAGTGTGTTCCCTGCAAGTGTTTTCTAACTGTGTGGGGGATGTACTGATAAGAAGAACACTGAGATCCCTGTTCCTGATTACTAGGAACAGAAGATCTCTTTGTACTTTCCTGTCAGAGCGGGGATCTGCCTTGTTTACATAGGCAGATCCACGTTCTGCCTCTATGTGGAGCGATCATAGGTGGCCGGCGGACATCAGGTCTTCCAGACCTGCAGGTTTGTTTTCCTCTCTGTGCAGCGGGTGCGCGCGTTCTCACAGCATTTAGTGTACGAAACAACGTACGGGTACGTTGTTTCGCACAATAGAGAAGCCCTGCCAGAGTATATATGTGGTGGGCGGTCTTTAAGTGGTAAAATGGCCTGCACCAGATTCAAAAATCCCTACCACCCATTTCAGTAACTTTCCTGGCATGTGCAGCAGATTCAGGTAATTTTTAATAGAACCTCTTTTACAAAGTGGCCTTATTAATGCACTGAATTTACAAAAATGTATCTCCAATTCATAGATAGTTAAACTGGAGGTAATTAAGATCTACCCTAATTTGGCGTACAGAGACAGGCAGAGTGCCTGTCCCAGTACACATTATAGCAGAGCAGCATGCAGTATTTGCTACAACTAACCTCTCACTGACACTAGTTGACGCAGTCAGCTTCACAGCCAACAGCCTTCTAGCAACCAGTGACACTGCAGTGGGTAGAGCCTAATGGGTTAGCTAAGACACTATTTTCTTGTCAGGTGCACGCTTGCCTGTTAATTGGTAGCAGGCAATTAGTAGGTTGTCAAATAGTAGGTTGTCTATTGGCTAGAACTCTGCCCACTGCCTGCTGTCAATCACAAGGGGAGCGGACCTCATAGGGGGTGCAGTGGTAGAGGGGAAGCACAGTTGCACTAAGGGTGAGTATCCGTATGGACCCTCGGGTCTCGATTTGCCTCCACACTTGGTACGTGGCCTAGATTCATGTACCTGTCTACAACAGGCTTTTTATTCTGTGGCCCACACCAACATTTGCCATGTGGAGGCACGTTGGAATTCTAGAGTGTTAGACATTCTTTATGAATTCCTGTTACTGCTTTTGGCAATTGAAGCCCACCAACATAGCCCCTTAGGCTGGGACCAAGTATTTACATTAAAGCCACAGCAAGGAAAAATACTTAAACGTGTATTGAGATCCCATTCACACAATTTATTTGATAAAATGCATGTTAACACAATGTATAGCATGAATGACCCTAATGGGGATGCCCCCCCACGCAGAACACTCTGGTCAGCACTCGGCAGACCTTTTTCGGTCATGCTCCATCGACAGAAGCAGGCCGAACAGCTGGCTTGTGTTGGACCCACTCCAGTAAACACGGGCCGAATGTTGGTCCATTTCTATTGAATTTTTAATGCCACCTGACGTCCGGCCCGTGTGTCCTAGACTTAAAGCGGAGTTCCACCCAAATTTGGAACTTCCGCTTTATCCACTCCTCGCCCCCTTACATGCCACATTTGGCATGTAATTTTTTGGGGGGGGAGTGGGGGCTTCAGTAGGAGTGGGACTTCCTGTCCCACTTCCTCCTTCCGCCCTGGGCTCGCCTAGGCGATACGTCATATCGCCTTGTGGCGGCCCCTCCCTGTAGGCGATAACCTGGGACGTGACAGGTCCCAGTCGATCGCCTGTCCATTTAGAGAGTGCTGCACCATTCGCGCATGCACAGTGAGTGCCCGGCCGTGAAGCCTGAAAGCTGTCATGGCTGGGTGCCCACACAATGAATGAAGGCGCCGGCGGAGAAGGGGGGGAGAGGAGCGGAGCTCCGGGCGTCGCGTCGCTGGACAGTGGAACAGGTAAGTGTATGTTTATTAAAAGCCAGCAGCTACACTTTTTGTAGCTGCTGACTTTTAATAAACATAAAAAAAGGCTGGAACTCCCCTTTAAGTCTCTAACTTCAAACTAGTATGCAGATAAGGACTGGTCAGTAATCTATCCGTGGTCTGACAAATAGCCATGACCATTTTTTGGGAAATCACTTGTCACTTGGTGGATGGAGCCTGATGAGGAGCTGAGAGACTAGTTCCCCATAAGATTCACCTTACTTATGATTGACAGCAGATGGCAGTGGGTGGTACTTAACTGAATAGCAACTATGGCTTCTCCCACTGCCATGCACTGTCAATGAACAGCAAGGTGAACCTGATGGAAAACTAGTCAGTCATTTATTCATCAGGCTTCAGCCACCACACTACAGAATATCTCAGCGATGCGCATGTTGGTGTGATGGGTACAGTGGCTGGCAAGGGAGCGCACAGAGGAGTGTGTATGGGCATGGCAACCTCAGTGCCAGACTTCAACAGATTCATGGGGCACAAGCACAGAGAATTTAGGTATGGAGCCCCAACAGAATTCTAAAGGGTGTCATAGACCATGTCACCCTTTATGAATTTCACCCATTGTAAGCCTGAGATTTGAAATGATCGTATTTATTATATTTTAAACGTCTATATATTTCACCTTAAAAAAATGAGATTGTTATTCTCCAAGACAGAAATTATCAAACTTGTGCTCAGGAATTTTCTACCAGTGCATGTGTTGTACAAGTGTAAATCAAACTATTTTCCTCAGTTAGTGAATAAAATAAACCTATAATTAGAGATTTATGAGAGAAATATGAAGGCTGCAGCTGGTGACCTCCTTCTACGGAAGCTGGTTGACTGGCTGGTTCTGACTTCAGTGCTTTCTATGTTACTGACTGAGAACAAGCATGCAGATTAGAAAGTCAGTCTGTATATTCTCCCAGGTCAGTGACACAGACAGTACTGTAGGCACTTGATAACATTATAGTGTTATATAAACAGCTCACTTTTGATATAAAATAAACATTGGTATCTCAAAGAAACAAATTACCTGCAAAGTGGTTCTACATGGTCTCTATCAAGAAAATCATGGTCCTGTTTTACAGATGCAATGTCAATTGGAAACTGAGAATCTGGAAATAAAATGGAAGACTTGGTTGAGTAGATGGAAACATGGCAGCCTCTCAAACCAGTTTATAACTAGCAGAAGTAATGTGTACATAGGTAGAAATACACTAAACATTGCAAAAATGTCCTCGCACTCTATCCAGCTAGCCATGACAGGAAACCAAATTATACCTACTCAAACAGTTGGGCCCCTTTCACACCTATTGGGTCCAATGCAGTGTGCCAATGTGTGTTGCTTTAGGGTAGGCAATTCATTTGAATAGGCTGCCAATGCATCACAAATGCATAAAATTTGAACACCCTCGGAACACAAAGCAATTAGTAGTGCAGTGAAAGCAGGTGCATTTATTTGCTGCACTGTGGTGCAATGCATAATCAACATGCATTAACACAACACATATAGTGCCTTGAAAAAGTATTCATACCCCCTGAAATTTTTCTCATTTTATCATGTCACACCCAAAAACGTAAATGTATTTTATTGGGATTTTATGTGATAGACCAACACAAAGTGGCACATAATTGTGAGCTGGAAGGAAAATGATAAATGGTTTTCAATTTTTTTTTACAAATAAATAACTGAAAAATGTGGGATGCATTTGTATTCAACCCCCTTTACTCTGATACCCCTAACTAAGATCTAGTGGAACCAATTGCCCTCGGAAGTCACCTAATTAGTAAATAGAGTCCACCGGTGTGTAATTTAATCTCAGTATAAATACAGCTGTTCTGTGAAACCCTAAGGTTTGGAACTTTAGTGAACAAACAGCATCATGAAGGCCAAGGAACACACCAGACATGTCAGAGATAAAGTTGTGGAGAAGTTTAAAGCAGGGTTAGGTTATAAAACAATACCTCAAGCTTTGAACATCTCACGGAGCACTGTTCAATCCATCATTTAAAAATGGAAAGAGTATGGCACAACTGCAAACCTACCAAGACATGTCCGTCCACCTAAATGGACAGGCCGAGCAAGGAGAGCATTAATCAGAGAAGCAGTCAAGAGGCCCATGGTAACTCTGGAGGGGCTGCAGAGATCCACAGCTCGGGTGGGAGAATCTGTCCACAGGACAACTATAAGTCATGCACTCCACAAATCTGTCCTTTATGGAAGAGTGACAAGAAGAAAGCCATTGTGGACAGAAAGCCATAAGAAGTCCCATTTGCAGTTTGCAAGAAGCCACATGGGGGACACAGCAAACATGTGGAAGAAGGTGTTCTGGTCAGATGAGACCAAAATTTAACTTTTTGGCCTAAAAGCAAAATGCTATGTGTGGCGGAAAACTAACAATGCACATCACCTTGAACACGCTTCAGCAGGGACAGGGAAGCTGGCCAGAGTTGATGGGAAGATGGATGGAGCCAAATGCAGGGTAATCTTAGAAGAAAAGCTGTTAAGAGTCTGCAAAAGACTTAAGACTGGGGAGGAGGTTCACCTTTCAGCAGGACAACGACCCTAAACATACAGTCAGAGCTACAATGGAATGGATTCGATCAAAGCATATTGATGTGTTATAATGGCCCAGTCAAAGTCAAGACCTAAATTCAATTGAGAATCTGTGGCAAGACTTGAAAATTGATGTTCACAGACTCTCTCCACCCAATCTGACAGAGCTTGAGCTATTTTACAAAGAAGAATGTGAAAAAATATCACTCTCTAGATCTGCAAAGCTGGTAGAAACATACCCAAAAAAACTTGCAGCTGTAATTGCAAGGAAAGATGGTTCTATAAAGTATTGACTCAGGGGGGCTCAATACAAATGCACACCACATTTTTCAGATATTTATTTGTAAAAAAAAAAATAGAAAACCATTTATCATTTTTCTTACACTTCACAATTATGTGCCACTTTGTGTTGGTCTATCACATAAAATCCCAATAAAATATATTTACGATTTTGGTTGTAACATGACAAGATGTGGAAAATTTCAAGGTAAATTTCAATGGTATAAAATGAATTAGACATAACCTTTGATACAGTGGAAAAAATGTGAAAACATGATAAAAAAAAAGCCATGTAAATTATTGTTTTATATCTATACAAAAACTGCATTGACAATAAAATAGACCAGTAAATGTAGCCAAAAAATGTATTGCATGGATAAATGGCACTAGATGGTTGATTTCTGGTTGATTATTTATTGTAATAAATGTGTGGGTTCAGCAGAACCCTATGTACAGGTTAGCGCAATGCTCTACAGCAGTGGTCTCCAAACTGTGGCCCGGGGGCCATATGCAGCCCTTTGTTTGCCTTTATCTGGCCCTTGGGACGCTTTTCCCCAACTAACACCAATGATGGAGCAACATTCCTCCCACTGACACCATTGATGGGGCATTATTCCTCCCACTCATACAAACAATGAGGCACTTTTCCCCCACTGAAACCAATGATGGAGAATTGTTTACTCTCCCTGATGTGGGGTATTTTCTACTCCCGCTGGTCACAGTCCGGACCTCCTAAAGCCTGAAGAACAGTAAGCTGGCCCTTTGTTTAGAAAGTTTGGAGACCCCTGCTCTACAGCATATGAATTTTTACATCCTTAAGCCTGGTACACACGGAGTGAATGTCCGGCGGCATCGGCTGGTTCAAAAGAACACGGCTGGTTCAAAAGAACATGACCGACATTTGGCCCAGGTGTACTGGAGGCCGTTCAGCCGGCCTCTGTGAAAGGGGCATGACCGAAAAAAGGTCTGCCAATCGGTTCCCGATCAGCGCTGACCGGAGTGTTCTATCGGGGGGAAGTTCCCATTTCAGAACACAATAGAACAGCAGGGCAGATCGCAGTACTAATGTCGGATAGTTAGTCTAGCGGCTCCTCCAGAGCTGTCAGGTTTTTTTTTGTTCAGTCCTGCTGGGTTGGATAAAAAAAAACTACTAGTGTGTACTATGATTTATTGTCCAACCATCATCTGAGGTCTAAGGCTAGACTTGTCTTTTGTCAAAACTGAAAATGTTTACGGTAACAAATAACTGCACACAGCTACCTTCCTGTCCAGTAATGCCATAAATAAAATTGCCAAATGTCACTGGTAAGCCTTATTTAGTCTAACAAGTCCACTCACAGAACAAAAGGCTGCATGGCAGAGATAAGCAGCATATCAAATATCTTATATTTTGTACAGTTCCGGGTACCATGGCTTGTTCATACAAAAAAAACTCATGTTTTAGTTATACTACTAGTCCTTTAATGCAAAGCTTTAGTCAAAGTCCTTACTCAGATTTGGATATAGTAGAAAAAATTAGAACCCCTTTCGGGTTTTTATTGATGTGACCCATCTTGGCAAGATTTCTCTACATTTTTTATCGTGTCACCAGCACCGGAAATGAGAAGAATAAAAGCACTTTCTTTTTTTAGAGGCTGCGAGAAACCTTAAAAAGTTCTCCAGCTTTTGTTGCTTTCTGGGCCCCACTGAGATCTCTTTACTGCCTGGTGTGTCATTAGGACAGGAAATTAGGGGAACTCTCTCCAATAGATAATTCACTTCCCTTATTAGATATTCAGCCTCCGATGCTTAGATGATTGACACTATTGAACAACAGTTGGCCTTCTACAATTTACAAGTTTTCTTCAAAGTTTACCTTTAGGCTGGGTTCACACTGTTGCGAATTGCATGCTGCTTTCCTGCATCCAATTTTCATAGCAGGAGATTGTGGCCGGCTCTCTATGGAGTAAATTGCACAGGAGTCCTGTGAGTCTTTTGGTCTGTTTCAGGTTTGAATTCAGCCAAAAATTTGGGCTGCAATCGGACCTGAAATGGTGAATGGGGACGCACCAGACTCCTGTTGTCAGCTGGAGCATGCTGCAGTGTGAACCCAGCCTTACATAATTATGTTAAAGGAAAATCTCTAGGAAAAGATGGACATGTTTAGTAGTTTGTTCAGGGATCAGTGAATTTACAAGGCAGGAATTAGCTCAAAGAAGGTTCCTAAAGTGTCAGAGAAAATAACCAGCCAATCAAAAGATGTGGTGGCCACATGGCCCAGAAGCATAGATTTTCAAAGACATCATAGAGATCGTAGCTACTTTTTTGCCAAATACTTTGAAATACTTTTTCCTAACTCGGCCTTAAAGGGGTTGTAAAACTTCATGTTTTTTCCCCTTAATGCATCCTATGCATTAAGGGGAAAAAACATCCGCTACTTACCGGCCCCCTAGCCCCCCCGTTTACTTACCTGAGCCCTCGAAAGTCCCACGTCGAGAACGCGCTTGCTTCTCGGCTCTTCTCGGCCTGGTCTTCTTGGCTCTTCATTGGATAGATTGATAGCAGCGCAGCCATTGGCTCGCGCTGCTGTCAATCAACTCCAATGGCGCGAGGGTCGGGGGGCGGGGCCGAGTCCTGTAATCAGCGGCTATGGACGCCGGATACAGAACTCGGGAGCGTGCCCGCAAGGTAACCCCCTTGGGAGAGCGCTTCCCAGGGGGGTTACCAGAAGCGGGGAGGAGCCGAGACAGCCGCCGGGGGACCCCAGAAGACCAGGATCGGGGCCACTCTGTGCAAAACGAGCTGCACAGTGGAGGTAAGTATAACATGTTTGTTATTTAAAAAAAGAAAAAGAATTGAAGCTTTACAACCCCTTTAAGGGGAAGAACAGGAAAGCCTGGGGAGGGACTGGCACACATAATGTAATAATCAAAACACGTGACTGGTCTACAGGTAAGCTAAATATAAATTTATAGAACAGTTTTAATATTATGAATTATCACATTGTGTTCTAGACTTAATAAAAAAAGACCAGGCAAACTTTTATAGACTTTTTGAATTATGGCATTTCCTGTGTAACCTGCAGTAATGTTTTTCCAAGTTCTCTAGCAGATTTATAAAAACAAATATATAGGTCTCAGGGCTTATTTAGAAAAAGTTCAGGATTGGAAAATGTCATAGAAGTGTTAAACTATAAAGTAATTGATAAAACATATTTATGGCTTTTTGCGTTGTGGGCATTTTTTGTTACACTCGTCATGGTGTAATGTGAACTCCACATCCCATAATCCATTAACCAGTTCTCTGCTGGGGTGGTTTTCCACTCACAAAAAGCCAGCTTTAGCCAGCAGACATAGTTTGGGACACCTTTATTATTTTGGCTATTACATAAATATTATTACAGAGTACACACTGTTACTACTGTATAAAGGGCTGGGTGGTCTTAATGAATGGGATCTGCTGTTCACAGACTTCCTATGTTTTTAGTGGCTGGCATAATTATGGTTTTTATGCTCATAAAATCAGTCTTCCCCAGGTGTAAAGTGGAATAAAACAGAATGATGTCATGGCTGAAATGCATGGTACATTCCATCACAGGAGCTGTTACCTTCATAAAGCTGTGCGTACTGAGGAAATCCAGCAGCCCGTAACCACTCACATGCTTCCTTTGCCTCGAGCTCTGAAAACAAAAACATAAAATGAATGTATTTCCTAGCCAATCATGTAAGAACACCATAAACATCATCTGAGATTGTCCTGTAAAGTCGTTGCAGCTAAAAAGGAGAAGGCATCTAGAGACTTGTAGGGGAATACGGCCACAGATCAGACTAATAAGTCTTATAATGGGTTTAGAAATCAGTTTAGTTACAGTACATAAAGCCCAAATAGGTGTAGATTGCACAAAGGAAGACAAAAAAGAATAATCTTTTAAAGACAAGCCCTTTCAGAGCTGATATTTTATTAAGCAATCATAAGCAAAACACTGGTTGGTTGGATCATCTACTGGCTTCAGAAATCCCTTATGCTAGCCATATATGTTACAGTTTTGGGAAACAACTAGAAGCTTTCAATTAAAAGGATGACAGTATGGAATTGCAGGGTTCCAAGCAATATACCATACATGGTGTATATTCCCTTCTGCTTTGCAATCAAAACAATCAAAATTTTGGAAGTAAATCAAACGACCACAGCGCTAGCCGAAATACATTTTTGTTTGATTTCCAACCTAATTTAAAAAAAAAAAAAAAAAATATGGGTAGCAGTGTGGTGTGAACCATTTAAAGGGCTACTTTTATAACTAAAAAAAAAACTGTATGTGGTTAGTACATATAATAAAACTCTTTAATATATAAATTCCTATTATTATTTTGCATGCTTTTTTTTATAAGTTGCCATAATGTACATGCAGACCAAGCCTGGCAGCTTGGACTAAACTACAACACTTTTAATGAAGAAGTCTGAGAGTATGTTGAAGTTCAGGCATATTGTATTGCTTCCTTTGTGTGACAATAACAATAACAATATCAAAAGACAAGAATTAAATTTTTTTGTTGAATCTAGTTGGATCTAATTGATTTTTAATTGTTGAATTAGCTGTTAGCTGAGAAAAATTGTAACTAGTCTTATGCCCATGCATTTGTCACAGTTAATCTGGTAGTAGAACGTTTGAAAAATGGAGACATCGACTTCGTACTCAAATGGAAATTTGTTTGAAACTAGTCAGGTCCATGAAAGCCCCATGGTCAGACAATTTTTATACTTTCTCATTACGAAATTCTACAGGCCAGCATTAGACTGTATGAGAGTTATGCTAGCCACATTGTACAGTCCGCGGGCTGATTGAGATAAATTACTAAAGCTGCCCACACATGGATCGAAATTTGGCCTGTTCAGCGGGGACCCACTGAATTTTGATCCATGTGTGGGCAATGTGGTTGATAAGAAGTTGATCTACTGATCTACTTCTGTTCAACTGCCCTGTGTATTCTGATGGCGGGGAAGTCTCCCGGCTTTCAGAATACAAAGAATACAAAGACACAGTGGGGAGGATTTTCTGAATCCACATCAAGTTTGTGGATGGGAGAATCAGGTCAGTTTTTTTTTTTGTTCAACCTGCTGGTTGAATGAAAAACAACTGTTTACTATATGGGCTACATTATTTCCTTCATCCATACTAAACAGCATGGATGGAGAAATCTGCACTGCAGGCTATTGTATTCTGACAGTCACAACATCAGTTGCTCTCTAAATACCAAAACAGTGACTACATCTGAATGGTTGCAGTTGCTGTTTGGTCAATAATTTGTGACTCGGCTCTTTCAATTTTTCAATAACAGTTTGTCGAGTTGGGTAGTGCTGACAAGGCCACCCACAACTCCAATTTCAGCCAATTCAGCAGGAATTTGAGTTATGTATGGCTAACGGTAGACCCCATTCCCACAGGGGCAACACGACTTCCAGCGCGACTTTGGGAGGCAACTTGGACACGACTTGAGTCTGAATCACAATGCGACTTGGGGGCGACTTCAGCGCAACTTGGGGCGACTTACAACACGACTGAAGTCGCCTCCAGGACAGGAGGCTTTCCAGTGGCCAATCAAAAAAGAATCAGCTCTGTGGGAGGGAGGGGGGAGGGAGGGGTTTGCCTGAGAAATGTATGTTCTCTTCCTGGAAAGTTGCTTCTGTTAAGACAGTGATCCGACTTCTGAGGCGACTTCCATTGAAATCTATGCGTACAAATTGCCTACAAGTCGCCTATAAGTCGGATTGAAGTAGTACACAAACCTTTTTTGAAGTCGGAGCGACTGCCGTAGTGTGCATTAAGACGGCTCCATTCACTTATATTGATTTTCTCATGCAGCGCGACTTGAGGAGACTAGGGGCGACTTGGGGCGACTTAAAGTCGGATCCAAAGTTGTCCCTGTGTGAATGGGCTCATAGGTGTAACAATGAACTTGTTGAGGAACTGGTTAGAGAAAAAGAGATCTACAGACAAAAAATTACTTCTAGCTTTCATCTTCATTTCTACTTTTCCCTTTACAAAATGAATTCAATTTCCATCATAATGAACTCTTCCCACAATCTAGTGTAGCGGGTAGGTACTTTTCAGTATGTTGATTCGGGTGGAGACATCAGTGATGTCCAGTTCCCTACGGCCCAGCAGGTGGCGCTGTCACTCTGGGCCGGGGTTGAACCATCGCTGGAGTGCCGTACCCTTTTTGGTCTCTCGCAGCGGTTGCACGGCGGGGTGGGGAACCCGCTGTGCTAGCTGGGAGAGGCTATAAAGGGGGACGGACATCTTCGCCACGAGGTCCGAGTCCCAGGCACCTTTAGCCTGAGGGCTGCTGTCCAGCGGTCGGTGTCCAGGAGGCCGAGGCCTGGACACGTGGAGTTCGGGAGTCACCCCAGACACCCTTAGTCTGGGGTGAGGTGCATCGTTCAGGCCTGGGGCCCAGCTTCTTCCACTGGGATCCGCCCGGGAGGAACCATCCTAAGGCACCCACAGGATCGGGTGTCTGAATCCAGGCGTAAGGGACCGCGCAGGTGACCTTCCCATAGATCTGGTGCAGCAGATTGCCAGTGCCGGGACAGGGCCTCCGGAGACCGTCGGGATGGATGTCCTCGCCAAACAGGGGCCATATTCACACGGAAGGTGGTCCATGTTCTGAGGTCGGTGGCAGAGACCGTTACTCTAAGGTCATGACAGAGACCGTTACTTAGGCCAGTGACAGGGGCTCCTAACAGTTCACCCGGTAGGTGGCAGCTACCAACTTCACGGTCTGTGGCAGAGACCATGCACCAGGCCTATCCGGACGAGAAAGGGATGGGAGAATTCATTGTGCCTGGGCCTACTCGTATCCACACCTCTGTCTGTCTGTTATGAAAGTTCAACTGATTATGTTCATTCTGGCATTGAAGAAATAAAGGAGTGTTGAACTTTTAATGGTGTGGGGCTCTATTACTGGCAGATACACCTCCTCGGAAGAAGCGGAGGCTCCATATGCAGGATGCAGACCCGAAGGTAATTTAAAAAAAGACTTTGCTCAAACCTCACATACACGGAGGGTGAGAGCTTGGCGTAGTGTCCTGCACTCTCTCCTCCAGAGTACCCCTAGACAACAGCCACAAACAACCGATACAAGAGAGAGAGAGAGAGTGAGGCCGCTACACTAACTTCCTATCACATGCTTACATAAAGGGGGTGGATTAAAGAGGAGTGAGGATTTAAATTGACCCTTGCCATTCTTCTTGCTATTCCATCTAACAGCACCTGTGCGTAGAGGCTCTTTATAGCTCCCTCTCTCATATCACAGCTCTTTAGCAATATGTCACATCTTCAAAAATTGTTTATTGGGGATACAATGAAGTCATTGGACTGAATTTATTTTTTATTGGCTGAGGTGACCTGGAGGAGCGTGCCTCCCACACCTTACTGTTAGGGCCAAATGCCAAGCCATTCTGAGAGGCAAAGCTCCAGCACTTCCTGATACTACCTAAGCTTGCCCACCCCTTCCTGCCTGCTGCACATTTCTATAGGCCTCTGAGGTTAATGATGGGCCAATAGGAATACATTAGATGGAGAATATCAGCAAGATCCGACATTACTTTGATGTGTCAGAGCTTTGCCTATCAAGACAGCTAGGCATTTAGTCGTATCTGCAGGGGTTTGGGAGTAGGGTTGCCACCTCATCCCTTTAAACCCGAACACATATGAATTACACAGGTTCTGAGGCAAATTTAATACAGATAAGGCACCAAGTGAGTTTAATTACCACCTTAATCAGCCACAGAACCTGTGTAATTCATGTGTTCGGGTTTAATAGAATGAGGTGGCAACTCTATTTGGGAGTTTGCCGCAACTTGCTATATTTTTTCCCCATGACAGTGTCTCTTAAATGTGGGGTTTGCATAGAAAACAAACTGCTCTGGCTGTTTGATTCATAAGTTCAGCTTATGACATCAGTAGGACTGTAAGTAGTAGGTTATATTTAGTGATCCAAACAAGTCTGTCATTAGAAAACATAGGGATGTTTTGTTTAGAGACCAGAGTTTTTTTAACAATGATCCCAATGGGAGCTAAGAATGCTTGATTTTTGTTTGTAAGAGGCCTAAACCCTACTCCCTATGAGCTAAACTTCTTCTAGTCCTAAGTCTCACATAACTCTTCCTCAGCATAATCAATACAAAGCCCAGCGTGAGAACACACAATTTTACAAGCCCTATTTCTATCTGCAGGGATACTTTTAGTATACAGTAGGAGACATAAATGTAAGACTAAGCGCTGGCTCTCCAGTATAAACACACGTTTAACACAGACCTTTGAGTTTTGACTAAACACATTAACAATAGTTAGCTGGGCCAATCCGAGCAATCCTTTTTTGGCCCAGTGTGGTGTTTTTGCTGGAAAGCCTCTGCGCCAGCTCATTAGTCACTATTTACATAGACGGCAGTTTAATACCTTGGCCTCTATAGCCTTTGTAACATTGAAGAGGACATACAGTTCTTATGGAAGGAGAAATACTCTGCAGATAAATGTAGAAAAACACATCTGCATCCCAAGGTAACATGAGTGCTGTGAGATGTCACAAAGGAAACCAATGCCTAACTCCAGCAAACCTTTTTTTTAAAGTTTTGACTGGTGTCGGGAAGAGTTAAACTTCCTGTTTGTGACCATAGCGGGGAGATTTTCCCCCACTTTCTGTCCACATGACACATATACCAAAAATGGGGGCTGTCTCAAGTACAGCGAAGCACAGACAGTATTGTCTGACATAGAATGCAACAAAAAAGATGTAGGTTTTATTTTTATTTTGCTGAATTATACTTATCAAGGTGGATGCAGCATCAGTCCGATGCTGCATCTGTCCCCCGCCGGTTCTACACCGAGAACAGAGCGATCAAACACCAATCACTTGGTTCTCAGAGCTCCCTGAGCAGAGAGATGATGACTGTCAGTCACCGCTCTGCCCCCCCCTCGCTCACTGGAGCGCTAGGATGTGGAGGGGGCGGGAGCGGCCGGGTCAAGCTCTCAAGGGCTTGCTGAGAGACTGAGATGGGCGCCAGTCCAGGCATGTGGGCGAATCCCGACCATATGGTTGCTATTAGGGGTGCAACGGATCAAAAAACTCACGGATTGGATAGATCCTCAGATCAGAGCCACGGATCGGATCATTTTCGGATTGGCAAAAAAAAAAAGAAAAAAAGAAAAAAAAAAAATCAATGTTACACCCACCGGAATTTTCGATTTCACAGTTATTTTCAACACAAAACGGAGCTTATAAGCTTAAATACAGTATTTGTAAATCCAACGGACTCCTTACATGTTAAATTTTAAAAGCAGCAGCAAACCTGCTGACCTTACATGGTTGCTAATGTGACAGAACACCTCTGATTTTCACATTTAACTAAATGTTAAATGTGAAAATCAGAGGTGTTCTGTCACATTAGCAATCATGTAAGGTTTGCTGCTGCTTTTAAAATTTAAAATGTAAACAGTCCGATGGATTTCCAAATAATGTATTAAAGCTGATAACCTCCGTTTTGTGTTTGAAATCGAAAACTCTGTTGGGTGTAACAAGATGTCCGCTTGGCCTCTTCTCTATCATTACTGTGCAGGAGTGTGGGGTGGAGCAAGATGGCGGCGAAACGTCATTACATCGGCCGCCGCCGGGTGTACCAAGATGGCGGCCGCTCCGGAGCTAGGCCGGAGCCGCAGCCTTTCCTATGGTCGAGGCTCCGGAGCGCTCCTCGGATCGCGTGGTGATCCGATCCGAACAGGGTGACCCGTTCGGATCACCACGATCCGTTGCACCCCTAGTTGCTATCCTTCCCGAGCCTGGACCGGCTCTGTGACGTCAGCTGACAGCAGGCTTCTGAACGATCTGCACTCCTGTGATCTACAGGAGAAGTACAGTCAAACGAGCTTTAGCACTGATCACTGTATTAGTGTCACTGGTCCCCAAAAAGCGTGAAACGTGTCAGTTAGTGTCCCAGTGTCTGCTGCAATATCACAGCCCCCCTATAAGTTGCTGATCCTTGCCATTATTAGTAAAAATAAATAAATAGAAAAATAAAAATAAATAATAAAAAACATCCCATAGTTTGTAGACGCTAGAGCTGCACGATTCTGGCTAAAATGAGAATCACAATTTTTTTGCTTAGAATAAAGATAACTATTCTCTGTGCTTCTCCTTTAAGGTTAAAAAACCTTTAGGCTTTACAACCACTTTAACTACTTCAGGTCTGCCCAGTGGCAGTTGTACTGCTACAGGGCCGCACCTGTGCGCTGGATCACGTATATATACGTGATCCAGCTCTACTGGTAGGGAGCGCGCTTGCGCGCTGCTAGCGGCTTGCTTCCGCTGTGATCACACACAGCGGGAGCCCAGCAGCAGGTATCGTGCACTCGATGTTCACCAGCACACGCCTGATATCTGCCGCAATATCACAGCCCCCCTATAAGTTGCTGATCGCTGCCATTACTAATAAAAAAACATCCCGAAGTTTGTAGATGCTAGAGCTGCACGATTCTGGCTAAAATAAGAATCACTATTTATTTGCTCAGAATAAAGATCACGATTCTCACGGCGTAACATCATCTTTCCCATTATACAAAAAATTGGGCTAACTTTACTGTTTCGTATTTTTCCCCAAAATATTGCGCTTGAAAGGCCGCTGCGTAAATACAGTGTGACATAAAATATTGCAACAACCGCCATTTTATTCTCTCGGGTCTTTGCTCAAAAAATATATATAATGTTTGGGGGTTCTAAGTAATTTTCTAGCAAAAATTACTGATTTTACCTTGTAAGCAACACGTGTCAGAAAAAGGTTTAGTCTTTAAGTGGTTAAACTGCCCTCATCTACAGACAGAAGTTCATGAGTGATGTTGGCATAAACTTGGCAGGCTGCCTGTTTTTTGGGTTTTATTTTTTGGGGGGGGGGGGGTTTGACAGCTGTCGGCTTGAGTAGAGAACTCTCTGCACTGAATCGTGGAAATGCTGTGTTAAGATTGCGAGGGGGGTTGAATCGCAATATTGATTTTTTAACGATTAATCGTGCAGCTCTAGTAGACGCTATAACTTTTGCATAAACCAATCAATATACGCTTATTGGGATTTTTTTTTACCAAACATGTAGCAGAATACATATTGGCCTAAATTTATGAAGACATTTGATTTTTACATTTTTTTTTTTTGGTTATGTTTTATGGCAAAAAGTAAAAAAATATATATTTTTTTCCCAAAGGTGTCAGTATTTTTTTGTTTACAGCCCAAAAAAAAAAAACGCAGAGGTGATTAAACACCACCAAATCAAAGCTCTATTTGTGGGGAAAAAAGGACATCAATTTTATTTGGGTACAGCGTCGCATAATTGTCAGTTAAAGTAAAGCAGTGCCGTATCGCAAAAAATGGCTTGGTGATGAAAGTGGGTAAATTTTCCGGAGGTCAAGTGGTTAACATGCATACAGCCTAAAAATTTGCTACATACTCTCATCCTCAAATGCAGATTTTCTCCAGTATTTGGACCTATAATGCCGCGTACACACGATCGTGATTCACGGCGGTGAAAACACCGCCGTGAATCACGGCATGAAAAAAAATTAAAAACGAGGGAACGGCATGTTCCCCCACACACGACCGTTTTTCCCGTCATTTTTTTCTTTGACGAGAAAAACGACCGTCTGTGGGCTCCGCGGCAGTGTCTCCCTATGGGAAAACTGCAGCGGAAAAAAAATTATGGAAAAAACGATGAGAAAATTTAGAACATGTTCTAATTTTTCTCGTCGTTTTTCCTGCCGTTTTTCTCAACGAGAAAAACGGCATAAAGCCCACAGACGATCGTTTTTCTCGGCGAAAAAAAAAATTTCATTTTTCCCGACGGGAAAAATGATCGTGTGTACGCGGCATAAGAGCCAGTGTGCTTGGGCCCACAGAATTCTTAATAGATGTGAACACAGAGTATTGATAAAAGATTTGATCATTTGGTCGAGACCCGTCAAATTCAGATGCTTCTCAAGCTGCGTTTAAATGAAAATGTCATTATTTTATTGAATTCATAACTGAATAACTTGGCGTTTTCTTTATATCCGCCTACAGCTGGAAGTAAATTCCCATTCGGTACCTTCGCTGAGGTTCTAGCTTTGAACTCTTCGTTCAATGCTTCTGGCTGGCATTGCAGTGTCATGGTCAGATACTACATTGTATGAGCGTGTTTACATGTAGTAGGATGAAGAAAGGCTTATACTTTGCTCGAGGCTTATGTGTGTTCCGCCATTCAGGCATCATAGAGAGTACAGCAGCATTAGGAACACATGGCAAGCTTCCCATTTTGCTTGTATGTGCGGAACCTCAATTTTAACTCTTTTATGTGTATGGTCTGATGGTAACATTCTTTCACTACTGTGAAAAGCTAAAAAATTATAAATCTCAAGCCCTTCCAACATTTCGTTCAGTACCAATTACAGAGACGGATGTAAAAATTTAACTGAAAAGTAGAACCCTCCCTAACTTTATGGGAAATATAGTCATTTGCATTAAGGGGATCTGCTTCAATCACAAGACATAAATATAACTTGGCAACTTTGCCTTCCAAGTTTGGACTTAATGGGGAAACTCTATTATTTGAATCACGGATACTGTTTTCAGAGTACTTTGGCATAATTGGACTTTTCAGGCATACATAATGATTTTATTTAACCACTTCAGCCCCGGAAGGATTTACCCCCTTCCTGACCAGACGCTTCTCACAAATAGAGCTTTATTTTGGTGGTATTTGATCACCTCTGCGGTTTTTATTTTTTGTGCTATGAACAAAAAAAAAGCGACAATTTTGAAAAAAATTCAATATTTTTTACTTTTTCTTATAATAGATATCCACATTTTTTTTTTCAAAAAAACTATTTTTTTCCTCAGTTTAGGCCGATATGTATTCTTCTACATATTTTTGGTATAAAAAAAAAAATTGCAATAAGCGTATATTGATTGGTTTGCGCAAAAGTTATACCGTCTACAAAATAGGGGATATATTTATGGCATTTTTATTATTATTTTTTTTTTTACTAGTAAAGGCGGCGATCTGCGATTTTTATCGGGACTGCGACATTATGGCGGACAGATCAGACTTTTTTGACACATTTTTGGGACCATTGCTATAAAAATGCACTGATTACTGTAAAAATGTCACTGGCAGGGAAGGGGTTAACACTAGGGGTTGATCAAGGGGTTAATTGTGTTCCCTCACTGTGTTCTAACTGAAGAGGGGATGGGACTTACTAGGAGAGATGACAGATCGCTGTTCATACTTTGTATGAACACGCAATCAGTCATTTCTCCCCTGAAAGAACCGGGATCTGTGTGTTTACACACACAGATCATGGTTCTCGCTCTGTCACGAGCGATTGCGGGTGCCCGGCGGTCATCGTGCCCACAGGGCACTCGCATCGGCTCCAGCGGCGAACCGTGGGCACGCACACTTGCCTCCGGCAGCGTACGCCCCTAGTGTCCACAATGGGAAGGGACGTAAGGTAAATTTGCCCTGCCAAACTGCAAAAGACTGTGGCGGCTGGTGGGCAAGTGGTTAAAAGAGAAGTATGGTTTTTTTTTTGCTAGTCATACTTACCTCGGTGGATGTAGCATCAGACCAATGCTGCATCTGTCCCCAGGCGTCTCTGCATTGAGAACCGAGCCACTGAACACCGCTGATGGCTCGGTTCTCACTCCTCCCAGAGCAGAGCGATGCTGACTGTCAGGCATCGCTTCTGCTCTACTTCTACGTGCTCATTGGAGCGCTGAGCCGTGGAGGGGCAGGGAGCGGCCGTCTCAGCATCTCAGAGGCTTGCTAAGACGCTGAGACTGCCATCAATCAAGACAGCTAGCGGATCCAGACTTGGAAGTCGTGATGCCTCGACTGATGGCAGTGACATCAGTAGGGGAGCGGACTTCAGACTGCTCTTCGCTGAAAACAGGTCACAGGAGTGCAAAACCAATTGCACTCCTGTGACCCAGAGGAGAAGTCCAGCCTAAAAAGGTCAGGCTGGACTTCTCCTTTAACCAGCAGGAAACAAATCCACTTACTGTAAATCATTTGCTTTTGTTCTATGTAACTGTTACAAAGACCCGGTCGGCCATATCTCAACAAGGGTTGTGTAGTGCCGAATGCAAATTTTCTCATGTGATTTGTTTAACAATGTACATTATCTCACAAAAGTGAGTACACCCCTCACATTTTTGTAAATATTTTATTATATCTTTTCATGTGACAACACTGAAGAAATTACACTTTGCTACAATATAAAGTAGTGAGTGTACAGCTTGTATAAAAGTGTAAATTTGCTGTCCCCTCAAAATAATTCAACACACAGCCATTAATGTCTAAACCCTTGGCAACAAAAGTGAGTACACCCCTAAGTGAAAATGTCAAAATTGGGCCCAATAAGCCATTTCCCCTCCCTGGTGTCATGTGACTCGTTAGTGTTACAGGGTCTCAGGTGTGAATGGGGAGCAGATGTGTTAAATTTGGTGTTATCGCTCTCACTCTCTCATACTGGTCACTGGAAGTTTAACATGGCACCTCATAGCAAAGAACTCTGAGGATCTGAAAAAAAGAATGGTTGCTCTACATAAAGATGTCCTAGGCTATAAGAAGATTGCAAAGACCCTAAAACTGAGCTGCAGCACGGTGGCCAAGACCATACAGCGGTTTAACAGGACAGGTTCCACTCGCCATGGTCGGCCAAAGAAGTTGAGTACACATGCTCAGCGTCATATCCAGAGGTTGTCTTTGGGAAATAGACGTATGAGTGCTGCCAGCATTGCTGCAGAGGTTGAAGGGGTGGGGGGTTAGCCTGTCAGTGCTCAGACCATTTGCTACACGCTGCATCAAATTGGTCTGCATGGCTGTCGTCCCAGAAAGAAGCCTCTTCTATAGATGATGCACAAGAAAGCCTGTAGTTTGCTGAAGACAAGCAGACTAAGGACGTGGATTACTGGAACCATGTCCTGTGGTCTACAGAGACCAAAATACACTTATTTGGTTCAGATGGTGTCAAGCATGTGTGGCGGCAACCAGATGAGGAGTACAAAGACAAGTGTGTCTTGCCTACAGTAAAGCATGGTGGTGGGAGTGTCATGGTCTGGGGCTGCATGAGTGCTGCCGGCACTGGGGAGCTACAGTTCATTGAGGGAACCATGAATGCCAACATGTACTGTGACATACTGAAGCAGAGCATGGTCCCCTCCCTTCAGAGACTGGGCCACAGAGCAGTATTTCAACATGATAAAGACCCCAAACACACCTCCCAGACGACCACTGCCCTGCTAAACAAGCTGAAGGTAAAGGTGATGGACTGGCCAAGCATGTCTCCAGACCTAAACCCTATTGAGCATCTGTGGGGCATCCTCAAGTGGAAGGTAGAGGAGCGCAAGGTCTCCAACATCCACAAGCTCCATGATGTCTTCATGGAGGAGTGGAAGAGGACCTCTTTAGAAACGGCATGATCTGCCCTTTCTAAAGTGCGCATGCACTGTAGACATCAGTGCAAATGCCGTAAACATCAGCGCACAGCTTTCTTGTAAATATCTCCTAAACCATGGAGGTTTAGGAGATATTTCCAGCACCTACAGGTAAGCCTTAATATAGGCTTTACATTGTAGCAAGGTGTAATTTCTTCAGTGTTGTCACATGAAAAGATATAATAAAATATTTACAAAAATGTGAGTTGTGTACTCACTTTTGTTAGATACTGTATATGCTGCTAAAGGTAAATTGGGTAAATACCCCTTGTGCCCAAACTGTGGCCGAATGTGGCTCTTTGGCACTCATTGTATGCCCATCTTGACCCCTGAAAACAGTGATCTGTTTTAGTGCTTGCTTAAAGGGGAAGCACAGCCAAAGCTCGTATGGCTGTACTTCACCTGTGGATTACAGGAGGGCAGTTCATTCTGCATGCCTGTGACCCATTTTCAGTAGACAAATGGGTCACAGGCATGCAGAATGAACTGCCCTCCTGTGATGCAGAATGCAGGCATGCAGAATGAACTGCCCTCCTGTGATGCAGAATGCAGGCATGCAGAATGAACTGCCCTCCTGCATGCAGAATGAACTGCCCTCCTCCAGTCGCCTCTCAGCGAGCCGCTGAGAGCCTGAGTCAGCCACTCCTGCCCTCTCCACAGCCCAGCACTTCAGTGAGCCCGGGGAGGGCAGAGTAGAGAGCCAGTGACTTACAGTCACCAGCTTTCTGCTCATGGAGCTCTGAGAACCGAGCGAACAGCGGCCTTTGATTGCTCGGTTCTTAGTCCTAGAGCCGTGGGGGACAGATGCAGCATCGGACCGATGCTGCATCCACCTAGGTAAGTATGATTTTGAAAAAACAAACCCGAACTTCTCTTTTACGCCACTTAATATTCGTAGCTTATAGTAAGTAATGGTTTAGTTTATTTCTTTCACATTATTCCTGAATTTTTCTGTGATGTCCATCCCATTTCTTTTTTTTTTTGTGTTTTTTTTTCTCTGATCTTACCGTGCTGTAAGAAATTTCCAATGCGATACAAGTGTTAAAGGAGAAGAATATGGGATTTAAAAAAGTAAACATTAATACTCACCTCCATGGTGCAGCATCTGTGTGATTCTGCAGCTGTCCCACATCGGTTCTAAGGCTGAGAACTGAGTGATCACATAACCGCTGATCACTCATTTCTTGGTCTGCTCAGAGCAGAGAGCAGTGATTGTTAGTCACCGCTCTCCGCTCTGCCCCTCCAGCGCGCACTGGAGTGCATGGCTGGGGATGGGGTGGGAGCAGCTATCAATCAGGCAGCGGGGTAGATCCTGACAATATTGTTAGGATGCTTCCTCAGCCTGGAGCAGCTCTGCGGGCAATAGCCCACTATGAGTTGACTATGGGTCACAGGAGAACAAAAGGTGGGGGAAGCCGCCCCCACCAGGAGAAGACAGTGGCTATAGCAACCACTTGTGGTAAATGGAAGCGAAAACGGCAGGCTGGTTGTACCCAAGCTGATCAATCAATAAACTTGGTACATTCAGCCTGCCCATTAATGGTTCGAATTGTGTATGGCTGGTCTTAGCAACCTACAGATTATGGATTTATATTATACCCGACCAAATGTCAGTAAAAAAAATGCTTACTGCAACTACATCTCATTACACAAATTATGCAGAATAATTTGACCAAATGTCTTTGCAGTGTTGTACAGATGAGGAGGAAAGAAATTCCAGTAAGGGTAGTGAGTCACTTCTGCTGTTTTAAGAAGATCATGGGGCAAACTTCCTGTAACCTCCTGCTAGTATATGAAGTTAGAATTAGAAAAGACATCTGTGCAGTATTAGGGCTATTTTACACTATATGCAGTTGAATGTATTTTTTTTTAATGCAATATGAATGCATATGCAAGAAAAATTGAAAAATGTATATATTTCAATTTTCCAAGTTTAAACTTTTGCAGTGCTTTCATGTGTGTAAGTACAGTATGCTGCATTTTTCACACTGGGAGGCACATGAATGCACTGCAAACTCATATAAGTGTAAAAAAAAAAAAAAAAAAATGCACTGCAAATGCATTAAAAAAAACATGTAGACACTCGTGTAATAATAATTACTAGCATAGGAGAGTTAAATATTACTTTAAGATTTGTACTTCACTACAGAGCTTACTGATTTATGCATAAGTGGGCTAGCATAAATGGAATGTAACTTTTATATGTTTAATGCTATAATGTTTTTTTAGATATATTCTTACACATATGCTGCGTACACACAACCGTTTTTCATGACGAGAAAAATGCAATTTTTTAGATTGGTCGTGAAAACCGGTCGTGTGTATGCTCCATAGCATTTTTCTCGACGAGAAAACTGCCCGAAATTTTTTTTAGAACCTGCTCTATTTTTTCTCATCGTTTTTCACGTCATTCTTTTTTACGTCGTGAAAAACGGTCGTGTGTATGCTTGTACGAGGGGGAAAAAAATGCGCATGCTGGTTCTGGTAAAACTAGCGCTCGTAATGGAGATAGCACATTCATCACGCTGTAACGGACTGAAGAGCACGAGGCTGAAAAGCGCGAATCGTCTCTCACCAAACTTTACTAACACGAGAATCAGCAAATGCAGCCCAAAGGGTGGCGCCATTCGAATGGAACTTCGCCTTTATAGTGCCGTCGTACGTGTTGTACGTCACCGCGCTTTGCTCCAGCGTTTTTTTTCATGAACGTGTGTAGGCGAGGCAGGCTTGAGAGGAATCACAACGAGAAAATATATATTTTTTTGCATGACATGAATAACGGTCGTGTGTACGCGGCATCAGAATAACACAGCAACCTTGCCCCTACAGTAGGTCAGGACACCACTTCCATACCTCCCAACTTTTTGAGATGGAAAAGAGGGACACCTATTAGCAAAAGTATGTAAGCATAGGGGGACACACCCCTGAAACGCCCCCTTAAAGGAGAATGAGACAAAAAAAAGATAAAATGATTCCCACAAGTGATTTTTTTACCACTATTATTCCTTTATATTGGCTTTTGACATTTACAAATGCAGCCATTCTGAAATTGGATGAAAGGTTTAGCACTGGGAAAAACTTTTTGAATGATAAATAGTACATTTTATATAAAACTATATAGATCAGACCAAAATGAGGGACAAATGAGGAGGAAAGAGGGACAGGGGGACCTTGTTCCAAATCAGGGACAGTCCCTCAAAATCAGGGACAGTTGGGAGCTATGCACTTCCCTATATATATATATATATATATATACGTTGGAGACAAAAGGGTTGATTTACTAAAGGCAAATAAACTGCGTACTTTGCAAAGTGCAGTTGCACTCTGCAAGAGAAGTCACTCCAGAGCTTAATAAATAAGGTAAAACTATTCTGACTTTCATCATCCAATCGCGTGCATGCAAAAATGCATTTTTTTTTATCTTCCTTGCACGTGATTGAGTATTTTTTTGCAAAGTGAAACTTTACTTCATTTACTAAGCTCTGGAGCAACCGCACTTGCAGAGGGCAATTGCACTTTGCAAAGTGTACAGTCCATTTGCCTTTAGTAAAACAACCCCAAAGAGTTTAAATGCAATTGGAATTTTGAGGTGTCATAAACCATGCCACAAGATTACTGTGATTTAAAACATCAATTTTATTTACCAATGTTCCAATAAAATCATCTGAAATATGTACTCCCACTGAGGGTGTTAGAAGACATTACAAGATAACTTCCCAGCATGTGCACTCACATATCTACCCTTTAGTAATTCACTAAACAGCTCATATATTCTGTTGTCTAACCTTCATGAATACTCTGATGGTCAATAGTAGGAGAGCGATAGTTTTTAGACACAAAGTCTGCTTTATCAAAAAGTATGGGGAAACATCTAAAGATGACACATCTTGTATCATCTTTAGATACTTCCCCATATTGTCTTCAACTTAGATATATTCTTAATGAAGTGAAATATTTCATCTGCATGCATATTTCAATTAACCATTTGCAACCAGCAAGTGGCAAGCACTGCGCCAGAACAGGGGTTCTCTGGAGGGTCTTTCTGGAGCTGTTGGAGTAAACTCAGATCTGAAGGGCCCAGAGAATAGAAACGACCCTCACACTCTGCTGAAACTGGACTGTCTTAATAAGTCAGTGTGCACAGGCTGCCAAAAATTATGCAGGCAGTGCTAGGCTTTGTTTTTAGAAAGCCTATTGGAACATGTTACTAAAGCAGTAATATAGGAATTTGCTTTAGACCTACATGCTCCATGCTCTCTTGCCCAACTTTTCTTCACAAGGGGCGTGGGCACTGCTGAGGGAGTAGGTCCATCCCCTTGGCACACCTCACTGTGCACTAACAAGGTACATGTTGCCGCATTGGGTGTTGGAACAACAGTTTGTAGCACCCGACAGGAGCGCACATTTCGAGGATGACAATGCGGCTCCTGTTTAGGAAGGTGGAACCCAGGAAGTTGAAAGAGAAGATTTAACTTATAGGATTAACAGGATGAATGAAGGAAACATGAGAGGATGATTTTGTGACAAGTGCAATGTATGGAACATTTTAGACTGAAGGTTTCTCAAGGACCAGGACTCAAGTGAACAACCCTGTGCTCCTGACTACCGTATCAACTAGCTTGTGTGAGAGTATATCAACCATTGTGAGTTTAAAGCCCCCACTCTGGGATAGTTTTTACCTTCCGTCCCACACTCCCATATCAAATCGCTGGATCAAAAAAAAAAAACCCAATCTAAAGGCCCATTTTTTACTTACCTTAACCTGCCTGCATGATTGGACCCTTCCTATTGGATATCTAGTGACGGGGTCCCTTCAGAAGAGGACTGGGGTCATTACAGGGGGGTGGAAAAGAATTGGTGGTCTCAAGCTCCATGGCACCACTGGGTTTGAGGTGCCCCTGGAATTGGCTGAAGTAAGGCAACTAAAGTGGGGACTTAGGTTAGTCTATCTGGCTTAAAAAAGTAAGGGGAAAAAAATGACCAGTAGGATGGGTTAGACTGGTATGGTAAAAATACATTTTAGCCTTGAGTTGAGATTTAATTATCTCCAGTTCTTAAGAAGTTGTATTTTTTTTTTATATTCTGAGAAGTCTATTTCTAATTGCTGACGCAGGAAACTATAAAAGAAACACATGTAAGAATAAACACAGGGGCTGACAATAAATGAGGACAGCTCTCCCTGGACTTTGCTGACCTTGACTCTACAATCCGGACAAAATATTTCCACATTACTAACAGATCCATGAAGTTTCCAAGCTCTGTAACATTTTCAGTGAACTTGAACAGGGCACAACCTTCTCTGAAATAAATATGTGTGTTGGAAAGTTTCTATCATATCCATTTATCTACTTTCTTTTTAATTGGTGTACATTAGAGCATGAATGGAAATAATTTAAGGTCTACAACAGACTATAAAAACATTAGCAAACACTACACTGTCAACAGTAACCATCTGTATTATATTTACACTAGTTGGAAACATTGGCCAGATCATTTTGGGTATTTTTGTTTTTTGGCACCAGTATTCCATATATATACAGCCCTGTATTTTAGGAAAACTTGCAATTGCCTATGTATTGACACCAGAGGCATAGCTTAAAGCTTGTGGGCCCCCAAAGCAAAAGTTGACCTGGGACCCCTGCCACTACCACCAGTCGCTTCTACTGTGCACCAAGATAATTCCACGGTGCACCAAAATATTCCAAGTGGCTAAAGAGCCATATTGAGAGGGTAATTCAAAAGATTTTGACATACCTCTCCAATTCTTTTAAATAACTTTGAGAGGTGGAGATCTACCTGAACAACATGAATGAATTTAAAGATCACCGGTGTTTAGTGCCCCCCCCCCCCCTTTTAAAAAAAAAATATTTTAAGGCCTAACTAAATAGTAAGGAAAACTTAGAAAATATATTAAACCACATATCAGCAATAGAGCAGTGGATAGTGTGTGGACAGTGTCAGTAAGGCAGTGGACGGTGTGTGGATGGTGTCATTAGGGCAGTGGGCCGTGTCAGTAGGGCACTGGATGGTGTCAGTAGGGTAGTGGACAGTGCCAGTAGGGCACTGGATGGTGTCAGTCAGTAGAGCAGTGGACAGTGTCAGTGGACTTTGTCAATAGGCAGAGGATGAGGTCAGTAGAGCAGTGGATGTTGTCGGTAGGGCAGTGGACGATGTTTGTAGTTTTTTATTTTTGTTATTTTATTTTTAATTTTTTTACCATTTTATTAATTTTTTTACATTTTTTTTTTATTCTTTTTTTATTGCTTTAAAAAAAAAAAAATGCAAACAGTAGTTACACTCGTAACAACCATAGAACAGACAGTACAATGCTACAGCACCAGCAGCCAGTACGGCAAAGGGACATATACATACTGTATATGCAAACAAACTCAGGGACATATGATAGATAATCCAAGAAGTTAAGTAAAAGAGTACTAACATAAATCTACCACCCCACAGAGAGTACAAGACAACCTCACCCCCCTTAAAGACCTCCCCAAGGGGGGCCCAAAAAGTGGGCACTGGGCTCAGTAATTGTATCCAAAGCTTACATCAGAGAAGCTCAAAATAACCCAAGAGACCATTTAATCAGAAATCGTAGACATAGCGTTAAATTGCTTTATTAATAATGGCTTTGATTATTTGTATATATATATATATAAAGATATAAAATTATAAATATTTTTATTAAGTTATCATTTTAATACTAGTAATTTGTATATTCTAATATTTTTTAGTATTTTACTTTGATAGGTGTGAATTTAGGTATGTAGGTGTAAATTTTTAAATTCATTAATGATGTTGAACCTATATATACATACAGTACTTATTTTTTAGTTCTGTGTGCTATTATACTTTTTGACCACTAGATGTCAACATTAGGCGCACACCCATTTATTAATATGTAGTCATTCTATGATGTCGTGTTTTTTTTTCTCAGTACAGTGGAACCTTGGATTACGAGCAGAATTTGTTCCAGAAGAATGCTTGTAATCCAAAGCACTCGTATATCAAAGCGAGTTTCCCCATAGAAGTCAATGGAAACTCAGATCATTCGTTCTACAGTGACTTCTATGGTATGCAGTACCGCATGTGGCCAGAGGTGGGGAGCGCCGGAGCCACTCGAAAACACTTGGGAACCGCTCAGAGCCGCTCGGATGCACTCAGAGAGGCTCGGAAACAGGCGGGAATGGAGTGTTTCTGAGTGGCTCCGAGTGGCTTCGAATGTCACTGGAGCCCCCGCACCTCTGGCCAAATGCATTACTGCACACTTCAGAGGCCTGAATCATGCTGGTTTTGCGAGTCAATGCTTGCAAAGCGAGTCAGGATTTAAAAAAAATATTAGCTCATATTGCAAAACGTTCGTTAACCGCGTTACTTGCAATCCAAGGTATTACTGTATATGGGTTTTTATATATACGGTACCTTTTCTGATTTATCGACATATGATGAGGTACGTTATTAATTATATATCCTCTCTTCTGGATCCGTTTTCTTTATTCTTTTGCTTTTTCTGCCCTACTGTTTAGTTATACGTAGGGGAGAGTGGATACTTTCGCCCTTTTGTTCCTATGCCTTTAGTACAAATAGAGCGTGGTGCATGTCTGGTAGCCTCGTCCCTGACGACATCAATTCTATGTCGAAATGCGTAGGGTGGGACCAGAAGTGATGCTACCACGCTCAAACGGCCGCTCGATACACTGTCTACGGCAGTTGCTGCAGCTTTTATATGACTACACGCTCGTTTTACTAGATGACCATGTGAGTGTACTAAATCGTTTAGACTGTATCACGCTATGGTTTTCTTTTATTCATATGCATCTGTGTGAGGTTGTGATTCAGGATTTACCGGGACCGACTGTATCTTTGTGAATACACCTGGGAAACGGTTTTCTCTACTGCGCTGTCTGGCTTTTCCATTAGTTTGGAAGCCACTGTCCTTTTTGTAAGCTGCCATCTTCTTACTTTGGAGGTGTTTCACACAGAGGATCTGGGGAAGCTGGTTTACTCCTATGTGCCATCTATACTTCCGTTTCACCCCTCACTTGCTGGATCTGATTGGGACACTGGAATTTATTTCTAATCCCATTTTTTTTCTTCATTTTTATTTTAAAGTGGAGCTCCACCCTAAATAGCAACTTTTGCTATTTGGAACCCTCCCCCCCTCCGGTGTCACAATTGACACCTTTCAGGGGGGAGGGGGGTGAAGATACCTGTCTAAGACAGGTATTTTCACCCACATCCGGGAGTCCTGTCTCCGGGAATCTGCGGGAGTGACGTCACTTCCCGCAGACTTCCCTTGGTGTTCTGGGAGACACTCGGCTCCCAGAACACAGGAGCACCAATCAGAACGGCGCAGCGCGACTCGCGCATGCGCTGTAGGGAACCGGGCATGAAGCCGCAGGGCTTCACTTCCTGGTTCCCTCAGCGAGGATGGCGGAGGGAGCAGCAGAGCGACGAGCGGTCGCTCGTCCTCTGCTGCGGACGTCGCTGGACTCCAGGACAGGTAAGTGTCCAAATATTAAAAGCCAGCAGCTGCTGTAGCTGTAGCTGCTGGCTTTTAATTTTTTTTTTCCGGTGGAGCAACCCCTTTAACCATATGGACTTTTATTTACATTTGATGAATTTATTTATCATTAATTAATTTTGCAAATGTTTATTTTTTTTAGAAGCATGTTCGTGCATATTTTAAAGCGCTGCACTTTTTGTATATATTATAGTGTTAACCCACCCACACCTTTTAAATTTACATGGCTTCCCTCTGCTAACAAATGTGGCTTTTTAAATATTTTTTTTTTTTTTTTTAGCAGCCCTGTTGGTGGGCTTTGGTGAAATATCATCGTCCAAACAAATGCCAGATGCCTCACTTTTGGGACAGAATAAGGAGATTGAGGACACTCAGCCTCAGCTGCACAGAATAAATGAACAGGAATAGCTCTGTACAGAGTTTCCCATTCATTTACAAACTTAAACATAGTAAACACAGTTTACTATGCTTCGGTTATGAACGAACACGGTGAGTGATAGGTACCGATCACTCACTGTGTTCATTCAGAAAACGAAGGGCCCGGTAAATGTCATATTTACTAGCCCCCTTCCCTGCTCTCTATCCTGAAACACCCCCCACAGCAGCTGGCGGGAGAGGAGGGGGGGGGGGGTATAGACAAGGATCAGTAGAGTTAAAGTGATTGTAAAGTCTAAAAAAATAAATAAATAACAAACATGATAGACTTACCTGCTCTGTGCAATGGAATTGCACAGAGCAGCCCCAAATCCCCTCTTTTTGGATTCTCCCTGGCATTAAAGCAGAATTTTAACAAACCCTAACTACTGTTAAAACTGTATCCTCCCCACTCCTAACACTTATTCTGACTCACTTGTGTATACTTACGGTATCTATTTTTAGACTGTTCAGGTATGGTCACGTGATCTCCCCTGTGACAGCTAGCGCCAGCTGCATGGGAGAAGAGAGAGTGCTCTGACAATGGCTGGTTTTGTCTGGGAGCATGAAGTGACCCATAGGCTTCACTGGCCCATCCTCCTCTCCCCTGCTGCCGTGTTGGCTGACACAGGGGATCAGGATCATGTGACCGGAACGGAGCAGCCTGAAAATAGGCAAGCATATGCATCTTTCTTACACAGGTTATTCAGAATAGGTGTTAGACGTGGGCAGTTTTAAGGCTAGTTAGGGTTTGCCCTCAAATCCGCTTTAAATACTTTACCTTCACCTTCTCTTTAGAGATCTTCACTGTGTGGCCCTGTCCAGCGGCACCCAGCCAGGCTGTGCATCCACTGCGTATGTGCGCCACTCACCACATTCATTCCTTTGGATGGCGCAATATTCTAATGGATGACACCATAGAAAAGAAGGGGGCGAGCGACATGCATGTGCAGAGGATGCACACCCCACCTGGCATTATTACAATGAAAGGTATTCAGAAATCCATGCAAGGCTGCACAGTGAAGATCTTTGGAGCCGGACTGAAGGTATATAAAACATAAAGTGTACGTCCAGCCAAAACATTTTAATTTCGTTTTGGATAGAGTGGAAAACAAGAGAGGACAGGAAGTGATGGGAAATCTACAATGGGAACACAGTAATAGTTCTAGCTTTCCCCACTCTACTTATCAAGGAATTGTATTTCTGTCTGTGTTGATGTTGGGGATTCCCCTTCACCTTCTTTCTGGTGAAATAGCAGGGCAGTAAGTAATCTGTGTAAAAGAGCATCAGGTTGGAATAAAACCTGACAGGGGTTCTAATTCTTCCCCAGCCTACTCAGACCAAAAAAAAAGTTTTGGCTGGTTATATACTATAATTAGGGATAGGTGGAGAGGTCTACAACTAATAACAAAAAGAACAATTGAGCATTGTGAGATTTTTTATCTAGATGCTCCCCCCCCCCCCCCACCACAACACAGAGAAGACTTACAATAGGAAGGATATGGGGTATGCTCTTTACAGGAGAAATGAAAACCTGCAGCAATAATCATCCTTATCGTTTACCAATCAATTGTCATATCTTCAATTGTTTGGATAGCCAAAACTTTTTTTCAGTTTTGGAGGAAGTCAAGGATTATAACCCATCAAGTTATTATTGCTGTCCTTGTCTCCACTCAGGAGGGGGATTCTCTCTAATTGGCCAAAAGTGATGGAAAATCCAACATTTTAAAATTGTCACTAGAGCAAAACGTGAGGCTAAAGCCCTGTACACACGGGCGAGAATCCTGTCTATTTGAAAACCATCGGTTTTCCTGACGGGATTCCTGGCAGGCTTGCCTTGCCAAGTCTTGTGTACAGACGGGCACTCCAAAAAAAACGCTGTTCTTTTGAATGGCAAGAACGCTGTGACGTCATCGACGAGCCGGCGCTCGTCACATTCGATGCCGTCGCCGCCATCTTGCTACACCCCACACTAACCTTGTATGCTACCGCGCATGCGTCAAAGTCTTGTCGAGCATGCGCGGGTTTACCTCGGACAGGTAAGCATACAGATGAACGGTTTTCTCTGCAACACTCTGCCGAGAATCACAACGAGAAAAATAGAGAACAGGTTCTCTATTTTTCTCCTCGAGAATCCCAGCAGTTTTCACAACAAGAAACCATACGTACGATTTTCATGGCAAAAAGCTCTCCTAGCAGTTTTCTTGCAGAGAAAACCGGTCGTGTCTACGAGGCTTAAACCTTCCAATCTGTTCTGTCGACAACTCAGAATTCACCTAATTCTGCAGAGATTTCCACGCCTGTTATGTCTCCAGTAAAGGAAACGAAAGCAATCTCTCCCATTGGACACAGATAAATTGTGTCCAACTGGGGAGAAAAACTGACATGGGTTTTAACCCTTACCTACTCTAACCAAAACCGATATTAAAAAAGTTTAGGCTTTACAAACACTTTTTTTTATATATTATTATAAATAAACATGTCATACTTTTGTATAGTGTTTTATAGTGCAAAATGCATATGGACACTTTTGGCATTTGACTTTAGCAGCAAAGTGTGGAAATGACTTTAAAATTAAAAATTTAATTACAATAGGGCTGTTATAACATGACTGTCTGGTGTGCTGTATAGGCTGTATGGGAATGTTGAAATCACTAAATATTGATTCAGTGATTTGTGCACTGGTCCAAATCATTTGGTGGAGGTGGGATTATGGTGTGTGGTTGTTTTACAGGGGTTGGGCTTGGCCCCCTTAGTTCCAGTGAAGGGAACACTTAGGTCACCAGCATACCAAGACATTTTGGACAATTTCATGCTCCCAACTTTGTGGGGACAGTTTGAGGATGGCCCCTTCCTGTTCCAACATGACTGCCCACCAGTGCACTAAGCAAGGTCCATAAAGACATGGAGGAGTGAGTTTGGGGTAAACTGACCTCAACCCGATAGTACACCATTGGGATGAATTAGAGCGGAGGCTGCGAGGCAGGCCTTCTCGTCCACATCAGTGCCTGACCTCACAAATGCGCTTCTGGAAGAATGGTCAAACATTCCCATAGACACACTCCTAAACCTTGTGGACAGCCTTCCCAAAAGAGTTGAAGCTGGTATAACTGCAAAGGGTGGGCCAACTCAATATTGAACCCTATGGACTAAGACGACTAGGATGCCATTTAAGTTAATGTGCATGTAAAGCCAGGCGTCCCAATACTTTTGGTAATATTGTGTGTGTGTATATATATATATATATATATATATATATATATAGACAAGCCAAATTGAGAGTTTTAATTTTCCTGAAATGTTAGAAAAATTGGAAAATGTTGCCATTTTATCGAAATGGAGTCAATGGGAAAAGTTGTTTTTCAAAGTTATGATGGCCATTAATCAACTCCTGGGGTTTACTAAGGCTAGGTTTCCACTATTGCAACCACAAAGTCTCGCGATTTTGCCGCAATTTTTGGCTCGATTTTGATGCGACTTGAAGCAATGCCTGTGTATTCTTGAGGTCTATGGTCCTCAAGTCGCATCAAAGTGGGACCAAAGTAGTGCAGGGACTTGAAGTCGCACAGATATGAACTGTACT
Source organism: Rana muscosa (assembly GCA_029206835.1). Taxonomy (NCBI): domain Eukaryota; kingdom Metazoa; phylum Chordata; class Amphibia; order Anura; family Ranidae; genus Rana; species Rana muscosa. Next base: position 970,896,051 of record CM055117.1, read on the forward strand.
CATTGGAAATCATGGTGTACGACTTGTCATGCGACTTTGCAGTCTCAAGTCGCATGACAAGTCGCACTAGTGGAAACCGGGCCTAAAGCTCCTTTCAAATATCTAAAGCCTCGTACACACGGCCGGTTTTCTCGTCAAGAAACGACAAGAAAACTGCCGGGAGAGCTTTCTTGCTGAGAAAACCAGCCGTGTGTACGAGGCTTTCAGGTTTCTTGTCAAGAAAAGTGGCCAGAATCTCGACGAGAAAAATAGAGAACCTGCTCTCTATTTTCTCGTTGAGATTCTCGTCGGCCTGTTTCCCGATGAGAAACCCGAGAGTGTGTATGCTTACCTGTCGCTGTGGAAACCCGCGCATGCTCGAAATGACTTTGACGCATGCGCGGTAGTTTCCTAGGCATAGGTAGGGTGTAGCAAGATGGCGGCGGCGGCATCGAATGTGACGAGCGTACGCTCGTCGTAGTCAATGACGTCACTGCATTCGTTCCATTCAAAAGAACGGCAGTTCTTTGGAATAGAGCGTGTGTACACTCGGCCGGGACAAGATTCTTGTCAAGAATCTCGTTAGGAAAAACAACGTGTTTTTTCCTGACGAGATTCTCGGCCGTGTGTACGAGGCTTAAGATCTGTACTTGGACCAAAAAAAATCTCCTTATTAGCTGTATTATTTTATGCTTTCACAGAACACAAAAAAAAAAAAAAAAAAACACAGCCAAAAAAGTGATAGTACACTAAATACACAAAATAATAAAACAATTAGACAGAAATACAAAGCAAATTAAATGTAAAAAAAATAAACTTCCCTAAACAGAACCCCACAAAAATTACCCTTCAAAGTGAAAAAAAAAATAGGCATTATTTTTTTCCCAACCAAAAGTAGCTCAATAGGTGAAATTGAATGTCCCGCTTTGGCAAAATGTAATTGATGGCAAAATTGGTAATTATGCTGCAAAATCAATTTCCCCCAAATCACTACGCTCATCCTATTTATGAGCTGTACCTGCAACCGCTAAAAAAGGAAGCAGCAGTTTGGTAGCACCATTGCTGTATTAATCCACAGCTTATCACTAGAAAGATCGAATGAAACAACAGTGGCACGAGTAACTAAGTACCTCATGTCACTGGGCATTTTATTGGTATGGATCTCTATATGGCTACCTGCGGTAAGTGTAGGTTGAAGTTACACAAAGCTGTAAAATGATTTAGCCCATTACCTCTGCTAGTACTTTATATTTAACTTATAAAACTAAATGTATAACACTAATGTCTTTTTCCTGTTGTGGTTATTACAGATTGCAATATTTATTCCCTCACTTCCAATTCTATGTGTACAAGCTGCTTTCCCAGATCGCAAGCAATCAGTAGGAATTTCAGTGAAATACATAAAGCAGTCATCCTTATGAGTTAAGCAGAAGATAAACGATTCCAGACTTTGGATGTGATCCACTTTCCCACACAAGCTCCAATGTTTTGTCATCCATATTGGGTAATAACACTGGGATTTTTTTCTCCTTAGCTTTGCAGCCAACTTTTATTTTTTTTAAGCTCCTGGCCTCTTCAAAGGCACATGCACTAAAACTCCCGCAATTAGTCTTTATCTCCTATCATTTTGTAAAATAAATATTTAACTGCGAGCAGTCATGACTTCGAAGATTTTCCATTTCAGAGTGATCTTGAGAAGGCGTCTAGATTTGATTTGTGTGTGAGGGAATACACTTGTACTGTGCCTGTGAACACTTCTTTTTGTCTACCTAGGTTTTCTATTAAGTTGCATTTTCATTTATGCTTAGCTTAATAATTTATTCATGTCTTATGCACCACAGATTACATTATTCTTGTACAAAAGAAGCTAACAAGCTAATGCCCTAGAAAAAAAAAAGCGGCCACTGTAGTCGAAAGCAAGTATTTTTTGTGTTGTGTAAACCCAGGAGAATTGATCCCAGCACCCAGGGCTGCTGTTAGAAATCACGGGGCCCCGTACAGCCTACCTGACAGGGCCCCCCAAAAAATCCCCCCCCAAAAAATATATCAAAACAATATTTTCACAAACAAATACACTAAAATCATTATTAGCGGACACAAAAATAACAGAGAACCTGTGTGAATTAGCCCTTTTTTAAAACGTTTTTAAAAATCTTTAAAAAAAATTTTTATATAATTTTTTAAAGAATGTTAAAATGTATTTTATTTTACAATTTGTGATTTTTTTTAAGAGGACAGGTAAGCCAACAGTGCCGTGGGGGGGGGGGGGGGCAGCACAGTGACAGGAGGCACAGAGGGGGATCAGAAGCAGGCAGAACAGGGAGGGGGATCGGTGCGGGGGAAGTAATTCTGTAATTGCTCCTCCATCCGACCACAATGATTCCCTCTGCTGTTTGCCCGGGCCCCCTACAGGAGGGCTGGTGGTCCCCCCCCTATCAGCGGCCCTGCCAGCACCCCAACTCTGCTCTAATACACCACCGTCAATCTCCGCTTTGTGTGGAGAATCAGGTTCCACCAGCTTCATTACAACTGTAATGGCTCCTGCCCAATTTAGACACAGAACCTCAGCAATCTAGCGTTTAACTGTGTGAGCCTATAGGAAGGCCATCCATCATGAACTACGTAGGTAACAGTATTTTCCACAGTTCTAAGGAGACTCATAAACATTAGGTCTTGATGTCTTCACCTCAACTCTTCATTTTGCATAGGTCCTACTGAACCCCAAAACTGCTGAATAAGATAGGTAGGAAGGATAATCCTGAATGTTCAATGTGCCCAATCTCCTGGTTCTTTTATTCACTTGTTTTGGACATGTCCAAAATAACACCGGTATTGGCAGGACGTAATAGATGTGATAAACTCTGTTTTTAACACTGCGCTAATTCCAGATTCTGCTCTATGCCTATTAGGGTATATAAATCCCAACAATCTGGAACATGATCAGGTAGTGGCCATTATAAGATACATTTTTATGGCCGTAAGTTGATAGCCTCTTGTTGGATCCCGCACAACCCTCCTACCCTGGGGGACTGGATCTGGGAAATGGATAAACATGTTGTGTTTGAAAAACACACCTATGTTCAACGAAACGCATCCTTGAAGTTCAAAAAAATATGAAAATAAAAAGAATAGATGCTCCAGCCTAAATGTATAATAAAGAGAGGTAGTGTTTTAAGAGCAGGTTGGCGTATTTTATTGAACCTTTTATACAGTGTATTTCTGGAATTTTTGGTATACTTGATAGATTGTAAGCTCTAATGAGCAGGGCCCTCTGATTCCTCCTGTGTTGTAATTGTACTGTCTTCCCAGATGTTGTAAAGCGCTGCGCAAACTGTTGGCGCTATATAAACCCTGTATAATAATAATAATAATAATAATGAAATAAATGTGTTGCTGTTAAAGTTTTATCAGCTTAACTAAGCAGTAAGGAAAAGAGAGAGGAAGAGAGACAGAGGAGAGGAAGGGAAATTGGAGAAAGGAAATTTCTTGTTCTGGAGGGGGGGGGGGGGGGTTGAGAAAACTGATTTAAAATATAAAATCTGATTTAAAAAAGAAAATTTGGTGACAGTCAACCGATCCAACCTTATATCTATGGCAAACCAGGTGGGTCCATGTTGAAGGGAACGTCATTCAAGCAGATTAGAATACCTGTCCAGATCAGGACTGCAATACCTCGTTATAAATTACACCTCTTCAACTCCCCTGTTTGTATGAACAGGGGATGTTCTTCCAAGCAGAATGTGGCTGTTCATGGAGCTACTGGCTGAATCCTGTGCCTGATTACACATTCAACTACCCTCTCAGGTCTAGAGAAACTTATGAAAATGGGAGAAGTCAGTTCTGGTTAATCAGGGACCAACAGCAATCAGTACATATTTGTAATGTGCCTAGCTGACTATTTCTTAGATATATATCCATAGATGTGAGATCATCACTGGGCAGATTGTCATCTCATGTATATTGAACATCCCTGCCCAACTAGTGGCAAGCACAGGGTTCACCCACAATCACCTGGGCTGACTGTCATCTCATGTACATGGGTACCTTTAGTGTAGTCCAAGCTGTCAAAGAAAACCACCAGATTCAAAGTTTAATGAAATGTTCCTTTCTCACATACTTTAAAATTCTGCAGCACAGCAGGCAGAGGCAACCGGGAGCTCTCAATTTCCTGCTGTACACTGACAAGCTGTGTCAGCTGGCTAAACAAAACCAGCATAACCTTGATTCATATTAGGGAGACAATTACAAAGTGAGCACATCTGTATGATGAATACGGAGCTGGATCAGATATATTAGTAGTTTACCTTCTTAGGCCAGTATAAAAGCCACCTGATTCTGCTGAAAAGGGATAAGCTTCTTATATGTGTAAATGCCACCCAAAGGCACGCGCACAGGGTTTGCCAGGTGTGCCCAGGCACATCCTAATCATCCTGTGCAGCACAGATCCCCCCTACTGCCCTCCCCTCCCACGCGCTTCCGACTTCCCTACTCTCCTCTCCCGTCAGCTGTTGCTGCAGAGATGTTTTAGGATGAGTGAGAAAAGGGGCCGGTAAATATGTAATTTACCAGCCCCTTCCCTTTCTGAATGAACATTGTGAGTTATTGGTAATGTGTGCTTGAGCTTTGGGGTGCACACCCTAATGGAATAGGCTGCGCACACACCTATGATGCCACCAAACATTGACATCTGGTGCTGTTGGAAATCTCGTCCAAATCAGTCTTGCTTCCCTGTTAAGATAGTGACTGCAGTGTTCTCTCTTTCGCTCCTTCCTCTGCACCTCTTACCTAAAATGAACATGCAAGCTAAGGGTGGTTTTAATGTGCCTGCATGCCCAACAACCATCTAAAGTCTATGGACAATCTAGGAGGAGCCCACAGGCACAGGCATGAGATAACAATTGCCTAATCTGGCTTGGTTGGATGATAACCACATGTCTTTAGAAGCCCACCAACAAGCCACTCATCTGCTCCATGTTCTTAGCTGCACCCCTGTCAGATTCTGTTGACTATCACAGGTCTATGGATGGCTAAAGAGTCTGAAGTATGACGTTTTCCTTGTCTCACATAGGAATTTTGACACAAGCGCATTTAAAGAATAGTCATGATTGGAAAAGATTTTCTTCAGTTCTTGAAACATGGCAGCTAATGTTACAAAAAACTTCCAGCTCATCTGAGAATTCATTAAAATTTTGCCTTGTTGCCATATGTCAGTGCTCAGATTTGTATCACATCTACGAACAACTCAGTAGTACAGCTAAATTAAAGTAAATCCATCAGCAGTGAATGACAGAGGACTTCATAGAATAAAATAGGAGCAATGTACACATTGAAGGTTGAAGGGTACCTTGAGGGTTTGCTTTTTCTGCCTTTTTTCTACTTGCTGCCGGTGTGCTCCATATTTCTGCTGCCTTCCTGCTCCCGTAAAATCCAGTTAGGACTAATATAATCCAAGCGATGCTGCATACAGCTGTGCTCTATATGCTTTCCAGCCCGGCCACTGCTCTCTTTTCACAATCCTTCAAGAACCGCCCATTGTTATTGAGGAACTGCAGCTAACAGCTGGAATTCCATAAGTTCCTCAAGGCAGCTGCTTGTAGTAAGACAAAAGTCTGATGAAAGAATTTATCATTCGGAAAGTACATGTTCTCTGCTCCTTTTATTGATCTGTCATTTCTGCCTCTTGGGTGCTTGCAAAGAAAATAGACACGCAGTAGTATCCGCGCTTAAATGGACAGTCTAGGCTGCTGCCCCCCTCAGGTATCCTGTAGTTAGGAACTGGGAAAAATGAATAAAGACAAATAGGGGTGGTGCCTTCTCTAGGGATATTAGCAAAAATCTGTACCAGAGAGTGAACTGACTACTACAGTGTCATGTGTTCTCCCACAATAACACTGTACAAACTGAAAAAGTGAAAATAATGTTCCAATGCAAAAAATAATATGTGCCGCTGGCCTCCAAAGTGACCAACAACTTGATCGCCCTTCACGGGCCACACCCTAAAGAAACCTCCACTTATCCAACCAAGTGAATCAGGTGACTTAAGAAACTACCGTATATACTCAAGTATAAGCCGAGTTTTTCAGCACATTTTTTGTGTGCTGAAAATGCCCCCCTCGGCTTATACTCGAGTCACCTTTTTGCGCCTGATCTCCCGGACTTTGGGGACCCGGTACCGGCCGGCCGTAGGTCCCCTGTCCTGCTATACAGCATGCAGAGATAGACACTCTGCCTCCGTCTCTGTACACTTCTTAATTACCTCTAGTTTTGTTATCTATGAACTGGAGATACCGTATATACTCGAGTATAAGCCGAGTTTTTCAGCACATTTTTTTGTGCTGAAAATGCCCCCCTCGGCTTATACTCGAGTCTGTGTCCATCTTCAAATTTGTGCGCCTGATCCTGGCCAGCGATAGGTTCCCTGGACCCCAAACTTGGCACACATGTAGCCCCACTCTTCCTCTACAAATGTGAAACGTTTGTTGTCCGGGGGACCTACGGCCGGGGAGCACCGATTTTTCAAAGCCGGGAACCCCTTCCATAGACTCCCATGTTAAACGTGAGTCTAGGCATGGACACAGTGAGGCATGGACACAGTGAGGTATGGACACAGTGAGGCATGGACACAGTGAGGCATGGACACAGTGAGGTATGGGCACAGTGAGGCATGGGCACAGTGAGGCATGGGCACAGTGAGGCACAGTGAGGCATGGGCACAGTGAGGTATGGGCACAGTGAGGCACAGTGAGGCATGGGCACAGTGAGGCATGGACACAGTGAGGCACAGTGAGGCATGGGCACAGTGAGGCATGGGCACAGTGAGGCATGGGCACAGTGAGGCACAGTGAGGCATGGGCACAGTGAGGCACAGTGAGGCATGGACACAGTGAGGCATGGGCACAGTGAGGCATGGGCACAGTGAGGCACAGTGAGGCATGGACACAGTGAGGCATGGACACAGTGAGGCATGGGCACAGTGAGGCACAGTGAGGCATGGACACAGTGAGGCATGGGCACAGTGAGGCATGGGCACAGTGAGGCATGCACATGGACACAGTTAGGCAAAGTGAGGCACAGTAAGGCATGCAGATGGACACCCTAGGCTTATACTCAAGTCAAGTTTTCCCATTTTTTGTGGTAAAATTAGGTGCCTCGGCTTATATTCGGGTTGGCTTATACTCAAGTATATACGGTAAGTGGTAATTGATGTATGTGAAAATACTCTTATTCTTGTATAATATTAATCCTTAACCTCTAAAATGTGAGAAAATGTAAAAAATAAAAATGAAAAACATAAGTGGTATCAGTAAAAATAGTCCTCAATAGGTGAATTAAATGACATCCAAGAAATAAATAGCCCCGGCGGGCAGTGAAAAACAATAAATACAGAGTTCCTTGTATACAAGTGCATGCATATCCTTAGTGAATAGATAGACCCCCCCACTCAGCAGCAGTGGGCATCAAGGGCAGCCCAGAGTGGTCCCACTTTCCAAGCCCCCTAAGATGAACAGTGATAGTCTCTCCTTTCAATCCCAAAAAAGGATGTTAGTGACACGGATAGCAGTTCCAACAGAAGAAAATAAACTATAGGTATTAAAAACTCTATGCCTTATTTTAGATCATGATTATATTGATATAGAAACACACAAGAGTCAAGGCAGGAGAAGACCAAGTGGTGCATCGAGTCTGCCCCTTTTTTGTTATTTCTTTGTTCTTGTTTGATTTTGGGAATTTTTTTAACCTTTTCTTCTAAGTATAGATCTATGCTTGTACCAAACATATTTAAATTCACTTACTGTTCACTGATGCGCTACCCCCGGAAATTAGTTTCAGCAACAACTACTCTTTCAGTAAAAACATTCTTTCTAAGATTCGTTTTGAAATTTCCACTGGCTAGTTGAAGTAGTAGTTGCTAGTAGAAGGTTATGTCCCCTTGTTCTTGGCTTTAGCTTGAAAATACTGCCCTCCTGAACTCTGTTCACATGCTTATATGTCATTGTTATTCCGCGTACACACGACCATTTTTCTCGTCGGGAAATTTTTTCTTTTTTCTCTTTGATGAGAAAAACGACCGTGTGTGGGCTTTCCATCATTTTTCCTGACGAGAAAAATGGCAAGAATCACGACGAGAAAAATTAGAACATGTTCTAATTTTTCTTGTCGTGATTCACGGCATTTTTTTCCACAGTCGTTTTTCCCGACCAAGAGAAAAAAATTCAGGAAAACCGGCTGTGTGTAGGGGACCAAGCCGTTCCTCGTTTTTCCCGTCGATTTTCTCGACTGTGTTTTCACCGTCGAGAAAATCGATCGCGTGTACATGGCATAACAGTTATCAAGTTCCTAAAGGCTAAGTTCACCTTTTGCCAAAAAAAAAGTAATTACTGGAAATTGTTTTGCAGGTTAAAAAATGTGTATTTTATTTTTTTTAAACTGGAGCCTGCAAAATATTGCACCCGTGATTAGCAGATATCAGGTGTAAAGTCAGGCTCCTACACAGGCTCCCTCCAGCTTTCAGACTGTACCTCTGTATGGGTTGTCAGCTTGTAAACTGGAGGGAGTGTAAATGGAGTACAAGTGTGCTGATCAGCACGCTCGCGGCCCATTCAAACTACGTGGTGGAAGACCGGACTTGTAGTTTTTTCCTTCACAGATTCCTGTGAATGAATGACACAGCTGTGTAGACAGAGACCTGCACAGTCACACCATTTTCAAAATGTTACAGTGGGTGCAGGGAGAGGATCCCCCACTCGCTGTCACGGGGAAGTGGGGGTTTGGAGGGGGGCAGGAGGAGGTTGCTGAACATGTTACATGTAATATCCTAAATACAGATGTAACATGTGGAGAAAGGTGAACTTATCATTTAAAACCAAACTCTGGACAGATAGTTAAATATACAGTTGCTTTACCTGCCAAAGACTTTTTGTATTTCTGTGCATCCAGGCCTGAAATGTAAACCAATCTGCCATACAACACAGCCTGCCTGGTGACCAATTATGTCTCTGCTGCATTTAGGCTGAACTCCATGAATAAAATACAGTCTAACCTTGCAGTGTGCCCCCCCCCCCATACACTGCAAGGGTCAAATGTTCATTTAGTAAGTGGTGCAGGTGTATTCTCTACCCTATCCCTTGGTTCCGTTTCAATAGCACTAACATATTATGCAGCGCATGCATAAAAGCAATTCCCATAGGTCACTGCTCATAAAAGGCATTAAAGTAGAAGTTCACCCTAATACAAAAATCTGTAAATCTACTGGCATCCACAATCTAAGGCTAACCTATCTAGTCCTGTAAAGAAGAAATCGCTATACATACTTTTTTTGAAGCTGCATAATATGTTAATGCTATTCAAACGGACGTGTTTTATCGGACAATCCGACCGTGTGTATGCTCCATCGGACAATTGTTTTCGGTTTTTCAACGGACAAATGTTCGCTGTGAATGCTCTCAAACTTTCTGGCAACAAATGTCCAATGGAGGATAATCTTATCGTATGTACACAAGTCCATCGGACTAAAGTCCAAAGTACAAACACGCATGCTCAGAACCAATGCTAAAGATCAGACAACAATAGCAGAAGTTGCCCAAAGGGTGGCGGTAAAGAGCTGAAAAACCACGTGATTTGGTGAAAGTTGGCTGAAAATGTTCTGCCGTGTGAATGCAGAACAAGTACATGACCAACGCCCATTCGGACAAAAATCCACGGAAAAGTCAGAAGGAAGTCCGATCGTGTGTATGAGGCTTTAAATTGTGGATGCCAGTTGATTTAGAGGTTTTAGTATTAGGGTGAACTTCTACTTTAAGCTTACAATCTAAAGCCCCATACACACTATTGGATTTTCTGCAGATTTTTGTCTTCATATTTACCAAAAGCATATAATATGAGGTCAAACCTTAAGAGTTTCAATTTGTATGAAATCAGGCAGACCCTTACACTACATGGTTTTGGTAAATCTGAAGACAAAAATCTGCAGAAAATCTAATAGTGTGTATGGGGCTTAACATCCCAACCACACTTTGATCAGACACCAACGAATCTACCTAAACACAGAGAGAACATGCAAAGTCCATAAAGGCAATGGTCCTTGCAGAATTTGAATATTGGACCTTAGAGCTACAGAACAAGAGTGCTAACCACTGAGCCATCTTGGTGCCATAAGGCTGGATTCTCAATGCATTACATGCATCATGCCACACGTTAACCTGCATTGAGTGAAGGCAGCCCAATTATTTTAATTGACTGCCCAACACACTAAAACAGGTACATGCACTATATTTTTATCACATGGCACACCATAACACATGTGAGCTGTGGTTCCATTAAAGCCTCATACACACGGTCGGACTTCAAACAAACTTTTCCGTGGATTTTTGTCCGAAGGGAGTTGGCCGGGCACACCCATAGCATACACACGCTCTGACTTTTCTGCAAACTTTCCCAACATCACGTGGTTTTTCTGCTCTTTTCTGCTCTTTACCGCCACCCTTTGGTCAAATTCTGCTATTGTTGGTTGATTTTAACATTGTTTCTGGGCATACGTATTTGTACCTCAGACAAAAGTCCGATGGATTTCTGTACACACAATAGGACTTTACACCATCAGACTTTTGTTGCCGAAAAGTTTGTCCGTTTGCAGAGCGAACTTTTGTCCGATGAAAACCGAAAAAGTTTGTCCGATGGAGCGTACACACGGTCGGATTTTTTGAAAAACGTGCTCATTTTGAAGTTTGTTGGCAAAAAGTCTGACCGTGTGTACGGGCCTTTAGAATGAGTGTGACAGTGTGAACCCAGCCTAAAGCCCCATACACACGGTCTGACTTTTTGACAACAAACTTCAAAATGAGCAAGTTTTCAAAAAAATCCTTCCATGTGTACACTCCATCGGACAAACTTTTTCAGTTTTCATCGGACAAAAGTTTGCTCTGCAAACGGACAAACTTTTCGTCAACAAAAGTCCTACGGTGCAAAGTCCTATCGTGTGTACAGAAATCCATCGGACTTTTGTCCGAAGTACAAATACGCATGCTCAGAACCAATGTTAAAATCAACCAACAATAGCAGAAGTTGACCAAAGGGTGGCGGTAAAAAGCAGAAAAACCACATGATGTTGGGAAAGTTTTGGGAAAGTTTGCAGAAAAGTCCTGCCGTGTGTATGCTCACTAGCGTTGCTAGCCAGGTGCGGGGGGGGGGGGGGCGGGCCGCACCCGGGTGACACCCACCAGAGGGGTGACACCCGTGGGTAGCGCAGCGGCACCACACTGACATCGCCCGCTGCCCTGTGCCTTAGGCTCACGCTGTGGCTGTGTCCCTCAGCGGAGCAGAAGGAAGCCGCCGCCCCCTCTCTGTTTACATCCACAGAGGAGGAGGAGGAGCCCGCGCTCGAGAGACACACCGCTGTGTGTATCTGCCGCTCTGTTCTGAGGTCTGTAAGGTAAGGGGGGCATCTTTACTGATGGGGGGAGGGGGTGTCTGTACTGCTGGGGTCTGCACTAGGGGGAGTTTGCACCAGGGGGGCTGTAACTGAGGGGGTGTCTGTACTGAGGGGGGTCTGGTACTGAGGGGGGTGTCTGTACTGAGGGGGGTGTCTGTACTGAGGGGGGTCTGGTACTGAGGGGGGTGTCTGTACTGAGGGGGGTGTCTGTAACTGAGGGGGTGTCTGTACTGAGGGGGGTGTCTGTACTGAGGGGGGTGTCTGTAACTGAGGGGGGTGTCTGTAACTGAGGGGGGTGTCTGTAACTGAGGGGGTGTCTGTACTGAGGGGGGGGTCTGTAACTGAGAGGGGGTCTGTAACTGAGGGGGGGTCTGTACGAGGGGGTGTCTGTTACTGAGGGGGGTGTCTGTAACTGAGGGGGGTGTCTGTAACTGAGGGGGTGTCTGTAACTGAGGGGGGTGTCTGTAACTGAGGGGGTCTGCACTGAGGTGGGGGTGTCTGTACTGATGGAGCGGTCTGCACTCAGGTGGGGGTGTCTGTTCTGAGGGAGAGGTTCATACTGAGGGAGGCGGGTCTATATTGATGGCGGGGAGTCTGTACTTAGTGGAGTGGGTTTGTACTGAGGGAAGGGATCTATACTGTGGGAGTGGGTCTGTAGTTAGTGGAGGGGGGTCTGTACTGAGGGGGGACTATAGTTGTTGGGGGGTGACACCATTTTTTTTCGCACCGGGTGACACCAACCCTAGTGACGCCACTGTGTATGCTATGGGTATTCCCGGCCAACTCCCTTCGGACAAAAATCCACGGAAAAGTTTGTTTGAAGTCCGACCGTGTGTACGAGGCTTTAGTAATAACACTCCTTTTCTTTTGAAGAAAATCATATCACACGATAGTTTCTTATAAAATAAGTTTGTAGAGAGCAGTAGTAATTAACATTCTATCTGCAAGCAATATCAAATGTAATGTGTTGTGGTGGTTGGGGCAGTATTTGGGCTCCTTCTCTGTTCAAAGATAGGTCAGCATGTTGGAGGCAGAGTTGAGACTCCTTGGAAATAGTTGTGACGTTACAGAAGACACTGTTAGGCCTCGTACACACGACCGATTTTCTCGTCGTAAACAGTCAAGAAAAGTGCCGCGAGAGTTTTTTTGTCTAGAAAAACGTTCGTGTGTATGGTTTTACGACGAGAAACTTGACGAGAATCTCGACGAGAAAATAGAGAACCTGCTCTCTATTTTCTCGTCAGGAGTCCAGATTTCCTCGTCGTGTTTCTCGTCGGCCTGTTTTGTGACGAGAAAATGGTTCGTGTGTATGCTTTTACGACTCTTCCAAAAGTGCGCATGCTCACAAGCAACTATGAGACGGGAGCGCATCTTCTGGTAAAACAAGCCTTCATAATGGAGAGAGCACATTCGTCACGCTCATAAATATTTCATCGTTTAAATGTTCTGCATTGAATTCTTCGTTAGAATGTTACATTAATCAAAACGAGAGACCTTCTTTTGCTGCTGATATTCACACAGAGTTCTGCCTTATTTTTAACCTTTTTCATGCTGCTCTTTATAAGATTTATGTGTATTATATCGTGCAAGTTTTTAGGAATAATTTAAATGGTTAGATTTTTCAAAATGATGTTAATTATAATTTCTCAATGTTTTGATAGCGATCTCCCATTTAATTTTCTAATCTATATTTTTAAAATTTCACACCATGTTTTTGAGCTAATCAGATTTAGTTATTCTTTTGGGGGGGTGATATCTGTGCCTTTTATTGTCAGTCAAATGTATCTGCTTACTCCAAAGCTTGTTTTTTTTTATTTAAAAATACACATAGTCAAGTATGAACTTAAACAAAAAACACATTTATTCATGTTTATAAATTAAATAAAGAGAAGGCAGCGCTGGAGAAGCTGCTGCCATTTGTGCATCCCAGGGACCCCAGAGCACACAGCAACCCTGTGTGGACACTAAAATTGGGAGCTTGAGAAGGCCCACATTTCAGAACACAATCTGATGCTGGCCTCCCAGAGGTCAGGAACAGCAGCAGGTGAGATATATGTCCCAAGTGTGTGGTACTACAACAGGCTGCCTTCTGTCCGACCAGTGCGACCACAATGAAGCAAGGCCATCACTTCCTCTTCTTCCTGGCAACCTTCCCTGCAGCCTTTACTGAAGCCTTCCTTCTTCGTTTAGCTGGAGGCTGGCCCACTGGAGGGGTACTCCTGTCAGGAGGAGGAGGTGGAGGTGTAGCAGAAGGGGGTGGGGCAGAAGAAGAAGGTGGAGGTGTAGCAGAAGGGGGTGGGGCAGAAGGTGGAGGTGTAGCAGAAGGGGGTGGGGCAGAAGGTGGAGGTGTAGCAGAAGGGGGTGGGGCAGAAGAAGAAGGTGGAGGTGTAGCAGAAGGGGGTGGGGCAGAAGGTGGAGGGGTAGCAGAAGGGGGTGGGGCAGAAGAGGAAGGTGGAGGTGGAGGTTGAGGTTGGGTCAGTTGGGCCACCTCACATATGGCGGTATTGGGGGTAATTTGCTCCATCACCCCCTTGTTGAGCAAGGTGATGAGCAGGGGTTCGCATAGGAGGCGTTGCTCCATGCTCATCACCTTGAACTTAGCCTCCACTAGGCCGGCAATGGCCTCTTCAGGGGATGTGGGCTCCTTGAGGGTGGCATGGGCCTCTTTAATAAGGGCCATTGCTGCCTCACTGGTGGTCCTGTCCCTCCTGCCTCTTTTGTGAAGCCTGATGGCTTCCCGCATAACGGTGTCCTTCCTGGTAATATAGGGGGACACCAAAGCCAACAGTTCCTGAAAAACGGGGTCAGACATCCTCAGAAAATTCCTGTAGTCCTCAGGATTATTCTCGACGATCTCCCGCAGCAGAGGCATGTGGCAGAATTGGTCCCGCTGGAGCAACCAATTCTTGGTCCATGAACTCCTCCTCACACCATTCATGGACTGGTCTTGGTCCAAAACAAGCAGACCAACACCAAGCGCACGCACAGCACGAACTCGACGACGAGAACGTCCAGGCGACATGGCTAGGAAACGGTCGTCTAATCAGAACGTACAGAACAGAACGCACTTTAGAACAGCAAGGCCTATGAATAACGAACTGAAATTCAGAAACGAACAGGCAAGAACGCACTGTAAAACAGATACGACCTGCCTAGACGCCCTGAAAGTCAAGATACGAACCCACAAGCACAAACTGAACGGCAGAAAACGATCTGAAAAGTACGAAGACTGAAAAGCGCGAATCGTCTCTTCCCAAACTTTTACTTCACACGCGGTAACACGAGATCAGCAAAAGCAGCCCAAGGGGTGGCGCCAAGAAAAAAGATCTTCCCCTTTATAGTGCCGTCGTACGTGCTGGACGTGAGCGCAGAGAACCACGAGGAAATTGGGAAATGACAGTGTGTACGCATAGAAAGCTTGACGAGAAAATCGACAAGCTTAACAAGAATCTCGTCGAAAAAAACGACGTGTTTTTTACGACGAGAAAATCGGTCGTGTGTACGAGGCCTTAGACTTTGGTGTAAAGCCCCATACAGACGGTTGGACTTCCATCTGACTTTTCCGTGGATTTTTGTCCAAACGGAGTTGGTCGGGAACACCCATAGCATACACACGCTCGGACTTTTCTGCAAACTTTCCCAAAACTTTTTGCAACATCATGTGATTTTTCTGCTCTTTTCTGCTCTTTACCGCCACCCTTTCGTCAAATTCTGCTATTGTTGGTTGATTTTAACATTAGTTGTTTTGTCCATCGGAGAAAAGTCCGATGGTTTTCTTTACACACGGTCAGACTTTGCTCCATCAGACTTTTGTTGGGCAAAAGTTTGTCCGTTTGCAGACCGAACTTTTGTCCGATGAAAACAACAACAAAAAAAAAAGTTTGTCCGATGGAGCCAAAAGTCTGACCGTGTGTACAGGGCTTTAGGCAGACTTTAAGCACAATAGACACTGACAATCTCTGTTTGCACAGAAAATAATATTAAAGTAGGCAGTTGTTGGCTATTATTACTGCCTGAAGTGTTGTATTTTTTTTTCTAATGGGAGTGTCTCTTTATTAAATGAATAATGAGCTTGATAATTAGCCTCTGGCTCGAAAAAAAAGTAGCACAACTGGAAACAGATACTCTTTCATCACTTTATGCAACTTTCCCGTAAGATACATAAATGGTGTTAATCCTTGTAATCTGTGTAACTTGGGAATTTCCATCCTAGATGCTTTTAAATCGTGTAGTTTGGGTAATGCCCAACTTCCAGGAAGAAAAATGTAAAACTGTGAGCCCTTCTACACATATTGGGTTATCATCACTCTATAAATTGTGATGTAAAGGGATGAAAAGTGTTGTAAAGCAGTAATATGAATCAGCATGTTGTGGTCAGTAGTTTCTGCAAGCCGTAGCAACTTTTGTACATTAAATTAATAATCAAAGTCGCAGTTTCCATGAAAAGAGATGAGAATCTCAGACAGCATCATCCAAAGGACAGTAATGTGGTTCTCACAGTACTTCATATCCATTGAGTAAGCAAATCCAACCAACAAGTCCAGAAGTCACATAACAGCTCCCTATGCTAAAAACACATTTTCTCCTCGAACGAGAGACAATCAGTGAATTCCCCAATCTATGCCAACAGCGTCAAGAGAGGATTCTCCATTGCCAGCTATGGTGCATGCAACAGTGCTGCTGAACAGTGACTGCATTTGATAGGATGCAGTCACTGTTTGCACAATAATTTTCCACCCAGCACAGTCTATGTTTAAATCATTGAATTAAAGATGTCTATGGCCATCCTTAAACTCGTCATAGATGGGTCAGATTGAAAAAAAAAAAAACGTATTCCTCAATTCATACGAGTGAGGGAGAAGAAGGAATCTTCCTCGCTGACACATTGTATTCTCACAGCAGGACTCTTGACAAACGTTTTACAACATTCCCATTCGCCAGTGGTGGATCTTACGGATCCACTTCTGCTAAACAGGGAGAGCCACACGTTCCTCGAAATTCAGACAATTGCTGCTGAACCAGCTAAAACAATCACACCATAGGTGTGCGCACAGGGTGTGCCAGGTGTGCCCAGGCAGACCCTAATCACCTTGTGCAGCACAGATTCCCCCTACTGCCTAGGTTCCCCCCCTCCTTCCCCTTGCAGCGCTGCCGGCTTCCCTTCTTCCTCTGGCTGTTGCTGCAGGGATGTATTAGGGTGAGTGGGGGAAGGGGCCGGTAAATATGTAACTTACCGGCCCCTTCCCTTTCATCATGAGTGATCGGTAGTATGTGTTTGAGCTTTGGGGTGCACACCCTAATGCAATAGGCTGTGCACACCTATGAATCACACACAATACGAGTGTGCATACTCCTTGTACCTGGAAGCATACTTTCCATATTATCTGCCTCCATTCAATATTTATTTAGCAAAAAGTATGTCACTGCATTAGATCCAGTAAAAAAATCAAATATAGAATACCAAATAGTTAAGAAATGCTTCACAAATGCATCTCAGAAGTGAAACACAGATGTCTATGTACACTGAACCTTATGCATGATCCCATTATACTACCAGGGGGCCCATGCATTGAATACAGCCCAGGGCCCAAGGTGCAATGAATCGACCATTGTCTACAATGCATCTTCTTCATCAGTTCAAAACTGAAGCATGAGCTGAGCAGCCTTTGGATATACACTATATTGACAAAAGTATTGTGACGCCTGCCTTTACATGCACATGAACTTTAATGGCATCCCAGTCTTAGTCTGTAGAGTTCAATATTGAGTTGGCCCACTCTTTGCAGCTATAACAGCTTCAAGTCTTCTGGGAAGGTTGTCCACAAGGTTTAGGAGTGTGTCTATGGGAATGTTTGACCATTCTTCCAGAAGCGCATTTGTGAGGTCAGGCACTTATGTGGATGAGAAGGCTTGGCTCGCAGTTTCCACTCTAATTAATTCCAAAGGTGTTCTATTAGGTTGAGGTCAGTACTCTGTGCAGGCCAGTTAAGTTCCTCCACCCCAAACTCGCTCATCCATGTCTTTATGGGTGGCTGGGAAGGTTTAGGAGATAAAAAATGGGGTTCCCCTAGCTGTGATTACATTAACTAATATGGTGGTAGTTCCTTCATTGCTGTGGTGCTGAAAAGAGGGTAGATTTGTTTACATTACGAAGAGTTATTGACACATCAGGGGAGTTTGGATAGAAAAGGAATTATGTAGGAAGAGAGTGACAGTGCAAGTGTCCAGATTGCAGTCTTTCTCAACCAGCGCTCCGTGGAACCCCTGTGTTAGTTGTTAGAGGTTCTTAAACAAATTGTAATTTACTGTATGACTCTCAGGTAAGTAACCACTTGGCAGAACACATGGAAAGCTGCCACATGATCCTATCTCTGTTGGCCCAATCAGCAGTGCCAGGGGCATTCCCTGCCCCACAGCTTCATGTACACAAAGGAACGGGGATGCTTGTGATGTCATTGACCTAACATGACCTCATTAGGTCAATGATGTCAAGAGCATCCGTACCCCTGTCAATGGCTAGGTTCTGCCGAACTGAATTGAGACTGAGTTCAGACCAAACCCTGCTCATCCCTACTGACAACAATGATCTTTTTACAACAATAACCACAAATATAATTCTTCCAAGTCACCATCACACTAACGTACTGCCACCTGTATATATATATATATATACATAGCCCCCAATTGTCCCTGATTTCGAGGGACTGTCCTTGATTTGGAACAATGTCCCTCTATCGCTCTTTCCTCCTCATTTGTCCCTCATTTTGGTCTGATCCATATAGTTGTATATAAAATGAACTTTTTATCTTTCAAAAAGTGTTTCCCAGGGCTAAACCTTTCATCCAAATTCTAAATTGCTGCATTTGTAAATTTTAAAAGCCAATATAAAGGAATAGTAGTGGTAAAAAGCCTTTTTTTTTTTTGGTTAATTCTTCTTTAAGGGGGTGTGGCAGGGAGCAGTAGTGTATTTAGGTTTTGTGCTGCCCTAGGCCTGACTAAACTCGTGCACCCCCTAATTTAAATATGACTCATCCCTTCCTGTCAAGGCCACACCCCTTTCCGTTTAAGACCCGCCCTGAAATTTTCGAGTGGGGACACTTCCTGTTTGGCTATGGGGTAGGAAGTGAAGGGAAATCTCTGCAATGGGACAGGGATGGTAAAAAATAAACTGACAGGGGCTATAACCCTCCCTTACTCTATCCAAAATGAAGAAAAAAAGTGTTGCCTATAGTTCTACTTTAAGCACACATTTCTGATAATTTTATGGAGAGGACTAAGAAGATATAACCATGCCAATGGTGCAGCAGAAAACATATAGCACAGTGAGGAAGGTTTGTGGTCCAGGATGATAGGACAGTCAAAATTAGAAGCAGCTTGCGTTACACTAACAGTGTAGCGCAAGTCGGCGGGGACTCTTTCAGTGTTGCCCCCTGCAAAGTGCTGCCCTAGGCCTGGGCCTTGTTGGCCTAGGCCAGGATACAGCGTTGGCAGGGGGCATGTTCTCTGCCTACATATGTTTGCTAGTAGGTGTCCCTCATTCCCATCTCAAAATGTCGAAGGTATGTATATATATAGGTGTAAATATTTATTAGCAAGGGTTCTCTCAGACTGGAATGGTGGGGTTGATTTACTAAAACTGGAGAGTGCAAAATCGGGTGCAGCTCTGCATATGAACCAGCTTCCAGGTT
The DNA here is from genome assembly GCA_029206835.1 of Rana muscosa. Classification (NCBI taxonomy): domain Eukaryota; kingdom Metazoa; phylum Chordata; class Amphibia; order Anura; family Ranidae; genus Rana; species Rana muscosa. The sequence goes on from CM055117.1 coordinate 970,915,146, forward strand.
TTTTTTTGTCAAAGATTAGTTGAACAAGTTGAAGTTAGAAGCTGCACCAGATTTTTCACTCTCCCAATATTGGTAAATCAACCTCAATATTGCAAGGGTTTTCGAAGGCTGGTCCGGAGAGTAAAGAACTGGTCCAACCATTCTGCTAATTTCTATATCTATAAAATAGAGTTTCTCATTACAAGCATGTGGTCTAATCAGGTCCCTCCATGCAATACAGACTGGAACAATGGCAATCCAATCTATGTCATACCAAAAACAAACCCCAAACTCTGCCACACATGCAAAGATGTACACTAACTATTGTGAAATTCCACCAGCCTATTCATTAGACAGTTCCAATGGGAATACAGCACTACCTGTAAATTCATTGTAGTGATCCTCAGTTCTCATAGAACACTGGTGCATTATAAGTATACTGTATATGTCTATGTATGAGACAGAAAGTGGATAGCAGAGAAATATATTTTCATTATTTTCTGTTCTACACAGAGATTATTTCTGTTTGTTCATGTCTCGGGATGTGGCAATAAAAAGCTTTGGGAAAAAGACAAAAACCGGCAATGTATGTTTTTTCTTCCTTAACAGAGTTCTCCTATAAATGTGAAACTTCCCTGTGACTCACTGGAGTGCACCTTTCAGCCTTTTCAGATACAATGATGCCAACATGCCACAGTTGTTTCTAGGCAATTATCTAATTTACAAGTCTACAGTGTCACAGGTCGATGTGGAAATGACATCATTAGGAAAATTATCTAGCTGCAGGTACTGGGGATCCCCAGTCTCCCAATTACACACAAAGCAATTGGAAACATAATTGCAGGAAAAATCCCTTAGTATTAACGTGCCAGAGCAGCATTGTATACTTGGAACTGTTCCATACTGCACATACATATATGAAGATACAGAATTCAGGAAAACGAAGGAAACCCATGTGTGGAGTTTGATGGGAGCCAGTCTTCTGACCTTAAGTGCGCCATATTTAATTATCTACAGCTCTGTGTGTGGCCAAAAGCAGTCAGATTCAGTGCACAGACTAGATAATGTCTGCTTCTAAACCCTAATTAATGCAGATAAGCGTTAGCTACAGCAATTTGCAGGTCAACCTCTACTAAGTGATGCATTTAATAGTCCATTATCAAGTAGTTGCTTCTTTCTTCTGCCAAATAACTGAAAATGTAATAATTATACTCAAGGTTCATATAATGACTAAACATTCCTGTATGGAAATGTCCACTGCCAGGCGCAGTTCCTAGGTACTGTATCAGTATCCCATTTTCCCACAGCTTGGATACAGGGAAAGTACGAGCACAGTGGTGGCTCTTCTATATCCCTAATTACACAGTCATCTAGGTCATCAAGAAATAACACATGGGTGGGATAAAACTGATCATACACTAGTAAATGTTCAGATGAACATTTGTACGAAAATTCATAGAAAAATTCTCATCAGTACACTTGATTATTGATGATGATGATTGCCATTGGAAAGTACTTTGCTTTCAACATTTGATTTTGGAGTGACTGGACTTCCCAAATTAAATTCACATTCACTGTTAAAAAAAATGTTGACAAAAATGTTCCATCCTGCTCCTTAAAATTTTCTCGCCATTATGGCTTAAAATGAGCATTGATTTGACGCGATAAATCTTAGAAAATAGAACAAATGTTCTTAAAACAAAAAGTGTATGGCCAGCTTAAAGTTTTGGTTCCCTAAAAAAAATGGATCCTGTTCCCTTAAAGCATGTTGTACAGTACAGTGCTTGTTCTATGTAATTTGGCCCCCTGTATCACCTGAAATACCTGGCTGATCCTGCCTGGTTCTGCCCTCCCCTCTGTAAACTGACCATGGTTTATCATGGCTGCTGAGCCCTGATTGTGGTCAGTTTACGTGCCTCCGTCATCCGCTGCTCTGCTCTTTGCTCTCCTCTGTCCTCCTCTCCCCTCCCTCTAGGCCTGTCAGCTCTGTTCACTCTATGATCCTCCCCTCCTGCTGCTCTCATATCTATTGTATAAGCATGCCATCCCCTCTGTTATATAACAATATGTGCCCATGTGCCTGTGCTGTATTAAAAAAAGTAATAAAAAAATGCAGATTATACCTTATATTAGAGCATTTTACCAGCGCTCAAGTGACTCCTCGACTCTTTCTCCTATCTCCTCCCCTGCTGACCTCAGTGGAAGTGCTCGGCCCCGCCCGCTATAGCTGTCAGCCGGGCAGAGGAGAGAGCCGAGGAGTCACATAAGGTATAATCTGCATTTTTTTATACAGCACAGGCACAGGGGCACAAAGCGTTATATAACACAGAGGATGGCATGCTGATACTATAGTGGGTGAACAACCACTTTAACTCTCTGTTCCAGAACTTGTTTGGATTCAGAATATTATAACAACACTCACATAACTCAACAGCACCCTGGCATATGTCATCATTAACATAACGAAACAGGAAGCAGACCACCACCTGCTTAAATTCAGTCACATAGGACCCTAAACTATTGGGTTGATTTGCTAAAAATGGAGAGTGCAAAATCTTGTGCAGCTGTGCATGGTAGCCTGGTAGCCAATCAGCTTCTAACTTTATTCAATTAAGCTTTGACAAAAAAACAAACAAACTTGGAATCTGATTCATGGTTTCTATGCAGAGCTGCATCAGATAATGCACTCTACAAGTTTAGTAAATCTCCCCCATGCGTCTTTTCCCTAATCTGAAGGTGCTTTTTTTTTTCTTTTTTATACTAGGGAATGCTACCGTGTTTCCCCAAAAATAAGACCTAGCGTTATTTTCCAGGAGGGCTGCAATATAAGCCCTACCCCGAAAATAAGCCCTAGTTTAAAATGCTTGTAAAACCCTATAATCCACTATATTACTATAGTATATAATGCACAATGTGTGTGTTTCTGTAATATAATTGCGGGGAAGACAGCTCCGGCGGGTCACAAAAGTGCAGAGCGGCGCTGTAACGAAGGTATTTGGCACAATTATATTACAGAAACATACACATTGTACATTATATACTACTGTAATAGAGTGGATTATAGGATTTTACAAGCATTTTAACTCGGTTCACAGTGTCAGGCAGGGAGAGGGAGGGGGAAGAGAAGACAGCACATTACATGGTAAGACCTACCCTGAAAATAAGCCCTACTGTGTCTTTTGTTGCCAAAATTAACATAAGACCTGAGCTTATTTTCGGCGAGACACGGTATATTAAAGTCAGTGCAAACTATTTACAATACATAATTTGCTGTTTTTTCACTTGTCAGGTCAGCAGTGGACTATTAAGCTAAATACAGCAGTGGAACTAAAGAGCAGAGGAGTCTCAAGATTCTCCACAGGCCAGTTATTGTGCACTCATTCCCTTACCTGCCAGCTTGTGAATGGTGAATCATAACATTGAACTGAAACTCTTCAGTGCATAGTGCATACATATTGCTACTTCTGAAAACAAATTCCGAAATAAACGTTCACACTACTATATGTATTTGCAAGAAAAAAGGGTATACACTTTACAAAAGCATATCACTGTTAATGTCTACTTAGAACAGCATTAAATCTAAAGTCCAGTAACTTATGTCTCCTTTATTGGCTTAAAGTGTTAGGAATGTAGGACCTCCTTTTCAGGAGAACAGGTGCAGGTATTCACCCCCCCCCCCCCAAGACAGAGCATTGACCCCCCATCACAGTACACCTGTCAAAGTACAAAGCCCTACTTACAAAGTTAAATGCCCCCCCACACACAGTTCAGAGCTCTCCCACCACTCACCTGCCAGAGAGAAGTGTCCTCAGAAGGAGAAGTGAGGCTGGTGGCTCAGCAGCACACCTGAGCAGTTTGAAGAGGAGCGCTGCCATTGCGGACAGAGAAACCACTCTAGAAACCTTCTCTACCGGCTTCTATGTTTACAGTGACAGGTTGGTTGGGGAGGACAGGGATGCTGGAGGTGATGGAACAGAGTTCCACCATGTTCCGACTGAAAGAAGCCCTGTTTTTATGTATTTATCTGTTTGGTTGTATCCGACTCTCAGTGATTCCATGAACCAACTCTCTCGGCACCATGTCTGATACCATCCCTTTTACATAAAAATGTCTTGCTATATCTTTTATGAGATAGGGTGCCAGGTCTCCTACATTTTTTTTTTGCTCTCTGTTGGTTGAACTTGTGTTGTTTTTCAACCAGATTAACTATGTAACAGCTCAGACTGTGATAACACAAGCACATAGCCAAGTTATACACACGTACTAAGGTCAATTTTGACACAAACCAATTAACCTTGCCTTTGGAGTGTAGAAGGAAAAAACGGAATATCTGGAGACAACCCATACAAACACAGGGACAACGTGCAAACACCTTTAAAGCGTTAAAGTGATTGTAAAGCCACTGTGAGGGGCCACTGTCTTACATTTAATGATGTGCCCAGTGTATGTGTTTGTTTTTTTAAATATGCCCCTGTATACCTTATTTCAGAGCGCTACTCAGGGCTCACGTGACTGCTCGCCGCTCTCCTCTCCTGGCCTGAAATAACTACAGCGGGAGGGGCTGAGAATCCACGGTTGACGTAATCCGGGAGGAGAGGAGGAGAGAGGCGCTCTGAAATAAGGTATACAGGGGCATATTTTTTTACAAAACACATACACTGGGCACATCATTTAATGTAACATAGTGGATTGTAGCAATATCACACAGTTATTTTAGCAGCAGGAGGGGAGGATCGGGGAGCAGATCAGAGCTGACAGGCAAGGAAGGAGGGGGAGAGAGGAAGCAAGGAGAGACAGCGGATGACAGAGGCACGTAAACTGACCACGGTATCATGGATCAGCAGCCATGATAAACGTGGTCAGTTTACATAGGGATGGGCAGCACCAGGCCACCAGACAGGTATTTTAGATGATGAAAAGGGCCACATTACACAGCACAAGCACTGTGTTTAAAGGAACAGGATCAATATTTTTTTTTCTTTTTTTTAGGGTTACAACCACTTTCACCCAAAAAACAATATTTCACTTTTTGGTTCATGCAGTAAAGATAACCACTGGACAGGGTCCCCTATCTCTCAGGGACACTTTGGGGTTGATTTACTAAACCTGTAGAGTGCAAAATCTGGCACAGCTGTGCAAAGAAACAAATCAGCTTCAATTTTTTTAAATTTGTTTTAATTTACATTATGGAGAATGCAACAAGGGGAACAGATGCTTCTCATCGACACCTGCACTGCATTGTGTGATGTGGGAGTGCTCCTAAAGATTAGTATTTGTATAGCATATTCATTTGCAGATCTCCTAGGGCAGTGATGTGATGGCGAACCTTGGCACCCCAGATGTTTTGGAACTACATTTCCCATGATGCTCAACTACACTGCAGTTTAGTTGAGCATCATGGGAAATGTAGTTCCAAAACATCTGGGGTGCCAAGGTTCGCCATCACTGTCCTAGGGCATAGGAATATTGTTTCCAAATTCTTCAGGTATAAGCAGGTACCTAGTGGTATTTGAATTTTTGATTCTACACTGTAGCCCTGTACACACGGGCGGGAATCCCGTCTATTTGAAAACCGTCGGTTTTCCTGACGGGATTCCTGGCAAGCTTGTCTTGCCAAGTCCTGTGTACAGACAGCCACTCCAAAAAGCCGCTGTTCTTTTGAATGGCAAGAATGCTGTGAAGTCATCGACTACGACGAGCCGGCGCTCGTCACATTCGATGCCGTCGCCGCCATCTTGCTACACCCCACTTTAACCTTGTATGCTACCGCGCATGCGTCAAACTCTTATCGAGCATGCAAGGGTTTCCCTGGACAGGTAAGCATACAGACGACCGGGTTTCTCGGCATGAAACACTTTGCCGAGAATCACAACGAGAAAAATAGAGAGCAGGTTTGAGAAACCATACACACGAACGGTTTTCACGGCAAAAAGCTCTCCCAGCAGTTTTCTTGCCGAGAAAACCGGTCGGGTGTACGAGGCTTTAGTTTTACTAGGTTATAAGTATAACAAGTTGATTTTAAATAAGCATGAATATGTTTTATGCTCAAATGTATGAATAGTACTTATTTGCTGCCCTCTAGTGGACAAAGCTGTCTTTTACTTTACATAAGCATACCAAATTAACACGCAGGGAAAATGCATATAGGCTGTGAAAAACGTTATCTGATTACAATAAAGGCTGTTTTAGCAATCCTTATCTTATAGAACCAGAGTTGCTATTCTTCAATGCTGGGCTTTACCGATACTGAAACCAACCCCTAACCCAATTTTAACCCTTAAAAGAAAAACTGTATAAAGATATGGGAACATTCATGGATGAAGTAATCACAGGTTACCTTGAGGCCTCATTAACACTTGTAGTTGAGGGGCCTTTTTCCTGCTCCCCATTAAGCTGCAAAGGCAGTGGATGGGGGTGCCGACCTGCATTGTGGCCCCTTGACACGTGTTTGGGAATGCCACCCATTCCCCTAAACATAACCATACCACGACCCCATAACTGCACTGCCAAGAGTGCCTTTTCAAATAAACAGGCTTCTTTAATGCAACACACATTAAGGAGTGGCATATTATGTGTTAATGCATGTGGGCTTTAACAGGGGGATTCATTTAGTAAAACTGGAGAGTGCAAAATCTAGTGCAGCTGTGCATAGAAACCAATCAGCTTCTAACTTCAGCTTCTTCAATTAAGCTTTGACAATAAAATCTGGAGGCTGATTGGCTACCATGCACAGCTGCACTAGATTTACACTCTCCAGTTTTAGTACATTAACCCCAGTGCAATAGTAGTGTTAATCTTAACACTACTACCAATGGTTTTGCACAGAGCTGCCCCGAACCTCTTCTTCTGGGTTCCCCGCCTGCGCTCCTGGGTCCCGCTCCCTGTTGAGTGCCCCCATAGCAAGCTGCTGACTGACAGCAGTTGGAGCCAATGGTTCTTTCTGCTGCCTCCATGTCCAGTGAGGACAGAGAGAGTGGCGCGAGCTGCTACTCTCAGGCACAGCGCTGGATCAAGATTGGATTCAGGTAAGTATTTAGGGGAGCTGGTGGGTATTAATGCATTAAGGTAAACAAAACCTCTATCTTTACAACCACTTTAATGATACAGTGCTGGATCTGTGTTATATGTGTAGCACACGGACCTTTTTCTCACCTGGCTCACTTGTAAGATAAGGCACACTGTGCTATATGCCCGTACCCTCCTGTTTGAAGAGGTTAAGCGGTGTTCACAATTTAATGGGTTCCTCAGCGAGTTACATCCTCTAGGCTGGTTCCTTTCTCTAGAGTGTAGAGAAAAGTCTGTTGTTCGTGTATCAATAAGGCCAATGTCCAGACAAGGTTAAACCTCAATGACTGAAGGTTTATTTTCTTTATGCTTGAAACCAGACAGGAAAGTGGAAAGTGAAGAATAGAATAACAGGGAGGCAGGTTCAGGCACTTAATATCACCACTCAATCCTAAGTGGACTCTGCTCACCTGGATAGTTCCCTCTCACGGTCCTAGCAGCCGGAGTGATGCACAAACTTTACTTCTCTTTCCTAGGGATACAATTGGAACCCATTTGCCTAGTTCCAAACTTCCCAGCACTTGTAGCATAAGGACCTAGGTGCAAGTTGAAGCACGCTACAATGCCTGTGGCAGACTTGTGGAATCCCTCTGTAGGTGACCAGGCCTCATCCAAGGTGGTGACTTCCTTCACCGGTAACCCTGGCTCCCTCTCCAGAACGGGTCACCCTCGAGTGCCCTGGAATTCCTCTTTAGATGGTAGGCAGCCCTAGGCTAAAGGTGCCTGAGACTGATCCATCCACGCGTACCCCCATGGCCTGGAGGGCCACGAGGCGCAGACGGACTGCTCCTCGGTACTGCTCCTCAGTACCCCTCCTTCTCCTTCTCCTCCCTTTTCTCCCCCTTTTCTAAGATGGCGTCTGCCCCTTATGTATCCTCTCCCATCATGCGCAGCGGGCCGACCACGCCCCCCGCACAGCTGCCTGGAGAGGACACCCAAAGGTACAGCAATGTCACCAGCGGTTCAACCCTGACCTATTATGGCAGCGCCACCCACAGGCCACAGGGAACTGTACACCAGCAACACCACTTGGCAAAAGCAGAAGAACAAAACCTAATAATTGAAGCGATCTGGGTCTGACTACTGACCCAGATCAACCCCTAAATTTAGGTACTTAGCTCCCCTAAAAGTAAAGGGACGCTACATATGTATATGCACACTCAACCACCTCCCTAATGGGGCTCTTCTCCTAGTCCAACTGGGCTGCTATGGGTATAGTTACACCACTACATGGGGGAAAAAATCATAAATAAGTACAGCAGCGCATCTTATGAAACCTGCACAAAAAATATACACATCTCAAAACACCATCCAGCTGTATGGTTAAAAATGAAAAAAAGAAAATGAGAATAAAAGTGTTGCCAACTGCAACCAGTCAGGTATCACTTTCTAGTCTCTGGAAAATTGAAACAGCAAATCTTATTGGCCGCTAAGAATCAACCATAGGTGTAAAGTTTCTACGCAAACAGAAATATATCAGGCTACAGCAGAGTAAAACAAGGATTACATTATAAAACCTGAAGGAATAAATGACTCCAGAACCTAAATATGTCAAATATCTGGTCTCCCATGCTAAGAATAGCAAGTGAAATGAAGGTGCCATTCTGTGAACCTCATTAACGACAACAAGTTCTGGCCCCCAGTGACTGGAAGATTGAGTCAAGCTGGACAAAGTCAGTTCTCAGAAACAAAACAGATGCTAATGTATATGTTTCATCATCGGAGAAACAAAGCAGAACCACTGTACGAGCCAATAAAGACACAATCGGGCTAATGACTCCCACTGTACTGGAAAATAATATCTGACATCTGCATACGTCTGAGGCAGTTTCCATAAATATACAGATAGCCAAGCGTCTTTACAACTTGTTTACGAGTACAGATCAGAAGATCAGTTTACATGTACTAATATCTTGCTTATATCTGTGCGTACGTACCTGGACATCTTACACCAAGGCCCAACTTATCTGAATGCCAATTACCATAAACTACACAAATAGCTACATATTAAACCAAATTCAATTTATAAATTAGATTTACAGTTGTAAACATTGCACGCATTACACAAAAATCACAATGCAGTATTTCTTTTAGATTCTAGTCATTTTTTATTTTTTTTTGGTCAAGAACATCTTTCATCTCAGCCATAGAGAAAATTAAGTACTGTCCGTGATACTTTTTTTATTTGCACTAACATAGAATTTTTAGGACAAGCTTTTGGGGTATGTCCCCTTCTTCAAGGTCCAAGCAGTACTCATCTCATCTCAGCCATACATAGTCAGATCCTACTGAATTTTCTAACTTCTTCCTAACCTTCGGAAAGAAAAGAGCCCTGGACTGCCGCACTCTGTATAAACGATTTATTTTCAAAATTCCAAAATTAAAATCCAAAGTTAATCCATAGATTCAAAAGTCCAAAAACAGACAAAAACAGAAAACTGACATGCAGGGGTGGATAGCTGACGCTTTTCACATCAAAGAGTGTATGGGGGACCCATCAGAATATATGGGAAATGAAGCCAACTTTGCACCAATCAAATTCATTGAACACAGTGGAATAGAATGAGCTTCTGATTGTCTCCAACACAGTTTCTCCAACACACTTCCTAACCTTCGCCCTAGCTTTGCTCAGAACAGGCATTCGATATTTTTTTTATTTTTTTTGTATAAAAGAGAACCAGTCGCTACTCAGTGTTCATAAAAAATGGCTACTGAGCCTTGTTCTGACACTTTTAGGGTGGGTGGGCCTTGAGGGGCTACTGAATGTGTGGAGCATCTCTGCATCCAGTGTTAATTTATGAGGAAGAAACAGCTTCTGTGCCAGTTTTAAACGTACATTATAAGACAACCCCTTTCTTGACAGGTCTCAAGGAACCTTTGATAAAAATAACAAAAAAAAAAACAAAAAAACAGATAGTGAAAATGTTAGTATTGGCTCACATAGTGATCAGAGGTAGAAATGTCTGCCTACACTGACAGCCAGTAGAAAGTGCATCCTTACATTGATGGGCAGTAATGATGAACTAAGGTTCAGGGCAGACTTACCGTAGTTTGGCCTTAATGTTCAGCAAGCTGTCATATGATAGCAGGCTGCCGACCAATCAGCTGCAGCCAGGGAATTCTCAACTCTGCAGCCACACGTAACAAAGAGACAGGGATGCTGGTGACATCCATGACTTAACATGGCTACAATGTTAATGTCATTGTCCAAACACTGTATACCATGAGTGAACCATAGCTCATCACTAATGGCCAGTGATGTGTCCCCTTACACTAGCGGTCAGAACAGAAGGGACTTGATTGTTGGTCTTTATATCGGTGGTAAGAGGACAAGGGCCTTCCTATATAGGTGTGTAGTTGGCCAGTGGAGACAGACCTTCTTAGCTTGGTGGTCAAAGTGAAGAATGTCTACTTTACAGATAGCTAAAAAGATCATTGTGTCAGTGGTTACTTATTAGAGTGTCAAAACTGCTACTAGCTCAGGGAACCCCTAGGAACCTCTGAAGGAACCTTTGCGCTAAGAATTGCTAAACCCATCTCCACCATAAGGAGCTCTGGTAAACACTGTTTAGTACTTAGACTTTGCACCTCAGGTGAGTCTGCGTTATTTGCCAGGGTGACCTGCCTTTATACCAATCCTGCTGGTCGGTGGGAGTCCCTTCACTGCTATAGCTACTGGTTTCTAAGCCAGACCTCTGACCGTGACAATAGGAGATTTTATATGAGTTACACCTGCCAAATGCTAAGTCACTAACTCATCAGAGTTGCAGGGAAACACTAGTCTCAAAGTGGCAGGCAAGTAGAACAAGGGAATGCAGGCATTCAACACAACTGAAAATGTGCAGGATGCTGAAGATTGCAGTGGCTGGTGTAGTTCTGCAAGAAAGTGAAGACTGTAGTCTCCAGAGGCAGTACTGGAAAGTCTTCAATACAGATTGTCTCTACTAGTTAAAGAGGATGTACCGCGGCCAATCTTTTTTTTTTTGCATGCAATGTGTTTTTACATTACAAAGTAATACATACAATTTTGATGACTTCTAACATCGCCTGTCCGTTTTCGTGCAAAAGAGTAACTTATAAAAACCGATATCGGCAGTTTCCATTTTGCTTGTGGGCACTGTGAAGCCCACAAGCACTGACTTCCTGGAAGCGGTGAATGCTCTTCTCCCGGCATTCACCGCTCTATCTCTTGACGGCGAGCAGCGTCGTAAATCTTCCTGGTTGCCATCACAACAGGCGGCATCATTGAAAGTACACGCCCCGTTGTGATGGCATTCACACGTGTTCTCGAGAGATTTCGCAGGACGGTGTTCCGCAATGTCTCCTGGGAAGCATGACACTGTGCTCCCAGGAGACATTGTGGCGCCGGGGAAAGGAATAGAGACGCCCACTCCCGCGGGAGGAAAATACCGGAAGTCGGACTTTGCAATGCTATTACAAGGTATTTAAATGACCAAAAAAAAAATATTCTAGCAATTGTGTATGTATGTGGTGCGATGATGAGGATTTGATACTGTTGTTATTTTGGGTGAACCTCTGCTTTAAGCAGAAATATGGCTTCTTTTGAAAAATATGTGCTTAACACTTAACCAAAAGTGTTTCTGCACTTTCAGTTTTCTCTTAGACCCCTGCAAATTTCCACAAATACCTGCTGATCCTGCAAGTAATGCAGCTTCCTGTGAAGGTGTGGCAATGATGCTGCACTGCTCCAGAATTCAGAGCAGATTTTCCACTCTCATATCAGCTTTGCCTGCCTGCTATAAAGTGGGATGAAAAAAATATTGCATAGGTGTGGCTATTGGCATTGTCACTACTGATTCACAAGCCTATAACTTGTCAATCAGCACATGACCACACCTAGTCTCCCGCACTGCTTTCTGGATTGCCTCTGTTACTGAAACCCTCCTACTTTAAGTTGCAGTGCTTAGAAGGGGAGCGTGTGAGACACATGTAGCACAGAACCCACGGACTGGCTGTATTATCCCAGGCTCCATTCCCTCTAGGCACATGTCAGCCAGGCGCATAGAAGTTCACAGTTACTCAACTCAGAAAACAGGCTGTGCATGTCTTTTTTTGCAATATATTTGCTAATTAGGGTGCGGGAGAGCCTTAAAAAATTCCAAACTACCAAAAATACAACAGAGAACACCTCTAACTGTTCTGTCTGTACAGGGTGCAAGCAATTGTGTTGAGTATTTGGTGAACTATAACTCATGGGACTCCTTTGCAAAGGTATAGCCCGAGTCAGCAAACTGGAGCGAGCTCTTCCAAAGGTGACAAGGACAGTCTCTAGGATCTTTATGGCTTGTACTCACTGTGCCCTGTGTACTTTAATGCTCCCTTGTAGTACCAGCCAGTATCTATACAGAATGCCTCCAGGTTGGATCCTCTGTGGACTTCCTGCACTGCTTTTAGAGACGTTGGATATGGATTCCCTAGCTATAGCTGGATCTGGGACCCAGGTGGCTTATTCTAAGCTGTAGCAGGCAGCCCAGAGGTCCTCAGTCTAGATATTCTCCAATAGGAATAAGAAACCCGCTGTTTTAGGCCCCAGCCTATTTATGCGCACCTTAGCCCACTGCTGGTCATCCTCTCGATCAGAGATTGGCTGAGGCTGCATGTATATTCACCCCAGAGTCTGCCTCACCAATCCACTATATTCCAGAACTTACTAGAATGCAGGATAAAATAGTTGAACCTGCACCAGCAAAACCTAGAACAGCCAAAAGCATTTGAGCACTGCTCCGCTTACAGAAGAGCCAAAAACGAAACTTGCCCCAACTATAGCAACCTAACTAGGAGGGTGCTACACACAAATGAAGAAAGATTTGGCTCAATTGGGAAAGGTAAAGGAAATCTTTGTTTACTTTATGAGGCTTGTGCATCAACCTGGATTTAGTACTTGTTTAGCCATATAAACAATGATAAAAATATGTTACAGCAAGCAAAAATGGCATTTGCAGCATTTCTGATAAACAGTACAATAATATCCTAAAATGTACACTTCCCGAACATTATAATTCTCTGTAAATAACAGTCCCTCCTATTTTTTGTACTATTTTTATGGTGGTAAATATCTGCATATTATTTTGCAATCAGTTGTTTGCAATAATAGTAATTTGCCAGGGAACATTATGAAAGTGTTCTTATGCTAGAATACCAATTGAAAATATGCCTTGGTCACATCTGTACGTAAACTGTGGGTAAGACAGATGACTCACCATAATTTCCATGACAAAAGGTGCTCACTGTGAATACAAAATACGCATGAAGTACCGGTAACTTGTATTTACCTTTAGAGTTCACAGTGTTTGACGAATGTCTGTTCTTTATTTCTTTTTTTTTTATTCTTTCAGAATTAGTGAAAATGGAACTCCAGCCAAAACAGTTTCTCTCTTTTGGATAGGGTGGGTAATGGTTATGACCACGCAATGACAACTGTTCTAGATGCAGGGAGAGAAAGTCTCTCCAGTGGACACACAGAGGACCACTATACCATCCAGACAGCACAATTATCATCCCTCAGCAGCAATATTATAATCTCCCAGCAGCACCATGTTAACCATTATATTCTCCAAACAGCTCCATTATCACATTTCAGCAGCACTATTATCATTTTAAAGAAGCGCTATTATTTAACTCTAGTCACCTAATTATACGCTTCCAGGCAAAATATAAGGTTGGCTGGGGACTCTTCTGATTTGGCCTGGAGAGTCAATACAATTACGGGGTCTTCAGGTTGCTGGGAGTTCCCTCTTGCCAGCCTTTAGCTTAGATGACTTGTAGTAGTCACATCAGTGTCTCTACTCTGATCACACAGTGAGATGACTATGGGAACAACACTACAGAGGAGTTGAGAGCAATAAGGAGACATGGGCTGTGCTCTCTACTCCAACACTTCCCTCTGGCCACTAAAAGTATGTTTGAGGCTAATGGGAGATAGTGACTAGTGACTCTGCTGACAGTGCCGACAGTGAAGGTAAGGGAGAGTGGGGCCAGAAAAACTGGGCTCTAGTGATTGACCTTTAATTCTTTTGTCTTTTTGATGGCGTTGTAGGGTCCATTTGGTCCATTTCTCAGTTGTCCATATGTTACCTGCATACTGCCACGATCTGTCCAGTCCTGGTGGACGGGCAAAGCCCTCACATCTCTATCTGTGCCACTGAACAGAAGCATCAAGGTGTAGGTGCGAGTGTGGTGTTATTGTGGCTCAGGCACCAAATGGCAGAACTGTCACAAATAACAATAAGGCGGTCACAGATGCAAGATCTAAGGTTAGAGGAGCAGCTTCTATTAAACGACTTGTGACTTAATTAGTCCTAGTATGTGCATCTATTTGAATGACTGTGGAAGAAGCATCAGATTGTAGCATCTGTAGAGAAAGAACTGGCCCTATCATGGGAAGTATGCCACAACCATGTTCCAATTGCTCCTAAGGCATTTGGCATGCATTCGTGAAGCCCCACAGCAAGGCTCTTTCCTTATCCCCCACCCCAATAAAAAAATAGGCATTTGGAGAGTTGGAGAGCTTGAGAAATCCCATTCAAAACCCTCCAAAATGCATCTGAAACATGAACATAATCAAGACATAGCTGATCCATGTGAACCATCTTGTTCACCAGGAGCCTATTATTAGATTGAGTGCTGTTGAACGGGAAGATTGCAACATTTTTTTACTTTGATCAGCAATCACTGATCCGGGTATCATAATACAATGTCCCTGCAGGGGAGATTCCTTTGTCTACCTTGTGTAGATGGAGGAATCTGTTTCTACGTGTTTTTTTTTTCATTCAGCCCACTGACCATTCAAAAAAATTAATCTTTGGCAAGCTTAACCACTTAAGGATAGAAAGAAATCCTGGACTGCCGCACTCCATAAAACAACATCTTTATTGAGTAGGTAAAATCCAAAAACAACCAAAACGATACAATCAAAGTGAGTTGAACAACAGGGAAAAAATAGCTGACATGTTTCACATCATCGTGTGATGTTTACTCATAGCTATTAGTAAGCATAACACGATGTGAAACATGTCAGCTATTTTTTTCCTGTTGTTCACTTCACTTTGATTGTATCGTTTTGGTTGTTTTTGGATTTTACCTACTCAATAAAGACGTAGTTTTATGGAGTGCGGCAGTCCAGGATTTCTTTCTATCCAATGAACCTGTGCATAGCCAGCACCTTTTGGTTCAGTGGGACGGAAGCCAAGCCAGGGGATTAGCAGTTTTTGGAGCGATATCATCTCTCACTTAACCACTTAAGCCCCGGACCATTTGGCTGGCCAAAGACCAGAGCACTTTTTGGGATTCGGCACTGTGTCGCTTTAACTAACAATTGCGCGGTCGTGCGACGTGGCTCCCAAACAAAATTGACGTAATTTTTTTCCCACAAATAGAGCTTTCTTTTGGTGGCATTTGATCACCTCTGCGGTTTTTATTTTTTGTGCTATAAACAAAAATAGAGTGACAATTCTGAAAAAAAAAGCAATATTTTTTACTTTTTGCTATAATAAATATCCCCAGTTTTTTTTAAAAAAAAGCAATTTTTTCTCAGTTTAGGCTGATATGTATTCTTTTACATATTTTTGGTAAACAAAAATCGCAATAAGCGCATATTGATTGGTTTGCGCAAAAGTTATAGCGTCTACAAAATAGATGATCGTTTTATGGCATTATTATTATTATTATTTTTTTTACTAGTAATGGCGGCGATCTACGATTTTTATCATGACTGCGACTTTATGGCAGACACATCGGACACTTTTGACACATTTTTGGGACCATTGTCATTTTTACAGCGTTCAGTGCTATAAAGATGCACTGATTACTGTGAAAATGACACTGGCAGTGAAGGGGTTAATCACTAGGTGGCACTGAAGGGGTTGAGTGTGTCCTAGGGAGTGATTCTTACTGTTAGGGGGAGGAGCTACCAGTGACACGTCACTGATCACTTTTCCCGATCACAGGGAACATTCGATCAGTGACATGTCACTAGGCAGAACAGGGGAATGCCTTGTTTACAAAGGCATCCCCCTGTTCTGCCTTTGCCGACCGCAATCGCGGGCCGCCCGGGAACATCAAGTTCCCGGAACCCATGGGCGCACTCGAAAATCCTGCAAAAAAATAGAAAAAAATAAATAAAAAAAATAATAATTTTTGTACTCACCAGAAAAGGCGGTTGCTATGCGGATGTTCCTAATCTGCCTCTTCCTAGTCCTCGGTAGGTCTTCTTCCTCTTCCTACTCACGGTGTCTTCTGGTGAATGGGGCGCGCTGCCTTCTGGGAACTGTGTGTATCCCAGAGAGCAGCCGCCCATTCACAAAGCGCCGTGCGCGACTCGCGCATGCGCAGTAGGAAACGGGCAGTGAAGCCGCAAGGCTCCACTGCCTGTTTCCCTTAGTGAGGATGGTGGCGCTGGGACCTGTCAGGATCGAGGGATCGGCCTCGGGGGACCGACATTGCGGGTGACTAGGACAGGTATGTGTCCTTTTTAAAAGTCAGCAGCTACAGTGTTTGTAGCTGCTGACTTTAAGAAAAAAAAATTGCGGGTGGAACCGCGCTTTAAGGATATTTACCCTCTCTATTAGTCCTGTTTACCATTATTATTGAAAGTGAAAGTAAAACAAAATCCCAAATTTTGGGTTGTCCCCAAAAAATTAATAGCATGGGAATCTTCCAATGGGTGCACTAGTTCTGGTGACCTGGGGGTCCCAAAGGAATTGCCTTCAATTGCAGGGATTTCATCTCCCTTCCTGTTTGGTTATGGAACAGGAAGTGAAGCAAAATCACATCTTTATTTTGCAATGGGACACAGATGGCGAAAAATAATCTTACAGGGGTTATAACTTTCCAACCTTATCCGAAATGAAAAAAAAAAAGGTTTCCTTCATTTTCTATGAGGGTATTACAAGAGGTGCAATCTTATTGGTTAATATGGTAAACACCCAATTTGAAAATTGACACAACTTTTTATAAGCATACACTTACACTGTTGCATATTTGGATCTGAATCTTTATAGACATTGCACATTTCAGAGCCTGTCTAGACAGCCAAGAATGTGAATCTGCACTTAGTTACAACAAAATGAGTAATTCTGCATTGGTTTGATTTTTTTTTCTCTATTGTAAACCAGGATGTAAAGCAGGACTTCTCTCCAGACACTACAATAAACAGACACAGCTGAGCGTTACATGCACAGGTATTATTAATGTACAATCTAAACCAGGTTTTAAGGGGCAGCTGACACCATAATTCAAGTCACACCACATACAATTGCTTAGAACTGGGAACATTGTGCACCATATTGATATAATAAATGAGTTGGGTGATGGGATAACAACGTTCAGAGAGCACCTGACAAATGGCAAGATGTCTGTTTACTCCCCGGTTTTGGACATAATCATAGGATACAACTAAATTTAAGAAAAGGAAGCTACACAGCATACAGCTGGTTGATAAAAACACAATGTAGTTCAGGCTACATTGCCTTCATATGTGCTGAGAAGAAGCAGGTGTGGGAGCAGAAGAGGAAGTATCAGGCAGGCTCTGTTTGTGATTAGGCTCCTCCACGGGGACTAATGCCTTGTACACACGACCCAATATTCCGATGGGCTCTTTTCATCGGATATTCCGTCCGTGTGTATGCCCCATTGGACCTTTTCCTTCTGAAATTCCGATGGACTTAGATAGAGAACTTGTTCTCTTTTTTTCCGACAGACAAAAATCTGAAAGTCAGTTCGTCTGTATGCAATTCCGACGGACTAAAAACCACGCATGCTCAGAATCAAGCAGAAGAGCCGAACTGCCCATTGAACTTCATTAATCTCGGCTCGTCGTACGTGTTGTACTTCGTCGGACAATCCGTCTGACTTTATTCCGACTGACAGTCCGGTCGTGTGTACAAGGCATTACTCCTCCTGTCCATCACTGTTATGTAGCGACTTTCAAGGGGGACTGACTTCCAGTATCCTAATTTTTGGGGATGTCCATATATAAAGTTTTTTTTTTATTTAATTAAAGTTGATCTGCTATTAAGTTTTATGGAGAACCCGTAATTACAGAAACATAGAAGCTGTTGTTGATGACCAGAAGCGAGCATGCTGGTTAGAACGTCAGAGTGAAGTCAGAGCATCCGATATGCATATATGTTGCAGTGATTCAAAAAGTACTGAAGCCAAATGATATGACAACTAGGCAGCCAGCATTTTTAAAATGGCGAGCAATTGCAGCTTCCATATTTCCTCTTTAGCATGCTATGATGCTAAAATGGCCTTATATTCAAAAGCAGATACCCTACTGTAGTGGAATTTTACACTGTATAGTGTCCTGAGTGTTCTGTGAGCTCCAAATCCCAAGGCACACTGATGAGCAAATTAAAAAAAAAATCAGGAAAGTCACAGGCGAGCCTGCCTCCCCCTCAACACACTAAAGGCTCATTTACACGTGCTTCGACTTTAACACACATTAAAGCGCCTACTGCACTTATGTCAAACACAAGGCCTGCGGGCCAAATGCGGCACACAAGGCCTTGTCATGTGGCCCTTACACCCAGTTTTGCAGCTTGAATGTGGCAGAACTCCACTGGGGTTGCACACTGTGCATAGCGCACCCCTTAATCTGCACACAGAACACCCCTGAACCCTGCACTCTGTACATAGAGCAGCCCTGAATGCTAAACTCTGTACATAATGCACTCCTGAACCCTTACACTCTGTCCGTAGCCTACCCCTAAACTCTGCACTCTGTATATAGGGCACCCCTGAAATTACACTCTGTATGTAGTGCATCCCTGAACTCTGGACTCTGTACTAAGCGCACTCCAGATACAACCGGCCCTTTGAGGGAAAATACACTGCTGATGCGGCCCACAATTAAATGGAGTTTGACACCCCTGGCCTACTGCTTCCACATGCTTTTTTTTTGATGCTTGGAGGATGCTTCGGTGATGCTTTAATGAAGCTTGACAAATACCCTGTGTGTGTTGATTTTCTATTTGTTTTAATGGGGCCCAGTAGAACCCAGACTCAGTAGTACCCCCACTTAACAAATACACAGCTCATTAGTACCCCTGTTCAGCAGATCCCCAGCTTATTACTACCCTCATCTAGCAGATCCCCTGCTCAGTAGTACCCCTAGCTCTGCTGAAGCACCACTCAGTAGTACCGCCAGCTTTGCTGATCTCCTGCTCAGTAGTAACTCCCAGCCCTGCTGATCCCCCAATCAGTAGTAGCCTCCAACTCTGCTGATCCTCATCTCCGATCCCCGTTCACCTCCCCCTATATTGCTCCCATGCTGCTCATCATACGGGACATCTGCTAGTTTCTCGTGCTACTGTCTCCCAGCTCTGCTGATCCTCTGCTGCTTAGTCCTCGCTCTCTGGTCCCCGCTCACTTTTTGCTATACCGCTCCCATGTTGTACACCACATGTGGCGTCTTCTAGTTGCTCTGCTCCAGTCTGGACCCCTCTCACCTTCCTGCTGCTCCACACCAGATGTGACGTCTGCACCAGACACTTCCAGAATATATACTCATGAACCGGAAGACAGATGAACTAGCCAGCCCATAGCTATCACTTTGTAATTAGGACCTATAGCGGAGTTCCACCCAAAAGTGGAACTTCCGCTTTAAGGACTCCTAACCCCCTGACATAGAATGGTGATGTACTGAAGCGCTAAAATGGTGCATAAAATATGCAAAAAAAATGTGAAACCAATCAATCATAAGATACCTAAATGATAAAGCTGCACTCAATCGAAAGTGTTCAAAACTAAAAACCGTAATTAAATGTGTAATATTGAAGCGCTATTAAATCAACCTTATGTGAAATACAGTGAACCTCTATACAATATAACATATGTGCAAAACTACAAACAATGTGCAACCTGCAAATATAACACCAGTGCAGGTATTACTAGAGTGCTCAAGGACTAAGTTCAAATATAAGGTGCTCCAGTGCCAAACACTGATCAACCTCACTATACATGGACTAGTGGCTACTCCTAAAAAGCCAAGGTTGAGAACACACATATGCACTTTCCAGTCCTAATGTTGCCCAGCTTGATACTTCTCACTATGTTCCTCTCCTTCAGCTGTTCAACAGACCAGGGCGGCTGCCAGTTTTCAGACTTAAGCAGTATGATCGGTAGCTTCAACAGACAAATGAATCATAGAGGAAAAAAAGAAAGAATCATTGCGCAGCGCTGCATGACCTGCAGGCAATGATATTTCAATCGATGCTCTCACTTCCGTGACCGTAGATAAGGTTGTGCACATATCGCCACAATTCAGCTCAGTTGGAGCGATCTCCTTCACAGCTCCTGCTTCCAGTTCCTTAGAACACCACTGGTAGCGTGACTAGGCTCCTCCCCCTACGCGTTGCATCACACGTCATATGACTTAGTCATGGGTCACGTGACGTGTGACGCAACGCGTAGGGTGAGGAGCCTAGTCACGCTACCAGTGGTGTTCTAAGGAACTGGAAGCAGGAGATCCTGGCCAGCCGTAGGTCCCCTGGACCCCAAACTTAGCACATATGTAGCCCCACTCTTCCTCTACAAGTGTGCAAAGTTTGTTGTCCAGGGAACCTACGGCCGGGGAGTACCGATTTTTCAAAACCAGGCACCCCTTCCATAGACTCCCATGTTAAACGTCAGTCTAGTCACACAGTGCCGGAGATAGGGTAGGGAGATTGGGCACAGTGAGGCATGGACACAGTGAGGCATGGGCACAGTGAGGCACGGGCACAGTGAGGCACAGTGAGGCATTGACACAGTGAGGCATGCACATGGACACAGTGAGGCAAAGTGAGGCACAGTGAGGCATGCAGATGAACACCCTAGGCTTATACTCGAGTCAATACGTTTTCCCAGTTTTTTGTGGTAAAATTAGGTGCCTCGGCTTATATTTGGGTCGGCTTATACATTTTTTTATTTGGTTAAAAAGTGGTGCTAATAAAAAATAGAGTTATAGCATCAAAGCGTTGCTATTAACGAGGAAGTAAAGTCCCATGCATAGTTTGTACCTATAGGTAAGCCTATAATAAGGCTTACCTATAAGTACTGTAATTAGCCCCTAAACGTGTTTACTATATAATTACTATATATGCAGCCGATTATGTCATCGCTGTGCCTTGAATGACGGTTCCCCCGGTCATGCGGGGGAATGACGTAATCGCAGCCAGTCAAACAGCTGGAGTCCGCAGACCCGGAAGGCAGATGGGTGAAGATGGGCATCGCATGGCTAGAGGGCTGCGTTTTTTAGGTTAGTTTCACATAATGTGCTGGAATGCGATGCATACTAGCACATCATATCTTTACCTTGCAGGTCCGGAAAAAAAACGAAACAACCAGCGGTTTACAACCGCTTTAAGAACCGCCTCAATCTATCACACGTTTCAGTTAAGCTACTGAAACTGGCGGCAGGTCTTTTTTAAATTTGATATTTTTTTAAAGTGCCATACCACCAGAAAAAGTGAATTTTGTTTTAATTTATTATAATGTGACACATCATTCATCTCTTCAAGAACATCAGAATTTAGCGCATATGGGCAAAATATGCATACGATCCATGATTCACTGCTATTGCCAAATTCATAAACTGTCAGTGGTATTTATAAATATGGACTTGCACTATCTATTCTCCAGCCACCTTGGTTTACCATTGCTTCTCCATTGCTATTGCGCCTGTCATCCATGTTATGAAACGTCAGCCATGGTGATAAATGAGGCTGCCTGTAACATATCATTTTGGATGGGGGGAAAAGGAAGTTTCTTCTCCACCTATCCAGGATAATACATCAGAGCTGCCAGTCTACAGAACCGGACAACATAACAAATCAAAGTATCAGAGGTGTACTATTCATCAAATCTTATTTATCTCAAATTCTATAAATAAGTGGGTCGTAAAGCGACATTATACAGGATGTTTTTATTAGACTGTCTTCAATAGGAAGCTCTGCTTTGGGAGACTTCAATGAATCTACCTCCCGGTAAGAAACATATATGAATCAAGCCTCAGTGTTGTTTCATGGATGTATTATCTAACAAAGAAAAACATAATATAACATATGCTTGTCAAGCAATATTAATTTAGTGACAGCAAAATATTCCAGATGTTAAAAAAAATGCATACTGGAATAAAGGTTACAGTTCTATGAACTTAATCATTGCGCAAACTTGTTGGACGCTGCAAATTAGGAGGCCAGGCAACATCAGACAGATGTTACACCAAGAAATATTATTGAAAGCAGTGAAGAAAGCTGTTCTGCTCCTTATGGCCCATACACACGATCCGAAAATCGAACGAAAAGTACCGCTTTCGGCGCGATCGTACAATAATCGGATCGTTAGTACACAGCTTTCGAGAGCTGATCACGACAGTTCATCCAATATTATCCGCTCGGACAAACACAAAATGTTTTCTCGTACGATACCAGATCGTACGATTTACGCTTGATCAGTACAGTTGTCGCCCGAAAATACAATACAAAAACACATGACATCAATTCCAATTTTGTATTCTGTCGTACGAGAATTTCCGTAACTTTAGTAAACTCTTCAGGTTCGATATACGACTAGCATGCAAAAAAAAAGCAGACGATCTGTCGTCATATTCGGATCGTGTGTACGAGGCATAAGACACCACTGGCCCATCTCTCTATCGCTGTCACCGGTCTAGCTCTTGCCCTGGGTGCTCTACATTTTTGCAGTTCACAAATTGTTCAAATGTTACTGAAAATGTAAAGCCCAACTCTGGGAATTACAAAAAAAAACTACACTCGCAGTGGGACATTCCCTACACTGCAAGTGTCAAATGCTTTTGAACTCCAGGAGATGATGATTTAAAGTGTTACTAAACCCACAACAGTAAAACCAGTCTGTATAGGCAGCAAAGCATGCTTGTTATACTCACTGTGGAACCTAAGGGGTTAATCATCTGCATTCTGTAAAAAGGCTGTTTGATCCTCCCCGTCTTCCACTGTCCCTATTCCATCTCCTGGTAGTACAGAGCCTTTGGAGGTCACTCTGCACATGGTCATTTGGTGTGTATTGCTAGAGAGGCTTTTTTTTGGGGGGGGGAGAGTGCATGTGATCAGCACAGAGCCAATCAGCACTGTCCAGACAGAGGGTCAGGGGTCCTGCAGACTCATAGGACAGTCAGAGTAGAATGAAAACTCGTCCTAAATGCTTTAACTAGACATTGATAGAAGTCACAAGACTGCTATATATATATATATATATATATATATATATATATATACTGCTGATGAGAAAAAGGTATTTAGCAGTTTATATTTACTAAAATAGTTGCATTTCCATGTTCTGTGTACTGTTGGAGACCAGATATAGTGAATGCAGGGTCCTGGGTTTAGGAACTCTTTAAGGTGTAATACTTACCTTATACCTGTCTCAAGGGCCTTCCTCCATCTGTGTGACTGGTCACCTAAAGCATCTTCTATAAGACACTCTGGGCCACGGTTGCATGATGACATCATTAATTACAATGCAGGGCCCATAGCACCACACTGTATGTGATGCTCCTCCCACAACTCAGAGTGGAGGAGACTGGTGAAACAAGGAATAAGTTAAGTAGGGCCGAAACAACTAATTGATTAATCGACAACTAATCGATTATGAAATTAATCGATTACAATTTTCATAATCGATTATTCGGCCAGTAACATAATGAGGTTAAAAGTAAACTAAAATTAACCCTTTATAGTACAAAAAGGACAAATTGCTACTGTAAATATTATTTTCACTGTCCCACAGTAAAAAATGAATCCCTTACAGTAGCGATTATTTGCTCTTTTTGTACCAATTTTAGTTTTTTTAACCCCATGTTACTAAACATCACAGGCCTGGGTCACACCTTCATGTTTTTTGGTGCTTTTTGCAGAAACACACTACAGTTCATTTACATGGTTTCTATGGGACACGTTCACATCCATGATTTTTTCAGCTGCTGCGTATTTGGAAAGGGCAAGGAATTTTTTTAAACGCAAAACGGTGCTATTTTAGTTTTTTGGTTTAATATACTTCAATGGAGAAGCTGCAGAAAAGCATGTAATGTGTTTTTGCGGCAATTTGTGTTTTGTAATCTGCCCAACAACAATTTGGCCCAAAAAAATGCAAAAAATTACCTTTTTTACGGTTATTAACCGATTAGTCGATTAATTGAAACAATAATCGGCCAACTAATCGATTATGAAAATAATCGTTAGTTGCAGCCCTAAAGTTAAGTATTACATCTTAATCCTCACCCCTTAAGCCCTGTACACACGATCGGTTTAACCGATGAAAACCGTCTGATGGATTGTTTTCATCAGACAAACCGATCGTGTATGGGACCCATCTGTCTTTTTTCCATCGGTTTTAAAAAATAGAACATGTTTTAAATTTTTCCGATGGATAAAAAACTGATCGAAAACTCAGAACGTCTATGGGCAAGTCCATCGGATGAAAAACCCACGCATGCTCAGAATCAAGTCGACGCATGCTCAGAAAACTTCATTTTTCTCTGCTCATCGGAGTGTTTTACGTCACGGCGTTTGGAACGGTCGGTTTTTTGACTGATGGTGTGTAGGCAAGACTGATGGAAGTCAGCTTCATCGGATTTCCGATGGACAAAACCATTGGATTAGAATCCATAGGATATCCGATCGTGTGTACGAGGCTTTAGAGTTAAAGTAAGCCCTTACCTTGTAAAACAACCCATTCTGTTTATAATAGAGATGAAAGGCAAAACCTTTGTGCATAAAAATAAAAACATTATAAATATCCTTTTATCCCCTTTTTTTTAATAACTGATCACATACCCACTATTCTCTGCTGCAGGACCACCCACTACAGGCTGTCTGCAGAAAACTACAAGAGAGGACAGATACAAGACCAGTCACCCTGCACAAGACGAGAGGTTCGCAGCGACCGGTCGGTATTATGGGAAGCTCCTACACACAGGCGGAGTACTGGATTACTGAACAGTTCTGGAAGAAATACACAAAGCACACCAAGATTCAAGAATACACATGGCTCTTGTATTTAGACACTATTTGCTTATTCCAGAGTTATTGCAGTACAGTGTACTGTATCACAACAGGCTATGCTGTGTAAAAAAGCAGCATGTCCTACTTTGTATTCTGCGCACACCCCAGTAGTGTGCTGGTGTGAAGTGAACTAATAGGATGTAAGACAAATTGCCTTTTCTATGAGTTGGGCAAGGCTATCCAACTAGACATGTGTGGTTCTCTTCATTACGAATTGGAATTTGGATATGAATATGTGGAGATTCAGATGTATTCAAATCACAATAGGGACACATTTTCAATGAATCAAGAATAAAATATAACGAAACAAAGAAATTAATTTGTTTCATTCGGATGGTTGAAGCATCTGAAATAACAAATGATCCGAACGGATTAGTGAATAGCTGGTTGTTAAGGAGCGGGCGGCCGCCATGTCCTTAACGACTATGACTCATCTGCAGGGTTCCCAGCTGACAACAGAATGTTAACTAAAGAAAAGCTGGCATTACAAAAAACATTTTTTTTATGTAAGGCCCTTTGGGTCCGGTATGGATTTTAAGGACAACCCAATGCCAAAATGGCATAGGGTACACCCCAAAATCCTCTTTAACGAATGAATCTGAAACAAAACACTTTTTTTTGTTGTGAACTATGTCTATATTCAACACATATAGTGTGAATAAGCCCAAAGGTTAATTTTTTATCAATTATTGTAGTTCATAATCATACATATTCTATGTCATCAAAAAAGCGAAAAAACCTGATGACTCTATACTGCATTGGACGTTTCTAATTATGACCCAAGATTTTTACTATGTTCAATTTAAGGATCCTTTACAGTAGGCTGACTGTAAGGCGTAGTGTGAAAGCAGTGATCACATCCTGAACCTGATCTGTTTTGTACACTTCACAGACTTTGTTTAACCACTTAACGACCGCCCACCGCCGATTTACGTCGGCAGAATGGCACGGACAGGCAGAATCACGTAGATCTACGTGATCGCCTTTGTGCAGTTGGGGGGTCCATCCGGACCCCCCTTCACTGCAGTGAGCGGCCGTTAAGTGTTCGGGAGCGATCAGGCATGAGGGGGCGGCCGCTCGATTCCGCCCCCCCCTCGCGATCGCTCCCGGCCAATGAAATTGCTTCCTCCGCCATGTGATGTAAACACAGGCTGGAGGAAGTGATGTCATCTCCCTCGCCGCGGTCTTTTCGTTCCCGGCGCCGAGGAGTGAAGACAGAGGTTAGTGCTCCAACAGTCCACTGACACGTAGGTACACATAGGCACACAAATCACCCCCCAGTCACCCCCAGATCACCCCCCAGGTCACCCCAAAGCCCCCAATCACAGTGTCACTGATTGCAGTGATCATTTATTTTACTGATCACTGCATTTAGTGTCATCTGTGATTGTAAAAAGTTGCAAGGCAGTTAGGATTAGGCCCCTTTAGGTCCAGGGTAGCCCCCTAACCCCCCCTAATAAAGGTTTAACCCCTTGATCACCCCCCAGGTAACCCTTTCACCCCCTAACTTCAGCGTCACTAAGCGATTGTTTTTCCGATCGCTGTATTCGTGTCGCTGGTGTTTTAGATAGGCAGTTATTTTTTTTTTAGGTTCGCCGCAGGTTTTTATTGGTGTCAGGTACCCCCATATTTAACCTAATAAAGGTTTTAACCCCCTGATTGCCCCTAGTTAACCCTTTCACCAGTGATCACCATATAAAGGTTACGGGTGACGCTGGTTGATTAGTTTGCTTTTTATAGCATCAGGGCACCCGCCGTATATAACCCAATAAAGGTTTAACCCCCCTGATCGCCCGGCGGGTGAGATCAATTAGGTTTTAGCGCCAGAGAGGGTCTGCGTCGCCCCAGGCAGTGTTAGGTTAGTGCCAGTAACGCTAACACCCACGCGCAAAGCATACACCCCCCTTAGTGGTATAGTATCTGATCAGATCTATACTAGCATCCCCAGCGGTTTTAGGGTTCCCAAAAACGCAGTGTTAGCGGGATCAGCCCAGATACCTGCTAGTACCTGCGTTTAGCCCCTCCGCCCAGCCCAGCCCAGCCCACCCAAGTGCAGTATCGATCGATCACTGTCACTTACCAAACACAACACACATAACTGCAGCGTTCGCAGAGACAGGCCTGATCCCTGCGATCGCTAACAGTTTTTTTGTAGCGTTTGATATATTTGCTGACGACAGTCAGGTGCTTTTTTTCCTGTGAATCTTACTAGTGTACCCCTAAATTTAGAGCCCAAAATGGCAAGTCGAAGGTACACTAGTAAAGAGGCCTACGAGATTCTGAGCATGACAGATAGTGAAGAGGAGGTCACGTATCTGTCAGATTCAGGCTCAGAATATCTTCCCGTAGAAGACAGTGACGTCAGCGGCCCCACGTCAGATAGCTCTGACGACGAAGTTGAGGTCCCTGCTAAGGTCAGGCGTACCCGATCCCGATCTTCTGAGGTTGTTGAGGAGCAAGAACCGCAGGTCTCTCGTATCATGGAGCAGAGTAGTACTAGCGCCGCTATTCCTTCTGGTGAACTGGCAAGCACCAGCGGCCTAGTACAGCCTGGACGTACATCCAGCACTGCAGTAACACTTGGTGACGTGGCGAGTCCCATAAGTGCAGTTCAAGCTGGCGAGGTGGCAAGCACAAGTAGTGTCCCGCTGCCACCAAGAAGACAAAGGCAGGCCCGTCGTGCCCATACTGCCCTTCCTGCAGAATTCGCCTATCCTGATTGGGTCCCCACCACTTCTGCAGAACCCGTACTTCCCCCATTCACTGCCCAACCCGGTATTCAGGTGGAAACAGCTGATTTTATGCCAATCGATTTTTATTCGCTGTTTTTCACGGAAGATCTCTATAGATCTATTGTGGACCAGAGTAATTTATATGCTGGTCAATTTATCGCCGCTAACCCCCAGTTGCCTAAAATTGCCAGAAATTGGAAACCAATTACGGTTTCCGAATTTAAGACCTTTCTGGGCCTTTCCCTCAACATGGGCACACATAAATTTCCGTCATTGCGTGCTTATTGGTCCACGCACCCAATTGACCACATGCCCGTGTTCTCTGCCTCCATGTCCAGGGCACGATACGAGCAGATTTTGCGGTTCATGCACTTCAACGACAATGAACTTTGTCGTCCACGTGGGGACCCTGAATACGACCGGCTCTATAAAATTCGGCCCCTCATAAACCACTTCAACGAACGTTTTGCAGCCTTGTTTACTCCCGATCAAGTTGTCTGCGTTGATGAGTCCCTGATTAAATTTTCTGGCCGCTTGTCTTTCAAGCAGTACCTTCCCAGCAAGCGTGCCAGATACGGGGTCAAGCTCTACAAGTTCTGTGACAGGGCAACAGGCTATGTAGTGAACTTTACGGTTTATGAGGGAAAAGACAGTCAGATTGAGTCGGTCAACTGCCCGGATTACATAGGGAGCGCTGGCAAGATAGTGTGGAACTTGGTGTCACCCTTATTCGGAAAGGGGTACCACTTGTATGTGGACAATTATTACACGAGCGTGCCACTGTTTAGTCACTTGTTTGATCATAAGATTGGAGCATGTGGCACCGTGCGACCTAATCGCCGGGGCTTTCCCCAGCGGCTTGTAGATGCCCGTCTTAGGCTGGGGGAGAGAGCCTGCTTGAAGTGTAATAACTTGCTCGCTATGAAGTGGAGGGACAATAAGAATGTTTTCCTTCTTACCTCCCTTCATGCAGACACGACAGTCCAAATTCCTACGGCGACTGGTGTTGTGGAGAAACCCCTCTGTGTCCACGAATATAACCAAAATATGGGAGGGGTGGACCTCAACGACCAGTTGATGGCGCCGTATCTAATTGACCGTAAGGCGAGACGCTGGTACAAAAAAGTGTCTCTATCATTATTCCAATTGGCTTTGCTGAACGCTCATGTGCTATACAGAGCTTCAGGCGGGACGTTATCTCTTCTAAAATTCCAGAATGAGATAGTCACAGAACTCCTGTATCCAGGCGGTTCTGCACCTCACCATCCCCAACCAAATGCAGTAAGCCGGCTGCATGAGAGGCATTATTCGTATGTCCTCCCGAGTACCCCTACCCAAAGCCACCCCCAAAAAAGATGTCGTGTCTGTAGCAAGCGCGGATTTAGGCGTGACACCCGTAGTTTTTGTCCACGCTGTCCTGACAAGCCTGGTCTTTGCCAAGGTGAATGTTTTGAACGCTACCACTCAAAAGTGAAGTTTTAGCGTAGGGTACAGCATTTCACAGACTAGGACACACTTACACAGGGTCTCCCAAGATGCCATTACATTTTGAGAGACCCGAACCATTACAGTTGTAAAGTTACAAAAAAAAGTGTAAAAAAGAAAAAAAAAACGTAAAAAACAAAACACAAAAAAAATATAAAATAAAAAAAACAAAAATAGTTGTCGTTTTATTGTTCTCTCTCTCTCTATTTTCTCTCTATTGTTCTGCTCTTTTTTACTGTATTCTATTCTGCAATGTTTTATCATGCTTGCTTTTCAGGTATGTAATTTTTTGTTTTCAGGTGCGCCATTCAACTGCAGCGCGGAATTATTTATCTTGACAGCAACAGCGTTTGCTCCCACGATACATAAAGCCGTGACTCCAGTGCTGTAGGAGGTGATTTCACCACCACAGTTAAAAAAAAGAGCATATATGCCGAAGCATGGGGGCAGCAGGGGCGGAGGAGCGATTTTGCTCCTAATGCCGCGTACATACGGTCGAAATTCCGACCGTGTGTACGCGGCATAACTTTTTTGCGGGAGGATGCCCCCATGCTTCGGCATATATATATTTTAGGCACAGGTTGCGTTAAAACATTTTTTTATTTTTTACTAGGTTTTGTTTTGGTATTTGCTTTGCAGGTATGGCATGGTAAGGTCTTACTGTTGTACTGTAATGTTACTTTGTTTTAATGTTAACCACCATTTGCTTAGCAGGTACGCCATTCAGTTGCAGCACGGATCTATTTATCTTGACAGCAACAGCGTTTGCTCCCACGATACATAAAGCCGTGACTCCAACGCTGTAGGAGGTGATTTCACCACCACAGTTAAAAAAAAGAGCATATATGCCGAAGCATGGGGGCAGCAGGGGCGGAGGAGCGATTTTGCTCCTAATGCCGCGTATATACGGTCGAAATTCCAACGGAGGCTTATCCGTGGAAAAGTCCGACCGTGTGTACGCGGCATAACCTTTTATGCCGCGTACATACGGTCGAAATTCCGACAAAGGCTTGACCGTGTGTACGCGGCATAACTTTTTTGCGGGAGGATGCCCCCATGCTTCGGCATATATGCCCATCATTAGAAGTGGGTGGATGAAGGGAGGTATTCTAATGGTGGGCATACCCACCAATCAATCTCTTTTTTTCGTTCAGCCAATAGGCTGTGTGAAAAAAAAGATTACAATACATGTCCAACAAGGACCAGCAACGTACTGGTATGTTGCTGGACTTTGAATGTTTATACCAGAATGATGCCTGCGGGTTTAGGTATCATCTTGGTATCATTCTTTTCAGCCAGCAGCCGGCTTTCATGTAAAAGCAATTCTAGCAGATAATTAGCCTCTAGACTGCTTTTACAAGCAGTGGGAGGGAATGTCCCCCCCCCCCCCGGATATAAAAAGCGCCATTGGGAAATTGGGAAAGCATTTTATCACACCGATCTTGGTGTGGTCAGATGCTTTGAGGGCAGAGGAAAGATCTAGGGTCTAACCCCCCAATTTTTTTCAAAAAAAGAGTACCTGTCACTACCTATTGCTATCATAGGGGATATTTACATTCCCTGAGATAACGATAAAAATGGTAAAAAAATAAAATATGGAAGGCACAGTTTAAAAATAAAATAAAAAAGCCAAATAAATAATAAAAAAAAAAAAAAAAAAAAGCACCGCTGTCCCCCCCTGCTATTGCGCAAAGGCGAACGCAAGCGTCGGTCTAGCGTCATATGTAAACAGCAATTGCATCATGCATGTGAGGTATCACCGCGAAGGTCAGATCGAGGGCAGTCATTTTAGCAGTAGACCTCCTCTGTAAATCTAACGTGGTAACCTGTAAAGGCTTTTAAATGCTTTTAAAAATGAATGTAGTTTTGTCGCCGCTGCGCGTTTGTGCGCAATTTTAAAGCATGTCGTGTTTGGTATCCATGTACTCGGCCTATGATCATCTTTTTTATTTCATCAAACATTTGGGCAATATAGTGTTTTTTAGTGCATTAAAAATAAAAAAAGTGTGTTTTTCCCCCAAAAAATGCGTTTGAAAAATCGCTGCGCAAATACTGTGTGGAAAAAAAAAATGCAACACCCACTATTTTAATCTGTAGGGCCTTTGCTTTAAAAAAATATATAATGTTTGGGGGTTCAACATAATTTTCTTGCAAAAAAAAATTTTCTTTCATGTAAACAAAAAGTGTCAGAAAGGGCTTTGTCTTCAAGTGGTTAGAAGAGTGGATGATGTGTGACATAAGCTTCCTAATGTTGTGCATAAAATGCCAGGACAGTTCAAAACCCCCCCAAATGACCCCATTTTGTAAAGTAGACACCTCAAGCTATTTGCTGAGAGGCATGTTGAGCCCATTGAATATTTTTTTTTTTTTGTCCCAAGTGATTGAATAATGACCAAAAAAAAAAAAAAAAAAAAAAATGTACAAAAAGTTGTCACTAAATTATATATTGCTCAAACATGCCATGGGCATATGTGGAATTACACCCCAAAATACATTCTGTTGCTTCTCCTGAGTACGGGGATACCACATGTGTGGGACTTTTTGGGAGCCTAGTCGCGTACGGGACCCCAAAAACCAAGCACCGCCTTCAGGATTTCTATGGGTGTAAATTTTTGATTTCACTCCTCACTGCCTATCACAGTTTCGGAGGCCATGGAATGCCCAGATGGCACAAAACCCCCCCAAATGACCCCATTTTGGAAAGTAGACACCCCAAGCTATTTGCTGAGGGGTATGTCGAGTATTTTGCAGATCTCGCTTTTTGTCACAAAGTTTTGAAAATGTAAAAAAAGAAAAAAAAAAAGAAAAAAAAATGTCTTTCTTAATTTTCAAAAACAAATGAGAGCTGTAAAATACTCACCATGCCTCTCAGCAAATAGCTTGGGGTGTCTACTTTCCAAAATGGGGTCATTTGTGGGGGTTTTGGGCTATTTTGACATTTTATGGCCTTCAAAACTGTGATAGGTAGTGAGGAGTGAAATCAAAAATTTATGCCCTTAGAAACCTTGAAGGCGGTGCTTGGTTTTTGGGGTCCCGTACGCGGCTAGGCTCCCAAAAAGTCCCACACATGTGGTATCCCCGTACTCAGGAGAAGCAGCAGAATGTATTTTGGGGTGTAATTTCACATATAACCATGGCATGTGTGAGCAATATATCATTTAGTGACAACTTTTTGTACATTTTTTTTTTTTTTTCTTTTTGTCATTATTCAATCATTTGGGACAAAAAAAAAAAATATTCAATGGGCTCAACATGCCTCTCAGCAAATAGCTTGGGGTGTCTACTTTCCAAAATGGGGTCATTTGGGGGGGTTTTGTGCCATCTTGGCATTTTATGGCCTTCAAAACTGTGATAGGTAGTGAGGAGCGAAATCAAAAATTTATGCCCTTAGAAACCTTGAAGGCGGTGCTTGGTTTTTGGGGTCCCGTACGCGGCTAGGCTCCCAAAAAGTCCCACACATGTGGTATCCCCGTACTCAGGAGAAGCAGCAGAATGTATTTTGGGGTGTAATTTCACATATGCCCATGGCATGTGTGAGCAATATATCATTTAGTGACAACTTTGTGCAAAAAAAAAACAGTTTGTCATATTCCCGCAACCTGTGGCAAAATATAAAATATTCCATGGACTCAACATGCCTCTCAGCAAATAGCTTGGGGTGTCTACTTTCCAAAATGGGGTAATTTGGGGGGGTTTTGTGCTATTTTGGCATTTTATGGCCTTCAAAACTGTGATAGGTAGTGAGGAGTGAAATCAAAAATTTACGCCCTTAGAAATCCTGAAGGCGGTGCTTGGTTTTTGGGGCCCTGTACGCGGCTAGGCTCCCAAAAAGTCCCACACATGTGGTATCCCCGTACTCAGGAAAAGCAGCAGAATGTATTTTGGGGTGCAATTCCACATATAACCATGGCATGTGTGAGCAATATATCATTTAGTGACAACTTTTTGTACATTTTTTTTTTTTTTTTTCTTTTTGTCATTATTCAATCATTTGGGACAAAAAAAAAAAATATTCAATGGGGTCAACATGCCTCTCAGCAAATAGCTTGGGGTGTCTACTTTCCAAAATGGGGTCATTTGGGGGGGTTTTGTGCCATCTTGGCATTTTATGGCCTTCAAAACTGTGATAGGTAGTGAGGAGTGAAATCAAAAATTTATGCCCTTAGAAACCTTGAAGGCGGTGCTTGGTTTTTGGGGTCCCGTACGCGGCTAGGCTCCCAAAAAGTCCCACACATGTGGTATCCCCGTACTCAGGAGAAGCAGCAGAATGTATTTTGGGGTGTAATTTCACATATGCCCATGGCATGTGTGAGCAATATATCATTTAGTGACAACTTTGTGCAAAAAAAAAAAAGTTTGTCATATTCCCGCAACTTGTGGCAAAATATAAAATATTCCATGGACTGAACATGCCTCTCAGTAAATAGCTTGGGGTGTCTACTTTCCAAAATGGGGTCATTTGGGGGGGTTTTGTGCTATTTTGGCATTTTATGGCCTTCGAAACTGTGATAGGTAGTGAGGAGTGAAATCAAAAATTTGCGCCCTTAGAAATCCTGAAGGCGGTGCTTGGTTTCCGGGGTCCCGTACGTGGCTAGGCTCCTAAAAAGTCCCACACATGTGGTATCCCCGTACTCAGGAGAAGCAGCAGAATGTATTTTGGGGTGCAATTCCACATATAACCATGGCATGTGTGAGCAATATATCATTTAGTGACAACTTTTTGTAATTTTTTATTTTTTATTTTTTTTTTTGTCATTATTCAATCACTTGGGACGAAAAAAATAAATATTCAATGGGCTCAACATGCCTCTCAGCAATTTCCTTGGGGTGTCTACTTTCCAAAATGGGGTCATTTGGGGGGGTTTTGTACTGCCCTGCCATTTTAGCACCTCAAGAAATGAGATAGGCAGTCATAAATTTAAAGCTGTGTAAATTTCAGAAAATGTACCCTAGTTTGTAAACGCTATAACTTTTGCGCAAACCAATAAATATACGCTTATTGACATTTTTTTTACTAAAGACATGTGGCTGAATACATTTTGGCCTAAATGTATGACTAAAATTGAGTTTATTCGATTTTTCTTATAACAAAAAGTAGAAAATATCATTTTTTTTCAAAATTTTCGGTCTTTTTCTGTTTATATCGCAAAAAATAAAAATCGCAGAGGCAATCAAATACCATTAAAAGAAAGCTCTATTTGTGGGAAGAAAAGGACGCAAATTTCATTTGGGTACAACATTGCATGTCCGCACAATTTACAGTTAAAGCAGCGCAGTGCCGAATCCCAAAAACAGGCTTGGTCCTAATGGCCCGAAATGGTCCGGGGCTTAAGTGGTTAAAGGACTTACGAAATACAAAACTAGGATCTACGTCATTAAGACCACAAATAGGTCCACTGTCTACAGATGTGTTATACAAACCCACATTGCTGACTTATTGTAGCAAATGATTTATTTTCTAGATTTGCAGAACAGACAACAAAGATCTGTCCTGTAATCATAAATCTATCCAAATTTCATTGCTTTTGTGCGTAATTTCCTAGTAATGTCTATATACTGTGTCCCTGAACTCTCTTGAGTTTTCTTAAATACAAATCTGGCCTTTTACATCAAATTTGCCATGTTTTATTTGGCAGCGTTGATATCAGGGCAGAGCTGGTGATACAGACAAAATAAGTGGAAACAAACTGCGAAGAAAGTTGAGGTCCATGTTATAGTTGTTTTAGATAAACAATTTTTTTAGCTTTGGATAAAATAGGAAAGGGTCTTTAGTATACATTGAGCTGATCATTGAACAACAAAGAATAATCAAGCACCCTAAAAACAAAAACCTAGTCTAAGAGCCAAATAGCTCAGTACACAATTTGGGGTTTGAGTGTAACCTTGAGATAGGCCTGCAGTGGCATAGTGACATAGCTGCCAGGAGGTGGAACTATAGGGCAAGCAGGGGACAAGGCATCTGAAATACCCAGAAGTGTAAAATGCTAAAGATAATAGCAAAATCATAGCTCCCTAAATGGGTAAGGATTGGAGACATAGGTGGCAGTAATTGTAAGTATTTTTGATGCATTTTTACAGGAATTTTATTTTTTTCTAATGACAGAGTGACTTTAAGGACAGTGTAGAAACCCTACCACAACATAAAAAAAGTGACTCTACCTCTGGGCCACAATATCCTCCAGAGATATTGGTCTCAAAAGCCTGGCTCCTTTACATCTCACAATCATGGCAAATGATGCAAAAGCTGGAGTCCACATATAATCCTCATTATAAATCTCCTCACACCTTTCACCGAATTCATCTCGGCATACACCTTAAAAACCAAAAAACTTTTTGTTACTCTAGGACTTCAACCTCTGGGCTAACTCCACCCAGGACCTGATCGCCACCTCCTGCATCAACCAACTGGAAGAACAATAACAACAATAACAACACACTGGACAAGATATCAGAAGAAACTACACTCTGAACTCTTCAAACCACACTATCAAAAACATAAGAATGCTAAATCAAAACCAATCAACGGAACAAAACACTCAACTCCTTAAACAAAGCATTACTACAAACAGCAGACACAGTCGCTCCGAATCATAGAGCACTCATTCGCAAAAACAACTCGGGCTGGTTTAATGACACTCTTACTTTACTGAAGCAAGAACACAGAAGAGCTGAAGGAGCCTGGAGAAGAAACCCAACAAGGGAAAACCACACAAACTACAAAGAAATTATATATGGGATATACTGCACTGTGCAATAAGTGAACACAAAAATTAGCTGCCAACACAGCTGAGACAAAGCAAAAACTGGTGAATATGAAAAAATGTAGCGCTTATTTTTGTAAAAAAGTCAGGTACCAACACTATAAAATGTTGCAAACATGCATATATATGAAATCTTAATTTCAGTGACACCAAGTGACTGAGTGTGATTCGTGAAAAAATAAATATATGTAACAAATAAATCAGAACGAAGCAGTCCTCTATTGTGACCACACACAAATGACAGTCCAAAAGTGTAGAAAAAACTGCAAGGTTGAAATGAAGAGTCCCACATGGATATGACCCTCTCTGTGAAAAGATAGAGACACCACCACTGATATAAAGAGGAGGCTTACCAGATGGTGTTGACTTGGTGAGGTGTATACCACCCAAGTCAAAACAGGCTTATATAATCAGTCAGCAAGATGTATCCAGCTGGTCCTGAATCCGCATATCAGTCGGCACCTCAAATTCCCGTAAACACCAGGAAGTGTAAATACATGTAGTCTTGTTAGAGCCAGAGATACGGTAACCACATAACATGCGTAATGGGAAAAAAACTCACATAGTGTGATACCGTACAAGGTAGTATTTATTAAAAAAGATTATATCATAGGCATATCACAAAGTGCAAGAGCGATGTGTGTGAATGGGTTTACCCGACGCGTTTCAACTAAACAGTCATCATCTTGGGTCAAGTGATCTTGAGCATCCATAAAAGCAGCAACATGCTAATGCCTTTCAGCTGAAGCCTTACTCATTGCTGACTTGCTTAGTGTAGGAAATTAGCCTGGTTTTGGAAAGACTGAGTGTGAAGAAGTGGTGTGACATCCATACTGATATGTCAGTAAATTAATTTGTGGTATGCAAGGGGATTGAAGAGGTAGGCTGAGGAGTAGAGAGATGGATTTGGGTGTCTTCGGCATAGAGATTGTAATGGAAGCCATGAGAGGCTTTTAGCTGACCCAGGGGCGAGGTGAAGGCAGAGAATAGAAGGGTTCAGAGGATGGAACCTTGGAGGACCCCTACAGAAAAAAGGAAGAGGAGAGGAGAAGGTAGAGTCTTGGAGGCCAAGAGAGGGTAGTTTCTTGAGGAAGACAACTGTATCAAAGGCAGCAGAAAGATTTAAGAGTAAGAGCACAGAGTAAAGGTGTTAACAGACAGTAAGTTGTTGAGAGTATTAAGAGGGCAGTTTCTGTGCAGTGCTGTGGGCAAAAGCCAGGCTGAAAGAGGTGAAGAAAGCTATGGTAGCTAAGACAGCTGAAGGTGTTCTAGAAGTTTGGGTGTAAACAGGGACAAGAAAATAGGTCTTAGGTTGTTCACACTGTTGAGGTCCAGAAGCTTTTTAAGTATGGGGTGACCAGTGCATGTTGGAGTAGATGCTGGTAGAGAGGGAGATATTGAAGATGTGAGTTAGAGAGTGCAGAATAGAGCAAGAGGGTGACCGTAGTAGTGAAGGAATAGGGTCTAGAGGGCAGGTGGTATGGTGGGCGTTAAAAAAAAAATTCCAACCTCTTCTGCAATAACAAGGTCAAAGGAGGAGAGTACTGAATGTGTTGGTTGACATGACATGATGGGATATCTGAGCTGTGGAGATCTCATCATGAATTGTTTCAAACTTAAGCTGACCACACCCATCTGTAGAAAATTTGTTCATCAAAACATTCTATCTTGCCTTTATATCATCAACAAATTTCATTCTAAACCCCTAAAGTTTTGTCCAGACCTGCTATTTAGATGGAATCTCAGACATATTAAACAGGTTTCATTACAATATATGAATACCGTATATACTCCAGTATAGGCCGAGTTTTTCAGCAATTTTTTTTGAAAATGCCCCCCTCGGCTTATACACGGGTCTGTGTCTGACTTCAAATTTGTGTGCCTGATCCCGGCCCACCCTTGGCACACATGTAGCCCTACTCTTTCTCTACAAGTGTGCAAAGTTTGGTGTCTGGGGGACCTGCGGCCGGGGAGCACCGATTTTTCAAAGCCGGGCACCCCTTCCATAGACTCCCATGTTAAAAGTCAGTCTAGTCACACAGCGCCGGAGATCAGGTAGGGAGATTGGGCACAGTGAGGCATGGACACAGTGAAGCATGGGCACAGTGAGGCATGGGCACAGTGAGGCATGGGCACAGTGAGGCATGGACACAGTGAGGCATGGACACAGTAAGGCACAGTGAGGCATGGACACAGTGAGGCATGCACATGGACACAGTGAGGCACAGTGAGGCATGCAGATGGACACCCTAGGCTTATACTCGAGTCAATACGTTTTCCCAGTTTTGTGTGGTAAAATTAGGTGCCTCTGCTTATATTCGGGTCGGCTTATACTCAAGTATATACGGTATATGATTTTTCTCAAATGAAAATCACATTTATGGTTAAAATTTCTTTTTTTTCGTGGTTTCATCCCACTCCAACAAATTTTCTTGTCGAAAACGAACATAGATTTGACCCCACTAATAATTTGAAAATCGAACTCATGTTCCGAAAAAGAAAATTGTTGAACGAATGAGTGGTACATGGCCAACATTTTGACTGACAATCTACTGGGCAGTGAGAGAGACAGTCGATGGAGTCAGTGGAGTAGAGAGTTGACAAGGTCTAGATGAGAGGGAGAATGTTAAGGAGAGTGTAGAAATTTGCAATGTAGAGGCAGAAATTTTATTTTTGGAGGGCAGATTTATCCAGGATGAAGTTGGGCTTTAGTTTTATGTTGCACTCAATATGCTACAATTCTTCAAGATAAAAGTGATGCTCGCTTAGATTTACACTGATGTGTATGAGGCTTTCAGACTATTTTGCTTTCTGTCCCCCTCATGATATGGGTGGATGGCACCTGTCTTACAGTTTCTAGCAAATTCGGGCATTTACTGTGATAACCTTCTGCCAAGATGGGCAAAATCCTGAGCAACCTCAGCCCTAAATTCCTCCAAACTTCTGTTTCCAGCCTGACTATTCTTACGCAATCCTTCAGCTACAAAGAATCACTGTTATGTAACCGCTCATGAGCAATCTTTAATCTAAACAGTCTTTCTAGTTATCATGCACTGGGTGTGACTTGATTTCAGAACTGTTTATATGAGAAAATACAAAGGATCTGTGGAAAAAAGAAGGTTATTGCAGTGTTCTAATTGATAAGACTGACATTTGTGTTGCTGCATGAGGATGACATAATGTGTACAGCAGCTTCTGTTCCCAAATAGAAGGCAGTTGACGTGTTTGGCAGCAGAAGAGGCTGAGATGTTTACAATGATAGATTAAAATGCCACAGGAAATGTTTTCATACAGAAATGGAACGGCTCATGAATGCTTTATTCTCTCTTGAATAGATTCAGTACTGTAAGTGGGCACTTATGTGCGTGAGTGAAGCAACATGCCCTTTCCGTCCTCATTTGTTCCACGGGGGCTAAGAACCCTTGTATATTGGGCGGTCGGCTCCACATAAAAGAGTCCGGATCCTCTTTTGGAGACAATTCGGAGAAATTCCGTTTTTAAAATAGAGAGAACACTGTAAATAATATCTCTGAAAACTATAATTAAAAGTAATGTTTTTGCCCTTTGGCACATGGTATTCTCTGCCACTGCCTCTGATTATGTCTGTATGAATAGCCAGCAACTATTTGACATAACAAAGGAAGAATGTAGAATATTAGCCAAAAGTATGACCAAATGAGTTCACCACAACAAAAAAGTAGAAGCAACAATGAGCTAAAATATTACAGACTGAAATATATCTGGTTCATTCCGTAATAAAACGAAACAAGTTGCAAACCACTCAAAAAAAGTAAGGCACAGCTAATTATCTGTAATATACAATTCAGTAGCAAAATATTAATTCTGGGTCTGATTTTTAAAATCAGCTATATGCTCAGATGTACATGAGGCCTAAGGGTACCTATGTAACCTTAAGTCCACGTTCACACTGCGCCGTTTTGACATGCGATTTGACATGTCAAATCGCCACCTATTCCCGGCAACGGCACCGTCCGAATCGGTGCGACGCCGACTTTGCGGCGCTGCACCGATTCCCAAAAGTAGTTCCTGCACTACTTTTGGCGACTTCGGGGCAGATTTGAATAGACATCTGTGCAGGAACTGGCACAGATGTCTGTCAAGTCGCCCCCAAAGTCGGACTGAAATGCCGGTTTGAAATTGTGCAAGTTCACCTGAACTCGCATGATTTCAAACCGGCCCTTAGTGTGAACGTGGGCTTAAGCTGAAATATAGATAAATGGTTAAATACAGATATGAAATACTAATAAGTGAATCTGTCACCTGTCATCTGCCAAAAGATTTGTTCAGCCACTTTTTGAAGATACAGATATTACTACCCGCTTACCCGGCCAAAGATGCACACTGTTAAGTCCTCCCCAGCCCTTTTTCAGTCAATCTCTGGCCACCACTTAAAGGCCCACTATTGGTCCTCTTCCAGGTTAAATGATGTCATATTACTACATGAGAACCCTTCTGTGCAGCAGTAAGAACTGCCCTCCACTGACATTAGACAAGAAGAGGAAGGACCATGCTTTCCATGTGCATTTCACAAACCACGCACTGCCTTTGCGATCCATTGTGGGTGCCAATATATTGTTAACGGCACCCCAAAAACATGATTGAAAATACAGTGCATTTGCGGGCACCAGAATGGATGATACTGCAGCACCATGCAATTTGGTGCAGCGTGTTTATCAAAAGTAGTGCATGCACAACTTTTTGTACACTCAGGTGCAATTTGCAGCCTTCTCTAATGAATGGGCTTCCAAATTGCACTTCAGGGGAGTGCAACAGGAATTGCACAGGAACATGGATCACGCTCCTGTGTGAGTATGGTGTTCTTAATCACTTACAGACCGGAAGATTTTCCCCCTTAAAGCGGTGCTCTGCACAAAAAAAAAAGCTTTCTTTTGGTGGTATTTGTTCACCTCTGCGGTTTTTATTTTTTGCGCTATAAACAAAAAAAGAGTAACAATTTTGAAAAAAATATATATATATTTTACTTTTCGCTATAATAAATATCCCAAAAAATTATTTAAAAAAAAACGTATTTTTTCATCAGTTTAGGCCAATATGTATTCTTCTACATATTTTTGGTTAAAAAAAAAAACGCAATAAGCGTATATTGATTGGTTTGAACAAAAGTTATAGTGTCTACAAAATAGGGGATAGATTTATGGCATTTTTTTTTTTTACTAGTAATGGCACTGATTTGCAACTTTTAGCGACATCGCCGCAGACAGATTGGACACTTTTGACACTTTTTTGGGACCATTGACATTTATACAGCGATCATTGCTATAAAAATGCACTGATTAATGTGTAAATGTCACTGGCAGGGAAGGGGTTAACACTAGGGGGTGATCAAGGGGTTAAATGTGTTCCCTGGGAGGTGTTTATAACTGTGGGGGTATGGGACTGACTGGGGGAGAAGAGAGATCGCTGTTCCTAATCACTAGGAACAGCAGATCTCTCTCTACTCCCCTGTCAGAAGGGGGATCTGTCTGTTTACATTGACAGATGCCCGTTCTGGCTCTCTTTCCCGCAATCGCGGGTGGGTGGCGGAACCGCAACCGCCGGCCACGCGCATCGGGTCCTTGGCCATGCACCACGTGCCTGCTATGACTCTTATAAGAGCCGATGTACACCAACGGCAATTTGCAGGAATGAGCCGACCTGCCGCAGTATAATGACGGCGGCTGATCGGAAAGTGTCAGGGCAATGAAACTGATGTGTGCCATGGAG
Source organism: Rana muscosa (assembly GCA_029206835.1). NCBI lineage: Eukaryota > Metazoa > Chordata > Amphibia > Anura > Ranidae > Rana > Rana muscosa. The sequence continues at coordinate 970,956,957 of CM055117.1, forward strand.
GACCTCAGCTATGAGGAAATATTAGCTGAACTGAAGATGGCATTTAAGGGGGGATATGATCACCATGTGCTGAATACTTAAGTGGTCCATATAGTGCAAAGCTTTTCATTTTAAAGTTGTTGTAAAGCTTTGTAGTGTTTTTTCATTAAAATAATAAACACGTCATACTTACCTGCTCTGCGCAGTGGTTTTGCACAGAGAAGCCCCGATCCTCCTCTTCTCGGGGTGCCCCGCTGGCGCTCCTGGCTCCTCCCCTCTGACCAGTGCCCCAATAGCAATCTGCCTGCTATGGGGGAACTTGTGCATGTACGCTCCCAAGCCCCACTCTGTGTATCTCTAAGATACACAGAGCTACCCTTGGCCCCGCCCCTGTCCCCTTGTCACTTAATTGTTTTTGACAGCAGCAGTAGTCAATGGCTCCCGCTGCTGTATCTGAGCTAATGAGGAGGGAGAGAGCCGAGACATCACTGGATCGAGATCAGGCTTAAGTATGTATTTGGGGGGGGGGGGGTTGCAGGGGGAGGTAATAAACCTTCTGGTTTTACAATCAATTTAGGGTCATTGCAAAGGACATGGGAAAAAAAAGGTTTAACCTCAGCATACTGAAAGGCTTCTTTGCAGTAAGAGCTGTGAAAATATGAAGTAGGCTACCGAAGATACTAGTTCTAGCCAGTTCAGCTGTTTTTTAAAAAAAAAGCTGGATGCATTCCTAAATGCACAGAATATAACTGGCTATTAACATTTAGTATTACCACCAGAGATTGGTGATTCAGGTAATATCTGATTGGTTTAGAGCAGTGGTCTCCAAACTGCAGCCTGTGGGTCAGGTGCGGCCCTTCACTTGCTTTTATGTGGCCCTTGGAGCACTATTTCATCCACTGATACCAACAATGGGGTAAAAGAAAAAGAGAGGGCGCACGACCTAGTCACTAATACTTTTTGGCTCTGAAGAAGGGGGCTCGCCCCGCAACGCGTCAACCGTAGCTGTTAATATTTGTCATCGTGACTCTTTGGTCGTCTGCTCATTTGGTTCCAGGAAGAGGCTACTTCCTTGGATGGAATGTTATGTGCCTATTATTTGCCTTTGTTTGTGAGTATCCATGATCTTTTAACTTATTTTTATTAAACCAGCCATTGGTAATGCACTAGGTCGGTGCGCCCTCTCTTTTTCTTTTACTTTCCAGTCCTAAGAATACCAAATATTCTGAGGAGGGCAGCAAGATTTCTGGGCATTTCCTTTGAACGAAATACTCTGGTTGTGTCACCAAGAGACCAAACGTCTGAGCGCAGGAGACTGTTTTTCTTGTTTCGGTGAACCAACAATGGGGTATCATTTCCTCCCCACTAACACTAGTGAAGGGGCACAATTCCTCCTAATGACACCAACAATGGGGCATAATCCCTCTCACTGACACCAAACAAGGGACTTTTTTTTCCTGCTGACGTCGATAACTTTTCTACTCCCAATGGCCACAGTCTGGCCCCCCTAAAGTCTAAAGAACAGTAAACAGGCCCCTTGTTTAGAAATTTGGAGACCCCTAGTTTAGGGGATCAGGAAGAAATGTTATTTTCTCCAGTTGGAACAAAACAAATCATACCTTATAAGGCTTCATGCACATGACCACAAGAAGGCCGTACAGTGTACATATGGTGGTAATCCCCTGCCCGGGGGTCACAGGAGCACAGGCAACTTAGAAATATCTTTGTTGAAAACAGCTATTCAGTTCTGCACACAAGGACCAGAAAAGGAACATCATTTGTAAATCCTATTTTGGCAGAAAGTATCACTGAGCAATTACTGTTAGAGGATGAATTATAAGTTAATGAGCTGTAACATAGTATCATTAAACTGTCAGCTTCCATGGCTCCTATTAGATGCCATATCAGTCAGACTGACACATAATGACAGTGAGGGTACAGAAAGGGTTTCCCTCTTTAGCTGGTTACTGTAATATGAACAACAGGGCAATATTTTGTCTGGGCGAAGTCGGTTTATGTACATTTTGCAGAATGCAGAGAAGCTGCGCTCTTGGCTATATGAGGGAGGCTTGCTATGCATGATGCTATCTGGAGATGGTTCTTTGCAGTGTATCATCATGTCAAGCCTAACTTTCTGCATACTGTATGATGTGGAGGCCCCTATTCCAGGTTGCTGATTGCAGAGATGATAATGCGGGTAATGAGTCAGTGCTTTAGGAAATATCATGTTGGAGGGGAAATGTAAAAAGTAAACAGATGGTTTCATACAGTATGGTGGTGGCTATTGCTAACACAAGTTCATCTATCACTAAGTAATATCACGTTCTATGAAAACATACAGTCAATATTCTATCCAGGGCACTATAAATGAATTCTGGCTATGCAAGCAACATTAAAAGAAAATAATTCTGCCAACATTGTTTGGATTTACAATCGCCACATAACATAACCGTTTTCTAATTACAGGGAACCCAACATTTTCTTTTTCTTTTTTTTTCTGCATTAACAAAATGCAAAGTTTAATAGAATAATTAGAACAGTTCATAGCAAAGCTTTCCCAAAAGAGCCAACACTCTAAATGTCCTAATTTTTGACTATTTAGATTTAGTGTTATTTATGCCTACCTATATGTTCTCTATAGATAGATGGATTGCGCCTGCTCCTGAGGAAGTGATAGTTCACGAAACACGTAGAGCATGTTGTGCTGCAATCCTCTTGGTTTTTAATATTTAACATCATGTACATAAATGTTTTTGTTCTGATTCCCTTATGCATAATTGCTGTATCATTACTGTAGAAACGGATTCAATGTAACGCTTTGATACTTTTTCAACATGGTTACAATTGTTGATAGACATTTTAATAAAGTTTGTCTTTAATGTCCATCTACCTTTGTTTTATGGATTAATGTATTCATACATAGGTTATGTTCACTGTATCGATCTCTGGGTACACACCTTTAACCACTTGAGGCTCCCAAGGCATCATATGACGTCCTTGAATTTGCGGGGGTATATCTGAATGATGCCTGCAGCTACAGGCATCATTCAGATATCGTAATTTTTAGCCTGCGATTCCCTACACCATAAGAACGATCATAGCAGCTGTTTCGACGCTTGTCCCCCCCTCCCGCCGCCCTCCGGTGCTTCTACCGACTCACCTGTGCGATCGGTGAGTCGGAGAATGGATCCGCCGGCCCCAGATGCAGATCATAGCTGGTCGCCGGAGTCTCTATGATCGTCAGAGGTCGGGCACGATGTTATGACGTCATGTCCAGCCTCTGCATTCAAAAAAACAGCGCCGTCTCGGCTGGGAAGCGGTGATCAAGGGGTTAACTGTGTTCCCTAGATGTGTTCTAACTGTAGGGGGAATGTGGCTGACTAGAGGAGGAGACAGATCGTTGTTCCTACTTAGTAGGAACACACGATCTGTCTCCTCTCCCCTGACAGAACCAGGATCTGTGTGTTTACACACACAGATCCCGGTTCTCACTCTGTTACAAGCGATCGCGGGTGCCCGGCGGTCATCGCGCCTGCCGGGCACGCGCATCGGCTCTGGGGACACACTGCGGGCACACGCGCACGCCTGCAAGAGCATCTTAAAGAGCCTACGTACAGCTACGACGGCTCCCCCAGGGGATCCAACATGCTGCAGTATAACTGTGGCGGCTGGTCGGGAAGCCGTTAAAGCGGTTAAAGTAAATGTTCTTAAAGTGGATATAAACCCCATTCATGAAATCTGACCTGGGCACGTATATCTGTAGTGTTTCTTTATCTCTCTCCAAAGCCCTAAGTCCTGTGTCTTTCTGCTGCTCTATTCCTCTGTTATCAGCATTAGTGATGAGCCGAACACCCCCGGGTTCGGTTCGCACCAGAACCCGCGAACGGACCGAAAGTTCGTACGAACATTAGAACCCTATTAAATACAATGGATGCGAACGTTCAAATTCTAAAGTGCTAATTATAACGACTATTATGCATGTTATTGTCCTAAAAAGGGTTTGGGAACCCGGGTTCTGCACCAGGGGACATGTATCAATGCAAAAAGAAGTTTTAAAAACGGTCGTTTTTCGGGAGCAGTCATTTTAATGATGCATAAAGTGAAAAAAAAAAAGTCAAATATTCCTTTAAATATCGTACCTGGGGGGTGTCTAAAGTATGCCTGTGAAGTGCCACGTGTTTCCCGTGTTTAGAACTGTCCCTGCACAAAATGACACTTCTAAAGGAAAAAAAAGCCATTTAAAACTGCTTGCGGCTTTAATGTAATGTCTGGTCCCGGTAATATGGATGAAAATCTTTAAGAAAAATGGCATAGCTTCCCCATGACCCCCCCCTACCCCAGCCCATTACCAGCCCCTTTGGGTCTTGTATGGATATTAAGGGGAACCCCGCACATAAAATAAAAAAGGCCCTATATACTCTGAACAGCCGTATACAGGCGGTGCATACAAGACAGGGACTGTAGGTTTGTTCTTATGTAGAATCTGTTTGTAATTTTGAACAGGTACATTGTTTAAGTGTAGCTCCAGCCCAAAAATCAATTTTTAAACTTTTTGGAAAACATAGGTAAGGGTTATCACCCCTGTAACATTTGTTTTGCTGTCTGTGCCCCTGTTCAGAACATTTCACCTCACTTTCCGTCCCAATGACAACTGTTTTTGAAATGTGGTGTTTTTCTTGAAACAAGGATTGCTGATAAAGCATCAGTACAGAGGAGACACCTTTCTCCCATATTAATTCTTACAGGAGAGAATTTTCCTTCCAAGGGGTAGATTTCCTCTCACTTCCTGTTGTCTTCTTGCGTTTGCAAGTAGGAGTCGTTTGTAAGTTGGATGTTTGAAAGTAGGGACCTGCCGTATATACTCTGCAGAAATAGGCCCCTTAGTTGTTGGTGTTGGCACAACACTGTAAGCACTCACAGTTACTCTTGGTTGGTGCTGGAACGCCCTGCTGTCAACTATTATATCAGGAAATTTAATTACATATAATTGTTGAACAGTGGTAGTAAAAATTGGGCCTTTGATGGTGGTGCTGGTGCCACAACACTGTAAGCCCTGACAGTTACTCTTGGTGGGTGCAGCAATGGGCCCTGCTGTGAATTATTAGATCAAGAATTGTAATTGCATGCCCCTGTTGAACAGGGGCTGAAAAATTGGGCCTTTCGTGGTGGTGGTGGTGGTGTTGCCACAACACTGTAAGCCCTCAGAGTTACTCTTGGTGGGTGCAGGAATGGGCCCTGCTGTGAATTATTAGATCAATAATTGTAATTACATGCCCCTTTTGAACAGGGGCTGAAAAATTGGGCCTTTCGTGGTGGTGGTGGTGGTGGTGGCGTTGCCACAACACTGTAAGCCCTCAGAGTTACTCTTGGTGGGTGCAGCAATGGGCCCTGCTGTGAATTATTAGATCAAGAATTGTAATTACATGCCCCTGTTGATCAGGGGCTGAAAAATTGGGCCTTAGGCACTGGTGGCACAACACTACAACCCCTCACAGATACTGTACTTGGAGCACAGCAATGAGCCCTGTTGCAAAGTATTGCTTCAAAAATTGTAATGACACGCCCCTGTTAAACAGGGGCTGAAAAATTGGGCCTTAGGCACTGGTGGCACAACACTCCAACCCCTCACAGATACTGTACTTGGAGCACAGCAATGAGCCCTATGGCAAATTATTGCTAAAAAAATTGTAATTACACGCCCCTGTAAAACAGGGGCTGAAAAATTGGGCCTTAGCCACTGGTGGCGGCACCCATAAACAAAAATGATCTTCCAAGCTATCATCATCAATCGTATCATTGAGGACTCGGAGGAGGAGGATAGCCAGTCAACATAACAGCACAGGCACTCAGCATCAGCATCAGTCTTGAAGGGATGTGACATGTTAAAATCAATTAGTCTGTTATATCAGCATCAGGTGTGTGGTAGCTGGTGGTGATCCAAGACTGGTTCATCTTGATGAAAGTCAGTCGATCAACCGAGTCGGTGGACAGGCGCACCCTGTGATCCGTGACAAATCCTCCAGCAGCACTGAATGTGCGTTCCGAAAGAACGCTGGATGCAGGACAGGCCAGTAGCTCAATTGCATACTGTGCAAGCTCTGGCCAGTGATCCATCCTCAAGACCCAGTAAGCCAGAGGATTTTCGGTGGGGAAGGTGTCCAAGTCTGACCTTGCCCCTAGATATTCCTGCACCATGTTTATCAGACGCTGGCGATGGTTGCTGGAACCGATCATACTTTGGGGCTGCGGACTAAAGAATTGTCTGAACGCATCGGTCAGACGGCCACCTTCCCCACCGCTCCTTCTTTGACTGGCCGAAGCCTCAGCAACTCGTTGTCCAGGACCAGGAGTTTGTAACCTCCCAGTCTCTGGGAACGCGTTGCACAGACCTTTCTGCAAGGCCTCCCGGAGTTGCCTCATCCTCTGCTCCCTCTGCGACGGTAACATAAGGTCCGCAACCTTACCCTTGTACCGTGGATCAAGGAGAGTGGCCAGCCAGTAATGGTCCCTCTCCTTGATCCGAAGAATACGAGGATCCTTCCGCAGACTTTGCAGGATCAGGGAGGCCATGCAGCGTAGGTTTGCTGAGGCATTCCGGTCCGGAGTCCTCTGGGTCACTAAGGACGACATGATCCGCAGCCACCTCCTCCCAGCCACGTACAAGTCCACTGGTTTCTTGGGACTGTAAATCATCCCTAAAAGACTGCTGCTGATGATGCTGAGTGCCAGCCTCCACCTCCATGCTGACACAATCCTTCTCCTCCTCCTCCTCCTCTTCCTGTGCGATGGGTGGGACAGAAGGAACACTGTCTGGGTAAAGGGGGCCTTGAGAGGCAAGGAAGTCCTCCTCTTCCTGCCTCTGTTCTGCCTCAAGTGCCCTGTCCATTATTCCACGCAGCGTGTGCTCCAACAGGTGGACAAGAGGTACAGTGTCACTGATGCATGCACCGTCACTGCTCACCATCCTCGTGGCCTCCTCAAATGGTGCCAGGACAGTGCATGCATCCCTGATCATGCCCCACTGGCGTGGAGAAAAAAAAACAAGCTCCCCTGACCCTGTCCTGGTGCCGTAGTCGCACAGGTACTCATTGATGGCCCTCTGCTGCGTGTGCAGCCGCTGCAGCATGGCCAACGTTGAGTTCCACCTGGTGGGCATGTCACATATAAGGCGGTTCTTGGGCAGGTTCAACTCCTTTTGCAGCTCAGCCAGGCGAGCACTGGCATTATAAGATCTGCGGAAATGCACACAGACTTTCCTGGCCTGCCTCAGGACATCCTGTAAGCCCGGGTACCTGCCCAAGAACCGCTGCACCACCAGGTTAAGGACGTGAGCCACACAGGGCACATGGGTCAGTTGTCCCTGTCGGAGGGCGGAGAGGAGGTTGGTGCCATTGTCGCAAACCACCATTCCTGGCTTAAGCTGGCATGGCGTCAACCACCTCTCGGCCTGGCCCTGCAGAGCAGACATGACCTCTGCCCCAGTGTGGCTTCTGTCCCCCAAACACACCAGTGCAAGCACGGCATGGCATCTTTTTGCCTGCGTACTTGCGTAGCCCCTTGAACGGCTACGGAGCACCGCTGGTTCAGAGGACAAACCACAGGAAGAGGCCATGGAGGAAGAAGAAGAGGAGGGGGTGGAGGAGAGAGGTGTGTCACAACCAGTAGTAGCATTTTGGAGGCGTGGCGGTGGAACAACCTCCAACACTACTGCACCTTGTCCTGCATCCTTCCCAGCTGCCAAAAGAGTGACCCAATGGGCCGTGAAAGAAAGGTAACGTCCCTGTCCATGCCTGCTGGACCATGAGTCAGCGGTAATATGCACCTTACCGCTGACCGCCCTGTCCAGCGAGGCCAAGACATTGCCTTCCACATGCCGGTAGAGAGCCGGAATAGCCTTCCGTGAGAAAAAGTGGCGTTTGGGAACCTGCCACTGAGGAACCGCACATTGCACAAACTCACGGAAGGGGGCCGAGTCTACCAACTGAAAAGGCAGCAGTTGAAGCGCTAGCAATTTAGCCAAGCTAGCATTCAACCGCTGGGCATGTGGATGGCTGGGAGTGAACTTCTTTCGACGGTCCAGCAGCTGGGGCAGGGAAATTTGCCTGCTAGAATTGGACGTCGGTGTACTGCTAGCAGAGTGGCCGCAACTACTTGGCTGTGACACACCTAATTCTACACCTTCATTCCTCTCAGTGCATGTTTCAGACAGGACTGAAGTTATAGTGGGGTTGGAGATCCCAGCTGATGCGGTGCAAGGAGAGGTCCGCTTTGTTCTTTGGTGTGGGTCTTTGAGGTAGGCTTGCCAACGAGCTGCATGGCAGGTCAACATATGTCTGGTCAGGCATGTGGTACCCAAGCGGCTGATGTTTTGGCCACGCGATATACGCTTGAGACATATGTTGCAAACAGCAGCTGTGCGATCTGATGCACTAGCCTCAAAAAAGGCCCACACCAAAGAACTTTTTGAATGACGGGCAGAGGCAGCGCCCTGCACAGGCGGAGCTCTGCGGTGTGATTCCGTCGGTGTACTGCCCTTACGCTGGCCACCAAAGGGCATCCTGCCTCGTTGGAGATGTGCCTCCTCCTCATCCTCCTCCTCCTCCTCTCTCCTATTAGGCACCCACGTGGAGTCAGTGACCTCATCCTCCCCTCCCTCCTCATCACTGGAGCCAATCTGGCAGTATGCTGCAGCTGCTGGAACATGACTGCCAGATTGGTGTCCTTCTTGAGCATCCCCTCTGTCTGCTCTCACGCTACTGCCTTCCTGTAGCTGGGTTTCATCATCAGACCCTTCGAAACGCTGGGCATCCTCCTGGAGCATGTACCCAACACTGTGCTCAAACAGTTCGGGGGACTCCTCAGGAGGAGGACATGGTGGGTCTAGGGAAGGAGTGACTGATGATGAGTCTGACATTGATACCAGGGAAGAGGACGCTTTGGCTGCTGCTTTGCCAGTACCCTGAGCCTGGGTGAGAGAGGATGAGGAGGAGGAGGAGGGCTTGGTCATCCACTCTACCAAGTCTTCAGCATGATGTGGCTCAACATGTCCAGCTGCCGAAAAGAAGGACAAGCGTGTCCCATGGCCATGTGCTGATGACAATGCACCGCGTCCACGACCAGCACTGTTGCCCCCAGACACAGAGCCTGCTTGCCCTCTTTTATTGCCTCCTGACTGTCTGCCTCTCCTTGTTTGCCTTCCAGACATTCTAATAGATGGCCTGCAGGGAGATGGGAAAAAAGCAATAAGGGCTACCTTCAGGTGTCCTTCTCTGTCCCTTTACTTAAGGATTTCTAAATATGGTTGAGGATGATTGCTTTCGCACAGAATAGCACAACGACAATTTCCCTGACTGTCCAAAAAACAAGGATTTCAAAGATGGTTGATGAGGAATGCTTTAGCACAGTATAGCACAAGGAGAATTTCCCTCACTGTCCTTCCCTGTCCCTAGAAACAAGGATTATCACAGTGAAAGAAACTGACACTCTTCCTACCTATAGTTTTCTGTCCCTAGAAAAAATGTTTTTTTAAAGACGGTTGATGATCAATGCTTTAGCACACTATAGCACAAGGAGAATTTCCCTCACTGTCCTTCCCTGTCCCTAGAAACAAGGATTATCACAGTGAAAGAAACTGACACTCTTCCTACCTATAGTTTTCTGTCCCTAGAAAAAATGTTTTTTTAAAGACGGTTGATGATCAATGCTTTAGCACACTATAGCACAAGGAGAATTTCCCTCACTGTCCTTCCCTGTCCCTAGAAACAAGGATTATCACAGTGAAAGAAACTGACACTCTTCCTACCTATAGTTTTCTGTCCCTAGAAAAAATGTTTTTTTAAAGACGGTTGATGATCAATGCTTTAGCACACTATAGCACAAGGAGAATTTCCCTCACTGTCCTTCCCTGTCCCTAGAAACAAGGATTATCACAGTGAAAGAAACTGACACTCTTCCTACCTATAGTTTTCTGTCCCTAGAAAAAATGTTTTTTTAAAGACGGTTGATGATCAATGCTTTAGCACACTATAGCACAAGGAGAATTTCCCTCACTGTCCTTCCCTGTCCCTAGAAACAAGGATTATCACAGTGAAAGAAACTGACACTCTTCCTACCTATAGTTTTCTGTCCCTAGAAAAAATGTTTTTTTAAAGACGGTTGATGATCAATGCTTTAGCACACTATAGCACAAGGAGAATTTCCCTCACTGTCCTTCCCTGTCCCTAGAAACAAGGATTATCACAGTGAAAGAAACTGACACTCTTCCTACCTATAGTTTTCTGTCCCTAGAAAAAATGTTTTTTTAAAGACGGTTGATGATCAATGCTTTAGCACACTATAGCACAAGGAGAATTTCCCTCACTGTCCTTCCCTGTCCCTAGAAACAAGGATTATCACAGTGAAAGAAACTGACACTCTTCCTACCTATAGTTTTCTGTCCCTAGAAAAAATGTTTTTTTAAAGACGGTTGATGATCAATGCTTTAGCACACTATAGCACAAGGAGAATTTCCCTCACTGTCCTTCCCTGTCCCTAGAAACAAGGATTATCACAGTGAAAGAAACTGACACTCTTCCTACCTATAGTTTTCTGTCCCTAGAAAAAATGTTTTTTTAAAGACGGTTGATGATCAATGCTTTAGCACACTATAGCACAAGGAGAATTTCCCTCACTGTCCTTCCCTGTCCCTAGAAACAAGGATTATCACAGTGAAAGAAACTGACACTCTTCCTACCTATAGTTTTCTGTCCCTAGAAAAAATGTTTTTTTAAAGACGGTTGATGATCAATGCTTTAGCACACTATAGCACAAGGAGAATTTCCCTCACTGTCCTTCCCTGTCCCTAGAAACAAGGATTATCACAGTGAAAGAAACTGACACTCTTCCTACCTATAGTTTTCTGTCCCTAGAAAAAATGTTTTTTTAAAGACGGTTGATGATCAATGCTTTAGCACACTATAGCACAAGGAGAATTTCCCTCGCTGTCCTTCCCTGTCCCTAGAAACAAGGATTATCACAGTGAAAGAAACTGACACTCTTCCTACCTATAGTTTTCTGTCCCTAGAAAAAATGTTTTTTTAAAGACGGTTGATGATCAATGCTTTAGCACACTATAGCACAAGGAGAATTTCCCTCACTGTCCTTCCCTGTCCCTAGAAACAAGGATTATCACAGTGAAAGAAACTGACACTCTTCCTACCTATAGTTTTCTGTCCCTAGAAAAAATGTTTTTTTAACCACTTAACGACCGCCCACCGCCGATTTACGTCGGCAGAATGGCACGGACAGGCAGAATCACGTAGATCTACGTGATCGCCTTTGTGCAGTTGGGGGGTCCATCCGGACCCCCCTTCACTGCAGTGAGCGGCCGTTAAGTGTTCGGGAGCGATCAGGCATGAGGGGGCGGCCGCTCGATTCCGCCCCCCCCTCGCGATCGCTCCCGGCCAATGAAATTGCTTCCTCCGCCATGTGATGTAAACACAGGCTGGAGGAAGTGATGTCATCTCCCTCGCCGCGGTCTTTTCGTTCCCGGCGCCGAGGAGTGAAGACAGAGGTTAGTGCTCCAACAGTCCACTGACACGTAGGTACACATAGGCACACAAATCACCCCCCAGTCACCCCCAGATCACCCCCCAGGTCACCCCAAAGCCCCCAATCACAGTGTCACTGATTGCAGTGATCATTTATTTTACTGATCACTGCATTTAGTGTCATCTGTGATAGTAAAAAGTTGCAGGGCAGTTAGGATTAGGCCCCTTTAGGTCCAGGGTAGCCCCCTAACCCCCCCTAATAAAGGTTTAACCCCTTGATCACCCCCCAGGTAACCCTTTCACCCCCTAACTTCAGCGTCACTAAGCGATTGTTTTTCCGATCGCTGTATTCGTGTCGCTGGTGTTTTAGATAGGCAGTTATTTTTTTTTTAGGTTCGCCGCAGGTTTTTATTGGTGTCAGGTACCCCCATATATTATTTTAACCCCCTGATTGCCCCTAGAGTTAACCCTTTCACCAGTGATCGCCGTATAAGCGTCACTGGTGTCACTGGTTAGCCAGTAAGTTATTTAGTTATTTAGGTTACCCGTCAGGTTTTTATATAGTGTCAGGTACCCCCATATTTAACCTAATAAAGGTTTTAACCCCCTGATTGCCCCTAGTTAACCCTTTCACCAGTGATCACCATATAAAGGTTACGGGTGACGCTGGTTGATTAGTTTGCTTTTTATAGCATCAGGGCACCCGCCGTATATAACCCAATAAAGGTTTAACCCCCCTGATCGCCCGGCGGGTGAGATCAATTAGGTTTTAGCGCCAGAGAGGGTCTGCGTCGCCCCAGGCAGTGTTAGGTTAGTGCCAGTAACGCTAACACCCACGCGCAAAGCATACACCCCCCTTAGTGGTATAGTATCTGATCAGATCTATACTAGCATCCCCAGCGGTTTAGGGTTCCCAAAAACGCAGTGTTAGCGGGATCAGCCCAGATACCTGCTAGCGCCTGCGTTTAGCCCCTCCGCCCAGCCCAGCCCAGCCCAGCCCAGCCCACCCAAGTGCAGTATCGATCGATCACTGTCACTTACCAAACACAACACACATAACTGCAGCGTTCGCAGAGACAGGCCTGATCCCTGCGATCGCTAACAGTTTTTTTGTAGCGTTTGATATATTTGCTGGTTGAGGTCCCTGCTAAGGTCAGGCGTACCCGATCCCGATCTTCTGAGGTTGTTGAGGAGCAAGAACCGCAGGTCTCTCGTATCATGGAGCAGAGTAGTACTAGCGCCGCTATTCCTTCTGGTGAACTGGCAAGCACCAGCGGCCTAGTACAGCCTGGACGTACATCCAGCACTGCAGTAACACTTGGTGACGTGGCGAGTCCCATAAGTGCAGTTCAAGCTGGCGAGGTGGCAAGCACAAGTAGTGTCCCGCTGCCACCAAGAAGACAAAGGCAGGCCCGTCGTGCCCATACTGCCCTTCCTGCAGAATTCGCCTATCCTGATTGGGTCCCCACCACTTCTGCAGAACCCGTACTTCCCCCATTCACTGCCCAACCCGGTATTCAGGTGGAAACAGCTGATTTTATTCCAATTGATTTTTATTCGCTGTTTTTCACGGAAGATCTCTATAGATCTATTGTGGACCAGAGTAATTTATATGCTGGTCAATTTATCGCCGCTAACCCCCAGTTGCCTAAAATTGCCAGAAATTGGAAACCAATTACGGTTTCCGAATTTAAGACCTTTCTGGGCCTTTCCCTCAACATGGGCACACATAAATTTCCGTCATTGCGTGCTTATTGGTCCACGCACCCAATTGACCACATGCCCGTGTTCTCTGCCTCCATGTCCAGGGCACGATACGAGCAGATTTTGCGGTTCATGCACTTCAACGACAATGAACTTTGTCGTCCACGTGGGGACCCTGAATACGACCGGCTCTATAAAATTCGGCCCCTCATAAACCACTTCAACGAACGTTTTGCAGCCTTGTTTACTCCCGATCAAGTTGTCTGCGTTGATGAGTCCCTGATTAAATTTTCTGGCCGCTTGTCTTTCAAGCAGTACCTTCCCAGCAAGCGTGCCAGATACGGGGTCAAGCTCTACAAGTTCTGTGACAGGGCAACAGGCTATGTAGTGAACTTTACGGTTTATGAGGGAAAAGACAGTCAGATTGAGTCGGTCAACTGCCCGGATTACATAGGGAGCGCTGGCAAGATAGTGTGGAACTTGGTGTCACCCTTATTCGGAAAGGGGTACCACTTGTATGTGGACAATTATTACACGAGCGTGCCACTGTTTAGTCACTTGTTTGATCATAAGATTGGAGCATGTGGCACCGTGCGACCTAATCGCTGGGGCTTTCCCCAGCGGCTTGTAGATGCCCGTCTTAGGCTGGGGGAGAGAGCCTGCTTGAAGTGTAATAACTTGCTCGCTATGAAGTGGAGGGACAATAAGAATGTTTTCCTTCTTACCTCCCTTCATGCAGACACGACAGTCCAAATTCGTACGGCGACTGGTGTTGTGGAGAAACCCCTCTGTGTCCACGAATATAACCAAAATATGGGAGGGGTGGACCTCAACGACCAGTTGATGGCGCCGTATCTAATTGACCGTAAGGCGAGACGCTGGTACAAAAAAGTGCCTCTATCATTATTCCAATTGGCTTTGCTGAACGCTCATGTGCTATACAGAGCTTCAGGCGGGACGTTATCTCTTCTAAAATTCCAGAATGAGATAGTCACAGAACTCCTGTATCCAGGCGGTTCTGCACCTCACCATCCCCAACCAAATGCAGTAAGCCGGCTGCATGAGAGGCATTATTCGTATGTCCTCCCGAGTACCCCTACCCAAAGCCACCCCCAAAAAAGATGTCGTGTCTGTAGCAAGCGCGGATTTAGGCGTGACACCCGTAGTTTTTGTCCACTCTGTCCTGACAAGCCTGGTCTTTGCCAAGGTGAATGTTTTGAACGCTACCACTCAAAAGTGAAGTTTTAGCGTAGGGTACAGCATTTCACAGACAAGGACACACTTACACAGGGTCTCCCAAGATGCCATTACATTTTGAGAGACCCGAACCATTACAGTTGTAAAGTTACAAAAAAAAGTGTAAAAAAGAAAAAAAAAACGTAAAAAACAAAACACAAAAAAAATATAAAATAAAAAAACCAAAAATAGTTGTCGTTTTATTGTTCTCTCTCTCTCTATTTTCTCTCTATTGTTCTGCTCTTTTTTACTGTATTCTATTCTGCAATGTTTTATCATGCTTGCTTTTCAGGTATGTAATTTTTTGTTTTCAGGTGCGCCATTCAACTGCAGCGCGGAATTATTTATCTTGACAGCAACAGCGCTTGCTCCCACGATACATAAAGCCGTGACTCCAGTGCTGTAGGAGGTGATTTCACCACCACAGTTAAAAAAAAGAGCATATATGCCGAAGCATGGGGGCAGCAGGGGCGGAGGAGCGATTTTGCTCCTAATGCCGCGTACATACGGTCGAAATTCCGACCGTGTGTACGCGGCATAACTTTTTTGCGGGAGGATGCCCCCATGCTTCGGCATATATATATTTTAGGCACAGGTTGCGTTAAAACATTTTTTTATTTTTTACTAGGTTTTGTTTTGGTATTTGCTTTGCAGGTATGGCATGGTAAGGTCTTACTGTTGTACTGTAATGTTACTTTGTTTTAATGTTAACCACCATTTGCTTAGCAGGTACGCCATTCAGTTGCAGCGCGGATCTATTTATCTTGACAGCAACAGCGTTTGCTCCCACGATACATAAAGCCGTGACTCCAACGCTGTAGGAGGTGATTTCACCACCACAGTTAAAAAAAAGAGCATATATGCCGAAGCATGGGGGCAGCAGGGGCGGAGGAGCGATTTTGCTCCTAATGCCGCGTACATACGGTCGAAATTCCGACGGAGGCCTGCCCGTGGAAAATTCCGACCGTGTGTACGCGGCATAACTTTTTTGCGGGAGGATGCCCCCATGCTTCGGCATATATATATTTTAGGCACAGGTTGCGTTAAAACATTTTTTTATTTTTTACTAGGTTTTGTTTTGGTATTTGCTTTGCAGGTATGGCATGGTAAGGTCTTACTGTTGTACTGTAATGTTACTTTGTTTTAATGTTAACCACCATTTGCTTAGCAGGTACGCCATTCAGTTGCAGCGCGGATCTATTTATCTTGACAGCAACAGCGTTTGCTCCCACGATACATAAAGCCGTGACTCCAACGCTGTAGGAGGTGATTTCACCACCACAGTTAAAAAAAAGAGCATATATGCCGAAGCATGGGGGCAGCAGGGGCGGAGGAGCGATTTTGCTCCTAATGCCACGTATATACGGTCGAAATTCCAACGGAGGCTTGCCCGTGGAAAAGTCCGACCGTGTGTACGCGGCATAACCTTTTATGCCGCGTACATACGGTCGAAATTCCGACGAAGGCTTGACCGTGTGTACGCGGCATAACTTTTTTGCGGGAGGATGCCCCCATGCTTCGGCATATATGCCCATCATTAGAAGTGGGTGGATGAAGGGAGGTATTCTAATGGTGGGCATACCCACCAATCAATCTCTTTTTTTCGTTCAGCCAATAGGCTGTATGAAAAAAAAGATTACAATACATGTCCAACAAGGACCAGCAACATACTGGTATGTTGCTGGACTTTGAATGTTTATACCAGAATGATGCCTGCGGGTTTAGGTATCATCTTGGTATCATTCTTTTCAGCCAGCAGCCGGCTTTCATGTAAAAGCAATTCTAGCATATAATTAGCCTCTAGACTGCTTTTACAAGCAGTGGGAGGGAATGTCCCCCCCCCCGGATATAAAAAGCGCCATTGGGAAATTGGGAAAGCATTTTATCACACCGATCTTGGTGTGGTCAGATGCTTTGAGGGCAGAGGAAAGATCTAGGGTCTAACCCCCCAATTTTTTTCAAAAAAAGAGTACCTGTCACTACCTATTGCTATCATAGGGGATATTTACATTCCCTGAGATAACGATAAAAATGGTAAAAAAATAAAATATGGAAGGCACAGTTTAAAAATAAAATAAAAAAGCCAAATAAATAATAAAAAAAAAAAAAAAAAAAAAAAAAAGCACCGCTGTCCCCCCCTGCTATTGCGCAAAGGCGAACGCAAGCGTCGGTCTAGCATCATATCTAAACAGCAATTGCATCATGCATGTGAGGTATCACTGCGAAGGTCAGATCGAGGGCAGTCATTTTAGCAGTGGACCTCCTCTGTAAATCTAACGTGGTAACCTGTAAAGGGTTTGGAATGCTTTTAAAAATGAATGTAGTTTGTCGCCGCTGCGCGTTTGTGCGCAATTTTAAAGCATGTCGTGTTTGGTATCCATGTACTCGGCCTATGATCATCTTTTTTATTTCATCAAACATTTGGGCAATATAGTGTTTTTTAGTGCATTAAAAATAAAAAAAGTGTGTTTTTCCCCCAAAAAATGCGTTTGAAAAATCGCTGCGCAAATACTGTGTGGAAAAAAAAATGCAACACCCACTATTTTAATCTGTAGGGCCTTTGCTTTAAAAAAATATATAATGTTTGGGGGTTCAACATAATTTTCTTGCAAAAAAAATTTTTTTTTCATGTAAACAAAAAGTGTCAGAAAGGGCTTTGTCTTCAAGTGGTTAGAAGAGTGGATGATGTGTGACATAAGCTTCCTAATGTTGTGCATAAAATGCCAGGACAAGTCAAAACCCCCCCAAATGACCCCATTTTGTAAAGTAGACACCTCAAGCTATTTGCTGAGAGGCATGTTGAGCCCATTGAATATTTTTTTTTTTGTCCCAAGTGATTGAATAATGACCAAAAAAAAAAAAAAATGTACAAAAAGTTGTCACTAAATTATATATTGCTCAAACATGCCATGGGCATATGTGGAATTACACCCCAAAATACATTCTGTTGCTTCTCCTGAGTACGGGGATACCACATGTGTGGGACTTTTTGGGAGCCTAGTCGCGTACGGGACCCCAAAAACCAAGCACCGTCTTCAGGATTTCTATGGGTGTAAATTTTTGATTTCACTCCTCACTGCCTATCACAGTTTCGGAGGCCATGGAATGCCCAGATGGCACAAAACCCCCCCAAATGACCCCATTTTGGAAAGTAGACACCCCAAGCTATTTGCTGAGAGGTATGTTGAGTATTTTGCAGATCTCGCTTTTTGTCACAAAGTTTTGAAAATGTAAAAAAAGAAAAAAAAAAAGAAAAAAAAATGTCTTTCTTAATTTTCAAAAACAAATGAGAGCTGTAAAATACTCACCATGCCTCTCAGCAAATAGCTTGGGGTGTCTACTTTCCAAAATGGGGTCATTTGTGGGGGTTGTGGGCTATTTTGACATTTTATGGCCTTCAAAACTGTGATAGGTAGTGAGGAGTGAAATCAAAAATGTATGCCCTTAGAAACCATGAAGGCGGTGCTTGGTTTTTGGGGTCCCGTACGCGGCTAGGCTCCCAAAAAGTCCCACACATGTGGTATCCCCGTACTCAGGAGAAGCAGCAGAATGTATTTTGGGGTGTAATTTCACATATAACCATGGCATGTGTGAGCAATATATCATTTAGTGACAACTTTTTGTACATTTTTTTTTTTTCTTTTTGTCATTATTCAATCATTTGGGACAAAAAAAAAAACAAATATTCAATGGGCTCAACATGCCTCTCAGCAAATAGCTTGGGGTGTCTACTTTCCAAAATGGGGTCATTTGGGGGGGTTTTGTGCCATCTTGTCATTTTATGGCCTTCAAAACTGTGATAGGTAGTGAGGAGCGAAATCAAAAATTTATGCCCTTAGAAACCTTGAAGGCGGTGCTTGGTTTTTGGGGTCCCGTACGCGGCTAGGCTCCCAAAAAGTCCCACACATGTGGTATTCCCGTACTCAGGAGAAGCAGCAGAATGTATTTTGGGGTGTAATTTCACATATGCCCATGGCATGTGTGAGCAATATATCATTTAGTGACAACTTTGTGCAAAAAAAAAAACAGTTTGTCATATTCCCGCAACCTGTGGCAAAATATAAAATATTCCATGGACTCAACATGCCTCTCAGCAAATAGCTTGGGGTGTCTACTTTCCAAAATAGGGTAATTTGGGGGGGTTTTGTGCTATTTTGGCATTTTATGGCCTTCGAAACTGTGATAGGTAGTGAGGAGTGAAATCAAAAATTTACGCCCTTAGAAATCCTGAAGGCGGTGCTTGGTTTTTGGGGCCCTGTACGCGGCTAGGCTCCCAAAAAGTCCCACACATGTGGTATCCCCGTACTCAGGAAAAGCAACAGAATGTATTTTGGGGTGCAATTCCACATATAACCATGGCATGTGTGAGCAATATATCATTTAGTGACAACTTTTTGTACATTTTTTTTTTCTTTTTGTCATTATTCAATCATTTGGGACAAAAAAAAAATATTCAATGGGGTCAACATGCCTCTCAGCAAATAGCTTGGGGTGTCTACTTTCCAAAATGGGGTCATTTGGGGGGGTTTTGTGCCATCTTGGCATTTTATGGCCTTCAAAACTGTGATAGGTAGTGAGGAGTGAAATCAAAAATTTATGCCCTTAGAAACCTTGAAGGCGGTGCTTGGTTTTTGGGGTCCCGTACGCGGCTAGGCTCCCAAACAGTCCCACACATGTGGTATCCCCGTACTCAGGAGAAGCAGCAGAATGTATTTTGGGGTGTAATTTCACATATGCCCATGGCATGTGTGAGCAATATATCATTTAGTGACAACTTTGTGCAAAAAAAAAAAAGTTTGTCATATTCCCGCAACTTGTGGCAAAATATAAAATATTCCATGGACTGAACATGCCTCTCAGTAAATAGCTTGGGGTGTCTACTTTCCAAAATGGGGTCATTTGGGGGGGTTTTGTGCTATTTTGGCATTTTATGGCCTTCGAAACTGTGATAGGTAGTGAGGAGTGAAATCAAAAATTTGCGCCCTTAGAAATCCTGAAGGCGGTGCTTGGTTTCCGGGGTCCCGTACGTGGCTAGGCTCCTAAAAAGTCCCACACATGTGGTATCCCCGTACTCAGGAGAAGCAGCAGAATGTATTTTGGGGTGCAATTCCACATATAACCATGGCATGTGTGAGCAATATATCATTTAGTGACAACTTTTTGTAATTTTTTTTTTTTTTGTCATTATTCAATCACTTGGGACAAAAAAAAAATATTCAATGGGCTCAACATGCCTCTCAGCAATTTCCTTGGGGTGTCTACTTTCCAAAATGGGGTCATTTGGGGGGGTTTTGTACTGCCCTGCCATTTTAGCACCTCAAGAAATGAGATAGGCAGTCATAAATTTAAAGCTGTGTAAATTTCAGAAAATGTACCCTAGTTTGTAAACGCTATAACTTTTGCGCAAACCAATAAATATACGCTTATTGACATTTTTTTTACTAAAGACATGTGGCTGAATACATTTTGGCCTAAATGTATGACTAAAATTGAGTTTATTCGATTTTTCTTATAACAAAAAGTAGAAAATATCATTTTTTTCAAAATTTTCGGTCTTTTTCTGTTTATATCGCAAAAAATAAAAATCGCAGAGGCAATCAAATACCATTAAAAGAAAGCTCTATTTGTGGGAAGAAAAGGACGCAAATTTCATTTGGGTACAACATTGCATGTCCGCACAATTTACAGTTAAAGCAGCGCAGTGCCGAATCCCAAAAACAGGCTTGGTCCTAATGGCCCGAAATGGTCCGGGGCTTAAGTGGTTAAAGACGGTTGATGATCAATGCTTTAGCACACTATAGCACAAGTAGAATTTCCCTCACTGTCCTTCCCTGTCCCTAGAAACAAGGATTATCACAGTGAAAGAAACTGACACTCTTCCTACCTATAGTTTTCTGTCCCTAGAAAAAATGTTTTTTTAAAGACGGTTGATGATCAATGCTTTAGCACACTATAGCACAAGTAGAATTTCCCTCACTGTCCTTCCCTGTCCCTAGAAACAAGGATTATCACAGTGAAAGAAACTGACACTCTTCCTACCTATAGTTTTCTGTCCCTAGAAAAAATGTTTTTTTAAAGACGGTTGATGATCAATGCTTTAGCACACTATAGCACAAGTAGAATTTCCCTTACTGTCCTTCCCTGTCCCTAGAAACAAGGATTATCACAGTGAAAGAAACTGACACTCTTCCTACCTATAGTTTTCTGTCCCTAGAAAAAATGTTTTTTTAAAGACGGTTGATGATCAATGCTTTAGCACACTATAGCACAAGGAGAATTTCCCTCACTGTCCTTCCCTGTCCCTAGAAACAAGGATTATCACAGTGAAAGAAACTGACACTCTTCCTACCTATAGTTTTCTGTCCCTAGAAAAAATGTTTTTTTAAAGCTGATTGATGATCAATGCTTTAGCACACTATAGCACAAGTAGAATTTCCCTCACTGTCCTTCCCTGTCCCTAGAAACAAGGATTATCACAGTGAAAGAAACTGACACTCTTCCTACCTATAGTTTTCTGTCCCTAGAAAAAATGTTTTTTTAAAGACGGTTGATGATCAATGCTTTAGCACACTATAGCACAAGGAGAATTTCCCTCACTGTCCTTCCCTGTCCCTAGAAACAAGGATTATCACAGTGAAAGAAACTGACACTCTTCCTACCTATAGTTTTCTGTCCCTAGAAAAAATGTTTTTTTAAAGACGGTTGATGATCAATGCTTTAGCACACTATAGCACAAGGAGAATTTCCCTCACTGTCCTTCCCTGTCCCTAGAAACAAGGATTATCACAGTGAAAGAAACTGACACTCTTCCTACCTATAGTTTTCTGTCCCTAGAAAAAATGTTTTTTTAAAGACGGTTGATGATCAATGCTTTAGCACACTATAGCACAAGGAGAATTTCCCTCACTGTCCTTCCCTGTCCCTAGAAACAAGGATTATCACAGTGAAAGAAACTGACACTCTTCCTACCTATAGTTTTCTGTCCCTAGAAAAAATGTTTTTTTAAAGACGGTTGATGATCAATGCTTTAGCACACTATAGCACAAGTAGAATTTCCCTCACTGTCCTTCCCTGTCCCTAGAAACAAGGATTATCACAGTGAAAGAAACTGACACTCTTCCTACCTATAGTTTTCTGTCCCTAGAAAAAATGTTTTTTTAAAGCTGATTGATGATCAATGCTTTAGCACACTATAGCACAAGTAGAATTTCCCTCACTGTCCTTCCCTGTCCCTAGAAACAAGGATTATCACAGTGAAAGAAACTGACACTCTTCCTACCTATAGTTTTCTGTCCCTAGAAAAAATGTTTTTTTAAAGATGGTTGATGATCAATGCTTTAGCACACTATAGCACAAGGAGAATTTCCCTCACTGTCCTTCCCTGTCCCTAGAAACAAAGATTATCACAGTAAAACACACTGACACTCTCCCTACCTATAGTTTTCTGTCCCTAGAAAAAATGATTTTTTAAAGATGGTTGATGATCAATGCTTTAGCACACTATAGCACAAGGAGAATTTCCCTCACTGTCCTTCCCTGTCCCTAGAAACAAGGATTCGCACAGTAAAACACACTGACACTCTCCCTACCTATCCTTCTCTTTCCCTAAACTAAAGGAATCCAGGTTAAGCAAGAAAAAAAAATGTCACTGTCCCTGCCTATGCTTCTCTTTCCCTGCTCCGGAACACACTACACTAGGCCGCCGTGCTGGCGGCCTTTTATAGTGTGGGGCGTGTACTAAACACCCTCAGCAATAATTGGCCACAGGCATCCTGCCTGTGGCCAATCATTGCTCTCCTCGCTGCCGGCGCTGTGATTGGCCAAGCATGCGGGGTCACAGTGCATGCTTGGCCAATCACAGCGCCTGGATGACACTGCGATGGCGTAGTGCATTGTGGGCCGTTCGCGTCACTCGAATTTGGCACGAACGGCCCAAATCGTTCGATCTTCGTCGAACGATCGAACAGCCGATGTTCGAGTCGAACGTATGTTCGACTCGAACACCGAGCTCATCCCTAATCAGCATGATAACTTCTGACAAGTTCTCCGACAGAGGAGATAAAAGTAGCTGGAAATTTGTGTCAGGGAGGGAGTTTAGAGACAGATAAGCAGAGAGCTTGACTATTCACAGCACAACTCTGCAAGTTTCTTCGTTCCTCTGCCTATGTGGACAGGGCGGGTGTGCCTTTCCTCCAATCAGCTTACACAAAGTGTATGCCCAGACACCACACCCACTGCTGAAACAGGAAGAAAATTTTCTAACATAATGTGAACTTTCTAAAGAGTCTAGAAAGCCGAAGACAGCAGATATACACGTAAAACTTATGTAGGGAGATTTGTCTCATCTCTGTGTTTCTTCAGTGGGTATATGTGAGGGTTTACATCCACTTTAAATGTCAGCAAAAACACACATTAGGGGGACTTAATCAAAACTGGAGCAGACAGAATCTGTAGCAACTGCACATGGCAACCTATCAGATTCTATTTTTAGCTTGTTCAGTTATGATTTGAAAATGAATGATAGAAGCTGATTGGTTGCTGTGCAGTTTCTCCATATTCTGTCTGCTCCAGTTTTGACAAATTTCCCTCCACTGTTTTTTGCGCCGGCCATACAGGGATCAGCAGGAACAAATTTTATTCCATATATGGCTAGGCTGGCTGTAAACAAGTCGATATATTGATGGAGTTGTGAACAACCCTGCTGTAAGGTTTTTCCCAAACGATCATCACTGCCGGATATAGCCAGCAACACTAACAATTGTATTCTGACAGCGGGGAAGTCTTCCCACTGCCAGAATACAATACCACAGCAGGAGAGATTCCCCCATCCACATTGAATTTGTGGATGGGGAAATCAAGTAATTTCCTTTCGTTCAACCCGCTGGTTGAATGAAAAAAAAAATGCATAACGTATGGGCTACCTTAGTTATGCTCTTTAAAAGATGTGCACATGGATTTCTCTGTATGACCATATTCCATTTGTGCTCAGTTCCAGTCAAACAGTGTGAACCATACAGAGCTGAGGCTACTTCCCGGGTTAAACAAACCCATACGAAGTGCACCTGTCAGTGTACAAGCATTTGGAGTTGTGCTCTAAAGAGGGCAACAAGGCAAACCATATGTGACCAGTAATAGGTGTGGTTAGTGTTGAGTACAGCGTCAGCGAGCACCGTCACTTGTGGCTAGTTGTGGCTTGTGGTTAGTTGTCACTCTGGAGGACTCCTTTACACTGAACCCAGTGGAGGTCTCACTAAGTACCAACTCAAACATGAATAAAGAAAGCCTCCAAACTGCCCACTCTCTTCAGTAGGATAGGATGCTGCTTATTTTAATAAAGCCTCAATTTTAGAAAAGGAGAAATGACCTCTGAGGTGTTCCACAATCTCTCCTGGATTAGATTATATGGAGATTGGGGTGTATTAGAACACAAATGCTTTATATGTAAGAAGAGGTCTAATTTCTCAGGAACAAAGGACCTCTTTTAACTTTCCTTTAATCTGACAGGCACATCCAATATATAGTGCATGGTGGCAATGCCCCAACCAATTACTGCCCAATACTCAGGGTTGAATTTATTCATCTCTGCTTTATCAGAAGAGATAAACACAGAAATCAGACAATGTATCTGAGCCTGTTGGACCCTTTGTATCACATATGTCAGTCTTTTAAGCTCTGCCAACAGGACCCTTCATGTACAATGCACAGCGAGACTGTCATGCACTTGTGCTTGTAGTTTGACAGTGTTGTCCAGTGTATGGTATCATAGTAGCCAACCCAGCAAGCCTGTTATTGCAACCTGTATCCAAGAAGATGGAGCTGACTTTGACTTTGATGATAGTCTGGCATAAAATGTTAGTCTTTTATTAAACCAATACCAGTGTTTCTTAGAGCATACCTACTTAGCATTATGTCAGACATTCTACAACTCCAAGCTAACAGGTACTCTTTAGTCAGAAGTCATTCAGCTCACATTTGCTACATGATGATGAAGTCAGTTTCTATGTCTTAGAGAGTATGTATAGCCCATTTTTTGGTTAGAATAGGTAAGTGTTTAGTCATGCTGATGGAGCTGAGACTACATCCTTCCTGAGGACTGGTGCCCAGAACTGGACAGCATACTCTAGGTGCGGCCGGACCAGAGTCTTGTAGAGCGGAAGAATTATCCTTTTAACTCTGGAGACTGCATACAGAGCTAGCATCACAGTACACGTTTACGGTATACCGGAGGAGGGCCCTGGGTGTCCGGACTGGCTTTGATTTTCATCTATCCACTGCATGCAAGCTAAAGGCCGCGGCTAGGTTATAGCCGACTGCGCTCTTTGGCTTGCTTCTGGTAAGCAGCCATTTTTACCTACGGTGGTGGTCACTCTGGTTATTTCAATCACTGTGGTGTAAATTTACTGGACTGCTTTTTGGATGTTTACACCATATGATTCCTTGCTTTTTATGCTATATTGGCACATATATCAAGCACTGTGGTGTCACTTTACTGGACTGTCTTGGATGTTTACAGCAACTGTGATTCCTTGCTTATTGGCTATTATAGGACACTATGTGGACTGCCATTTACCATTAGTTGTTTTGCCCTCCTGAGGACTGACTTATAACAACTTTATATTGGTGCAGCTCTTTCTTTATTTAAGTGTTGAAGCCCCTATTAGGTTATTTTTTGCTGCCTGTATCTTGTCCTGCTGGGGATATTTCCCTTCACTTTCTGTCTTGCAAATGGAACAAGAATGATGAGAAAATCTCCCAAGTGAGGTCAATTCCCATCTCAGACATTGGTGCCCCCGAAACATTTTTACCCATTGGAAGATTTGCTCTCATCTCTTGCTGTCATAACAACTCTAAAATTTGTCTTGGAGAAGATGGTTCTAGGACAAATAGAGCATTGAATCCCCCTAGAGGGGGGGGGGGGGCACAGACAGTAATAAAACTTAGCATATAGTCTATCCTTTCTCAACGTCAGTGGTCTCCAAACTGCAGTCTGGGGGCCGGATGTGGCCCTTTGCTTGCATTTATCCGGCCCTTGAGACACTATTACTCCCTCTGATACAAGACACTATTCTGCCAAATGAATAAAGAAAAATTCTACTATTCTGCCAATTGACATCAACAATGGGGCACTATTTCTCCCACTGACACCAACAATGGAGCACTATTCCTCCCAATGATACCAAGGATGGGGTACCATTCTTCCCCCTAATACCAAATGTGGCAATGTTTACTCCCACTGATGCCAGGAAAATTTCCACTCCCACTGTCCACAGTCCAGCCCCCCTAAAGTCTGAAGGACAATAAACTGGCACTTTGTTTAAAAAGTTTGAAGACCCCTGCTCTATGCTATCGAAAACTAAAAGGTTTTACATACAATTTAACAAATGTATTTTAAAAAGCATCTATCTAGCAATCAGATGAGTTTGTTTTAGTATAAACGCCATTACATAGTTACATAGTTACATAGTTAGTCAGGTTGAAAAAAGACACAAGTCCATCCAGTTCAACCATAAAAAAAATAATAATAATAATAATAATATCATACAATCCCATATACCCAATCTATACCCACAGTTGATCTAGAGGAAGTCGAAAAACCCCAGCAGAGCATGATCCAATTTGCTACAGCCAGGGGAAAAAATTCCTTCCTGATCTCCCGAGAGGCAATCAGATATTCCCCGGATCAACTTTACCTATAAATGTTAGTACCCAGTTATATTATGTACATTTAGGAAAGAATCCAGGCCTTTCTTAAAGCAATCTACTGAGCTGGCCAGAACCACCTCTGCAGGGAGTCTATTCCACATTTTCACAGCTCATTGAATTATAGTACATCCTAGCAGCCAATGGGGTTGATTTACTATAACTGGAGAGTGCAAAATCTGGTGCAGCTCTGAAACCATTCAGCTTCCAGGTTTTTTTTTTTTGTTGTCAAAACCTAATTGAACAAGCTGAAGTTAGAAGCTGATTGGCTACCATGCACAGCTACACCAGATTTTGCACTCTCCAGTTTTAGTAAATCAACCCCAGTGTCTGTGGAGAAAAAAATAAAATCAATGTTTGAAATCTGGAGACGTGTAGTATCATCTTCGAACCTGCAGGTGTCAGTGTTGTCAATGACAGATGGAAATGTAATGGGCAGGGCATGCTAAGACTTTTAGTTCCACAATATGTTTCATCTTGCCAGTTCCCGATTCCTACAGGCACAAAAAAAACATCTGACAAAATAAAACTATCAGACAATTTGATCTCAAGAATATATATATTAATTATAAATAAAATGTATAGAATATAATCTTTACTCAAATTTACATAAAAAGGCAAAAAAGTGAGTTTGAAGATCAACTTTACAGATATGCGTGTAAAACGACTCCCTAAGAACAAATATTAAAATGAAAATTCTGTATTATAAAATGGAATATATTAGTTACATAAACAAAGTATTCGGCAGAATTCCATCCCACCTATAAATCTAGGTTATGCTAACCACACGTCACATTAAAAAGGACATCTGACAAAACTCTGACAGTACCATGTCCTTTTCCTCTTCAGAAAAGCTGTTTAAGCCAACTCTTCTAATGACTTGTATTATAGCCTGCAGCTCCAGATTACAATGAACACATGTAAAGGATATCCCACACACATCCCATCAGTTGAATGAATCCGACTTACTGCACTACTTTTCTTCAGTTCTTATTTGTCTTAAGAACTGAAGATTATATTAACCGGCAGAAAAAGAGTTAAAAGATTCCAAAAAAATACTGTCCTAGATGTACGGTAGATAAGCCATGCATAAACATAGACTCACCATTCAGGAAACCTGCAGCTGCACAGAAAATCATAGTGAAGGGTTCCTTCAATGTCCACAAACTTCATATAGAAGCAGAAAGCCAAGTTGTAGGAGACAAAAATGTTGTGTTACGTGATTGTACTGGCATGCTGCTTCATTGCAGACACCCAACAATGCTGAATGTATTGAGCTGTACACTGCTCCTATTGACCTCCTGCAGTGAGCAAATGACACACTTAGCCAATCCCCATCTTCCATTTAGCTGGTGTGTTTTTTTACGTGCTACTAGAATTACTGTGCACATGAGAAAAACTTACACAGGATCAGCATGAAAATAGACATGCTATTCTTCTTTTTGGGTAGACTAGAGAAAATTAAGTACTGTCCGTGATACTTTTTTTATTTGCACTAACATAGAATTTTTCAGGACAAGCTTTCGGGGTATGTCCCCTTCTTCAAGGTCCAAGCAGTACTGATTCACAATTTTTTTAGCAGAATGTTGAAACAAAACAAGAAAAAAATCTCAGAGGGAAAGGAAAAAAAAACACATAATTTTCTCTGTCATAATTGCACTAATACGGCTACAATTACGTCAAGTATGGTGGGTAGACTAGGAAATAGAAACGCATGCAAAGAGACTTCTCCGCATACTATATTTTTATGCTAAAAAAACCAAAACATTCTACTGTCCTGGAAGGGTGCACAGACCTCTTTGAAAGCCCTTTGGTTGAAACTTATTAATGACTCCATCCCGCTATATAAGCTTACTTTTGAAATCCGGAAACAGACCAAAACCTTTCATAAAATTTGGGGTAGGTGGCTGGCTAGCCCACTTACTCTCTCTCAGCACTAACTGAAGTACACTTGTTTGACCAGTGGTAGACCGTGCCCTAAGGATCTCTAGACTCCCACCTTTGCTGTGCCCGTATTGGTCTACATGCACCTTTTCCCGGTGTGCCTACTGTATATCCTTTGTATTGATATCTCTTTATTTGTCTATGTCTGAACATATTGCCTACCGTTTCGGACCAGTCTATCTGGTACGGTAATTTTTTTTTTTTTTTTTTCTGTGTGTGTATTGTTTTTTTTTTCTGTTTGTTAGTTTGTTGAAAAACTTCAATAAAAATATCTTAAAAAAAAAAGACTAGGAAATAGAAAAAAAAACAATTCGATCTGTCCCATTGGGGAGATTTCCCTTTAGCCAATTGCCTGAAGATCCCACAGAAACTGGGAAGAAATGTCTCCAAAGTGAAGGAAGTACCCTCTTTGAAAGTTGCCACTGCCCCAGTTTGAGAGTGTACCCATTACAGTGACAGCTCAAAAGATTGGGGTTTCTTTCACTTCAAAGTAGACCTTCCATGCTAACCTAAAGGTACACTTTTTTTCCAAGCCCGCAACACAAATGGCTTTAAATAGCCATTTGTAGGGGAAAAAAAACAACAGATCGTCCACCCAGAAAAAAAAAAATACTTCAGGGAAGCACGGGTAATGTAATTTTCATTGGTGTGCGCAGCCTATAGCATTAGGGTGTGCACCCCAGAGCAGTAGTGTATTTAGGTTTTGTGCTGCCCTAGGCCTGATTAAACTCGTGCACCCCATAATTTAAATGTGGCCCACCCCTTTCTGTCAAGGCCACACCCCTTGCTGTTTAAGACCCACCCTGAAATTTTAGAGTGGGGACACTAGTTCTGAGGGCCTGGGGGGGCAATGAATTCCCTTAATTTGCATAGATTTCCTCTCACTTCCTGTTTGGCTATGGGGCAGGAAGTGAAAGGAAATCTCTGCAATGGGACAGAGATGGTAAAAAATAAACTGACAGGGGCTATAACCCTCCCTTACTCTATCCAAAATGAAAAAAAAAAAAGTACTGCCTATAGTTTAACTTTACGCAAAATTTCTGATAATTTTATGGAGCAGACTGAGAAGATATAACCATGACAATGGTGCAGCAGAAAACATATAGCACAATGAGGAAGGTTTGTGGTCCAGGATGATAGGACAGTCAAAATTAGAAGCAGCGCCACCCCCCCACAGTTGCAGAATGCCAGCCACCCGCATACTGGAAGCAGTGCGGCCGCTTTATGGGGGCGCTAGACTAATTTGCCTCTCGGCCCAGTCAGCCCCATAAGACTGGCCCTACACTAACAGTATAGCGCAAGCCGGTGGGGACTCTTTCCGTGCTGCCACCCTGCAAAGTGCTGCCCTAGGCCTGGGCCTTGTTGGCCTAGGCCAGGATACAGCATTGCCCCAGAGCACAAACACACATGTGTGTATATCAGCAGAGCAGTGGACAGTGTCAGTAGCGCAAAGATTGGTATCAGTCGTTTTTTTTTTATGTTATAATTTTTTTAATTTTTATTTAGGTCAAAGGTCTAAACAGACCCCTGATGTCTCAATTTTGAGACAGAGAAAGAAACTGAGGACAGCAATTCCCCAGTCCCTTTCTCTACAGCCTGTAGTTAACATAGTTTACTATGCTTCAGTTAAGAATAAAGACAGGAGTGATCAGTACAGATCACTCACTGTGTTCATATAGAAAAGGAAGGGGCTGGTTATTAAATGTTTACCAGCCCCTTCCCCGCTCCTGAGAGGATAGCGGGGAAGCTGGCAGCACTGCAGGGGAGAGACAGGAAGCAGGGGGAATTAGCAACGCATGGGTCATTAGGGTGTGCCCAGGCACACCCTGTGCACACGCCTATGGTAATTTTGCCTTCCTGCAGAGCATGGAGCTCAAAATATCATTAGAATGCACTCCAGTCCATTGCAAGAGTGAAGTCTCACAGGATTTCAAGCGTCCAAGTATCCCATCACTTGCACTTTCCGGAGGCTGTGGTCAGGGAAATGTTTTTTCAGGGCGGTCTGGCAGTTTAGAAATGGCTTTTGAAAGCTATTGATGTGTGGGGACATGGGGCATGCAAAAAATCAGACTTACCGTTTGACATTGAAGGTCTGCTTTAAGTCCCAGTGACAATAGGTCATAAAATATACCTGGTGTTAATTCTGTCCATAGGACTGTACTGATAGAATATGGTGTACATGGCTATGCACCTGGAATCGCTGGTACTTGCATTTATATGTACATGCATACGGGCGTAATTTAGTGAATGAAAAGAATATACTTTTTGGCAATCAGCCAGCAATAGATCACTATAGCAGTGATCTACTGCTGTAGGGAGAGGCCGGAGTTGCAGTAGCTCAGCTTAAGCCTCATTATCTGTTTCCTATTATGTGGCATAATTCAGAAGTCAGCTCTTGTATGAAAGAAGTGCCTAGGTATAAGTCTAGGAATAAGTACTATTACTGGATTACTTTCACCTACTTTGATGTATGATGACAATCGGAGGATAAACTGTCCCTAACAGCTTTTTAAATAGGCAAAGTTGGTCCGAATTGTTATTTTGCACGTAGAAACGGGAAGACGGGATTTTCTGTGCCTAAGGCCCCTTTCACACGTGTGGACTGTATGTCAGTATTTCATCCATCCGTTTTTGGATGAAATACGAACATACATGTATCCCTATGGGATAGCGGGTGTCACCTGATATCATCCGTCTCCGCTATGGTCCATTTCTGCAGACGGAGGAAAATCCTATTTTTCTATCTGTCTGCAGAGCGGATCGGATGAACACGGACAGACAGTCTGTGTGCATCCGATCCCCCCATAGAGGAGAGCGGAGATCTGACAGGGTGGTCCCTGCACAGTGTCATCTGCCGGCTCAGCGGGGATCAATGGAGCGATCCCCGCAGAGCAAGCGGAGGTTCACGGGGCGTATCATCACGGATCCGTCCCATGTGAAAGGGGCCTAAACCAGCTTTTTCAACCTTATTACACCTAAGGAGCCCTTAAAAAAAAAATCAGAACTCAGGGAACCCGTGCTAAAATGTATTTATTTACAGCTCCCAGTATATTAGTAAGATCAGTCATTCATAGTAATTTATAGACAGTAATGTATAGTACAGTGGCATTTATAGTATAGTTAATTTATAGATAGAACATAGGCTTAAACATAAAATAATAAGTGGCATACCTACCCAGAATATATGACAATCAAGGTGGATCATTTTAACACCCCCTGATCTACCTGGTATGATAAAGTAATTTTCAGTAATAATTACAAAATGAAAATGAAAAATAATATCTAGAAAATGCAAATTTACATTGGTGGTCATTAGAAAAATACCTCTTTGCATTAGTGTTTAGTGACAGTTACCCTTTTATTGGACAGTGGAAGAGGTGTCCCCTAAAATGAATGGTCAGAGAGAGAAGACCCCCTTACATTATGGTCAGTGAGAGAGACTCCCTCTCATATCTCCTGAATGCTCAATGAGAGGAAGAATCCCCTTAAATGGTGGTTGGCGGTCAGTGGAAAGAATGCATTATTTAATTGGGGGTCATTGAGGCAAATGCCCCTAACATTGGTGGTCATTTGGAAGAATGCCATCCTTTTAGACAGCTAAATAGAGCATTATTGTCATGCCAGTGGCTGTACCAAGTGATACTGACCCTGGAACTTTGCAGGCACCATCAGGTTGGACGTCAATCTTTCACTACCCGTCCCGAGGGACCCCTAGCAGCCCCTCCACGGCACCCTGGTTGAGAATGGCTGGTGTAAATGCACCTTCGAAAAAATTGTTGCTGCTGTTAGTAGAGATTTTGTACAAAAAAGAACAAGCTGCAATTAAATGAAATGTATTTTTAAATGCAACCAGTGTAAGGAGCAGCATCTGTCTAGATTAGGCATGGAAAACTGATGCCATATGTGGCTCTCCTACTTCTTTGCGGCCCTCAGTGGTTTACAAATTTTAACTGAAAGAGAACCAAGTTTTTTCACATGACAACAGCTACACTTTCTTATATAATTGTGCTACACAATACTTAAAAATATGATTTATTGCTCCTTGGTCTGGTAGAACATGTCGTAAGTTGAAATTGTGAATATAATGTTAATTACCAAAATGCAATAGCTTTCTTTGAAATTAAATAGGTGCGGTTCTTAATAGATAAAATGGGACCCCTTGAAGATTTATTCGACCCACTGAAGGATTTGAGTTGGACCTGCCTGGTCTAGTCTTTTGTAATTCCCTATAGTGGAACTGTAGATGGATGAGGAATTTTAGCTCTCATACCGCGTACACACGACCGTTTTTCATGACGAGAAAAATGCCATTTTTTTATTTGGTCATTAACCACTTCTCTACTGTGCACGAAAACCCCCTTCTTGCCCAAGCCATTTTTCAGCTTTCAGCGCTGTCACAATTTGAATGACAATTGCGCGGTCGTGCGACGTGGCTCCCAAACGAAATTTGCGTCCTTTTTTTCCCACAAATAGAGCTTTCTTTTGGTGGTATTTTATCACCTCTGCGGTTTTTATTTTTTGCGCTATAAACAAAAGAAGAGCGTCCAGTTTGAAAAAAAAACACTATTTTTTACTTTTTGCTATAATAAATACCCATTTTTTTTTTTTAAATAAAATTTTCCTCAGTTTAGGCCGATACGTATTCTTCTACATATTTTTGGTAAAAAAAAAAATCGCAATAAGCGCGTATTGATTGGTTTGCGCAAAAGTTATAGCGTCTACAAAATAGGGGATAGATTTATAGCATTTTTTTTTTTTTTTTATTAGTAATGGCGGCGATCTGCGATTTTTTTATTGTGACTGCGATATTGCGGCGGACACATCGGACACTTTTGACACATTTTTGGGACCATTCACGTTTATACAGCGATCCCTGCTATAAAAATGCATTGATTACTGTATAAATGTGATTGGCAGGGAAGGGGTTAACCACTAGGGGGCGGGAAGGGGTTAAATATGTTCCCTCAATGTGTTCTTACTGTGGGGGGGAGGGGACTGACTGGGGGAGGTGACCGATGGTTGTCCCTATGTACAAGGGACACACCATCGGTCCCCTCTCCCTCACAGGACGTGGATCTCTGTGTTTACACACAGAGACCCACTTTCCTGCTCGTTTCCCGGGCAATCGCGGGTGCCCGGCGGCAATCGTGGCCGCCGGGCACGCGCACCGGGGCCTTGTGAATGCGGCGCGCGCGCGCGCCGCTGGCGGCAAGCGCACGCCTCCTAGCTCATTTTAAAGGGAGGACGTCATATGACGTCCTCCCAGAACGAGAGTATCCTCCGCCCGCCGTCAATTGACAGTGGGTGGGGGACAAGTGGTTAAAAACGATCGTGTGTGGGCTCCA
The DNA here is from genome assembly GCA_029206835.1 of Rana muscosa. Taxonomy (NCBI): domain Eukaryota; kingdom Metazoa; phylum Chordata; class Amphibia; order Anura; family Ranidae; genus Rana; species Rana muscosa. The sequence goes on from CM055117.1 coordinate 970,990,393, forward strand.
GAGCATTTTTCGCAACGTAAAAAATGGCCATTAAAAATTTGAAACATGCTCTATTTTTTCTCGTTGTTTTTCTCGTCGTGAAAAACGGCCGTGTGTAGGCTTTAACGACGTGAAAAAAACGCGCATGCTCAGAAGCAAGTTATGACGAGATGGGAGCGCTCGTTCTGGTAAAACTAACGTTCATAATGGAGATAGCACATTCGTCACGCTGTAACGGACTGAAGAGCACGAGGCTGAAAAGCGCAAATCGTCTCTCACCAAACTTTACTAACACGAGGATCAGCAAAAGCAGCCCAAAGGGTGGCGCCATCCGAATGGAACTTCCCCTTTATAGTGCCGTTGTATGTTTGGTACGTCACTGCACTTTGTTCAAGCATTTTTTTTCACTATCGCTTGTAGGCAAGGCAGGCTTGAGAAGAATCACGTTGAGAAAAACGTCGTTTTTTCAATGACATTAAAAACGGTTGTGTGTACGCGGCATGAGACACTGCTGCATTCACATATGGTCAGAAGGAACACCTAAAAGGGGGATATAGGGGAGAGACATTCTTATCAGTCTTCTGCAATAATTTTTAAAAGATAACAAAAAAAAAAATATATATATATATATATTTTTTAAAGTTTTTGATAGAGTAGAGAGGGATTAAAACACCTGTCCCATTAGGGAGATTCACCCTGTCTATTTGTCCTGTTTGCCATTATCGCAAAGAGTAAAAGTGAAAGAAAATCCCAAATTTTGGGTTGTCACTGGAAAAAGAATAGATGGGAAAAGCCCCATGGGGCCGCTGGTTCTGGTGTCCCCTGTTGATAACCAGGGATTTACTCACTTTAGAGAGATTTCCTCTCACTTGCTGTTTTGGCTATGGGACAGAAAGTGAAGGGAAATCTACCCCAATGGAACACAGATGGCAAAAAATAACAGTAATTTCCATCTGCAGCCAGCTATGATTATCTAACACTCAAGCCGTGTACACACGATCGGATATCCTATGGATTCTAATCCGATGGATTTTTCCATCGGAAATCTGATGAAGCTGACTTCCATCAGTCTTGCCTACACACCATCAGTCAAAAAACCGATCGTCCCAAACGCTGTGACGTAAAACACTCTGACGAGCCGAGAAAGTTCAATGCTTCTGAGCATGCGTTGACTTGATTCTCAGCATGCGTGGGTTTTATATCCGATGAATTTCCACACAGACAATCGGATTTTGCTATCGTTTTTTTTCCCATCGGAAAAATTGAAAACATGTTCTATTTTTTCTCACCGATGGAAAAAAGACCGATAGGGCCCATACACGATCGGTTCTTCCGATGAAAACAGTCCATCGGACTGTTTTCATCGGTAAAACCGATCGTGTGTACACGGCTTAACTAGCAACTAAAAATAATCTGCGCACTGTGCACAGAATTCCCCAAAAACTTCACTTGATCACATGATTGGCTTACTGTTCTTTTTCCCAAAAAGCTCCAATCAGAAATGCAAGCCAGAAGTTTTTTTTTCCTGCTTCTATACGTTAAGCTCAAAATATGCCTGTAACCGTCATAATGTGCATGGACACATAGTATAACATTGAGCTTCTTCTACAGGCAAAACACTAAAACTCCTGTAGAAGCAGCGATTTTTAAGCCAGTGTCCGTGGAGCCTTAGTCTGCACTCTTTTAGCCCTGGTTCACACTGGTGCGATTTGACATGTCAAATCGCATGTCAAATCGGCGATATTTGCCGCAAATTGTGGGCAATGGCACCGTCCTAATCGGTGCGACGACGCATCTGCGGGACTGCACCGATTTTAAAAAGTCGTTTCTGTACTACTTTTTGCGATTTCGGCCGCAATTTACATTGACATCTGTGCAGAAACCTGCACAGATGTCCCTGTAATCGCGGCCGAAATCGGGACTGACAGGCAGGAGTGAAATCGTGCGAGTTCAGCTGAACTTGCACGGCTTCACTCCCGCTGCCCCAGTGTGAACCTGGGCTAAGAAAAAAAAATTCAGGCATCAACATGAGTATCACTTTTAATGAGATAATATCGAAGACTCCTGCAAGCATACAAGAATGGAGGCTGCCGCTCTTCTTATTACAACACAGACTGATCAGGTTGATATTGCAAAAATGCAACCCTCTTACTAAGCAGTCAGTAGGAAAATAGTGCTGGCAAGGTTCAGTTTCTGAAGAACAAAACATGGTCAGAGTCTACATTAAGGGCTAATTCACACACACCGGACAACTGCTGGAGTGATAAACTGCAGCGGTTTCCTCTCCTGCAGCAGTAGGGGGCAGTGTGGTGCACAATTCAGCACATAACATGTCTTTTTTTTTCACTGAACTTTATTTGAAGTGTACAAATGTATGCTTTGTTTATGTCACTGTACAGTAGCAAGATGCTCTTCTGTACAGTGACGTGATCCTGTACGGTGCACTGCTATAAAATGAAGCATGTCTGCATTATATCCAAGCACAGCTCCGGGTTGCGTTGCAATGTGAAAAAGGTACATAGCAAACAATTGTTCTTTGTGTGCCCCTTAGGGCTCTTTCACACGGACGTTCCGTATGTCCGTTTTTCATCCATCCGTTTTCGGATGAAAAACAGACATACATGTATCCCTATGGGATAGCGGATGCCAGCGGATGAACATCTGCTGACATCTGATGACATCAGTCTCCGCTATGGTCTGTTTAGCATGACGGAGAAAAATCCTACTTTTCCATCCGTCTGCGGAACGGATCAGATGAAAACGGACAGACGGTCAGTTTTCATCTGATCCCCCCATAGAGGAAAGCGGCGATCCGACCGGTCCGTTTCTGCACAGTGTGCAGAGACGGACAAGTCATCCGCCGGCTCAGCAGGGTTCAACGGAGCGATCCCCGCTGAGCAAGCAGATATTCACAGGGCGGATCATGACGGGATCTGCCCGTGTGAAAGAGCCCTTAGGGTGACCACATTTCCAAACTGCCATTCAGGGACACCCCCCCCCCCCTCCTAAAGAAAGATAATTTTGTATACCTTTTTTTGTGACCCCCACAGATTTCACTGGTTCATCCTGGGACCTGTAGTTCTTCACTGGTTGGGGGGGGGGTCACATCCTCAGCTCTGAGGGGCTCATGGAGGGACCTGTAGTCCTTCACTTTTGGGGGTCACATCATGAACTCCTAATATCTAAAGATGTGACCCCCCCAAATTTGAAGGACTACAACACCCAGCATGAACCCCTGAGATCTAAGGGTGTGATCCCATAGATTTCACAGGTTTATGCTGGGACCTGTAGTTCTTCACTATTTGGGGGGCAGGGGGGTCTCACATCTTTAGCTCTGGGGGGGGGGGGGGAGTCATGCTGGGACCTGTTGTCTTTTACTTTGGGGAGATAGATGGTCTTAGTTATCTGGAACTGTTGCAGAGAATATCATCCTGTAAGGAAAATCTACTGTTGGACTTTCAATTCTCCAACTGCTAATTAAAATATACAATAGGCAAAACTTTTGGTATTTGCTTCTGATTTTCAACTGAGGCTTGTGCCCCCCCCCCCCCCTCTTCTCATTCTTTCCACTGTGTAAAGGCCGCATCTCAGCTCTGAAAGCCTGAACTGTATATGTCTGGAATCATAAAAATGTCATAATGACATAGTAGGTCATGGAGGCGCCCCAAGCCCAAAGTTGCTTTTGTTGATGGCAACTTTGTTAGCAATGATTACATGGAGAGTTAGTAATATCTATTCAATAAAGAATTTGTGCCACTTTTCTGGTGGTAAAGCCCTTTGAAAGGTCCTGCGCCAAGTCAGCTTGGCTCATTGAGGAAACTGGGACTTTAATCCATTACACTGTGGTGGCTAAGGAAGAGGTGTTTGGAATCAAGACTGAGATGTAAGGTAACTGATGCACAATTCACTATTTACATTTCAATTTTGCTTGGTGTTGGGCTTTAATAGAGAGGTTTAAAGCGGAGTTCCACCCAAAAGTGGAACTTCCGCTCATCGGATTCCTCCCCCCCTCCGGTGCCACAATTGGCACCTTTCGGGGGAGGGGGGACAGGATACCTGTCAAAGACAGGTATCCTTTCCCACTTCCTGGAGTCCGGCCGTGGCCGTGACGTCACCGCGGGGCTCCCTCCTCCTCCTCCCCTGGCCGCCGGGCTAATAGCAGAGAGGAGTGGGCCTTGCGCATGCGCAGTAGGGACTGCGGGACAGGTAAGTCTCCATTTATTAAAAGCCAGCAGCTGCAGTATGTGTAGCTGCTGTCTTTTAAAAAAAAAAAAATTCCCGTCACAGGCCGGAACACCACTTTAATAACCACTTACATTGATGCATCACCGCACATTTTGCTGATTTGATATTGACTTGCAGTAGGAAAACGTATTTGCTCATATTAACCACATGCCATCTGCCCTATAGTAGTTTTACTGCTACAGGGTGGCTCCTGTGCGCTGGATCACGCATACATACACCGCACAATTACCATTTAGAGAAACGCAGTGCCATAACACAAAAAATGGCCTGGTCATGAAGGGGAGTAAATTTAGAGGCCAAGAGGTTAAATAGTAAAAACTGCCAAATCTTCTGCAAAAATTGGGCAGTGTGGAGGCACAATGACATCACATTGTACCTTGACTTAATTTTACATTTTGGTCATTTTTGGAACAACTTTTTCTTACAAGCAACTCTTATAAACTCCAGATGAATAACAAGTGGTATTGGACCACACGACCACAGACTAGAACATAAACAGACACAGCCGCTTACAGATGTAAACAGCAAAAAGTACAGAAATAACGTAATCAGCATACATTCCAAGAACACAGCCTAGAAATACAGTTACTGATAGACACTGATAAAAAAAAAAAAATATCTGTGTGTATCCAGGTTTACAATATATAGCTGATGGTGTATCTGAAAGAGATTGTACAATCAAATTGTATAGTGAATGGTCACCTTTACCATTAAAGAATACAGTAAATGTGTGTCAAAAAATGCAGCTTCATCTTTTTTCAAGTCACACGGAAGGCACATTGCATGGATGTGAATGGGCCTCATAGACAATAATAGGATTCCTCTTGTTGCACACTGTCAAGCAACGGCTGAAGCACAACAAATCACACAGGTGTGTCAGGGGACAAATGCTACCCACGATTGTTTAGATTTCTATTGTTTCGTTTGTGCATAGGGGTGCCAGCCTATTGCATTAGGGTGTGCACCCCAAAGCTCAAACAAGCATGCGTAGTAGAGCAGCGGACTGTGTCAGTAGAGCAGAGGATTATGTCAGTAGAGCAGCGGACTGTGTCAGTAGAGCAGAGGATTATGTCAGTAGAGCAGCGGACTGTGTCAATAGAGCAGAGGATTATGTCAGTAGAGAAGTGGACTGTGTCAGTAGAGCAGTGGATTATGTCAGTAGAGCAGCGGACTGTGTCAATAGAGCAGCGGACTGTGTCAATAGAGCAGAGGATTATGTCAGTAGAGCAGAGGACTGTGTCGGTAGAGCAGAGGATTATGTCAGTAGAGCAGCGGACTGTGTCAATAGAGCAGAGGATTATGTCAGTAGAGCAGCGGACTGTGTCAGTAGAGCAGAGGATTATGTCAGTAGAGCAGCGGACTGTGTCAATAGAGCAGAGGATTATGTCAGTAGAGCAGAGGACTGTGTCAGTAGAGCAGAGGATTATGTCAGTAGAGCAGCGGACTGTGTCAGTAGAGCAGAGGATTATGTCAGTAGAGCAGCAGACTGTTTTAGTAGAGCAGAGGATTATGTCAGTAGAGCAGCGGACTGTGTCAGTAGAGCAGAGGATTATGTCAGTAGAGCAGCGGACTGTGTCAGTAGAGCAGAGGATTATGTCAGTAGAGCAGCGGACTGTGTCAATAGAGCAGAGGATTATGTCAGTAGAGCAGCGGACTGTGTCAGTAGAGCAGAGGATTATGTCAGTAGAGCAGCGGACTGTGTCAGTAGAGCAGAGGATTATGTCAGTAGAGCAGCGGACTGTGTCAGTAGAGCAGAGGATTATGTCAGTAGAGCAGCGGACTGTGTCAGTAGAGCAGAGGATTATGTCAGTAGAGCAGCGGACTGTGTCAGTAGAGCAGAGGATTATGTCAGTAGAGCAGCGGACTGTGTCAATAGAGCAGAGGATTATGTCAGTAGAGAAGTGGACTGTGTCAGTAGAGCAGAGGATTATGTCAGTAGAGCAGCGGACTGTGTCAATAGAGCAGAGGATTATGTCAGTAGAGCAGAGGACTGTGTCGGTAGAGCAGAGGATTATGTCAGTAGAGCAGCGGACTGTGTCAATAGAGCAGAGGATTATGTCAGTAGAGCAGAGGACTGTGTCGGTAGAGCAGAGGATTATGTCAGTAGAGCAGAGGACTGTGTCAGTAGAGCAGAGGATTATGTCAGTAGAGCAGCGGACTGTGTCAGTAGAGCAGAGGATTATGTCAGTAGAGCAGCGGACTGTGTCAGTAGAGCAGAGGATTATGTCAGTAGAGCAGCGGACTGTGTCAGTAGAGCAGAGGATTATGTCAGTAGAGCAGCGGACTGTGTTAGTAGAGCAGAGGATTATGTCAGTAGAGTAGCGGACTGTGTCAGTAGAGCAGAGGATTATGTCAGTAGAGCAGCGGACTGTGTCAGTAGAGCAGAGGATTATGTCAGTAGAGCAGAGGACTGTGTCAGTAGAGCAGAGGATTATGTCAGTAGAGCAGTGGACTGTGTCAGTAGGGATGAGATTAGTGGGGGGGGGGGTTTATTGTTTTTTTTTTTTTGCTATTATTTTTTACAATTTTATTTTTTAAATTTTATTTTTTTTACAATATTTTTTATGAAAATGTTTACAATTTGTTAGGAGCCCCATTGGGGGGCTTTGGTGAAATAGCAGAGAAAGAGACTGAGGGTAGAGACTCCCCAGTCTCTTTCTCTGTAGCCTCAGCTGCCACCGGTTAGGGGCATCCAGCAAGAAAAATCTGCTTCGCCCAGGATAATTAGGGTGTGCCCAGACACATCTGGCACACCCTGTGGGTTAAGCAAGAGAAAATCACTGGATTCAAGTACTAAATACTAGTTGTATGGTGTATACTTACATTTTCATTAAAGCCAAAATGTTTCTATGTGTATGTGCATGTGTCTGGTTCAAACCAGAAGAGTTCCTGTGTGATTCAGTAAGATGCAATTTTCAGCCTATTCATTTGAATCATTTTTATTTTGCTGTTAAATAAATAAAAAATAAAAAAAGATTTTGAAAAACAAAAACACGCTTTTCATCGTTTCTGTTAAAATTTTTTGCAAATAAATATGCTTTCTTCATAATTTAGGTCAATCTACATTCTGCTACATTTCTTTGGTGAAAATAACCCAAATCAGTGTATATTATTTAGTCTGTAGGAAAGTCCACAAACTATGGTATAGATATCTGAAAATCGATCAACCATGATGTACTGATGGCCTATCTAATTTCTTAAGGCCGAAAACGCACATGGGCTGGAACACTAATCATTCATCGGCTGTGTCCACTGGACAGATCGCACCGCAGCACAGCCCATGGGGTGTTCCAGGAGGATGTCATATGATATGCCCCAGGAATGACGAATGTCCTGCCCAGCCGTCATTTGACAATAAGTTGGGCGGGAAGTGGCTAAAAAAGCAGTACCATGCAAGACCATGAGATGGTAATGCGGTACCATGGAGTTTGGTGCATACAAATGCACTGCATTTGAGATCTGCGTTTGGGGTGTTGTTATAAGTACATTGACACCTGCAGCAGATCGCACACCCAGTGCATTTTGAACGTGTGCGGAAAGCGGATTTCTCGGACTGCTTTTTGGGGCTGTAAAAATCTGTTCTGTACCTGATTATGGAAGCTTTCTGTCATTCAAGGTGTCCAGATTACTAAATTCCTGGTTGATCCTTTCATTTAAAGTGTCTTCCTTAAGCCCCGTACACAGTGGCGGTGCGTCCATAGAGGGCGCCGGAGCGCCGCCCCCTCTCGCTCCCGCACCGCCACTGAAAGACAATACACAGATTCATGCATTGCATGAATCTGTGTATTGTCACCGCTGCCGCGCTGCCCACTATACATATGGCCGGCCTCCTGGTGAGCGCCGGCCATATGAATTAGAGCGGCGGCCGGCGGTGGGTGTAACTTGGAAGTGCCTATCAGAGCCAGCGGCTTTCCGAATACAGCTCTCATGCTGTATTCGGCTTCCAAAAACTCCTCCCAGGTACGCACGGGGGTGCGTTCCTTGGAGAAGACTGTGTGGAGGTTTCAGCCAATCAGGTTCACCGGATCTGGTTACCGGTAACCTGATTGGCTGGAGCGACATCGAGGGCGGGAGAACACATCGAGGACGGCGCGGACTGAGGAAGGTAAGTGCAGGGCTGGGGAGGGGGGGACTGGCTGCATTTGGGGGGGAACTGGCTGCATTTGGGGGGAACTGGCTGTATATGGGGGACAAACTGGCTGAATATGGGGGGAACTTGCTGAATATGGGGGACAAACTGGCTGAATATGGGGGACAAACTGGCTGAATATGGGGGGAACTGGCTGAAAATGGGGGGAACTGGCTGTATATGGGGGACAAACTGGCTGAATATGGGGGGAACTGGCTGTATATGGGGGACAAACTGGCTGAATATGGGGGGATCTGGCTGTATATGGGGGACACGCTGGCTGAATATGGGGGGAACTGGCTGTATATGGGGGACACGCTGGCTGTATTTGGGGGGAACTGGCTGTATATGGGGGACACGCTGGCTGCATTTGGGGGGAACTGGCTGTATATGGGGTACACGCTGGCTGCATTTGGGGGGAACTGGCTGTATATGGGGGACACGCTGGCTGCATTTCGGGGGAACTGGCTGTATATGGGGGGGGGAACTGGCTGCATTTGGGGGGAACTGGCTGTATATGGGGACAAACTGGCTACATTTGGGGGGAACTGGCTGTATATGGGGGACAAACTGGCTGCATTTGGGGGGAACTGGCTGTATATGGGGACAAACTGGCTGCATTTGGGGGGAACTGGCTGTATATGGGGGGACAAACTGGCTGCATTTGGGGGGAACTGGCTGTATATGGGGACAAACTGGCTGTATATGGGGGCACACTGGCTATATATATGGGGACACACTGGCTGTATATGGGGGCACACTGGCTATATATATGGGGACAAACTGGCTGTATATGGGGGCACACTGGCTATATATATGGGGGCACACTGGCTATATATGGGGACAAACTGGCTGTATATGGGGGCACACTGGCTGTATATGGGGGCACACTGGCTGTATATATAGGGGCACACTGGTTATATATATATGGGGACACACTGGCTGTATATGGAAACAAACTGGCTGTATTTGAGGGGGCAAACTGGTGGCGTTTGGGCACAGTGGCTGCGTTTAATGGGCACAGTGGCGGCAATTGATTTTTTTTTTTTTCAGTTTGTTTGCGCCCCCCCAAAAATTTTGAGCACCAGCCGCCACTGCCCGTACACACGGGCCGAATGTTGATAGGATACTTCTGGATCCTATAAACTCTAGTCCTAGCTATCACCTTATTATTGTTAATCTTACCTTATTATTATTGCCGGTGTTCCGTCAGATTAGGTGACCCGTCAGATTTAATAACGGAAGTGACGTTCCATCATGGCAATCTTGGTACATCCCGCACTCGGCCACACTAAGCCTACAGTCTGAAGTCGCCAAGCAGACATCTTTTTACACCAACCAAAATCTTGCATTTCACAATTATTTTTACCACTAAACTGAGCTTATATCGTTAAATACAGTATTTTGAAATCTGTGACACTGTTTTGATGTTGAATTTTAAAAGCATTCTGCAAACCTGCTGATCTCACACGTTTGCTGATCTGATAGAAGACCGCTGCTTTTATAATTTAACATCATAACAGTGTCACAGACTTCTAAATACTGTATTTTATGACATAAGCTCAGTTTAGTGGTAAAAATAAATGTGAAATTCAAGATTTCGGTGGGTGTAAAAAGATGTCCGCTTGGCGACTTCAGACTGTAGGCTTACTGTGACTGAGAGTGGGGTGTACCAAGATGGCCGTGATGGAACCTCACTTCCGTTACAAGTTTGGACGGGTTGCCTAATCTGACAGAACACCAACACTTCTCCGTTCGCCACACCCAGATTCTGCGCAGGGAACAATGTATACGTATATAAAAGTGACCCAACACAGATCTACACACTGTTCGATTTTTTGGTCCTGGTAAAGCATATCTATAGCATACATTCAAGATATAGCCCACCAATGGGATATTACCAATCCACCAATCCAAGCCATGCCAACCCCCCCCCCCCCCATGTACATACAGTTATTCATAGGATTTCTTGCCTGTCAATGTTCAGACAGTTTTTATAACAGCTTTTATAACAATAAATAGGCTATCACATCACTTTGATCAAGGCGTAAGTTTTGTGGTTAGAACAAAACTAAACCAAAACCATTTTCTCTCTTACTTCTAACTTCAGAGCAACAATATATTTAAAGGAGTAATAACCCAAAACAAGAAATATATATTAGGGGGGCTCTAAACCACCTCTTTCAAATGTCGAGAGACATTGGCTGGTTAAAAAAGAAAAAAAAAACATCCAACATTTGGACTATGTGTATGCCAGCCGGTCCGAACTGCTGCCTTCTGTCGGACGTGCATGCTGGAAAACCAACATCTGACCAACTCCGATCAGCGCTCTCAGACAATGGCAGAGAGCGGTGATCAGAGTGTTCTAGTGGGGGGGGGGGCATCCCCCTGTCAGAACAAAACAGCTCATCGGGGGGGATCGCTGAACTAACGTCGGATCGTTGGTATAGCGGCTCAGAACTGACAGTTTATTTTTTTTCCGTACAAATTGTCCTTGTGGGTGCTGCGTTGCCACTCTCAGAGTGCATGCTCCACAAGTTTACTGAGAGGGGCGGCTCCAGAAAACTGCCCCACGTGATCTCTGTGTCTGCGTCTTCTTCCCTGCTAGCCTATCAGCTCAGACGGCTTCGTCAGAGGGCTCCTGCTTGCTCCTCCCCCAAATCGCCCTATGCGGTGGAGAGCAAGTTACCCATGTCATGTGACCAGAGTGTATAAAATAGACAAAATGGTATTTGGGGCACTCTTTTTATTGTGAGTTATTCAGTAGATTGTTGGTTTTAACGATGATCCATGTGTAGTGGGTAATATGGGTTTAATTACACTTTAATTATTTCTACAGGAAGACACAACTATAATAAAATATTTTAGTCAAATAAATCTTTCTATAGAGACGCAAACCAGTTTGAACTTTTGTTGCTACAAGACTCAAAAGCAAAACATGTTCTATCAACAATTTATAAGATACGCACTATAAAAAATCACCCTGAACCCCCCGATTATATAAACAATTGGGAGAATGAGTTAAATGTTCAAATCGAAGATGTAGAGTGGAAGAAATCATTTAACTTACCACATTGTATGTCATTAACAATTAAAGCGCAAGAGACAAATTACAAACTTCTCTCTAGATGGTATTGGAGCCCACTGTCATTACAGCGTATATACCCAGATAAATCAGATATATGTTGGCGGTGCCATGCGTCCAAAGGCTCATTGTTCCATATTTGGTGGGAATGCCCTCAAATTTTTAATTTTTGGGAAAAAATGATGCAATTATATAACTCAGTTACTGGGGAACTAATATCAAACATACCACAAATTACCTTGCTCTCGATTCTACCAGGATCATATAAAAACATCAAAAAGGGTCTTTTGAGACACTGGTTGACAGCAGCGAGATTAGTCATACCACGACACTGGCGCTCAATACAAACTCCATCAGTTAAGGAATGGGCTAGTGAAATGGACTGTATAGAGAAGATGGAATCACTCCTAGCATATGAACTAGATACACACGAGGAGCACAGCCGGACTTGTGCCCTGTGACAGGGGTCACTTTGGGCACAGAGTGAGCAAGAAAATAATGGACATTAAGAATATGTCTTGGATTGCTTTAAAATGGGACAGTGATATTTTTTCCACAATATTCCCCAGGATATCTGTAAAGAACTATTTACTGTTTGATTATGAACTCAACAGGTTAACTGAAAAGTGACTCCTTCATGATGTTGGGACACATACTGTTAGATGTTAATGTCACCACCTCCAGCCCCCACCTGTGTCTGCTAAGATGTCAGATGTGTATTGGGAGACAGTGAGGCTAGCCTAAAGGTCATGTGTCTGAGTCATCAGCTGTAGTTAATTAGCTCATGTAAATTAGGTCTGGTCAAAGGTGTATTGTCAGCGGAAAATGAGGAGAATGTAAGAATCTCCTCTCTGTGTGTATAAAACTATGAGTTTGTCATTAAAGATTGTCAGACAAGTTGGAAACCTCAGAGTGGTTGTCTCATCTGTGGAGGGAGAAGTATTTGTATGGGGTCTTATTCGGCTGGTTGGAGTGTCTGGTGGCTGTCATGTGGTTGGAAAGGGAATATCCTAACGGTTAACCCCTTTCATACTTGGGGTGCCGTTACATGCCCCCTGGAGGGTATATAGGGAAATAACAAGAAAGTAGAAAGCTCTTGGGGAAATAAAAAAACAAAGTAGGAAAATTGTTATGGCAGATAGGGGTCTTTGCTGCCATCCTTCTCCATTACCCTTACCCTATTTATTTTTCCTCTTATCTTACCCCCTTCCCCCTTCTTTTTTTTTTCCTCTTGGTTTTTGTTTACTCTGTCCTGTTCTGTTTCGTCTTTTTCTTGTTGTGTTTGGTTAGGTATTGTCTTGTCTTTTGAGTTATATGTGAGAATGTATTTGAAATTGACTAGATGAAATAACTGCACTATCTAAATATGTATGAATTTATCAATGTTTGTACTATAACTTATAACCTCATAATAAAATCAGAATGAAAATAAAATATTATAATATTTGCCTGGAGTTCCACTTTTAGTTCAATACTGAGCAGTCCTATTCCATCTCATGGCTATCACCATATGGAGAGTTGCATTCTGTTTGACCTTCAGTCATTTTTTCATCTTTCCAGCTATTAACCACTTCAGATCCACGCTATAGCCGAAAGACGGCTGCAGCGCGGACCTGAAATGCCGGGAGGACGTCCCTGGATGTCCTTGTGTTTACTTCCGCAATGCGCGCCTTCGGCGGCGCGCATCGCGGAAGAGCTGTGCCCGCTGTATCACGCGGGTGCCGATGCGTATGCCTGGCGGCCGTGATGTCCACCAGGTACCCGCGATCGGCTGTCACAGAGTCAGGGACGTGGATCTCTGTGTGTAAACACAGAGATCCACATCCTGTTAGGGAGAGAGGAGACCGATGGTGTGTCCCTTGTACATAGGGACAACCATCGGTCACCTCCTCCAGTCAGTCCCCTCCCCCCACAGTTAGAACACATCTAGGGAAACAAATTGAACCCCTTCCTCGCCCCCTAGTGTTAACCTCTTCCCTGACAGTCACATTTATACAGTAATCAGTGCATTTTTATAGCACTGTTCGCTGTATAAATGTGAATGGTCCCAAAATAGCGCCAAAAGTGTCCGATGTGTCCGCCATAACGTCGCAGTCCCGATAAAAATCGCCGATCGCCGCCATTACTAGTGAAAAAAAAAATATTAATAAAAATGCCATAAATCCATCCCCTATTTTGTAGACACTATAACTTTTGCGCAAACCAATCAATAAACGCTTATTGCGATTTTTTTTTTTACCAAAAATATGTAGAAGAATACGTATCAGACTAAACTGAGGAAAAAAATATTTTTAAAAAAAAAATTGGGATATTTATTATAGCAAAAAGTAAAAAATATTGTGTTTTTTTTAAAAAAAATTGTCATTCTTTTTTTGTTTATAGCGCAAAAAATAAAAAACGCAGAGGTGATCAAATATCACCAAAAGAAAGCTCTATTTGTGGGAAAAAAATGATAAAAATCTCATTTGGGTACAGTGTTGTATGACCGCGCAATTGTCATTCAAAGTGCGTCAGCGATGAAAGCTGAAAATTGGTCCGGGTACGAAGGGGGTTTTAGTGCCCAGTAAGCAAGTGGTTAAATCCTCTGCCCTTGTTGTTTTAACTTTGGATAGTAAAACATTTTTTTTTCCTGTTAAAGTAAATAACTTATACAGCCCACTTCCTGATTCTTGTCTGGTAAAAGCCTAGGCTTATGACATCATGTACAGCTCTCTCTCTCACTCTCGTGAGAGTTTGCCAGGAAGGGAGGAGGATGAGTCATAAGAGGGCCAATGAGAGCTGCAAAACTAGGAGTGTGCCTCTGTGTAAATCCAGGAAGTGAACAGGCTGACTCAGTGAAGGAAGATTTCTGCAGCATATTTGGCAAGTACAGAATGACAGTATATATTAAAGAATATGCAAAGTGGTTGGAGGGAAGCTTAGAGTAGCATAGATTTTTTTTTTACAAAATATGTGAGCAGACTGCAGTTTCTCTTTAACTGCAGAGGATGTGATTAAGTATTAACTGGTGTACAGCAGAATCTGTTACATGGCCGCGCTTCAAATATTGAACAAACAGGACTCCACCCTATCCATGGAGACATAGGTATGAGTGATCTGGAAAATTAGTTTCCACACAGAACACACTGACAGACGGACATGTTTTCCTGTTCTGGATATGATAAGAAACAGATCTATAACAGGTAAAATAGTAGTTTCTGGGAAGAAGGACCTAAACACATGACAGAGAAAAATAAATGACCTGTTAAAGTGTAATTAAAAGCAAAAAAAAAATAGTTTTCTTTAGTTTTGGATAGAGTGGAGATGTATTCATTTTTATTGCTGTCTGTGCCTCCGTTAGGGAGATTCATCCTCTCTATTTGTCTTGTTTACTATTATCATCACAAGTAAAAGTAAAAGAAAATCCCAAATTTTGGGTTAACATCAAATAGTAATAGAGGGGAAATCTTCCAATGGGGACAATAAATCTGGTGACACGCTGGGCTTTCCTCACTTTGGAGGGATCTCCTCTCACTTCCTGTTTGGCTATGGGACAGGAAGTGAAGGGAAATCTCCCCAGTGGTACAAAGATGGCAAAAAAAACAAAACAAAAAAAAACCTGACAAGAGGTTATAACCCTCCTTACTCTATCCAATATATAAAAAAAAGTTAAGCTTTGAGTTACACTTTAAAACAGTCAATACACGGACTACACACACTAAGATGCTGTTTGATCAAATTGATTAACCACTTCCTATCTGGGCTATCGAGAATTGACGGCCACAAGGTGGCTCTACAATGCCGGGAGGCCGCTGGGGGGGGCGCGCGCACGCTGCCGGCGGCGCGCGCGCGTGCCCGCTGCGTCACTCAGGTGCTGTTGCGCGTGCCTGGCAGCGGCAATGTCCGCCAGGTACACGCGATCGTCAGTCACAGAGCCAGGGACGTGGATCTCTGTGTGTAAACACAGAGATCCACGTCCTGTCAGGGAGAGGAGACCGATGGTGTGTCCCTTGTACATAGGGACAACCATCGGTCACCTCCCCCAGTCAGTCCCCTCCCCCCACAGTAAGAATCACCTAGCAGGGAACACAATTAACCCCTTGATCACCCCCTAGTGTTAACCCTTTCCCTGCCGGTCACATTTATACAGTAATCAGTGCATATTTATAGCACTGTTCGTTGTATAAATGTGAATGGTCCCAAAAATGTGTCAAAAGTGTCCGATGTGTCCGCAGTAATATCGCAGTCCTGACAATAATCGCAGATCGCCGCCATTACTATTAAAAAAATAATAATAATAAAAAAAAATGTCATAATTCGATCCCTTATTTTCTAGGTGCTATAACGTTTGCGCAAACCAATCATTATACGCTTATTGCGATTTTTTTACCAAAAATATGTAGAAGAATACATATCGGCCTAAACTGAGGAAAAAAAAATGTTTTTATTTGAAAAAAATGATTTTTATTATAGCAAAAAGTAAAAAATATTGTGTTTTTTTCAAACTTGTCCTTCTTTTTTTTATTTATAGCACAAAAAATAAAAACCGCAGAGATGATCAAATACCACCAAAAGAAAGCTCTATTTGTGGGGAAAAAAGGACATCAGTTTTGTTTGTGAGCCACGTCGCACGACCGCGCAATTGTCATTCAAAGTGTGACAGTGCTGAAAGCTGAAATTTCGCCTGGGCAGGAAGGGGGTATATGTGCCCAGTAAGCAAGTGGTTAAACTCCAGAAAAAACTTACAAATTATTAATCTCAGGAGGCATTTGTCTCTTGAGGTTTTGCTGTATTTTCACAGCTCCAACAGGAGAATTGCAGTTTACCTTCACAGTAGTTGTCCTGCCATTCACTTCCACTATGACGGCAGACTTGCGTCATATAGTTATGTAGTTCTCCTACACACAAACCACACTCTCTGCCCCTCCACTCCTCCTGTCCAATCACAGAACGCTTTGTATTCTGTAAACCCATTCAGAAGTTACAAAGCGTTCTGTGAATGAGGAGGGAGAGGAGGGACAGTGCAGCTTGTGTGTAGGAGAACTGCAATTCTGCTGTCAGAAAGCTATACCACTGACGCTCAATGGAAGCATAAATTGTAAATAACAGGCTGGTATCATATACCTCCTGAGATTTAAAAGGGATGTATGTTTTTTTTTATTTTATTTTATATCATTCTTACCTAGGTGGATCCATCATCGGTTCGATGCTGCATCTGTCCTCCGGCGCCTCTACACTGAGAACCGAGCGATTGAACACCGATGATCGCTCAGCTCTCACAGCTCCATGAGCAGAGAGCTGGTGACTGTCAGTCACTGGCTCTCTGCTCTGCCCCCCGCGCTCGCTGGAGTGCTGGGCTGTGGAGGGGGCGGGAGCGGCCAGCTTAGGCTCTCAGTGGCTCACTGAGAGGCTATGCCTGGTGCCGGTCCAGGGATCTGGACCGGTTCCCAACTGTGCATGCGCGAAGCACGCTGTGCTTTCTAACTGGCCCAGTGACTGAGGAAGAAAAAAGGGGGACGAACTTCCGAGGGACGGCTCTGCGGCACAGTCTCCCAGAAGTGGGGAAGGGTACCTGACAAAAAACAGGTACCCATTCCCCCCTCCCCCCCTGAAAGGTGCCAAATGAGGCACCAGAGGGATGAGGAAGCGGATCAGTGGAGGTTCCACTTTTGGGTGGAATTCCGCCTTAACTTGCAGATTTGACCATAAACAGATGCTGGGATTCCAAGGTAGTGCATGTTCTTATCATTTCCTTTCTTGGACATCTATCTTGAATTTCATATGGGACTAATAATAAATGTCGATTCCAGCGTATACTGTATTAATAGATATAACAATGTTATTATTGCATTGCTACCTTGGCAAATTTGTACACAAAGCATTGTAATTACTTAATATCCTTCCTTCATACACAGCTGGCATCCTTCATACATCGCTGGTTCCTTAACAAACTTATCTCAATCATTTCCCTGGAGACAAAACAAACATGGCTCAGATACGGCTCTTCCATACCTGCAGTTATATGTAAGGATAAAAACCATAAAGCAACTCTGAATTAACCACTTGTGGACCAAAGGTGTATACTGTATACCGTATATACTCGAGTATAAGCCGAGTTTTTCAGCACATTTTTTGTGCTGAAAATGCCCCCCTTGGCTTATACTCGAGTCAAATCCATCTTCAACTTTGTGCACCTGATCCCGGCCAACCGTAGGTCCCCTGGACCCCAAACTCATGTAGCCCCACTCTTCCTCTACAAGTGTGCAAAGTTTGTTGTCTGGGGGACCTACGACCGGGGAGCACAGATTTTTCAAAGCCGGGCACCCCTTCCATTTACTCCCATGTTAAACGGTCATTTCTCCAGTGATTTTAGGGACCCGGTTCTGGCCGGCCCTAGGTCTTCTGGACCCCAAACGTGGCACACATGTAGCCCCACTCTTCATCTACAAGTGTGCAAAGTTTGTTGTCCAGGGGACCTACGGACGGGGAGCATTGTTTTTTCAAAGCCGGGCACCCCTTCCATAGACTCCCATGTTAAACGTCAGTCTAGTCACACAGCGCCGGAGATCAGGTAGGGAGATTGTGAACAGTGAGGCATGGACACAGTGAGGCATGGGCACAGTGACAGTGAGGCATGGACACAGTGAGGCATGGGCACAGTGAGGCATGGGCACAGTGAGGTATGGACACAGTGAGGCATGGACACAGTGAGGCATGGACACAGTGAGGCATGGACACAATGAGGCATGGACACAATAAGGCACAGTGAGGCATGGACACATGAGGCATGGGCACAATGAGGCATGGGCACAGTGAGGCATGGGCACAGTGAGGCATGGACACAGTGAGACATGGACACAGTGAGGCATGGACACAATGAGGCATGGACCAAGTAAGGCACAGTGAGGCATAGACACAGTGAGGCATGGACACAGTGAGGCATGGGCACAGTAAGACACAGTGAGGCATGGGCACAGTAAGACACAGTGAGGCATGGGCACAGTAAGACACAGTGAGACATGCACATGGACACAGTGAGGCAAAGTGAGGCACAGTGAGGCATGCAGATGGACACCCTAGGCTTATACTCGAGTCAATATGTTTTCCCAGTTTTTTGTGGTAAAATTAGGTGCCTCAGCTTATACTCGAGTATATACGGTAAACCCTGCAGGAAATAATTCAGCATTACAGAGTGTACTTAGGTAAACTCTTGAATATTTCCCCGTCCACTGAGCACGCTCCATCTGGCAGACATTGTGACCCTATCTACTGAATGTTCAGTGTGTTACACCAAGCACTGATAGACACAATGTAACAACTTTATTACACTGTAACTAGCTGAAGCCATTAGCAGGATCCAGCTATAATGTAACCATTTTGATAGATAACATTTATCCACAGTAACTTTTTGAAATTCTGTTTCATGCTAAGTTAAATCTAAAAAGCCATATTTAATCATTTCCTTTTCTTTTTATCTTTTTCTATTTTTCACCTACTTTTTTACTACTTGTATGGAGAACAAAATATACATTGGAGCATCCTTCCGGGTAATAAAATGTACGTTTTTTTTTTAGTTTCTCTTGTACTGATTAAAACACTCCAAAGAGCGCTCTTAGCCATTGGCTGCTGGTTTTCCAGCATGCTCGGACCGGCTCCCATACACATGGGCCAAAAGTCAGACAGTTTTTATTGAACCGAACCAATGTTGCCCCACATTCGGCCCGTGTGTGTGGGGCTTAAAGGAGAAGTAGGGCCAAAACTTTTTCAGCCCTACGTCTCCTGTGGGTCACAGTAGTGCGCTTAGTTCCGCTCTCCTGAGGCCCAGATACAACCAACAGTGGGCCAAAGTCTGCTGACATCACAGAGCTGGTCCAGGCTCTGCAGAGATCCTTACAACTGTCAGGATCCACCCAGATGCCTGTCTGGCAGCTGGCATAGCCTCTTAGTGCAACTCAGAGCCTGAGCCAGCCATTTGTGCCCCCTGCACAGCCTGGCATTCCAGTGAGCGCTGGAGAGGCAGAGCAGAGAGCAGTGACTGACAGTCATCGCTCTGTGCTCAAAGCGGACCCAAGAACTGAACGATCAGTGGCCTTTGAATGCTCAGTTCTTGGTGTGGAGCAGGTGGGGGACAGCGGATCAATGCTGCATCTACATAGGTGAGTAATTATGTTTTTTTTTTTGTATCCTATACATCTCTTTTAACCGACAAGCCTTAGTGCATCTGGGATCACCTTCAAGTGCAAGACACCCAAATGTTATTTTTATGCAAATATACGTGATGTGTTGAAATGTGTGCCTTACGTGCCTGGGGGAGGGGATTATTGATGATAAGAAAGGAGGAAAGGGAAGTGTGATGAGTTTTGCAGCAGGTGTGGGCAGAAATGATGAGGGTTGTTTAGGGATATGGAGAAGATAAAGAAGGTGATTGTAAACGATCACCTTGTAAAAAACAACCTATTCAGTTTCAAATTGAAATGAAAGGCTTGTATAACATTTGTAGATATATTAAAAAACATAATAAATACCTTTTTTTCCCCTTTTTTATAAATTATCACATTCCCTCTGTTCTCAGCTGCATAAGAGCTGGTGGGAAGAGAGACAGCAGTACACTGAGCTTTCCAGTGATAGGCTATGCAGAAGGGGCGTGTCAGGACAATCTGTTCATTGGAGGAGAGCAGGCTGTGTTCCCAGCACAGCTAGAGAACTTACTATGGTGTGGTCTCCTGCATAGTGTGGTCAGTTTTTAATAGGAAAGCAGAGGGGACTGACAGGAACACCAGGGATTTCACACTAAGGAAGCAATACAAAGGGAACGGGATACTTTTTCATACAAGTACATGGTACAGCAGCCACATATCAGAAATAATAAATGTTAGTTGTTTTTTTTTTTAAACAACAAACATGTTATACTTACCTCCTCTGTGCAAGGGTTTTGCACAGAGTGGCCCCCGATCCTCCTTTTCTAAGCTCCCCCTGCGGCGCTCCTGGCTCCTCCTCTTCTTGAGTGCCCCCACGGAGAACCGCATTCCATGGGGGCACCGGTGCGGGCGCACTCCCGAGTCCTGCTGTATCCATTGACACAGACAGCAGGATTCGGCTCTGCCCCCCGGCTCCTTTGTCACTGGATTTGATTGACAGCAGCGGGAGGCAATGGCTCCTGCTGCTATCAATCCCACCAATGAGGACCCGAGACAGCAGCTGGAGCTGGAAAAGATCGGGTTCAGGTAAATAAAAGGGGGGTGTCTGGGGGGCAGCTGCACTACAGAAGGTTTTTCATCTTAATACATTGAATGCATAAAGTGAAAAACCTTGAGGGTTTACAACCCCTTTAAGCTGACCTTAAACCTGTAAAAGTTTGTTAGAAAATTGTTGTTTTCAAAGCATTCGTTTGATTATCCAACAATCAAAGCGGACGATTCAGCAATTAGTTTAAACCAGAGAGCGCAAAAAAATTGAAGGACACTGATGGGAAATTTTTGTCGAATATAGTAGGAATGAACAATTCCTAACAAGTCTTATGCGCATGCACTTGTCAAAATTAATGCGGAAAGCAAACCATTCGTTCGAGACATTGACATGATACTTGAACGAAAAGTTGTTTGAAATTAGCTGAGTCGGTAAAGGCACCAATAAAATGGTCAGACAAGCAATGGTTTTACTTTCTCGTCTGAAGGTTTGGATGAAATTCTATGGGTGGAAGGCCAGCATTATTCAGTGTGGGGGAGGGAGACCAAAAGGGGGACCTGGTAGAGTTATCTCCCTGGGAGGTCCTTTCTCTCCACCAAGAGAAAAGATGCATTGCCTATGGGTAAGGTGGGGAAGGTAGGCTAGTCAGAGGTATCCGTTATTAAAGTCATCTTGGAAGTTTCCGAAGTCAATCTAAAGCCTTGTACACACGGTCGGACTTCAAACAAACTTTTCCGTGGATTTTTGTCCGAAGGGAGTTGGCCGGGCACACCCATAGCATACACATGGCAGGACTTTTCTGCAAACTTTCCCAACATCACGTGGTTTTTCTGCTCTTTTCTGCTCCTTACCGCCACCCTTTGGTCAACTTCTGCTATTGTTGGTGGATTTTAAAATTGGTTCTGGGCATGCTTATTTGTACTTCGGACAAAAGTCTGATGGATTTCCGTACACATGGTCGGACTTTTGTTGCCGAAAAGTTTGTCCGTTTGCAGAGCGAACATTTGTCCGATGAAAACCGAAAAAGTTTGTCCGATGGAGCGTACACACGGTCGGATTTTTTGGAAAACTTGCTCATTTTGAAGTTTGTTGGCAAAAAGTCTTACCGTGTGTACGGCCTTAATGCCTCATTTCCACTGAGCGGATCGGTACGGTGCGCTATTTTGGGTGTTTCCATTATGAAAGCGTGCCATAAAACCGAACCATACCGCACCATTCTGGGTCCTGCTTCAGATGTGGGGCCATAGAAAATAGTACGGTTCGGTTAGGGCGGAGCTACAATACATTCCACTGATTGGCGGACATGCGAGGCATTTTTTGTAAACCCTGAATGGCCCCCGACAGTCCGACCTGCAGTGGAAACGCTCACCAGAATAGACCGGACCATTCAAACCGTTCCAAACTGTACAGACCCGAACCGTTCCGCTCAGTGGAAACGAGGCATTAGAGGCCCAGTTATGAATTCACGTATTGGGTCTATCTTAGGAAATGGAAATAAGTTCCTCCATAACATTTGTCGATTCAATTTATATGTTTTCCTTGGGTCATTTTTTAGAGCACTGCCTACAGAAATTTTCAAATACCATCTTTATCTCTTTTGTAAATAAATTAACAATACAATACTTTGCACCAGAGACAAGGAGGCTTAATATGACCTTCTAGCAATCTTTTGTTTCTCCATAATTTGTTCTTTTATTTTGTGGACAATACAAGATGATGTGGGAGATTTTTTGTTATTTACTCGCCAGACTTTACAAAAAAAAAAAGAAAAAAAAAGCAGGTTAACCATTCACATTCCAACACAGCTTTTCTCAGGGTATTGCAGTTTCACAGGTAAATCAGTGAGGAGATAGAATGTAAACAAATGACTAAACCTGGGGCTACCAAGTGATTCAATCTAATCACCCAACTTCTTATTGGCACTATCCACATTTGGAACACACTGAAATTAAAGGGGCTGTTAATTGGGCGATGGACAACAAGTAGTTAAATCTTTTGGCAGAAAACATGTTGTTGCTTGTGTAGGCCTAAGCTTGATGCTCCAGGGATATAAAAAATTACAAAGGGGAAACTTTCAGATTTTTTTTTAATAATAGGACCGATCATTTTATAATTTTGTGTTATTATAAACGGGACAAAGCTCACAATCTCTCTCTCTCTCTCTATATATATTATATATATATATATATATACAGTATCTCACAAACCACCTGCCTGGAGTTTGCATGTTCTCTCTGTGCCTGGGTGGGTTTCCTCCGGGTACTCCGGTTTCCTCCCACACTTCAAAGACATATTGGTAGGTTAATTGGATCCTGTCTATATTGGCCCTATTATGTATGAATGTGAGTTAGAGACCTAAGCCCTGGATCACACTGGTGCGATTTGGCATGTCAAATCGCATGTCAAAACGGCGATATTTGCCGGCAATTGCCAGCAATGGCACCGTCCTAATCAGTGCGGCGCTGCATCGATTTCGAAAAGTAGTTTCTGTACTACTTTTTGCGATTTCGGCCGCAATTTACATTGACATCTGTGCAGAAACCTGCACAGATGTTTTTTTAATCGCGGCTGAAATCGGGACTGCCAGCGAGAGTGAAATCGTGCGAGTTCAGCTGAACTCGCACGGCTTCACTCCCGCAGCCCAGTGTGAACCTGGGCTTAGATTGTAAGCTCCTTGAGGGTAGTGACTGATGTAAATGTATAATATATATGTAAAGCGCTGCGTAACTTGACGGCGCTATATAAGTACCTGAAATAATAATAACCATTGATACATGAAGTGGTTATTAATCACAAGAAAGATACTATATATAGTGCAAAAATAAAATGTCATAGAACCGACTGTCTTAAAAATCGAAACACAATGGGGTTGATTTACTAAAGGCAAATAGACTGTGCACTTTGCAAGGTGCAGTTGCCCCAGAGATTAGTAAATAAGCAGAAGCTCTGCTGAATTCCATCATCCAATCATGTGCATGCAAAAATTCTGTTTTTCTTATTTTCCTTGCATGTGATTGGGTACTCTTTGCAAAGTGAAGCTTTACCTCATTTACTAAGCTCTGGAGCAACTGCCCTTGCAAAGTACAACTGCACTTTTCAAAGTGCACAGCCTATTTTCCTTTAGTAAATCAACCCCATTAAGTTCAACTGGTGGTTGTGGTGGTTAAAATATGTGACACTGAACCTGTTTCATTAAAGTGGTTGTTAAGCCACTACTATAAAAACTTCCCATCCCCTCTGTAACATAACAATATGTGTCCCTGTGCCTGTGTTATATAAAAAATGACGATCTGTACCTATATCAGAGCATCTCCCGGCGCTCACGTGACTCCTCAGCTCTCTCCTCTGCCCGGCTGACAGCTCCAGCAGGGAGGAGAGAGAGCCGAGGAGTCACGTAAGCGCAAGGGAGAGGCTCTGATATAGGTACAGATTGGCACAGGGACACATATTGTTTTGTTACAGAGGGTATGGGAGGATTTTATAGTAGTTATGAAAGCAGCAGAGGGGGGGGGGGGGCACTGACACGAACAGACAGGCAGGGAGGGAGAGGGGAGAACAGAGGACAGAGCAGGGCTGTGGATGACAGAGGCCCGTAAAATTTATGATTTTTACATGTAGGAGAGAAATGTCAGAATGGTGAGTTAAATGTCAGAAATGTCAGAAAGTGGTTAAGCTTTTTTTTTTCCCCCTTTTATTGGTTGAACTGGTGGGACTTGGAGGTGTGAATGGGCAATCCAAAAATCATTCACAAGGAATCTTACAGGTTCCTATGGCTGACATGTCTTTCCCCCTTTCCTCCATGAAATCTACACTCACCGGCCACTTTATTAGGTACACCTGTTCAATTGCTTGGTAACACACATTGCTAATCAGCCAATCGCATGGCAGCAACTCAATGCAGTTAGGGCACCTATATGTGGTGAGGACGACTTGCTGAAGTTCAAGCCAAGCATCAGAATGGGGAAGAAATGGGGATTTAAGCGACTTTGAACATGACATGATTGTTGATGTCAGACGGGCTGATCTGAGTATTTAAAAAATTGCTGATCTACTAGGACTTTCACACACAACCATCTCTAGAATTTATAGAGAATGGTCCGAAAAGGAGAAAATATCCAGTGAGTGGCAGTTGTGTGGAGAAAAATGCCTTGTTGATGTCAGAGGTCAGAGGAGAATAGACAGACTGGTTCGAGATGATAGAAAGGCAGCAGTAACTCAAATAACCACTCGTTACAACCAAAGTATGCAAAATACCATCTCTGAACGCACAACACATCGCACCTTGAAGCAGATGGGGTACAGCAGCAGAAGACCACACCGGGTGCCACTCCTGTCAGCTAAGAACAGGAAACTGAGGCTACAATTCACACAGGCTCACCAAAATTGGACAATAGTAGATTGGAAAAACGTTGCCTGGTCTGATGAGTCTCGATTTTAGATGGTAGGGTCAGAATTTGGCGTAAACAACATGAAAGCATGGATCTATCCTGTCTTGTATCAACAGTTCAGGCTGGTGGTGTAATGGTGTGGGAGATATTTTCTTGGCACACTTTGGACCCTTTAGTACCAATTAAGCATCATTGAAACGCCCCGTCCTACCTGAGTATTATTACTGACCATGTCCATCCCTTTATGACTACAGTGTACCCATCTTCTAATGGCTCCTTCCAGCAGGATAATGCACCATGTCACAAAGCTCAAATCATCTCAAGTTGGTTTCCTAAACATGACAATGAGTTCACTGTACTCCAATGGCCTCCACAGCCACCAGAGCACCTTTGGGATGTGCTGGAACGGGAGATTCACACCATGGATGTGCAGCCGACAAATCTGCAGAAACTGTGTGATGCTGTCATGTCAATATGGTCCAAAAACTCTGGGGGATGTTTCCAACATCTTGTTGAATCTATGCCATGATGAATGAAGGCAGTTCTAAAGGTAAAAGGGGGGTTAACCCCGATACTAGCAAGGTGGACCTAATAAAGTGGCATGGTGTGGTAAATAACTTTATGTTTCCGGGCATCGGGGCAACATGGTGAAACAGCAGAAAAAGCAGACAAATAGAGTGATGACATGATTTCTGTTTGGAACTGAATTTCAGATAACACGAGCTTTATCACAACATTACAGAAGGTCAAAGCAATCACATGCACAGAAATCCTGTTATTGTGCAATGAGATACAAAAGTATTAACACTTGGAGCGTTCAGCTGAAACATAAAGCCCCGTCCATATACACGGGCCGAATGTCAGGGGTCATCAGCCGGACATTTGACCTGTGTGTATGCCACCCTGTCCGACAGAAGCCAGCCGATTGGCCGGCTTCTGTCGGACGTGCATTCTGGAAAACCAGGAGCCGCACGTCTCCCGATCAGCGCTTTCAGCCAATGACAGACAGCGCTGATCGGAGTGTTCTGGTAGGGGGGGGGGGGTGACCGTCCCTCTGTCAGAACACAACAGCTCAGGCAGAGAGATCTCTATACTAACTTCTCATAGCTGGAGCTGACAGGTTCTTTTTCCTTCAACCCAGTGGGTTGAATGAAGAAAAACTCATAGTGTGTACCAGGCTTTAAGCTGGGTCCAAATTTAGGCCTCATGCCCACGGATGTTTTTACAGCCGCGTTTTTGAGCGTTTTTTACAGCTTAAAAACGCCTGTCCATGTTAGTCTGCAGCTTCATGCCCACCTAGACGTTTTTGAACTGCAAATAGCATAGGCGTTTTTAAGCTGTAAAAAAAAAACCAGGACCAGTGCGTTCCGCGGCGTCGACGTTAGGCATAAAAAAACGCGAAGCGTTAAAAAACCCGCAAAAACGTCGCAATTGTGTTTTTTTTCTCTGGCGTTTTTTTTCTCCGAAAAAAATACGGTTGAAAAATGTATACAATAACATGGACAGGCGTTTTTAAGCTGTAAAAAACGCTCAAAAATGCGGCTGTAAAAACGTCCGTGGGCATGAGGCCTTACTGTATATGTCCAGCAATTTATAAACAGAGTTTATGTAACATAGAAAAGAAAAAAGACCAAGTGGTCCATCGAGTCTGTCCATTTTTTTATATATATATATATATATATATTTTTTTACTTTTTTGTCTGGGTATAGATCTACGTTTGTCCCAAGCATGTTTGGATCCACTTGCTGTTGAATGACTCACTAGGGTTGATTTACTAGGCAAATAGACTCTGCACTCTGCAAGTGCAATTGCCCTAGAACTTAGTAAATGAGGGGAAGCTCTGCTGACTTCCATCATCCAATCATGTGCAAGCAAAAATTCTGTTTTTTTTTTTTCCTTGAGTGTGATTGGATATTTTTTGCAAAGTGAAGCTTTACTCCATTTACTAAACCCTGGAGCAACTGCACTTGCAGACTGAAACTGCACTTTGCAAAGTGTGCAGTCTATTTGCCTTTAGTAAATCAACCTCACTACCTCTGATGGACATTTTACTAATTAAAGTGGTTGTAAACCCATTACAACCACTTTAACCTACAGGTAAGCCTAGATTAAGGCTTACCTGTAGGTGCAATACATATCTCCCAAACCTAAAAGGTTTAGGAGATATTTGCAGAAATAGCGGCACCGATGTCTGCGGCGCATGCGTCATAGACATCGGGCGCAGGCGCACTGAGCGTGCCGTTTCTAACAGCGATCATGCCGTTAGTGGCGGCACCAGCACGCATGAATTACTTACCTGAGATCGAAGCCCGCGCAGCGGTCCTCGTTTGCCTCCTCCGACACCGCCATCTATCCCGGAGTGACTTCCGGGTATCGCGGCTCCAGCACTGTGACTGGCCGGAGCCACGATACCCAGAAGTCACTCCGGGATAGATGGCGGCATCGGAAGAGGCAAACGAGGGCCGATGCGGTGGCTTCAATCTCAGGTAAGTAATTCATAATGAGCTAGTATGCTATGCATACTAGCTCATTATGCCTTTGTCTTGCAGGGTGTATTTATTTTTATTTTTTTACCGAGAGGGTTTACTTCCTCTTTAAGCCCTTTAGATGCTGGGCTAATCCTCTGTCTACAGCAATGAGTGGCACAGAACCAGCAATAGGGGCCCAGGGAGCACAAAAACTCAAATCCTGACCCGAATGCTAACTTTGCCTATGCGGTGGGTAATAAAAGCAGTAAATACTACAAAACAAATTTACTGTATATACCGTAGTTAAGACCTGTTACCTGTGCTACTAACACGTATGCACTAATCACAGCCATTATTATACTGCTTTGTTTGTCCTCTGTAGTTACGCAAACACCCAGTTTGACAGGTAACATAATATCAACTTCCAGTAAGGCCGGTGATAGTCAGACAGATATCTCCCCGGAAACAAGAGTCAGGAGTAGTGATGAGCCGAACACCCCCGGGTTCGGTTCGCACCAGAACCCGCGAACGGACCGAAAGTTCGAACGAACATTAGAACCCTATTAAATACAATGGATGCGAACGTTCGAATTCTAAAGTGCTAATTATAACAACTATTATGCATGTTATTGTCCTAAAAAGGGTTTGGGAACCCGGGTTCTGCACCAGGGGACATGTATCAATGCAAAAAGAAGTTTTAAAAACGGTCGTTTTTCGGGAGCAGTCATTTTAATGATGCATAAAGTTAAAAAAAAAAGTCAAATATTCCTTTAAATATCGTACCTGGGGGGTGTCTAAAGTATGCCTGTGAAGTGCCACGTGTTTCCCGTGTTTAGAACTGTCCCTGCACAAAATGACACTTCTAAAGGAAAAAAAAGCCATTTAAAACTGCTTGCGGCTTTAATGTAATGTCTGGTCCCGGTAATATGGATGAAATTCTTTAAGAAAAATGGCATAGCTACCCCATGACCCCCCCCCTACCCCAGCCCATTACCAGCCCCTTTGGGTCTTGTATGGATATTAAGGGGAACCCCGCACATAAAATAAAAAAGGCCCTATATACTCTGAACAGCCCTATACAGGCGGTGCATACAAGACAGGGACTGTAGGTTTGTTCTTATGTAGAGTCTGTTTGTAATTTTGAACAGGTACATTGTTGAAGTGTAGCTCCAGACCAAAAATCTATTTTTAAACTTTTTGGAAAACATAGGTAAGGGTTATCACCCCTGTAACATTTGTTTTGCTGTCTGTGCCCCTGTTCAGAACATTTCACCTCACTTTCCGTCCCAATGACAACTGTTTTTGAAATGTGGTGTTTTTCTTGAAACAAGGATTGCTGATAAAGCATCAGTACAGAGGAGACACCTTTCTCCCATATTTATTCTTACAGGAGAGAATTTTCCTTCCTAGTGGTAGATTTCCTCTCACTTCCTGTTGTCTTCTTGCGTTTGCAAGTAGGAGTCGTTTGTAAGTTGGATGTTTGAAAGTAGGGACCTGCCGTATATACTCTGCAGAAATAGGCCCCTTAGTTGTTGGTGTTGGCACAACACTGTAAGCACTCACAGTTACTCTTGGTTGGTGCTGGAACGCCCTGCTGTCAACTATTATATCAGGAATTTTAATTACATATAATTGTTGAACAGTGGTAGTAAAAATTGGGCCTTTGATGGTGGTGCTGGTGCCACAACACTGTAAGCCCTGACAGTTACTCTTGGTGGGTGCAGCAATGGGCCCTGCTGTGAATTATTAGATCAAGAATTGTAATTACATGCCCCTGTTGAACAGGGGCTGAAAAATTGGGCCTTAGGCACTGGTGGCACAACACTGCAACCCCTCACAGATACTGTACTTGGAGCACAGCAATGAGCCCTGTTGCAAAGTATTGCTTCAAAAATTGTAATGACACGCCCCTGTTAAACAGGGGCTGAAAAATTGGGCCTTAGGCACTGGTGGCACAACACTGCAACTCCTCACAGATACTGTACTTGGAGCACACCAATGAGCCCTGTTGCAAAGTATTGCTTCAAAAATTGTAATGACACGCCCCTGTTAAACAGGGGCTGAAAAATTGGGCCTTAGGCACTGGTGGCACAACACTGCAACTCCTCACAGATACTGTACTTGGAGCACAGCAATGAGCCCTGTTGCAAAGTATTGCTTCAAAAATTGTAATTACACGCCCCTGTTAAACAGGGGCTGAAAAATTGGGCGTTAGGCACTGGTGGCACAACACTGCAACTCCTCACAGATACTGTACTTGGAGCACAGCAATGAGCCCTGTTGCAAAGTATTGCTTCAAAAATTGTAATTACACGCCCCTGTTAAACAGGGGCTGAAAAATTGGGCGTTAGGCACTGGTGGCGGCACCCATAAACAAAAATGATCTTACAAGCTATCATCATCAATCGTATCATTGAGGACTCGGAGGAGGAGGATAGCCAGTCAACATAACAGCACAGGCACTCAGCATCAGCATCAGTCTTGAAGGGATGTGACATGTTAAAATCAATTAGTCTGTTATATCAGCATCAGGTGTGTGGTAGCTGGTGGTGATCCAAGACTGGTTCATCTTGATGAAAGTCAGTCGATCAACCGAGTCGGTGGACAGGCGCACCCTGTGATCCGTGACAAATCCTCCAGCAGCACTGAATGTGCGTTCCGAAAGAACGCTGGATGCAGGACAGGCCAGTAGCTCAATTGCATACTGTGCAAGCTCTGGCCAGTGATCCATCCTCAAGACCCAGTAAGCCAGAGGATTTTCGGTGGGGAAGGTGTCCAAGTCTGACCTTGCCCCTAGATATTCCTGCACCATGTTTATCAGACGCTGGCGATGGTTGCTGGAACCGATCATACTTTGGGGCTGCGGACTAAAGAATTGTCTGAACGCATCGGTCAGACGGCCACCTTCCCCACCGCTCCTTCTTTGACTGGCCGAAGCCTCAGCAACTCGTTGTCCAGGACCAGGAGTTTGCAACCTCCCAGTCTCTGGGAACGCGTTGCACAGACCTTTCTGCAAGGCCTCCCGGAGTTGTCTCATCCTCTGCTCCCTCTGCGACGGTAACATAAGGTCCGCAACCTTACCCTTGTACCGTGGATCAAGGAGAGTGGCCAGCCAGTAATGGTCCCTCTCCTTGATCCGAAGAATACGAGGATCCTTCCGCAGACTTTGCAGGATCAGGGAGGCCATGCAGCGTAGGTTTGCTGAGGCATTCGCTCCGGAGTCCTCTGGGTCACTAAGGACGACATGATCCGCAGCCACCTCCTCCCAGCCACGTACAAGTCCACTGGTTTCTTGGGACTGTAAATCATCCGTAAAAGACTGCTGCTGATGATGCTGAGTGCCAGCCTCCACCTCCATGCTGACACAATCCTCCTCCTCCTCCTCCTCCTCCTCCTCCTCTTCCTGTGCGATGGGTGGGACAGAAGGAACACTGTCTGGGTAAAGGGGGCCTTGAGAGGCAAGGAAGTCCTCCTCTTCCTGCCTCTGTTCTGCCTCAAGTGCCCTGTCCATTATTCCACGCAGCGTGTGCTCCAACAGGTGGACAAGAGGTACAGTGTCACTGATGCATGCACTGTCACTGCTCACCATCCTCGTGGCCTCCTCAAATGGTGCCAGGACAGTGCATGCATCCCTGATCATGCCCCACTGGCGTGGAGAAAAAAAACCAAGCTCCCCTGACCCTGTCCTGGTGCCGTAGTCGCACAGGTACTCATTGATGGCCCTCTGCTGCGTGTGCAGCCGCTGCAGCATGGCCAACGTTGAGTTCCACCTGGTGGGCATGTCACATATAAGGCGGTTCTTGGGCAGGTTCAACTCCTTTTGCAGCTCAGCCAGGCGAGCACTGGCATTATAAGATCTGCGGAAATGCACACAGACTTTCCTGGCCTGCCTCAGGACATCCTGTAAGCCCGGGTACCTGCCCAAGAAGCGCTGCACCACCAGGTTAAGGACGTGAGCCACACAGGGCACATGGGTCAGTTGTCCCTGTCGGAGGGCGGAGAGGAGGTTGGTGCCATTGTCGCAAACCACCATTCCTGGCTTAAGCTGGCGTGGCGTCAACCACCTCTCGGCCTGGCCCTGCAGAGCAGACAGGACCTCTGCCCCAGTGTGGCTTCTGTCCCCCAAACACACCAGCGCAAGCACGGCATGGCATCTTTTTGCCTGCGTGCTTGCGTAGCCCCGTGAACGGCTACGGAGCACCGCTGGTTCATAGGACAAACCACAGGAAGAGGCCATGGAGGAAGAAGAAGAGGAGGGGGTGGAGGAGAGAGGTGTGTCACAACCAGTAGTAGCATTTTGGAGGCGTGGCGGTGGGACAA
Organism: Rana muscosa; assembly: GCA_029206835.1. Taxonomy (NCBI): domain Eukaryota; kingdom Metazoa; phylum Chordata; class Amphibia; order Anura; family Ranidae; genus Rana; species Rana muscosa. The sequence continues at coordinate 971,022,173 of CM055117.1, forward strand.
CCTCCAACACTACTGCACCTTGTCCTGAATCCTTCCCAGCTGCCAAAAGAGTGACCCAATGGGCCGTGAAAGAAAGGTAACGTCCCTGTCCATGCCTGCTGGACCATGAGTCAGCGGTAATATGCACCTTACCGCTGACCGCCCTGTCCAGCGAGGCCAAGACATTGCCTTCCACATGCCGGTAGAGAGCCGGAATAGCCTTCCGTGAGAAAAAGTGGCGTTTGGGAACCTGCCACTGAGGAACTGCACATTGCACAAACTCACGGAAGGGGGCCGAGTCTACCAACTGAAAAGGCAGCAGTTGAAGCGCTAGCAATTTAGCCAAGCTAGCATTCAACCGCTGGGCATGTGGATGGCTGGGAGTGAACTTCTTTCGACGGTCCAGCAGCTGGGGCAGGGAAATTTGCCTGCTAGAATCGGACGTCGGTGTACTGCTAGCAGAGTGGGCGCAAGTACTTGGCTGTGACACACCTAATTCTACACCTTCATTCCTCTCAGTGCATGTTTCAGAGAGGACTGAAGTTATAGTGGGGTTGGAGATCCCAGCTGATGCGGTGCAAGGAGAGGTCCGCTTTGTTCTTTGGTGTGGGTCTTTGAGGTAGGCTTGCCAACGAGCTGCATGGCAGGTCAACATATGTCTGGTCAGGCATGTGGTACCCAAGCGGCTGATGTTTTGGCCACGCGATATACGCTTGAGACATATGTTGCAAACAGCAGCTGTGCGATCTGATGCACTAGCCTCAAAAAAGGCCCACACCAAGGAACTTTTTGAATGACGGGCAGAGGCTGCGCCCTGCACAGGCGGAGCTCTGCGGTGTGATTCCGTCGGTGTACTGCCCTTACGCTGGCCACCAAAGGGCATCCTGCCTCGTTGGAGATGTGCCTCCTCCTCATCCTCCTCCTCCTCCTCTCTCCTATTAGGCACCCACGTGGAGTCAGTGACCTCATCATCCCCTCCCTCCTCATCACTGGAGCCAATCTGGCAGTATGCTGCAGCTGCTGGAACATGACTGCCAGATTGGTGTCCTTCTTGAGCATCCCCTCTGTCTGCTCTCACGCTACTGCCTTCCTCTAGCTGGGTTTCATCATCAGACCCTTCGAAACGCTGGGCATCCTCCTGGAGCATGTACCCAACACTGTGCTGAAACAGTTCGGGGGACTCCTCAGGAGGAGGACATGGTGGGTCTAGGGAAGGAGTGACTGATGATTTGTCTGACATTGATACCAGGGAAGACGACGCTTTGGCAGCTGCTTTTCCAGTACCCTGAGCCTGGGTGAGAGAGGATGAGGAGGAGGAGGAGGGCTTGGTCATCCACTCTACCAAGTCTTCGGCATGATGTGGCTCAACATGTCCAGCTGCCGAAAAGAAGGACAAGCGTGTCCCATGGCCATGTGCTGATGACAATGCACCGCGTCCACGACCAGCACTGTTGCCCCCAGACACAGAGCCTGCTTGCCCTCTTTTATTGCCTCCTGACTGTCTGCCTCTCCTTGTTTGCCTTCCAGACATTCTAATAGATGGCCTGCAGGGAGATGGGAAAAAAGCAATAAGGGCTACCTTCAGGTGTCCTTCTCTGTCCCTTGAAACAAGGACTTGCAGAGTGAAATAAACTGACACTCTCCCTACCTACAGTTTTCTGTCCCTAGAATAAATGTTTTTTTTAATCACAATATAGCACAAGGACAATTCAGTCACTGTCCTTCCAGGTCCCTGGAAACAAGGACTTGCAGAGTGAAATAAACTGACACTCTCCCTACCTACAGTTTTCTGTCCCTAGAATAAATGTTTTTTTTAATCACAATATAACACAAGGACAATTCACTCACTGTCCTTCCAGGTCCCTGGAAACAAGGACTTGCAGAGTGAAATAAACTGACACTCTCCCTACCTACAGTTTTCTGTCCCTAGAATAAATGTTTTTTTTAATCACAATATAGCACAAGGACAATTCAGTCACTGTCCTTCCAGGTCCCTGGAAACAAGGACTTGCAGAGTGAAATAAACTGACACTCTCCCTACCTACAGTTTTCTGTCCCTAGAATAAATGTTTTTTTTAATCACAATATAGCACAAGGACAATTCAGTCACTGTCCTTCCAGGTCCCTGGAAACAAGGACTTGCAGAGTGAAAGAAACTGACACTCTCCCTACCTACAGTTTTCTGTCCCTAGAATAAATGTTTTTTTAAGCACAATATAGCACAAGGACAATTCACTCACTGTCCTTCCAGGTCCCTGGAAACAAGGACTTGCAGAGTGAAAGAAACTGACACTGTCCCTACCTACAGTTTTCTGTCCCTAGAATAAATGTTTTTTTTAAGCACACTATAGCACAAGGACAATTCAGTCACTGTCCTTCCAGGTCCCTGGAAACAAGGACTTGCAGAGTGAAATAAACTGACACTCTCCCTACCTACAGTTTTCTGTCCCTAGAATAAATGTTTTTTTTAATCACAATATAGCACAAGGACAATTCAGTCACTGTCCTTCCAGGTCCCTGGAAACAAGGACTTGCAGAGTGAAAGAAAAAAAACACTCTCCCTACCTACAGTTTTCTGTCCCTAGAAAAAATGTTTTTTTTAATCACAATATAACACAAGGACAATTCACTCACTGTCCTTCCAGGTCCCTGGAAACAAGGACTTGCAGAGTGAAAGAAACTGACACTGTCCCTACCTACAGTTTTCTGTCCCTAGAATAAATGTTTTTTTTAATCACAATATAGCACAAGGACAATTCAGTCACTGTCCTTCCAGGTCCCTGGAAACAAGGACTTGCAGAGTGAAATAAACTGACACTCTCCCTACCTACAGTTTTCTGTCCCTAGAATAAATGTTTTTTTTAATCACAATATAGCACAAGGACAATTCAGTCACTGTCCTTCCAGGTCCCTGGAAACAAGGACTTGCAGAGTGAAATAAACTGACACTCTCCCTACCTACAGTTTTCTGTCCCTAGAATAAATGTTTTTTTTAATCACAATATAGCACAAGGACAATTCAGTCACTGTCCTTCCAGGTCCCTGGAAACAAGGACTTGCAGAGTGAAATAAACTGACACTCTCCCTACCTACAGTTTTCTGTCCCTAGAATAAATGTTTTTTTTAATCACAATATAGCACAAGGACAATTCAGTCACTGTCCTTCCAGGTCCCTGGAAACAAGGACTTGCAGAGTGAAAGAAACTGACACTCTCCCTACCTACAGTTTTCTGTCCCTAGAATAAATGTTTTTTTAAGCACAATATAGCACAAGGACAATTCACTCACTGTCCTTCCAGGTCCCTGGAAACAAGGACTTGCAGAGTGAAATAAACTGACACTCTCCCTACCTACAGTTTTCTGTCCCTAGAATAAATGTTTTTTTTAATCACAATATAGCACAAGGACAATTCAGTCACTGTCCTTCCAGGTCCCTGGAAACAAGGACTTGCAGAGTGAAAGAAACTGACACTCTCCCTACCTACAGTTTTCTGTCCCTAGAATAAATGTTTTTTTAAGCACAATATAGCACAAGGACAATTCACTCACTGTCCTTCCAGGTCCCTGGAAACAAGGACTTGCAGAGTGAAAGAAACTGACACTGTCCCTACCTACAGTTTTCTGTCCCTAGAATAAATGTTTTTTTTAAGCACACTATAGCACAAGGACAATTCAGTCACTGTCCTTCCAGGTCCCTGGAAACAAGGACTTGCAGAGTGAAATAAACTGACACTCTCCCTACCTACAGTTTTCTGTCCCTAGAATAAATGTTTTTTTTAATCACAATATAGCACAAGGACAATTCAGTCACTGTCCTTCCAGGTCCCTGGAAACAAGGACTTGCAGAGTGAAAGAAACTGACACTCTCCCTACCTACAGTTTTCTGTCCCTAGAATAAATGTTTTTTTAAGCACAATATAGCACAAGGACAATTGACTCACTGTCCTTCCAGGTCCCTGGAAACAAGGACTTGCAGAGTGAAAGAAACTGACACTGTCCCTACCTACAGTTTTCTGTCCCTAGAATAAATGTTTTTTTTAAGCACACTATAGCACAAGCACAAAACACACTGACACTCTCCCTACCTATCCTTCTCTTTCCCTAAACTAAAGGAATCCAGGTTAAGCAAGAAAGAAATAACAGTCACTGTCCCTGCCTATGCTGCTCTATCCCTGCTCCGGAACACACTACACTAGGCCGCCGTGCTGGCGGCCTTTTATAGTGTGGGGCGTGTACTAAACACCCTCAGCAATAATTGGCCACAGGCATCCTGCCTGTGGCCAATCATTGCTCTCCTCGCTGCCGGCGCTGTGATTGGCCAAGCATGCGGGGTCACAGTGCATGCTTGGCCAATCACAGCGCCTGGATGACACTGCGATGGCGTAGTGCATTGTGGGCCGTTCGCGTCACTCGAATTTGGCGCGAACGGCCCAAATCGTTCGATCTTCGTCGAACGATCGAACAGCCGATGTTCGAGTCGAACGTATGTTCGACTCGAACACGAAGCTCATCCCTAGTCAGGAGAATATATGCTTGACTTTGAATCATCAGATCACCAGGAACAGGTGCGATCCTCACCCAACAACGATGACAGTGCACACGTGTAAAGTGGGGTACACACTATAAGAAAACCGGGGGAACGTTCGCTTGATTTTTCTCGAAGTTCCACAGCAAATCGGAACCGATGAACGAAAATTCGTACGAAAATTCTCGTACAACTAAAGCTTTTTTTTTGTTGTTTATTGTTTCTGATCATGCGCAGTCTTTATTTTCTGTTTTTTATTGTACAAAAACGGCCCGAAAATGGTATGCATTAAGCGTAAATCGTTCGTTCTGTTCCCGTACGAGAAAAATTTGGAAGTTTGTCCCTTTGGGAATTTTCGGATGAAAATTTGGAATCGGCTGTCGAAAGTTGTGTACCCGCTATATGAAAATTGTACGAAAATTCTTTGGATGAAAGATTTTCTTATAGTGTGTACGATGCCTTAAAATTAATCCCTTTTGTTGGCACAGAGGAGATCGGGCCTTCTTTCTGTGCAATTGTGCAAGCCCACTGAAGATGCTCATTAAAGAGGAAGTAAACCCTGATGGGTTTTACTTCCTCTTTTGTTGCCTGCAAAGTAAAAGCATAATGGGCTAGTATGCATTGCACACTAGCCCATTACGTGCCACCTACCTGCAAACAAAGTCTGCATTGTCCCCGCTGGTGACCGCATCTATCTTCACCCCTCTTCCTTCCGGGGCCGTGAGGCTCTGGGACTGGCCAGAGTCGTGTGATGTCACTCCTGCGCATGCGCGCAAGAGCCGACGGTCACAGCAGGGGCTCACAGCAGGGGCCCACAGCAGGGGCTTACAGCAGGGGCCCACAGCAGGGGCATGATCGTGCCCTTTCTTCAGTGCACATGCACCGATGACGTCGGCGCAAGCTTATATGGTAAATATCTCCTAAACCGTGCAGGTTTAGGAGATATTTCCAGTACCTACAGGTAAACCCTATAAGGCCCCTTTCACACGGACAGATAGAATTGTGCTTTTAGCTGCGTTTTCTACCGCAGCTAAACACACACAATGCTTTCCTATGGCCCCATTTTCATTACATGCGGTTTGGTGCGGATAGAAAAAATTGAATTGACTGCATCCAGGAGCAATTTAGCACAGCTATCCGCACATAACTGCAGGTAATCGCAGCGCAGTGTGTCAGCTGCGGATAGCAGCGCCGAGCTGGCTCACTCATCGGGAAAGGAAAAATGTTTTTTCCTTTCCCAATGAGCGACAAGCACGGGGATCCGACTTGGATCCCCGCCAATGCCAGGCACTGTTTGGTACGAATCTTGAGGGGGAACTGGCCCTTCGGTCTGGTATGGATTTTAAGGGGAACCCCATAGCCGAAAAAACGGCATGGGGGTCCCCCTCAAAATCCATACCAGACCCTTATCCGAGCACGCAGCCCGGTCGGTCAGAAAAGGGGGTGGGGACGAACGAGCACCCCCCCTCTTGAACCGTACCGGGCCGCATGTCCTCAACATGGGGGGGTTGGTGCTTTGGGGCAGGGGGGCGCCCCCAGATCCCGGTCCCCCACCCTATGTGGATGAGTATGGGGTACCCCTACCCATTCACCAGGGGGAAAAAAAACACAGTAGACAGGCTTTTAAAGTAATTTATTAGGCAGCTCCGGGGGTCTTCTTCCGACTTCGGGGGTCTTCTTCCGACTTCGGTGGTCTTCTTCTGATTTCGGGGGTCTCTCAGGCCTCTTCTCCCTCTTTCTGTCTCTGGTGTCGTCTCCGCGCTCTCTGGTTCTTCTGCCTTCTTCCTTCTGCCGGGCTCCTCTGCTATCTTCTGCTCTTTTGCCGCTCTTTTGCTAGCGGAGGAGCCCGGTCTTCTGCGACGTCTTCTTCCCTCTTCTCTTCCTGAGATGTTGACACGACGCTCCCTCCCGCTGTAATGCCCTGAGCGAGGTCCGCAACAGATTATATAGGCATGGGGCGTGGCCACCGGGTGTTGTCACCCGGTGACCCCGCCCCCTTATGAGGTAACAGTCCCGGGGCCTGAGAGACCCCCGAAGTCGGAAGAAGACCACCGAAGTCAGAAGAAGACCACCGAAGTCGAAAGAAGACCCCCGAAGTCGGAAGAAGACCCCCGGAGCTGCCTAATAAATTACTTTTTTTATTGACACTTTTTTCCCCCATACTCATTCACATAGGGTGGGGGGCCGGGATCTGGGGGCCTCCTTATTAAAGGGGGCTCCCGGATTCTGATAAGCCCTCCGTCTGCAGACCCCGACAACCAACGGCCAGGGTTGTCGGGAAGAGGCCCTTGTCCTCATCAACATGGGGACGAGGTGCTTTGGGGTGGGGAGGGTCGCAGGGCGCCCCCTGCCCCAAAGCACCAACCCCCCCATGTTGAGGGCATGCGGCCTGGTACGGTTCAGGAGGGGGGGGGGCGCTTGCTCGTCCCCACCCTCTTTCCTGACTGACCGGGCTGTGTGCTTGGATAAGGGTCTTGTATGGATTTTGAGGGGGACCTCCACGCCATTTTTTCGGCTTAGGGGTTCCCCTTAAAATCCATACCAGACCGAAGGGCCTGGTATGCTCTTGGAGGGGAACCCATGACGGTTTTTTATTTAAAATTTGGCGTGGAGTTCCCCCTCAAGATTCATACCAAACAGTGCCTGCCATTGGCGGGGATCCAAGTTGGATCCCCGTTCAATACGAGTCGGTACCCTGTCGGGTTGCTATGGAAATGGCAAACCACAGCTAAACGCAACCGAGTGTAAACGCAGCTAATCGCACTGTACAAATACAGCTGATCGCAGTGCCTGGAGTTTTGAATTTCACAGAAAAAAAACATGCTTTTAACTGCGGCAGAATAGCCGTCCGTGTGAAAGGCGCCTTATAGGCTTACCTGTAGGTAAAAGTGGTGTAACTAGATTTACAACCACTTTAATACTGCCTAGGTGCATAAAACTAACCACTGATTCCAAGATTTGCTTGAAAATTACATCCTGTTTATGGCAACACAAGATTAAGGCTCCATTCACACCCTAGCGTATTTGATTTACTGGTGTTTTTCGGGTCTTTTTTTTAAGCTTTTTTTGCAGCTTTTTACAAGCTTTTTTAAAAGCGTTTTAGAAGTGTATTACATGCAATTTAAAGCTTCATGCATTTTTGTTTAGCCAAAAGAAAGCACTAGAGCAGCGGTCTCCAAACTGCTGCCCGAGGGCCGGATGCGGCCCTTTGCTAGCCTTTATCCGGCCCTTGGACCAGTATCCCTCCCACTGATACGAGACACTATTCTGACATCTGACACCGACAGTGGAGCAACATTTCACCCACTAACACCACTAATGGGGCATTATTCCTCCCTATGATACCAACAATGGGGCACTATTTCTCCCCCCCAATACCATATGTTTAGTCCCACTGATGCTAGGAAATTTTCCACCCCCCGCTAGTCAAAGTCTGGCCCTCCAAGAGTCTGAAAGACAATAAACCGGCCCTTTGTTTAGAATGTTTGGAGACCCCTGCACTAGAGGGAGGAGAGGGAGAGGAAATCAGGGATGGAGAGCTGCTTTCTGAGCGCTTTATGAGCTTTTTCTGCTCAAATTAGGAGTTTCTGTTGAAGTCCATGAGGCCAAAACGCTTGTAATATGCCAAAAAGAAGCCCATGTACTTTTTTGAGCGACAGGTGTTTTGGTTAAGGCAACAGAACACTCAGATCTAAACAGGGGCCATTGAAATGAATGGGATTTGTCTTGTTAGGCGTTTTTAGAGCTGAGGCTTCCAGCAGAAAATCGCCAAAAAACGCTGAGATGTGAATGGAGCCTAAAAGAAGGATCAATGAAGAGGAACATCACAGTCTCCTGCTCTCCTCTATAGTTTTTTCTGTTTATTTTACTCAGAAATGTCCAGAAGGAAGCAAACATGACAATAAATAAAATGTAAAAAAGGAGAACAGTAGATATCAGCATTTGTATGGAAAATGCTAATACTGTCCTTTGTTAAAATGTCCACTTTGAATGATCTATGAAGAAAACGGCCATTACCCTTGACTCCTTTTCAAAGTGATCTGATTTGGTCCTTGCAAGCTAGTGAGGGGGGTCAGCCATACTGCAAATACTGACAGTAATTCTTGACCACATGAGTGACCATCCCCTGAAGGAAGAAGAGCTTCACATTCCACAAATGCTTCATGTATTGCAGTTCCAGCTTCTACAGACTCTACTTGCTGCAACAACAAAGTCACTTGGCCAGTACACAGGTCACTGACCACCAGTTCAATGAAACGAATAGCTGAACTTATTCACAAAATTGCTACAACATGAACGAGAATTTTGTAATACACCCTTTGTGGAAGACGGCTCAGCAATGTACAGTAAAACCTTGGATTGAGTAAGTTGGTTCGAGAGCGTTTTGCAAAACAAGCAAAATTTTAAACTACATTTTGACCTGATAAACAAGCGATGTCTTGATATAAGAGTAGCGTCATGTCACAACTGAGTATAAAAAAGAAGAGAGGCGCCTCTAAGTGTAGCAATATGGTTACATTTAATGAAGGCAACTCACATGGTTTATAATTCAAACAGGCACAGCTAAGTATGCAGGCATCCGGAGTGAAGCTGTCCACATAGACCGTCCTCTGCACCGCCATCAACATCATCCTTCCACGCTAAGCTCCACGAGCGATTCAAGCCTCGCTTTCAGATCGCTCTACTGCAGGGTAGTCTTCCGGAATCACAATTGCAGACTGACAGAGGTGAGAGCCGGCGGTGCGGGGGACGGTCTACGTGGACAGCTTTATCCCGGAAGCCTGCATACTTAGATGTGCATATATAAAAACAAAAAAAGGGGGGGGGGAAGGGTCCCAACCAAATTAATGGGAGACCCAAAGACCAAAATGAGAGACTCCAAAATCAGGAGGTAGGTACAAAAGATAATAATTAATTAAATGATTGGAAATGATAATTATTGTTATAATTGTTTTTACATTACAGCTATATGGATTAGACATTTGGTCACCTCTTAAGAGTGTATGGATCTTTCTGTACTGACATACTATTTGTATCCTAACAAAATTTGTTAAACTTTTGAATTAAAATCTATTGCAAAGAAAACAGGCACATCTAAGTATGCAGGCATCCGGGGGAAAAGGTGTCCACATAGACTGCCCTCCGCACCGCCATTCATGTTGTCCCTTCCACGAGCGGTTCAAGCCTCGCTTTCAGATCGCTCAACTGCAGGGTAGTTTTCCCGGTCACAATTGCAGACTGATATCGGTGAGAGCCGGCGGTGGGGAGGACGGTCTATGTGGATTGCTTTACCCCAGATGCCTGCATACTTAGATGTGCCTCTTTTAATCATCAGTCATGTGAGTTGCTAAATGTTGTACCTTCATTAAATGTAACCATATTGCTACACTTAGAGGCGCCGCTCTTCTCTTTTATACTCTGTAGCTCCTGCTGGATTTTGCTTCTAATCCCCTTGTGGAGGCTTTAATTTGTGGATGGACATTTTATAGTTACACAATCTATCACATGGCTATAATCTTTTTATATGGACTATAAACTGAAGGACTTATGAATAATTGGATGTGGAACGAATCATCTGAGATTCCATTATTTCTTATGGGGAAATTTGCTTTGATATACAAGTGCTTTGGATTACAAGCATGTTCCCGGAACAGTTTATGCTCGCAATCCAAGGTATTAGAGCCAGTTCACACACAGGAGGCACGACTCTGGCCGCGACTTTGCGAGGCGACCTGGATGCGACCTGAGCACGCACCACAGCGCGACTTGGGGCAACTTACAAGGAAGTCGCCTCCAGGACAGGAGGCTTTCCGGTGGCCAATCAAACAAGAATCAGCACTGTGGGAGGGAGGGGTTTGCCTGAGAAAACATGAGAAAATTTTTCTCTTCCTGTATTGTTGTTGCTTCATTTAAGACAGTGATCCAACTTTGGAGGCGACTTCCATTGAAATCAATGGATACAGGTCGCCTAGAAGTCGGATTGAAGTAGTACAGGAACCTTTTCTGAAGTCGGAGCGACTGCAGTAGTGTACATTAAGACGGCTCCATTCACTTCCATTGCTTTTCTCAACAGCGCGACTTGGGGCGACTTGGGACGACTTCAAGTCGGATCCCAGGCCGCCCCTGTGTGATCCGGCTCTAACTGTATTTGTTGTTTAAAGGAAAAATCATTGTAGCTATGGCCTCATCCTTATTATTTGTGATTCGTATAAAAAAGTGGAAACACCAGCCTGGGATCCAAGGGCTAGAAATCCATTATCATAAAAGAAAGGCATTTGTATAATGAAATATCACGGCATGCATGGGAAAATAACGATGTGTGAAGTATTGCAATATACAGCAACCAGATTTGGATTTATTGTAGTCAGATTAGTGAAGAGATGATTTCTGAATGGCTGCCATTATCACTGCTCTTTTCACTGTCTGGTAGTAAAATCCCCATTAATAGGACAGATGACTTATTTATTAAAGTGGTTGTAAACCCACTTTTGGAAGAAAAAAAAAAACGAACACCTGCAAGACAAAGACATAATGAGCTAGTATGCATAGCATACTAGCTCATTATGTAATGCTCACCTGGGATCCAAGCCCTCCGCTGCGGTGCCTGACACAGAACCGGCCAGCGACATGTCATCCCGGACTTACTTCCGGGTATCGCAGCTCCGGCGCTGTAATTGGCATGCGCGCAAGAGCTGCCAGTCACGGCATGACCTTCTTTAGAAATGGCACGATCGCCGTTTCTAAAGTGCGCATGCGCCATAGAAACCGACGCACGTCTCTATTGAAAATATTGCCTAAACCCCTTTCCTATAAATACATAACTGAGTTATACGCAGTGGTATATATGTGGCAATGTGTATTTGATGATTACAGCTGTTGTATTTCAATATTGTTAAATCTGCAGTGCTAACCTTTCACTATGGATTAGTGCACAAACCTCATAATGCTGACGTATGCAGACCTCGGTCCTAGCCTAGTCCTCACTTCATGGTACCTTCCCTGAAGAATTTCATACCATAGCCAGTGATGTATGTGAAAGCTGACTTGACTTGCTCACTGAAGCTTAATTGAAACATGCCTTGACAATCGTCCTTCGTCATTTTACACACTGCTGGGCACACGCTGTACACAGCTGGGAAGAGACAGACAGTCATTTTTATAGTCTGTCAATTTTTTGGGTCAGTGATGGCGGCGGCTGTGGTGATTGACAATGGATCTACATCGAGGGACATTGTTTTATATTTTTTAATAAAGGACTTGTCAAAAACTTGTGTTGTGTCTTTACTCACTTTTTACACTTTTATTGTAAATGGGTAGGGGTACATAGTACCCCATACTCATTCACATAGGGGGTGCTGGGATCTGGGGGCCCCCTGCCCGCAGACCCCCACAACCACCAGCCGGGGATGTGGGGAAGAGGCCCTTGTCCCCATCAACATGACAAGGTGCTTTGGAGTGGGGGGGAAAAGACCCCTGCCCCAAAGCACTCCCCATGTTGAGGGCATGTCGCATGGTGTGGTTTAGGGGGAGAGGGGTGCTCGTTCGTCCCCCTTCTTTCCTGACCTGCCAAGCTAAATGCTCAGATAAGGGTCTGGTATAGATTTGGGGGGGGGGCACACTTTTTTTTTGCCGGCAATCCTTTTTTTTTTTTACATTTAGCTGCCAGCGGGGAACCCTGCTGACGGCTGAATGTGAAAAAAAAAATTGCCAGCAATAAAAAAAAGGCTCCATGCACACTAGCAGTTTTTTAAGCTCTTAGAAGCTGTTGTTAACATTTTTTCTGCTCCTAGAAGATAAATAGTGTTATCCTGTGCGTCCATGCACACTACTTTAGGCTATTAGCGTTTTTTGAGCTTCAGCTTCTAGGAGCAGAATTTTTTATTTTTTTTTGCAGAGTTTCTTGGAGTGTAACATTTTTTCCAGCAAATTTTTAGCTTAAAAAAAAAAGCTAGTGTGCATGGAGACTAATGCCTCGTACACACGACCGGTTTTCCTGACATGCCAAAAACCGTAGTTTTTCCCGACCTGATTCCTCTCAAGCCTGCCTTGCATACTCACGTTCAGGCAAAAAAACGCTTGAGCAAAGCGCGGTGACGTACAACACGTACGACGGCACTATAAAGGGGAAGTTCCATTCAAATGGCGCCACCCTTTGGGCTACTTTTGCTGATCCTCGTGTTAGTAAAAGTTGGTGAGAGACGATTCGCGCTTTTCAGCCTCGTGCTCTTCAGTCCGTTACAGTGTGACGAATGTGCTATCTCCATTACGAACATTAGTTTTACCAGAACAAGCGCTCCCGTCTCATACTTGATTCTGAGCATGCGCGTTTTTTTCCCCTCGGAAAAGCATACACACGAGCGGTTTTCGCGACGAGAAAAAGACCGACCGGAAAAAAGAGAGCATGTTCTAATTTTTTTGCAGGCAGTTTTCTCATCGGGAAAACTGCTATGGAGCATACACACAACCGGCTTTTCCGACCAATCTAAAAAATGGCAGTTTTCTCTTTGGGAAAACCGGTCATGTGTACGAGGCATTAGGCTTTCTTTATTCTATTTCCATCTGGTGATCCAGACAGTAAGTCTGTTGTTTTTCCAACAGAAAAATTCTCTTACGGTTAGGCTTCATGCCCACTGACGTTTTTACAGCTGCGTTTTTTACAGCTTAAAAACGCCTGTCCATGTTATTGTAAATTTTTTTATTTTTTTTTGAGAAAAAAAAATAAAAAAAATGTCGGAGCTAAAAAACGCGACCGCGCGTTAGTGCACGTTTTTGAGCGTTTTTGAGCCTTTTTTGACGCTCGCGTTTTTTTCTGCCTAACTCCGACGCTGAGGAACGCACTGGTCCTGGGTTTTTTTTACAGCTTAAAAACGTCTATGCTATTTGCAGCTCAAAAACGTCTAGGTGGGCATGAAGCTATAGACTAACATGGACAGGCGTTTTTAAGCTGTAAAAAACGCTCAAAAACGCGGCTGTAAAAACGTCCGTGGGCATGAGGCCTTACAGTGAAAAGACAAACCATTTAACACTGGCAGGGGTGTTTAACCTCCCTGGCGGTATGATTCTGTCAGATTTTTGATGCTGAAAGCGGTACAATTATTTTGCATGGATTTTTGGCGTTTTATATTGCAGGCCTGTAATTCTTAGGAATAACTCACTTAAATCTGTCCAAACAAGAGTCTAGTAGACATTCCGGGTATGATAAAGTTTGAAACACGAAATCATAAATTATAATATAATAAATAACTGTAAATAATTATAACAAATAATAATAAAAATTATTCAATAATGTAATCAAATCAAAAACACTGAAATTTGCTCAGTTGCAGAATTCTTGCTGTCATTACTTTCAGTGTTTGATGACGAATTTTCCCACAAATCGCTTTCGCTCGATTCTGCGAGTGATTCTAATTTATTATCGCTGTTTTCTAGCTGGTCTAAAAGCACTTTTGACATAAAGGGACACTTTTTGGTTGCCATGGACAATCTCCAGTTTCCAGGCAGAAAGAACTGTATATAAAGCGCATGCAGGACACTGGACAGACCACTAGGGACAAAGGGGATGTGTAATTATTTGATACAGTAATGTAATCAGTAAGATTACAGTATACTGTATCTATACTGTGTTTTTCACTTTTTGAATTTGGCGCAGAGCTCCGTCCCCGTGCGTCACAACGCTCGCAGGGAAGGGAGCTCGGCACTGTGAATCGAGCAGAGGACACACAGCTCGCAGACATTGCAGGTTCCAGGGGACAAGGTAAGTAAGCTGTACATGTATCCTGTTATGCGATCCCGAGTGTGGCTCGGGGTTACCGCTTTTGGTATGAAAAATTCACCCCGAGCCAGACTCGGGAATACCACCAGGGAGGTTAAAATGTTAAAAAACCCAGGACTCTGCATTCACTATATCTGGTCTTCACAGTACGCAGAACATGGAAATGAAAATATTTGAGTAAATATAAACTGCTAAATACCTTTTCTCATCAGCAGTATCTAGCAGTCTTATGACTGGTTAAAGCTTGAGGCTGCATGACCCCTGACCCTCTGTCTGGACAGTGCTGATTGGCCCTGTGTTGATCATTTGCACCCCAAAAAAAAAAACTCTCTAGCAATATACACCAAACTGTGCCTGTACAGAGTGCCTCCAAGGGTCTGTAATATCAGCAGAAGGATTGGGTACAGTGGAAGAAGGGAAGGATCAGAGAAGACAGGATCAAACCGCCTTTTTACACAATGCAGAGGATTAACCCCTCCACAGTGAGTATAACAAAGCATGCTTTACTGCATATACAGTGATTTTACTGTTGTGGGTTTAGTAACACTTTAAAATGATTAGCAATTATTTACGTAAAACCTTTAAGGCCCCATTCACACAGGGGCGGCACGACTTCTGGGGACGACTTGAGATGCCCGCCGAGGCAATTTACATAAAGACTTCTGTATAGAAGTCAATGCAGGTCGCCTTGGGTCGCCCCCAAAAGTAGTACAGGAACCTTTTTCTAAGTCGGAGTGACCTGAGTCGCTCCTATTAGAACGGTTCCATTGAACAGCGTGGGACGCGACTCGTCAGGCGACCGAGTCGCCTGACGAGTCGCCCCTGTGTGAACCGGGCCTAAAAGTAAAGTTGCACGAATTGGGGGGGCTCTCTAGGATAAAGGAAAAGCAGGGATTTACAGATTTACCGGAAGAACCTTTTAATACTGCACTAACAAGGTTTAGGTACAAAACTAAACGTTTGGTACAAAAAGAACCTCTGTGAGGTCAGAATGGTACCTGCTTTGTATTTTAAAGCGTAACTCCACTTTTGTTGAGAAAAAAACATTCCCCTCTGGGTGATCTATGTACATTGCAAGGATTATAACAACCTTTATTGCAGATTTCTACCTTTTGTTATTCTGAAGAAATTCCTGTATGTTCCTCTGTGCTGAGTAGGTCTAATGGGAGTGGTTTCATAATTATCTATCAGGTGTGCACCTGCACAGCACTAATGAGGAAATATGCTGGGCCTGCATCCCTTTAAGATGTGTTCCTATTGGGAGTATCTCACCAAAAATATTTTTTTTGTTGCAGATGATGCCTGAAATCTGACTTGTATCTTAGTGTAGACTTCTGGGAAAATTGGTGAACCAATCAAACAAACAGGAAATGATGTTTCTGGGGGGTGGTCAGTAAACATTCTGTGTACAGAACAACTCCAGGTAGCCATATTGCATTGCATTTACAGAAAATTACAGCAGCTGCAGATTGAAAAGGAAAGGTCATTTTTAAAAACATTCAATTACAATATGACTTGTGTCACAATTGTATACGCTATATTATTTTCTCCCCACGAAAGTGGAGTTACCCTTTAATATTTTTTAATATTTCAAATCAAAGGTTTTACTTTGACAATACATTTCGTGTTCTCTTCCTGTGAGAAGGCCATTTTTGCTAGCGTTAATTTGCCCTCTACAACAAAAAACATTGACTTTACAGGGCCATAAGCCAAATTTCCACTTTAATACATTACTGATCATACATGGTACATTCCACAGGTAAATTTGTTATAGCGGGAAGACATTTTTCTAAGCCCCGCTGACTTCCTGTGCAGTACTTATCTGACAGAGATTACAGGAACAGCTCATTCCATTCTAACACACAAACTATGCTTGGCTTTTTCACAAGTGCAAAGGCAATGACAAATGCCTCAAGTTTGAAACATGGGGAACTTTTACATATGTTTTTGTGAATTATATTAACATGCCTTTTATATAAGAAATGTATATACAGATAACCAGCGGTTAAGGTTTATGAAGATTAAATACAACATTGTGCTTAAAGTGACTTTGTTATCATAGGGTCACATTTACCAAAGGTCTCACCTGAAAAAAGACATGTTTATATACTTACCTTTCCAATTGTCCGTGTTTCGAAAAAGCCTCCACTTCTCAGCAACCCAGCCACTAAAAGTATACAATACTTAGGGGTCCGTAAGATCAGCGGCGTTGCGTCCATAAAGGGCGCAGGAGAGCTGCCCCCCCCCCTCTCCTGTCACTCTCTAATTACCATAGATAGATTCATGCATTGCATTAATCTATCTATGGTCGCTGCTGACACCCCCTATTCAGGTGTCCAGTCCCTTTTTGGGCACAGAGCACCTGAATTACAGCGGTGGGGGTGTTTTTTGGATGCACCTGATTAGAGCCATAAGCTCTAATAGACGCCCAAAAATGTGGGAAGCGGCGCAACGCTGTGCGTTCGCTTCTCACTCAGCTGTATGTTAGGAAAGCGAAGGAATTTCAACGCTTTCCTAACATTGAACCTCCTCTCAGCCAATCAGGTGCCACGGGTCTGTGTTACCTGTCACCTGATTGGCTGAAGCGACAGGCGCTGTGATTGGACCCCTATCAGGCGTCCAATCACAGCACAGGACGAGAGGAGGAGAGGGTGGGAGAAGACATCAGGGTCGGGAAAGATGGAGGACACCAGACACCGCCTGCCGCCTTCACCCGCTGCCCACCCAAAACAAGGTAAGTGCCGGGCAGATGACGAGGGGGGGCACAGTGGCAGCACTTGGGGCACAGTGGCAACATTTGGGGCACAGTGGCAGCACTTGGGTCACAGTGGCAACATTTGGGGCAGAGTGGCAAAACTTGGGGCACAGTGGCAGCATTTGGGGCACAGTGGCAGCACTTGGGGCACAGTGGCAACATTTGGGGCACAGTGGCAGCACTTGGGGCACAGTGGGAGCGTCTTATGGGCACAGTGTCTGCGTTTAATGGGCAAAGTGGCTGCATTTGATGGGCACAGTGGCTGCGTTTGATGGGCAAAGTGGCTGCGTTTGATGGGCAAAGTGGCTGCGTTTGATGGGCACGGTGGCTGCATTTGAAGGGCACGGTGGCTGCGTTTGAAGGGCACGGTGGCTGCGTTTCATGGGCAAAGTGGCTGCGTTTGATGGGCACAGTGGCTGCGTTTGATGGGCACAGTGGCTGCGTTTGAAGGGTACAGTGGCTGCTTTTGAAGGGCACAGTGGCTGCTTTTGATGGGCAAAGTGGCTGCGTTTGATGGGCACAGTGGCTGTGTTTGATGGGCACAGTGGCTGCGTTTGATGGGCACAGTGGCTGCGTTTGATGGGCACAGTGGCTGCGTTTGGTACAGTGGCTGCAATTGATGTTTTTTTTTTCCAGAATTTTTCAGTTTGTTTGCGCCCCCCCCCCCCCAAATTTTTGAGCACCAGCCGCCACTGCGTAAGATACCTGTTTTTCCCTTTGGCCAATGTTCTTCCTCCTGCCGGATCATACTTTGTTACAGAACATATGAAATGACACAGCAGCCGGTGGAGGGGAGAACTCGATTCAGTGCTGGATCACTGGCTCTTTCTGCTCTCTCTCCCCACTGGACATGGAGGTAGCAGCAGAAGCCATTGGCTTCTGCTACTGTCAATTACAGCCAACGAGCGGGTGGCAGGGCTAAGCTGCCCTGTGTGTGTCAATGCACAACGCAGCTCAGGATTGAGCCCGCTCGAGTGTAAGCTGGTTGCTATGGGGGCACTCAGCGGTGGGGTGGGGGGGGGGGGGCGCTTTACAATCACCTTAATGCAGGAGTTGTCTGTATTGCATACTTTCATTGGTCCAGCTTGTGTCAATGTTAACATGCATATCTGATACCCGATGAGCCACTGGGAAAGCTGAAATCACGGTAGTAATTGGTGCTACTACTAGGTTCTAGGGTTCTTTTCGAGAGGCTTCTCCTCTGCACACTGACCACAGAGGGTCATTTGGCACTGCAACCATTCACAGAACATCTTGTATTTTTTACAACAAATACAACGTATTCTCTGATGGCATGACGTGAAGAAGAGGGGTGGTGATGTGATGATCTCCACCTGGCAGGACCTGGAAGATTGCGACTATCACTATTGTAGTACTGACTACTACAGTGATTTCCAGCTGACCCTCAGGTGTGAGATATGCACACGTGTCAATTAAAAATTTATTGTGAGTAGGCACTGTTGTGTCACACATTTCACAGAGCCTGCCTTATAAACTACAGAGGTGCTGAGAGGAGGAGTTCAGAAGACGGAGTCAGTACAGGGATCACTGCTTGCAGTCAGCATGGTACCATGGGATACATAGTCTTTAGAAATGAAAAAGTAAGCAGCAGAGGAGAAGATGCAAAGCATGCAGGGAATTTAAGAGGTTGTGCAAAGAGATGGCAAACAGACAGAACACACAACATAAAAGATTTTCAAGTAAACTTACATTGTATTGTCATTTACAACTATTGTTTGTATTGTTATTATGCCGATGTTATACAAAGTGAAAGTGTATGATGTGACCATAGATTTCCTTTAAAGCAGGGGTCTCCAAACTTTTCAAACAATGGGCCAGTTTATTGTCCTTCAGACTTTAGGAGGGCCATGGCGTGTGGCCAGCAGGGGCAGAAAATGTCACAGGCCTGGCATCAGTGAGAATAAATATGGCATTAGGGTTGGTGGTCAAAAAGGAGGAGTATTGCCCCTATTAGGAGGAGGAAAAGTATCTGTCATTGGTATCGGTAGAAGAAATGGTACCCCATTTTTGGTGTCAGTGGGAGGAATAGTGCCTCATATCAGTGGGAGAAGTAGTGCCCCAAGGGCCGTATAAAGGCTAGCAAAAGGCCGCATGTGGCCCTCGGGCCATAGTTTGGAGACCCCTGCTTTAAAGGATCAGTCCAAAGTGATATTTAGTAATACATAGAGCTCCTCAGAAATACAAGAAACTTTCAGATGGTTTAACTCTTCATCTTCCACCAAACACTGAAATGTTTGTGACGTGCACAATAAGATTTTAATAAGCTATACCTGTTTTTAGTTTATAGGAAAAAAAACATGACTTTCCCTTCCTACTAGGACACAGTGACCTAAAATAAATCATTCTGTTTATTTTCATTCAGACAGGTATTACATGCCAGGAGCCAATGCTTTACCTATTATTATCTGCATAATGCACACACCTCCTTTAGGCATGCTGTTTAAAAAGGTTCAACCCATTGAACTAGAATTGGCAACAACAGGAGGAACAGAAAAACTTGAAAAATGAATGACACTCTTTCACTTTCATCCAACATCAACTGCTAACAAAACTATTAAAGGGCAAATCTGTCCAAAATGTATACGTCAGTTCTAGACAGCTGCTGATTCATCCATCACTTTCTTGCATCCCCTGTGGCAGAGGGACCTCTGCTCACCCACATCTGGAGATTTAGGCAGCCCATAGATGAGTCTGCTTTTTTAATTCAACCAGTGGGAAAAAACTGACCCGATACCCCAATCTAATTCCCCCCCCCCCCCCCGCTGCGTCACTGTATTCTGACAGTTGGGAGACTTCCCCGCCATCAAAATACACTGATCAATGTTGCAGGCTGAAGCCTGCAGCGCTGATCAAGCAGGAAAAATCCAACAGGACGGTTGTAGATCAACTTCTGTACAACCACTGCACCTATATACAGATAGTTATTCAGCCAGTTCAGTAGGGTCCCTGCTTTACTTCTCCTGCTGCTGCAAAGGAAGTCTCCATCCAGGACTTTATATCCTAAAGCTGAACTCCAAGATAAAAGAAAATCCCCCGCAGTGGCACCGCACTGCAAGAGTTATATGCATTAAAGAGGAACTGCAGTCTGCTCACATAATTTGCAATAAAAACATATTTGCCATTCTGAGGCTTCCCTCCAACCACTCTGCATATTATTTTATATATACTGTGATTCTGTACTTGACAAATATGCTGCAGAAATCTCCCTCCACTGAGTCTGACTGTAACCATTTTAACTGTGGGCAGCTGAAGCTGCTGCCTGCTTACTTCCTGGATACACACAGACACACAGAAGCTCACCTCCAGCTCTGCAGCCCTCATTGGTCCTCCTATGACTCACCCCTCTCCCTTCCTGGCAAACTCTCATGAGAATGAGAGCGAGAGAGCTGTGCACGATGTCATAAGCCTAGGCTTTTTTCCAGACAAGAAACAGGAAGTGGGCTGTATAAGGTATTTACTGGCAGAAAAAAATGTTTTACTATCCAAAGTTAAAACAACAAGAGCAGAAGATTTAATAGATGGAAAGATGAAAAAATTACTGAAGTTCCGCTTTAAGTATAGAGATATAGGAATATGCTGTAATACTTACCTTTTTCTTCACTCTGGCAGCCATCCACCATGCTGTGCAACCAGTCCCCCAAAACCTCTTCCCCAAGGCGCTCCGGCCAAGGGTTGCACTCTGATGTGATCTCGCATAATGTAGGACCAGTACTTGTAGTCCTCCCCACAACCCAGAGCATCGGAGAAAACAGAAGAACACTGTAGCCTGCTGGGTGAGGAATAAGGTATATTTTACAGCTCATTCCCCATCCCCTACACTTAACGAACAGTTAATTCTTGTAGTTAGTATTTTTTTTTACAAAAATCCCAGAGTTCAGCTTTAACATACATAGAAAAACACCATCAAGGATCGTGAGACCCTAAGAGCCGGTTCACACAGGGGCGACTCGTCAGGCGACTCAGCCGCCTGACAAGTCGCGCTCCGCTCTATTCAATAGAACCGTTCTAATAGGAGCGACGCAAGTCGCTCCGACTTAGAAAAAGGTTCCTGTACGACTTTGGGGGCGACTCGGGGCGACTTGCATTGACTTCGATACAGAAGTCATTTTGCAAATCGCCTCTCAAGTCATCTTCAGATCGCCTTGCCGAGTCGCCCCCAAAGTCGTTCCGCCCTTGTGTGAACTGGCTCTAAGAATTACCAGCAACAAGTTGCTTTGAAACTTGGAACTAAGAGGGCACATTGCTGATAACCCCATGAAAGAAAATATTTCAGGAAATAATAGAAATCTCCAACTTTAAAGTGGTTCTAAAGGCTGAAGGTTTTTTACCTTCATGCATAAAGGTAAAAAACTTTCAGTATGCAGCCCCCCACTTATAATGACCTGAGCCAGGTCTCGATCCAGTGATGTGCAAAAGAGCAGAGTTCTCTCTGCACTCTCCCTCCTCATTGGCTCAGGCACAACAGCAGAAGCCATTGGCTCCCACTGCTGTCAATCACAGCCAGTGAGGAAGGAAACGAGCTGCGCTCTGTCTCTTATGGACGCACAGAGCTGGCTCAGGGGCAAGCACACAGGAGTGCCCCCATAGCAAACCACTTGCTCTGGGAGCACTCGGCGGGGTGAAGAGCCAGGAGCGCCGGCGGGGGACCTGAGAAGAGGAGGATCGGGGCTGTTCTGTGCAAAACCACTGCACAGAGCAGGTAAGTATGACAAAAAAAAAAACATTTACAATCACATAATCAAAAATGAAATCTTAATCCTCATAAGTTTAAACCTCTAAAGTGTACCTTAAAAAGTAGTATCGTGGCTGTAGACAATTGAATACACCAAGCACAATCTTGTAACAATTATATGGTTTTTCTATCGTTATAATGGAAAATTATTCTGGATTGGAAAAGTTTAGGGTATTGCCTTTTGTTTGCTTATAATAATTGTGGGCATTCATTCCTTTTCCTATACATGAAGTTTTAATGTATAGTTAATGGTTAGAAGTTTGCCAAAGTTTATGGAATACTTTTTTTATTTACAGGTAGCTATGGATTATTTTTTATATATATATATATATTTCTTTTGAACACAGGGATGGTGAGTATACGTATATGTTTTAGCACTGTCATTTATTTATTACGGTTGCAATAATTTTTTGTGATTTTAGAAAATAATTTAAAGACCATCACATTTCATAAATGTGTGTATACGTTTATGTTTTAGCACTGTCATTCATTTATTAAAATCGCAATAATTTTTTGTGATTTTAGGAAAGATTTTAAAGACCATCGCATTTCAAAAATGTAACAATTAAACTACATGGATCAGCATGTCATTTATTTATTAAAGTTGCAATAATTTTTAGTCATTTTAGAAAATAATTTAAAGACCATCACATCTTATAAATGTACCAATAAGACTACATGGATCAGCATGTCATTTATTTATCATATCTTTGTATCCGTTTGGGTATTGTCACTATTCTATAGATTTAGAGCCGGTTCACACAGGGGGGGCACGACTTTGGGGGCGACTCGGCATGGCGATCTCAAGACGACTTGAGAGGCGATTTGCAAAATGACTTCTGTATTGAAGTCAATGCAAGTCGCCCCGAGTCGCCCCCAAAGTCGTACAGGAACCTTTTTCCAAATCGGAGCGACTGAGTTGCTCCTATTAGAACGGTTCCATTGAACAGAGCGGGACGCGACTTGTCAGGCGAGTCGCCCCTGTTCGAACCGGGTCTTAGGGAACTTTTTGTTTTTTTCATGTTTATAAGAACGTCTTAAAAATGGAGCATGTTTACTAAAATCCTGTAGGAGATACAGCTTAAATATATTCTGGCACATATATAATATATTCTGAATTTCTGATACAGCTTTTACTATATTCTTAGTAAAAAATAAATAAAAAAATGCTATGACAGCTGTACTGATACGACATAATATACTACCGTTTCTGAGATTCGGAAATGAAAACAATAAAACGTAAAATTTATTCTTGGACAAACAATCAAAGTAACAACATGAAAGCGCTGAGAAGCATATGAGTAAATGTTTGTTACTAAAGAAAAGAGGAGATCCCCTTGAAGTAACTCACCTTGCTGAATTTTGGCCAGCAGTTGCTGCCTGGCTAGGATCCTGCTCATCCTATAGGGAGATCTCCTCTTCTTGTCAAAGCATGCATAGTACTCCTGGCTTCCAGGTGACACCGAATTTAATCGCTTACAGCCTTGCGCCGGGCTGAGGGGCTCCTGAACCCACATCCTGGCTCTGCAAATAAAATGCTATATCCTTTTTTTTTTTTTTTTCTCCCTTCGGTCACTGTACTCTTCCTCCCAGGTTCCAGTTGTTATAATGAAAAGGAGGTAATAATACTACAGAGCTGGAAAGGGAAAGTCGTCAAGTACAAGAGGAGTGCCAGTACAATTCAGGATTCCAAGAGGGTCACATGACTCCCAGGGGCCAATCTCAAGCAGCGAGTGATGTAAAAAAAAGTACACAGTGCTGAAGCAAAGTCCTGTCAGGCATGTTTAATCTTCACAAATGCACATATTCTAATGACATACCTCCAGGCTGACTAAGCGGCCAGCGTTTTAAAAGACAAGTGTAAAGCACATAGTCACCGCCACCCAGGAATCCTCTGTGAATAGCAACCCCCCCTCCCGGGCAGGTGGCTGTGACAACTTTTTGTCTCTTCCTTTACTGATCTGTAAACATAGACTGGGAAAACGTCACTTTTGGATCAACTGCGCTAAATATTTTGGACTGGAATATAAACGAGTGACCTCCGATCGTCTTGGATGTCGTATACACAGGAAATGTTTCACGTTACTTTGTTTTATTCCAAGCGTAAGGTACAAAGTCACAAAGATCCGTCCTGGCGACCAACAGAAGGGACAACAAAGGAGAGTTAGTTCGTGCCATGAACCGTGCGCTGCCAATACGTGGTTCAGGGCAAAGTCGCACAATGACCTTCTCATGGGAAGTTTAACCCCTTCTAGTCAAGGCAGCCCACCTGATGTTTGAAAAATGATCATCTTTTGCCATGAGGCATTAAAGCTAGGGTTGCCACTTTTTCTTCAAGTCAAACTCAAACACTTTAGCGGCGCACAACAATTTTCTTTTTAATATACACTATAGGATTTTAACAGACCTGGGACACCTTTGGGCACTCCAAAGAGAAAAAATATTGCGGCACACATAGTGCCCCCTCACCCTGCTGTCAGGACCTGTTCCAAGCCACACTCCTGTCTGAATAATTTCAGGTGGACTGATACCTGGACACATGATTCTGAATCCCGGACAGGTGGCATTATTAATTTAAGCATATGCGGTCAGAATTCAGCTGTGTTATGGGTGTTTGCATACAGCTGCGGCCAGCAGCCCAGTGGCAGCTGCTATTTTTTTGTTTTGGGGGGGCGGCAAAAAATCACCCCCCCCCGGTCGGCAGCGGCGGCAACCCCCCCGGAGGACAGTCAGGACACCAAAGCCCCGCACTTACCCCATTGGGCAGCGTGTCTTTCTTGCTCCTCCTGTGGTGTAGGTCACGGGAACTTCGGCCGTGCATCCCCCTCCTCCTAGGCGTCCAATAGGATCAACCTGACCTTTCAGCCAATCGTGAAACGGGTATCAGACCCATGACTCCTGATTGGCAGAGAGGCGATTTAGTGTTAGAAAAGAAAATATTTATTTGCTTTTCTAAACACACCTGGGTGGGCTCTGAGCGCAATGCTCTGTGCCACAAGTCCACCCTATTTTGAAGCCTATTAGAGCCTATGGATTTAATCCTGTCATCTCTCTGTAATGTACATTTCAAATTTACATAACCTCTGCTTCCATTTTTAGAGTAGCTTTGTTCCCTTACAGGGTCCCCTGGAGTCACACTCAAGCTTGGCATTGCAGCCAAAAATAACTGCACTGCACACACAGGCAGCTCAGAGCCCCCATGGAAAGCTGCTTTCCCTGTGGGCTCGCCCCCGAGTCCCGCTGCGCCATCCATTGACACAGACAGCGGGATTCGGCCCCGCCCACCCCAGGCCAATAGAAGGAGCAGCCAGCTCCAAGCGCGTATCCTTTCAACACTGCAGTCCTGATTGACAAGATTCCAGCCCTGCCTTGGTCCAATCAGACGCCGGTGACATCACTTCCTGTTCCACGGTCCATGCTGGTCAGTGTGGAGCTTCCTGGTTCCTTGCTCCTGGAGAAACACTGTGATCCATTCCAGCCAGCTGCTCAATCCTTTCCAGCTATCCGGAACAGCGGTGGGACCCACAGAGCCATGTGGAATGCCAAGACTGCACTTTACTCTGACAAGCATGTCATCTTGTAAGTGTTTTTAATCTAATCCTATTAAAGTCTTCATTTTAATACTACACTCAGGTTGGCGCCTTCCCCTCCCCTGTTTTTTTTCCTTACATGTCTTGCAGAGTTCTGGACACACTCTGAAGGATGGCTGCCTTCCTTTTTAACCCTTAATACCCCTTTCTTTTCCAACCACCCAACCTATGGATACATCACCATCCAGCTATTACAGTCACAGACTATACCCCTAAGGATTACTCCATTTGGAGCGCCAGATAAACACTGACTATACTGCAAACAAAAATGGTGTAGGTTTGCATTGACCTGAATATTTTAATGCTAAAAAATAAGTGGGTTTAATACTACTTTAAAGTGCTTGTAAACCCCTCCTTACAACTTGCACCTACAGGTAAGCCTAGATTAAGGCTTACCTGTAGGTGCAAGAAATATCTCCTTAACCTACACGGTTAAGGAGATATTTGCTTTTAAAAACCACGCCGATTATGTCACGCGCACTGCGCGTTGACAGTTTTCTCAATGGAGACTGCTGGTTGTCTCAATGGAGAAATCCGGCCCCGCGGGCATGTGTGTGACGTCATCGCCGCTCCGGCCAATCACAGCGCCGCAGCGGCGATAACAGGAAGACGGTCGGAGCTGACATGGCGGCGGCGGCTGAGGGGGACGAGGAGCGCTTCGGAGGCTTCGATCTGAGGTAAGTGCCACATAATGAGCTAGTACAAATTTTGTTGTCGGAAAAATTGAGAACCAGCTCTCAAACATTTTTTGTCGGAAATTGGCAAAAATGTCACTCTCTAGATGTACAAAGCTGGTAGAGACATCCCCAAAAAGACTTGCAGCTGTAATTGCAGCGAGAGGTGGTTCTACAAAGTATTGACTCAGGGGGGCTGAATACAAATGCATGCCACATTTTTCACATATTTATTTGTAAAAAAAAAATTTTAACTATTTATCATTTTCCTTCCACTTCAAAATTATGTGCCACTTTGTGTTGGTCTATCACATAAAATCCTAATAAAATACATTTACGTTTTTGGTTGTAACATGATAAAATTTGGAAAATTTCAAGGGGTATGAATACTTTTT
Source organism: Rana muscosa (assembly GCA_029206835.1). Classification (NCBI taxonomy): domain Eukaryota; kingdom Metazoa; phylum Chordata; class Amphibia; order Anura; family Ranidae; genus Rana; species Rana muscosa. Next base: position 971,048,616 of record CM055117.1, read on the forward strand.
CAAGGCACTGTAGATCTATGTACTTTCTGTATGGATAAGATTTATGACCGGTCTGTGGAAATAAAAGCAACCATAGCAGTACAGTATGTATGTTTACAGTTTGTAAAGCATGCAAGCAAAACAAGTTGTACATGCACATGTACATGTAAAGACCATGCCAATGCAACAGTTTTGTAGCCCCATCTTGGTGCATACAGACAGCGCACTACTTATATTAGAGGACTTTTAGTCTACAAGAAAAGTTACAGCCCTATCTACATTCTTTTCCTTAGATGCTTACACATGGCCACACAATAAAGGTCACATTCCAATTCTGAGTGTGAAATGACCTTTAAAGTAACACTAAAGGTAAAAAAAAAAAAAATCAAAAATAACAAACATGTTATACTTACCTCCACTGTGCAGCTTGTTTTGCACAGAGCTGACCTTAACTTCGTCTTCTGGGGTCCCTCGGCGGCTGTCTCGGCTCCTCCTGCGAGCTTGCATGGTGGTGAGTTCTTGCGGGCGCGCTCCCGTGATGCAGCCGGTGGCTATAGCCGCTCCCTGTATTACTCGGCCCCACCCCCCGGCGCGCCGCGTCATTGGATGTGATTGACAGCAGCGCAAGCCAATGGCTGCGCTGCTTTCAATCAACCAATGAATGAGCCCAGAAGCCGGCCAAGAAGCCTACGCGTTCACGGCTCGGGACTTTTGAGGGGTCAGGTAAGTAAACGGGGGCTCGGGGGGGCCGCTAATCCTCAGATGTTTTTTCACCTTAATGCATAGAAGCTTATCATTTTTCTACTTGGACTGCGATAAAGCTGTGAAATCAGTATTTGATTGGTTTATATGAGTTACAGTGGGGATCGAAAGTTTGGGCACGTAAAAATGTGTATTAATGTGCATAACGAAGCCAAGGAAAGATGGAAAAATCTCCAAATGGCATCAAATTACAGATTAGACATTCTTATAATATGTCAAAAAAAGTTAGATTTTATTTCCATCATTTACACTTTCAAAATTACAGAAAACCAAAAAATGGCATCTGCAAAAGTTTGGGCACCCTGCAGAATTTATAGCATGCACTGCCCCCTTTGCAAAGCTGAGACCTGCCAGTGTCATGGATTGTTCTCAATCATCATCTGGGAAGACCAGGTGATGTCAATCTCAAAAATTTTAAATGGCCAGACTCATCTGACCTTGCCCCAACAATCAGCACCATGGGTTCTTCTAAGCAGTTGTCTAGAAAACTGAAACTGAAAATAGTTGAAGCTCACAAAGCTGGAGAAGCCTATAAGAAGATAGCAAAGCATTTTCAGATGTCAATATCCTCTGTTCGGAATGTAATTAGAAAATGGCAGTCATCAGGAACAGTGGAAGTTAAAGCAAGATCTGGAAGACCAAGAAAAATATCAGACAGAACAGCTCGCAGGATTGTGAGAAAATCAATTCAAAACCCACGTTTGACTGCACGATCCCTCCAGAAAGATCTGGCAGACACTGGAGTTGTGGTACACTATTCCACTATAAAGAGATACTTGTACAAATATGGTCTTCATGGAAGAGTCATCAGAAGAAAACCTCTTCTACGTCCTCACCACAAAAATCAGCGTTTGAACTTTGCAAATGAACATATAGACAAGCCTGAAGCATTTTGGAAACAAGTTCTGTGGACCGATGAGGTTAAAATAGAACTTTTTGGCCGGAATGAGCAAAGGTACGTTTGGAGAAGAAAGGGCACAGAATTTAATGAAAAGAACCTCTGTCCAACTGTTAAGCATGGGGGTGGATCAATCATGCTTTGGGGTTGTATTGCAGCCAGTGGCACAGGGAAGATTTCACGAGTAGAAGGAAAAATGGATTCAATAAAATTTCAGCAAGGTTTGGATGGTAACTTGATGCCATCTGTGAAAAAGCTGAAGTTAAAGAGAGGATGGCTTCTACAAATGGATAATGATCCTAAACACACCTCAAAATCCACGGGGGATTACATCAAGAGGCGTAAACTGAAGGTTTTGCCATGGCCTTCACAATCTCCTGACCTCAACATTATTGAAAACCTATGGATAGACCTTAAAAGAGCAGTGCGTGACAGACAGCCCAGAAATCTCAAAGAACTGGAAGACTTTTGTAAGGAAGAATGGGCAAAGATACCTCAAACAAGAATTGAAAGACTCTTGGCTGGCTACAAAAAGTGTTTACAAGCTGTGATACTTGCCAAAGGGGGCAGTACAAGATATTAACTCTGCAGGGTGCCCAAACTTTTGCAGACGCCATTTTTTTGTTTTCTGTAATTTTGAAAGTGTAAATGATGGAAATAAAATCTAACTTTTTTTGACATATAAGCATGTCTAATCTGTAATTTGATGCCATTTGGAGATTTTTCCATCTTTCCTTGCCTTCGTTATGCACATTATTACACATTTTTACCTGGGGTGCCCAAACTTTCGATCCCCACTGTATATTACCTCAATATTCTCAGCAAATGTTGGATACAGTTTTATACCCTGTACACACGGGCGGGAATCCCGTCTATTTGAAAACTGTAGTTTTTACTGACGGGATTCCTGGCAAGCTTGCCTTGCCAAGCCCTGTCTACAGACGGCCATTCAAAAGAACCACCGTTCTTTTGAATGGCAAGAACGCGGTGACGTCATCGACAACGACGAGACGGCGCTCGTCACATTCGATGCCGTCGCCGCCATTTTGCTATACCCTACACTACCCTTGAATGCTAACGCGCATGCGTCGAAGTCTCATCGAGCATGCGCGGGCTTACCTGGGACAGGTAAGCATACTCACGAACGGTTTTCTCGGCAGGAAACACTCTGCCGAGAATCCCGACGCAAAAAATAGAGAGCAGGTACTCTATTTTTCTCGTCGAAATTCCCGGCAGTTTTCCTGTCGAGAAACCATATACACGAACGGTTTTCACGGCAAAAAGCTCTCCCAGCAGTTTTCTTGCCGAGAAAACCGGTCGTGTGTACGAGGCTTTAGAGCAGGGGTCTTCAAACTACGGCCCTCCAGGTGTTTAGGAACTACAATTCCCATCATGCCTAGTCATGTCTGTGAATGTCAGAGTTTTGCAATGCCTCATGGGATTTGTAGTTCCGCAACAGCTGGAGGGCCGTAGTTTGAGGATCCCTGCTTTAGAGTATAAAGCTGGGTATACACTATTAGAATTTTGAATGTAAATTCTTAGGAAAATTTGTACAAAAATTGTCAGAACTTGAATGTTGTTCTGGGAAGGTTGTCCACAAGGTTTAGGAGTGTGTCTATGGCAATGCTTGACCATTCTTCCAGAAGCGCATTTGTGAGGTCAGGCACTGATGTTGGAGGAGAAGGTCTGGCTTACAGTCTTCGCTCTAATTCATCCCAAACGGTGTTCTATCGGGTTGAGGTCAGGACTCTGTGCAGGCCAGTCAAGTTCCTCCACCTCAGATACTCTCATCCATGTCTTTATGCACCTTGATTTGTGCACTGGTACAAATCATTTGGTGGAGGGGGGATTATGGTGTGGGGTTGTTTTTCAGGGGTTGGACTTGGCCCCCTTAGTTCCAGTGAAGGGAACTCTTAAGTTCAGCATACCAAGACATTTTGGACAATTTCATGCTCCCAACTTTGTGGGAACAGTTTGGGGATGGTCCCTTTTTGTTCCAACATGACTGCACACCAGTGCACAAAGCAAGGTCCATAAAGACATGGATGAGCGAGTTTGGGGTGGAGGACCTTGACTGGCCTGCACAGTCCTGACCTCAACCCAATAGAACACCTTTGGGATGAATTACAGCGGAGACTGTGAGCCAGGCCTTCTCGTCCAACATCAGTGCCTTGCCCCACAAATGCCAGCCTTACCAAAAGAGTTGAAGCTGGTATAGCTGCAAAAGGTGGGCCAACTCAATATTGAACCTATGGACGAAGACTGGGATGCCATTAAAGATCATGTGCGTGTAAAGGCAGGTGTCCCAATACTTTTGACAATATAGTTTAGATGCTGTAGCCAAGAGGTTATTTTGTACAAAGTGTCTATTATTGTGTCTAAAAAAATGTCACAAAATGTTAATGAATTTATGTGTCGTGGTGGGATGAACATATAAGTCCTTGGGCCCATGAAACAGGGACCAAACTGGAAGTGTCTCATAAAGATAGGGCAAAAGTAATCAATTGATAACAGAAACTGGTACAGATGATCGGACAGAGATGAGCACGCACTATAAATAAACTGTGCAATGATGGCAATTCTAGACTTCCTATGTCTCAGAGGCAAAGGGCAGGTCCACTTTACCAATTTACTACGCTGGGGAAACAGCATGTACACCATAGAAGCTAAGGTTTCAGAGAAACTAGAAATGGGTGTAAAGGTTTTTTTTTCCTGAAAGGCATGCCCAGAGGGTATTCTAATGCAAAGAACACAATAACTGGACAGTAAGAGAGGTTATTACTGGATTTACCTGCTGGGAAGGACTCTTAGGTCAACTTTACCACACCCTAAACGAATCCTCAGTCCAAAACAATAAACTATGCAGTAAAAACCAGATCCAATAACCCATACTCATCAGACTCAATCTTTTTTTTTTTTTTTACCTTTTAGGCCAATCAATGCTCTCAGTTTTGAGCATTCTTTTCTACAGAGTTTCTGACTTAGCGGAGAAAAATAATAAGTGCCTTATGGTCAAAAGTGCTCACTATTGACCAGGGAGATTTTCTTACTTGTCAGACAAGTGGTCTCCACACTACAGCCCTTGGACTAGATGCCTTTATCTGTCCCTTGGGGCACTAATCCTCCCACTGATACTAGGCACTCTTCCTCCCACTGAAACCAATGATGGAGTACTATACCTTCCACAGATACTCATGATGGGGTACTGTGCCTCCCACTGACACCAACAATGGGGCATTATTTCTTCCACTGACACCGTCTCCCATTGACACCAATGATGGGACACTATTCCTTCCACTGAGACCAATAATGGGGCACTATTCCTTCCACTGACACCAACAAAGGGGCACTATGCCTTCCACTGACACCAACAACGGGGCACTATTCCTTCCACTGAGACCAATAATGGGGCACTATTCCTTCCACTGACACCAACGACGGGGCACTATTCCTCCCATTGACACCAACGACGGGGGACTATTGATCTTTTATTGAAAAGAATCAAGCAACCAATTTTATACAAAAGTAAAAAACAAAACCATGGTACAAAACTTCAACAGAAAACAAAGGAATACATATCCATGTTCAGAATATATACAATATATACATAATCCACTACCAAAACATCCCTAGAAAACTATCTACATAAAGCAGCAGAGAGGGCCTAAGAGGCACAACCCATCACCTATGTACGCAGCCATTTATCAAAAATTCATCAAAAATACTGATAATCTAGGGTGATAAGAGACAGAGAGCCACACCCGGGAAAGAGACTCCTGGCAGTCAGGGAGGCTTGAAACCCCTCCACGCCTTCAACCAAGCCCCCTGACCCCGCTTGTCTCTCTCAAGCTCCCGAATCTTCCCCACCTCATGCAAAATGTCACACACCACCACCTCAACAGGAAGGAGTTTTTGCCGAATGCTGACCTGACACCGTGCGTTCCAGGTGAAATAACGGACTACTAGGCTAACTAAAAAAAGTGTATCCAAACAAAAAACTCCACCGGCATTGAATGCTCCGTACACCCACTCAGCATAACCCAGCCTGGAGAGGAAAGGAACACCGAGGGCCCGCCCCACCTGTTTATACACCTCTATGTTAAAAGGGCAATGAAGCAGAAAATGGTCCATAGTCTCCTCCTCATCTGCACACTCCTCCCGAGGACAGCTACGATCCATCCCACTGCGGAATTTCAAATTGCCCCGAACATAGAGCTTCCCATGGAAGCACAACCAGGCCAGATCCCTAAATTTAGGGGGTACTCTATCCAAATTAATCAGTCTTAACCCCGCCCTCAAAACTGGGCCCGGGCAATCCCTTAAGGCCAGTGGGTCATGAAAGACTTCGCTCAAGACTCGACTCATAAGGACTTTCCTTGGAACCGATCTGAGATCTTCAGCCGACAATCGCCACTGCCGCAGTAACTTCAGGCACGGAGCGACATAGGCTGGTAGCTGACCACGATGACCCCTGCGATTCTTCACTTGGCCACCTTCTTCCCAAAGTCGTAGAAAAGGCCTAAACCAAGATCTAAATATGCCTACCCATCCAGGAGGTTCCACTGCAAGCATATTACCAATGTTAAACTTTAGAAATAGCAGTGAAAAGAAAAGAACTGGGTTGACCATACCTAAGCCACCCTCCCTCCTGGATAGGTAGGTGACATTCCTCTTGATGGGGTTCAGTCTGTTCCCCCACAGCATCTGGAAGAACACACTACTGACCCTAGCATAGAGAGACACTGGCAAGATGCAGACAAAGCTGACATACAAGAAGATCGGAATCAGGTAAGTCTTAATCAGATCAACCCTTTCCCTCATAGATAACTTCCATCTCTTCCAGCTGACCACCTTAGTATTGGCAATTTCCAGTCTGCCTTCCCAGTTTTTGAGGCCATAATCGCCGGGTCCAAATTCAATGCCTAGTATCTTAATTCTTTCCTGGGGCACTGGAAAGGTGTCCGGGAGATCAAACCCCTCACCTTCCTTTCCCATCCAGAAAACTTCAGTCTTTTCCTGATTGATCTTGGAGCCTGATGCTTCAGAATACCGTGATGTCAGAGAGACCACCTCCTCCGCTTCATCCGTCCCAGTGACAATCACCGACACATCATCCGCATAGGCAACAACCCTCAATGGCGGCTCACCCGGGAGCCCCACTGGTACCCCACACAACATGCCGCTCTCTAGCCTCCTGATGAAGGGGTCGATTGCAAACACATAGAGCAGGGGACTCAGGGGACAACCCTGGCGCACCCCGGAGCCAACCCCAAAGGACTGTCCAACCCAACCATTAACAAGAGGGAAGCTTTCTGCCCCCTTATACAAGACTTTCAGCCAATCGACAAAACCACCCGGCAGACCGTACTTACTAAGGAGCAACCACAGGTACTCATGGTTAACACGATCAAAAGCCTTTGCCTGATCCAATGTCAGCAAATACTTTCCCCAGCCTGCAGCCCTGCACCGCTCCAAGGCCTCCCGGACAGCTAAAACCGCTGTGAAGGTGCTCCTACCCTGGACCGAACAGTGCTGATGGCGAGAAAGCAAAGACTCTGCCACTGACGATAGGCGCCAGAAAAATATCTTTGCCAGTATCTTTCTATCGACATTAAGAAGGCTGATGGGGCGCCAATTCTCAATCATCGAAGGATCTTTACCCTTTGAAAGAAGAATCACAGCCGAGTGCCTCATGGAAGGGGAAAGCACCCCCTCAGCAAGGCAACTGTTAAAAACCTCTACCAAATGCGGGGCCAGAATAGACTTAAAGGCTTTGTAAAACTCAGCCGTCAAGCCATCCGGTCCAGGCGACTTTTTGATGGCAAGCTGTTCAATTGCCCTCATCACCTCTTCGACTGTGATCTCCTCTGTCAAATTCATCAATGGAACATCTCCACCATTTAGACCTGGAGTAGAGTCCAAAAAGCTTTCCATCTTGTCACGATCAAGCTCTTTCCTCCCAAGAAGGTCGGCATAAAAGGACCTCACGACCTCCAGAATCCCTGACCTGGACTTTGTCAAGGAACCTGTACTGTCCTTAAGGCCAACGACCGTTTTAACAGCTACACCTTGTTTGCAGTTCTGGTAAGGGTCAGGCGAGTGGTACTTTCCATAGTCCCTCTCCAGAACCAAAGAGGCATGCCGGTCATATTGACACTTCCTGAGAAGGAGTTTCACTTCGGAGATTGCCCCAGGATCTCCTCCTCTCGAAACAAGAATATCCAGCTTCCTCCGTAAACGTTGGTAGGTCATGTATTTATTAAACTGATTTCTATTGGCTAGGCCCCTGAAGAATCCAGCGATCCTCTTTTTGGTCAGCTCCCACCACTCAGCCTTGCTGCTACAAAAGTCCAGGATGGTCACCTGTGCCTGAAAGAATTCCTCAAAGGATTGTCTAACATGTTCTTCCTTGAGTAGTGTCGAATTTAATCTCCAGATGCCCTTGCCCCTCTGAGGGGCGTCTGAAGCATTCAGTACCACAGATAGCATACAGTGATCAGAGAACTCTACTGCCTGCACCACTGGGGGCGAGAAAGCAGAGGCCTCCTTCAAAAAAAACCTATCTATCCTACTCTGACTATTACCACGATGAAAAGTGAACCCGGTGTCATCTGGGAGGTGCTTAATGTGCACATCCACAAGACCAGCATCCCTAACCATACTATTTAAAAAAACGCTATCATATCCCAGCCTGTCCTTGAAGTCCTTCCTGTCCTTGGGCCTAGTTACTGTATTAAAGTCACCTCCAAAGACCACTTGCCGGGATGTAAAAAGAAATGGCTTGATCCTTGTAAAAAGGCATTTCCTGTCCCACTTTGTGTGCTGCCCATAAACATTGATTAGGCGCAGGTCCTGCCCTCCCACAAGGACGTCTAAGACCATACATCTCCCAATCTCCACCTCAATAACCCGCCGGACAGTTACCATGCCGGTTTTAAACAACACCGCCACACCGCCGTAAGGCTCGGCCGCAAGAGACCAGTAAGATGGACCATACCTCCACTCTCTCTTGGCCATATGAATATCTGCCAAGGAGGTGAGCCTAGTCTCTTGCAAAAATACAATTTCAGCATCTAATTGGCTGAACAAAAAGAAGGCCATAGAACGAGCTCTTACTGACTTAATGCTGGCGACATTAATTGTCACCACTTTTAACGGAGGGGGAACCGCCATTTGGGTTATTGGGTGGATTGCTTCTTAGCTCCCCTCTGCTGCTCATCACCAGAAGCCTCTCTCTTTCTAGAGGCCGCCTCAAAATCCATTTCGGAATCGGAACTTCTCTCAGAAGAAGCTCCGGATGAAGAAATATCCCACTTGGAGGACCTATGACGGCTGGAGACAGGAACCGGAGCTTCTCGTCCCCGTTCCGTCCTCACCGCCTGCCTCTTCCGCCTCCCAACCTTCCTTCTCTCTTCCAGGTACTGCAGGTCAGCCTCAGAGATGCCCTCATCTCTTACTTTTTTCTTTAAAGTCTTTCTAGAAGACTTCTTTACAGAGGAAGAAGCAACCTTTTTAGTACACGCTGGTGGGGGGGGGGGTGATCCCTTTAAGTCAGACTCAGGAGGGGTAGACTCCTGGGGGGTAACTGACTCGGGGGGCACAGACTTGGAAGGTTCTGACACAAGAGGAGAGGGTACAGTAGGCTGGGGGGACACAGAGACAGAAACAGAAGGAGTACTTACAGACACAGGAGGGGTGGCCACAGGAACTGGAGAGGGATCCTGAGCAGGACCGGGGGAGGGGGTCACCGCAGAGGAGGATGGTACACCAGGGGTCTCACTCTCCATCCTGTCCAGCCTTGACATGTCATCTACTACCTCCTTCTCCATATTGTGCCAGGCTTCAGGACACCTGCTGTAGGGGTGGCCAAGGCGCAGGCACAGGTTGCACCTGATCTTCCTGGTACAATCCTTAGCCATATGACCCTGCCCCCGACACACTGAACACATCAAGGCTGAACAGGAGGAGCTCAAGTGCCCCTTTTCTCCACAGCGGTGACACAGCTTCGGCTGACCAGGGTAGAAAACAGTCATCCTATCCCTCCCTATGAAAGCTGAGGAGGGCAGGTGACGGACAACATTCCCATCCCTGGCCAACCTGACTGTTACCGACCATCCCCCAGTCCAGATGTTACGCTCATCATGGATTTTATTAGGTTTGGTCAAAACTTCCCCATAGTTCCTTAACCAGACCTCTAGATCCCGAGCAGGAACACTCTCATTGGTCAGGATAATGGTAATTTTTTTTACTGTTGACCTCTGAGAAACCGCAACTGGGACCAGGCCTTCCCATTCAGGTCTTGACCTGCACCGAGCCTCATATCGCTCCCAGAACAGGTCAAGACCCTCTGGCCTGGTGAAGCTAACCGTATAGTCCCTTGTCCCAGCTACATGTATAAAGGCATACAGGTCATTTGCACCAAAACCCATCTCCAATATCAAGTCCACCACTGCACGCCGTGCTGGAGGGATGGCACCACCTTCCCATTTCAGGATAACTACATTACGTCTTGGACCCCCAGCAGAAGCCAGAGACCCAAGACCAGATCTTGGGGTGCTCAAGGTGGCAGCTTGCAGTGGAAAACCCCGCTTGGGAGCGGGACTACCAGGAGCAGAGTGTGCCACCTGTGCAAAAGTAGGTTTATCAGGGCCAAGGGCTGACACTGAAGCCACATCACTCTGTATATTATTATTATTATCAACTGTATGAACTGAAATGGCAGGATCTGTAGCAGGATTGTTCATCACACTGGTACTGGGGTGATTGTTATCAGTCACAGAACTATTCAAATTCCCATCAGGAATAGTCACAGTGGCTGCAATACCAGCTGTCTCCTGATGCTGCACTGTAGAGTCCTCAGCAGCAGTGGGGCAAACAGCTTTGGACTCAGCCAAAGAAGGGTTAATGGGCTGTTCTGACACTTGCAGTCCATCCACAGAAATGACATTTTTTAAATGTAACTCTTGCTGCATTGCAGCCTCAGCAGGCACAACATTGCTGCATACAGGACTAGCAGCCTGATTGTCATTAGGCACATTGTCAGTCACAGTGTTAAAAGGAACAAAAACAGTCTTATCCACAACATGGGACTTAGCAGGCTTCACTTTATCAGGCACATCATCAGTAATGTCTTCCTCATTAAACACCATCTGATCCCCCCGCATAGGAGACTCCATTACCTGGATGGCCCTCAGCATACCTCCTGAATCTTGGGAAGGCCTGGGGCTGCTTACCTCTCCCTGGGGGGGCAGGGGGTCAGAACTGGGGGTCTCCTCCTCCTCCACCTCCATCTTTGTCACCCTTCCAAACCTTTTGTCGTTGCAAAATTTTTCTTTAAAGGGCCCATCTCTGCCTTCCATCATGGCCACGATGGTCTCCTGATGATCCACACGGACCTTGGCCAGCTGGATTTCCGGATCCATGGATCCCCGTTTCTGGCTATGTAAGCCCTCACGTTGCCTTCGCAGGCGCTTCAACTCCGCTCTCAACTTGTAGAGCTTGTCCCTCTCCCTGTTCAGGACCTTAATCCCGGCCACCACTCGCTCCCGAATGGCCTCCGAGCCTTCATCCTCACCAGGGGCAGAGAGATCGGCTTGTGCAGAGGCAGGCAGTTCACCTAATGGCCCAGGAGATGGCTGGGAGCCTCCAGCAGGAGAAGCCCCGCTGCCCTCCATGGCCTCCCCAGAAAGGGGGCCAGGGAGCTGGGATAGATTTCACCACCACTCCCTTCTCACAGAGCAGCTTCAGAGGCACCTTCCTCCTGACACACCTGTGCTCCAATGATGGGCGGGGCACTATTCCTCCCACTGACACCAACGACGGGGGACTATTCCTCCCATTGACACCAACGACGGGGCACTATTCCTCCCATTGACACCAACGACGGGGCACTATTCCTCCCATTGACACCAACGACGGGGGACTATTCCTCCCATTGACACCAACGATGGGGGACTATTCCTCCCATTGACACCAACGACGGGGGACTATTCCTCCCATTGACACCAACGACGGGGCACTATTCCTCCCATTGACACCAACGATGGGGGACTATTCCTCCCATTGACACCAACGACGGGGGACTATTCCTCCCATTGACACCAACGATGGGGCACTATTCCTCCCATTGACACCAACGACGGGGCACTATTCCTCCCATTGACACCAACGATGGGGCACTATTCCTCCCATTGACACCAACGACGGGGGACTATTCCTCCCATTGACACCAACGACGGGGCACTATTCCTCCCATTGACACCAACGATGGGGGACTATTCCTCCCATTGACACCAACGACGGGGGACTATTCCTCCCATTGACACCAACGACGGGGCACTATTCCTCCCATTGACACCAACGACGGGGCACTATTCCTCCCATTGACACCAATGACGGGGCACTATTCCTCCCATTGACACCAACGACGGGGGACTATTCCTCCCATTGACACCAACGACGGGGCACTATTCCTCCCATTGACACCAACGATGGGGGACTATTCCTCCCATTGACACCAACAACGGAGCACTATTCCTCCCATTGACACCAACGACGGGGGACTATTCCTCCCATTGACACCAACGACGGGGCACTATTCCTCCCATTGACACCAACGACGGGGGACTATTCCTCCCATTGACACCAACGACGGGGGACTATTCCTCCCATTGACACCAACAACGGGGCACTATTCCTCCCATTGACACCAACGACGGGGCACTATTCCTCCCATTGACACCAACGACGGGGCACTATTCCTCCCATTGACACCAACGACGGGGGACTATTCCTCCCATTGACACCAACGACGGGGCACTATTCCTCCCATTGACACCAACGATGGGGGACTATTCCTCCCATTGACACCAACAACGGAGCACTATTCCTCCCATTGACACCAACGATGAAGCACTATTCCCCCTTCTACTCACCACATCTGCTTCCACTGACAACCAAGCCTGAGGCTTACTCCCACTGGCCAGCTGGGTCCCCTAAGGTCTGAAAGGCAGTAAACTGCGATAGGAATTCACACTGTAAACTTGACTTGTTCATCCAGTTTACTATGCAGAAGTTCAGCACATACAGTCCTGTCTATGATCACCCTTTATACCACATAAAATGTTTCATAACATCTCTGTATCTGAATACTGTCTAAGTCATCTGATCTGATGGGTAAATGTTGGCATGCACACTTGTTTGGCTAGGCAGACGCCCTAATTCAGCTCAGAAGACCATTGGAATGTAATAGATGGAACTGTTGTGCTTTGGACTGAGGTTACCTTGGGTTAACATAGATGCAGCACAGAAATGATATGTCATGTGTCACTAGATCATGCCAAAACCAGCATGACAGGCTGATATTAGTCTGATGTCTTTGAGTAGCCTAATAATAGGCATTGGATCAAATAAAACTTGTTGCACCCTGATACTGTCCTTGGTGGTGCCATTTTCCCATCTCTGCAGAGTAACTGTGCAATGCTGCATAGCAACCTCAGGGGGACGCTCACTTGGCACTAAAACCATTAAGCAAAATCCTTGTATTGGACAAGGTGAAGAGGCAGGCAGGTGATATCATGATATCCATCTCATCCAATCAGAGAACACCTTGTATACAATGAAAAAATACAAGGCTTGCTGAATTGTGGCTGTACAGAACAAGCAACCCCCAGTGATTACTATGCAGGACAGGAGTCACTTGACTTTGGACCTGGAAGGCTGCTGCTATCACTGTAGTATTGGCAACTACAACAGTGATTTGCAGCTTACACAAGAATCATTCAGGTATGAGATATACTTGTAACTATGCAAAAAATCATACTTAAACTTTGGGCTTAAGCCAGCCATAGACTATTCGAATCTCGGCCAGTTCAGGTGGAGATTCGAACCATGTATGGGCAGGCTAAATGTACCCCAGTTGATCGATCGATTAACTTGGATACAACCAACCTGTTGGATTTTGCGTGAAATTATTGCTAGCAGCTGTTATAGCCTCTAGCAAAAATCACTGTGTTCTCCCGATGGGGGAAGCTTCACCCCCCCCCCCCTGCTGGAAAAACACAACGGATCTGTGGAAGGATTTCATGGTTGCAGGAAAGAAAATTGCTCCGTCTATGACCGACCGACACCCCTGTCAGGTTATTTTTGCTGCCTGTGTACCACCTGGAAAATTTACCTTTACTTCCTGTCCCAGAGAGTCAACAAGTTAGATGAAATCTCCCAAAAACAGGGAATTCCCCTCTTAGATAAATACATTTCTCCCTACCTCTTGTACTGCGGACAATGCTAACATTGTACATTACCCAACCCATATCTTTCTTGGTGACAATAGTCACCAGTACAAACAGGGGATTCAATTTCCATAATGGGGGCACAGACTGCGATAAAAACCTGACAGAGAGTCTAATCATTCCCACTCTATTTGAAACTAAAAAAAGGTTTTGCTTAGGTATACCGTTTAAGTGCTGGATAGAGTACAGTCAAAACTAAGGCCAGATATACACGGTTTGAATCTCGGCCGATTAAGAAGGAACCGGCCAAGATTCGAACCGTTAATGGGCAGGCTGAATGTACAAAGTTGATCAATCGATCAACTTGGGTACAACCAGCCTGCCGAATTTCCTTGCGATTATCGCAAGTGGCTGCTATAGCGATAAACACTGTCCTCTCCCAGGAGGGACAGCTTCCCCCACCCCCCTATCCCTGCCGGGAGAAAATAATTGCTGATTGCCCTGTCAGCACTGCTGTGTTGATGGGGGAATCGTGCAAATTTCTTTCCTGCAACCCCAAGAAATTTGCACTGTGTGTGGCCTGTCTAAGCAGAAGTTGACGGTGTTGATCATCTGACATTCTGTCTTTTGTTAAAATGGCTAATATCGGATCACTGAACTGGACGACCCCCGTTTTTATTATGGCTCATTTACATGAGCTTTTGTTTGTATCTGAACTGCTGTCCTTTCCCAGACTAGTCCATTGGTATGGAAAAGCAATACAAAGCAACTGAAAGTAAAGGTAATTATTTGAGCAACTCAACTGCAAACCATAGTGATAAGTGCGCAAAAAAATAAAATAAAATAAACTACAATGCATGCCATTTTTTTCCTGAAAGCATATTGCATTTGATGCCTGTGTACATGCATCTTTCGAGCTGTTACATTTTTCTCTACAATGGCATAGCTCTGTCCTGGTACCAGTTTAACAGGATAGTCATTTTATATCTCAATCCACAAAATCAAGCCAAAATCAACCAGAGTCGGCACTAAACAGAAACCCAAGGGGCATTATTGTATCTTAACTAGAGTTGAGCGGACACCTGGATGTTCGGGTTCGACGGGTTCGGCCGAACTTCGGAAAAAAGTTTGGGTTCGGGACCGAACTTTAACCCGAACCCGGACCCGAACCCGAACCCCATTGAAGTCAATGGGGACCCAGACTTCTAAGGACTAAAAAGGCTCTAAAAAGGTAATGGAAAGGGCTAGAGGGCTGCAAATGGCAGCAAAATGTTGTTAAGAGCATGGCAAGTGCTCTGCAAACAAATGTGGATAGGGAAATAACTTAAAATAACATAAAAAAAATAAAAAATAATAATAATCTTGACCTAGGAGGACGAGGTCCATATGGAGTAGGAGGTTGAAGTGGCGGTGGGTGTGGCTGTGTAGGTGGAAGCGGCGGTGGAGGAGGACGAGGTAGCCAACACTGATTCAAAAATACAACAATGGCTGTGTAATGCCGGTGATGTGTCGAATTCTGTCCCCCGTCAAATAGTGTCCACCCTGTACTGCGCTTGCTCAGTATGTAGGACAAGGGGATTTCTAAAATCTCCCAAGACGAACGGCACCTGCGTGGTGAGTTCAGGTGAAGGCCACACCATCCGTGGTTCAAGACGAGCCAAGTGAGGCCGTGCCCGAAGCGTGGCGATCGAACTGAGCCCGTGAGGGGCCCTGTTACTATGTGCTACCGTATGTCCACTTGGATGGTGGGGCTTGAACCTGCACTCACAGCGCAGGCGCCGTTCATCTTCGGAGATTTTGTGAATCTCCTTGTCCTCTGTACTGCGCAAGCGCTGCGCCTTCGCAGTATGGGCCGGACACAATCCGATGGCCGGACAGTTTTTGTCACAACACCGGTATACATGTCTATTCTGCACAAGGTACGGACAAGTCCTGTGGGATCCATGCCTGGTTCATTTTAATGAACGTGAGCTTGTCCACATTGGCTCTGGACAGGCGGCTGCGCTTGTCTGTGATAACGCCCCCTGCCGTGCTAAATACACGTTCAGATAATACACTGGCTGCAGGGCAGGCCAGCACCTCCAAGGCATAAAGGGCAAGCTCAGGCCATGTGCCCAATTTGGAGACCCAGAAGTTAAAGGGGGCAGACCCGTCATCCAGTACGTGTAGGCCTGTGGACACATACTGCTCAACCATGTTGGTGAAATGCTGCCTCCTGCTAAGACGTTCCATCTCAGCTGGTGGTGCTGGTTGTTGTGGCGTGCTGACAAAGCTTTTCCACATTTCAGCCATGCTAACCCTGCCTTCTGAGGTGCTGCCGGTGCCCCGGCTGCGTTGGCGACCTCTTCCTCCTCCTCTGCCTTCGCCTTGTGCTTCCACCGTACGCCCGCTGTCAGGTGGGAATGCCACCAGCAGCGCGTCTACCAGCGTGCGCTTGTACTCGCGCATCTTACGATCCCGCTCCAGTGAGGGAATTAAGGACGGTACGTTGTCCTTGTAACGGGAATCCAGCAGGGTGGCCACCCAGTAATCAGCACCAGTTAAAATGTGGGCAACTCGGCGGTCATTGCGGAAACACTGCAGCATGTAATTGCTCATGTGTGCCAGGCTGCCCAGAGGCAAAGAAAAGCTGTCCTCTGTGGGAGGTGTATCGTCTGTGTCCTCTGTATCCCCCCAGCCACGCACCAGTGATGGCCACGAGCTGGTCTGTGTGCCACCCTGCTGTGAAAATGCCTCCTCCTCCTCCTCCTCCTCCTCCATCTCCTCCTCCACCTCGTCATCCTCCAGAACTGTTCCCTTTCCGCCGGACAATTGTGTACCTGGCGTTTGTTGGTGCAGGAACCCACCCTCGTAGCCACTTGTGAAAGACTGCCCTGAAAGCCTTTGAAATGATCCCGCTTCCTCCTCCTCCTCCTCATCCTCCTGTGCCACATCCTCTTCCATCATCGCCCGAAGCGTTTTTTCAAGGAGGCATAGAACTGGGATAGTAACGCTAAGAACGGCGTCATTGGCACTGGACATGTTGGTGGAGTACTCGAAACAGCGCAACAAGGCACACAGGTCTCGCATGGAGGCCCAGTTATTGGTGGTGAAGTGGTGCTGTTCCGCAGAGCGACTCACGCGTGATTGCTGCAGCTGAAGCTCCACTATCGCCTGCTGCTGCTCGCACAGTCTGGCCAGCATGTGCAAGGTGGAGTTCCACCTTGTGGGCACGTCACATATGAGGCGGTGAGCGGGAAGGCCGAAGTTACGCTGCAGCGCTGACAGGCGAGCAGCAGCAGGGTGAGAACGCCGAAAGTGCGCACACACAGCCCGCACTTTCTGCAGCAGCTCTGGCATATTGGGGTAATTTTTAAGGAACCTCTGGACCACCAAGTTCAGCACATGCGCCAGGCAAGGGATGTGCGTCAAACCGGCTAGGCCCAGAGCTGCTACGAGATTTCGCCCATTATCGCACACCACCAGGCCGGGCTTGAGGCTCACTGACAGCAACCACTCATTGGTCTGTTGTTCCATGTCCCTCCACAACTCCTGCGCGGTGTGGGGTTTTTCCCCCAAACAGGAAAGTTTTAAAACTGCCTGCTGTCGTTTACCCCTGGCTGTGCTGAAGTTGGTGGTGAAGGTGCTACGCTGACCGGATGAGGAGGCGGTAGAGGATGAGGAAGCGGAGTAGGAGGAGTTAGCAACAGGAGGCAAACTGAAGCGCCCTGCAATCCTCGGTGGTGGAAGGACATGCGCCAAACTGCTATCTGCCTCAGGCCCAGCCGCCACTGCATTTACCCAGTGTGCTGTTAGGGAGATATAACGTCCCTGACCGTGCTTACTGGTCCACGCATCCGTAGTTAGGTGGACCTTGCCACAGATGGCGTTGCGCAGTGCACACCTGATTTTGTCCCCCACTTGGTTGTGCAGGGAAGGGATGGCTCGCCTGGAAAAATAGTGGCGGCTGGGCACGACGTACTGTGGGACAGCCAATGCCATCAGGCTTTTAAAACTCTGCGTCTCCACCAGACGGAATGACAGCATTTCAAAGGCCAGGAGTTTTGAAATGCTGGCATTCAGGGCCAGGGATCGCGGGTGGCTAGGGGGGTACTTCCTCTTCCGCTCCAATGTTTGGGAGATAGAGAGCTGAACGCTTCCATGGGACATTGTGGAGATGGTTGGTGACCCAGGTGGTAGTGTTGCTGGCAGATGCTCTGTTTGCGGGGTGGCAGGTGCCACTGTCACTACAGAGGTGGATGAAGAGGCCGAGACTGCAGCAGAAGAGGAAGCAGGAGGAGCCAGAGACCTTTCTTGGTTTTTGAGGTGTCTACTCCACTGCAGCTCGTGCTTTGAACTTAGATGCCTGGTCATGCAGGTTGTGCTCAGGTTGAGAACGTTTATGCCTCGCTTCAGGCTCTGATTGCACAGCGTGCAAACCACTCGTGTCTTGTCATCAGCACATTGTGTGAAGAACTGCCACGCTGGGGAACTCCTTGGACCTGGCTTTGGTGTGCTCGGTCCCTTGCTGCGTTGGGCAGTAGCAGACATACTGTCTAGCTGACAGACGCTCCGCTTTTGAACCTTGCTCCCTCTTCTGCTGTGCTGGTGGCTCTGTGCGACCACCGCCTCTTCCTCCAAACTACACTGGTCACCTGCATAACGTTGATTCCATGTGGGGTCGAGGACCTCTTCGTCCTCCACATCATCTTCCACCCAGTCTTCACCCCTGCCCTCCTTGTCTGTCTGCACAATTGCGAAAGCAGCAGCAGTTGGCACCTGTGTTTCGTCATCATCCGAGACGTACTGCGATGGTCCTCCCATGTACTCATCATGAAACATAAGTGGTTGGGCATCGGTGCACTCAATCTCTTCCACTTCTGGGGCAGGGCTAGGTGGATGGCCCTGGGAAACCCTGCTAACAGAGTCATCGAAAAGCAGAAGAGACTGCTGCATGATTTGGGGCTCAGACTGCTTGGCTGATTTGCAAGGGGGTGAGGTGAAAGACTGATGGACATGGGTTTCAGGTGCCAACTCTGTTCTTTCATCAGAAGAGTGGGTGGGAGACAATGTGAAGGAACCCGAGGCACTGTCAGCAACCCAATCTACTATCACCTGTACTTGTCCTGGCCTAAACATTCGTACAGCCTCATTAGGCGCGACAAAATACCGCCGCAGGCTCGGTCGCCTACTCTCACCTGAGGAAGGTGTTTCACTTGTGCGTGTATCTGGCACAGATCCACCACGTCCTCTCCCTGCAACAGGAGCTCCACCAGCAGCACCACGACCGGGGCCACCACGTCCCTTTGACCTTCTCATAATTTCAAAATTTAGGATCTTGCCCTAAATGGGTGTTTTTGGAAGCGCAGAACACACCCACAGTACGTAACCGCTGACTCGCACAGCTACAGAACTGCAGAAAATGCTATTCAAAAAAAAATTTGTTTTTTTAGTATAGCAACGTAGGAGAAAACTATAAAGAAATTGTTTATTTCAAACACCTCAAAATATGTATAACACACTGCAACCTTTTTTTGGTGCCACTAAACGGCGTTTTTTGGAAGAGCAGAACACACCCACAGTACGTAACCGCTGAATCGCACAGCTACAGAACTGCAGAAAATGCTATTAAATAAAAATGTTGTTTTTTTAGTATAGCACAGTAGGAGAAAACTATATAGAAATTGTTTATTTCACACACCTCAAAATATGTATAACACACAGCAACCTTTTTTTGGTGCCACTAAACGGCGTTTTTTGGAAGAGCAGAACACACCCACAGTACGTAACCGCTGAATCGCACAGCTACAGAACTGCAGAAAATGCTATTCAAAAAAAATGTTGTTTTTTTAGTATAGCACAGTAGGAGAAAACTATATAGAAATTGTTTATTTCACACACCTCCACATATGTATAACACACTGCAAACTATTTTTTGTGCCCCTAAATGGCGTTTTTTGGAAGAGCAGAACACACCCACAGTACGTAACCGCTGAATCGCACAGCTACAGAACTGCAGAAAATGCTATTAAAAAAAAATGTTGTTTTTTTAGTATAGCAACGTAGGAGAAAACTATAAAGAAATTGTTTATTTCAAACACCTCAAAATATGTATAACACACTGCAAACTTTTTTTGGTGCCACTAAACGCAGTTTTTTGGAAGAGCAGAACACACCCACAGTACGTAACCGCTGAATCGCACAGCTACAGAACTGCAGAAAATGCTATTCAAAAAAAATTTTGTTTTTTTAGTATAGCACAGTAGGAGAAAACTATATAGAAATTGTTTATTTCACACACCTCAAAATATGTATAACACACTGCAAACTTTTTTTTGTGCCCCTAAACGGCGTTTTTTGCAAGCGTACATTAAAGTGCAAATTTTTTTTTTTTTTTGCCCTAAACGGGTCTTTTTTTGCACGAGCAAAATAAAATGCTTTTTTTTTTTTTGCCCTATGGGTCTTTTGGAAAAGAGAACAATAAAGTGCCTTTTTTTTCCCCCTAAAAGTTAGATTTTCTCTGACACTGGGCTCATGGCAGTGTAAAAAGACTGCACTGCAACACAAATAGGTAGACCTATGCAGATCGCTGATTTTAATCTCTGAATCTGGACTCCTATATAATATTCTCTCTCCCTGAAAGCACCAACACAGGAACCTGGCCCTACACTACACTATCTCTCTATCTTTTCCCTCAGATTGTAGAATCAGGACTACCTCATCTATCTTTCTATCTCTCCCTAAAAGCAGCTGCAGCAGACTAGATCCTCTCCCTATCTATTCTGAAGCAGAGTGTCATGTGTGCTGTGTGCCTCTAGCTTATATAGAAGCTGGGTCACATGTTGTACTGACCAATCACAGCCATGCCATTAGTAGGCATGGCTATGATGGCTTCTAAGGGCACACCAGCTAATCAAAAGGTGATTGGCTGGCCCCTGAAGCATTTCTAAATGCGTTATTAGATTCCCGAACCCGGACTTTTGGGCAAAGTCCGGGTTCGGGAAAAAGTTAAAGTTCGGTACGGACCCGAACTTTACAGTTCGGGTTCGCTCAACACTAATCTTAACCACTTCAATACCATGCACTTATACAGCTTCCTGCCCAAGCCAATTTTGAGCTTTTAGCACTGTCGCAATTTGAATGACAATTGCGCGGTCATGCTACACTGTACCCAAACAAATTTTTTATCATTTTGTTCCCACAAATAGAGCTTTCTTTCGGTGGTATTTGATCGCCTCTGCGATTTTTATTTTTAGCACAACAAATAAAAAAAGAGCGAAAATGTAAAAAAAAACTAAGTTTCTTTCTCGTACATCACGGGACACAGAGCGACATAGTCATTACTAATGGGTTATATAGATACCTTCAGGTGCTGGCACTGGCAACTTCCAAAACCGGAAGTACCCTCCCCTATATAAGCCCCTCCCATCCGGGAGCACCTCAGTTTTTTGCCAGTGTCTAAGGTGTTGGCCAAGAAGTAACATGTGTTTTTCACTGAGCTTGCGTACAGGTTCTTTTGGGCCTCAGTAAGCTATTCCGGATCCGACCAAAAAAGCTTCATAGCTAAACGGTCGGTACCCGGGCCTTGCAGAGAAGAGCAAGGTTTTGCCTGTAATGCTTCTCTTAGGAGAGCTGGACCCTGGGATCCAGAGCTCTGGTCATACCCACGACCAAGATGTTTTCTGTGCAGGGTGCTATACAGGTCCGGGGGAGTGGAATCCTTGGGAACCCGGTCCCTGAAGGTTTGATTACAATGCCTGCCATGATAGGTGAAGTTTGGGCTTTTGTGGACCAAACAAAGTCCTGCGGCGGGGAACAGGTAAGTGGGGGCCCCCAGGAACTTGGTTCTATTGGGGGACCCCCAAGCCTAATTTGTCTTTCTGTCTGTTACCTAACGGTATTCCCGCTAATATCTGTGCATGCCTGTAACTACTAAAAAAAAAATGTAGTATTTTTAATAGTGGTCAAGAAAAAAAAAAATATATATATATATATATATATATATATATATATATTTAATATATTAGACTGCGGTACCTGTGTTTATCCACTAGAGGCCGCTGTGGAACGTTTCTTGTCATGTGGACTAGTTTCTTTTCATCAGAGCAAGTCCAGGCAGATGGTGAGTTCTCTTGTGGGAAACTGCTTCCTCTGCCATGTTGCAATGCTCGTCCATCCCCCGGCCTGCGGCAAAAAGGGGCCCTGGCTCTTGTCCCTAGTTTCCCTTTTCGAAATTAGCGCCGAAGGCGCACGTGGCCGCGCGCGTGCGCGTGCACGCGCCTCTATATATAGAGGTGAGCCGGGAAAGGGGGCGGAGCCTGGGGGATGACGCTCTGTGCGCGCCGCAGCGCTTCTGCGCATGTGCGGGCGTCCCAGCATGTTAAAAAACACAATTATGTGTTGTGAGCTGGCTATGGAGTGCAGAGACAGAGCTGGCAACATTTAAAAAAAAGGCATACAGCAAGCGGTTGATGCAGGCATCCCCATAGAAAGGCACATTAGTAGACACCAACTGTGATATAGCAGCAATTGTGCTAGACTATTCTCAGTAAAAGTGGTGTATTACGGCTGGAATACCTCAGCTTTAGGCTTAGGAAATATGCCGTCCAGAAGCTCCGGAACTGAATCTTCCAGGAAGCGAAGGGGGTCTCATCGGGCTCTGAGGATCTTGGGCATGCTTCTGCTGCACCAGTCTCCCCTGAAGTTCAGAGGTAAGTGACCGTAGAGACCCCGCAGGGGTACTTGGTACTGTGGCTGTCCTCAGTTCACCTGCTCCTGTGTATGTAACAGAGGAGGTTTTTTCCTCAGCTCTGGGAGGATTAGAGAGAGATTGTCAACATTGATCGCTGCCTCCCTGTCAGGGAAAGCACGCCCGATCTCCGTCTCCTCCTTCAGAGTGCCTGTTAGCAGAGCAACAGTCCCATACAGGGATCGACCTGCCTGAAGGGGATCAGGATGAGGTTGATTCTGTTATAGAGGAATCAACAGTGGGGGAACCTTTTCTCAGCATCTCAAGCTGAAAGATTATGGGTTCAGTCTCTGACTAACATGGTCCGATCAGCATTTAAAAATGCACCTTGCGGAACCATCAACCACTACTGTATCCTCGTTGGGGTCGCTAGAAGCCCCCAGACTGTCTGTTCTTTTCCACTTCACCCTTTACTGAAAGGGCTTATTTACCAGGATTGGGAACATCCTGATAAAATATTTACTCCTCCCAAGAGATTTCAGGTGGTCTATCCCATGGAGGATAAGTTCATCAAAAAAAAAAAAAAAAAATGGAAGGTCCCTACAGTGGACGCAGCCATCTCTTGTATGTATAAATCACTGACATGTCCAGTGGATAATGTCCAAATGTTCAAGAACCCAATAGATAAAAGATTGGAGTCCTTATGAAAGTCTGCTTCTTTTTACAGCAAGCTTGGTGACACAACCAGCAGTAGCAGCTATTGGGGTCTGCTAAGCAGGGAAGGATCAGTTGAAACAGGTCTTGAGGGACTTGACAGATCAGCAGGCCCTTGCCCTAGCTGATCTACCTAGAGCCTTAGGCTTTGCGGTTGACGCCATAAAGGATTCAGTCCATCAGGCCTCCCGCCTTACGCTGTCTATAGTACATATGCGTAGGCTTCTATGGCTCAAAAACTGGTCTGCTGAAGCTCCCTGTAAAGAATGGCTGGTTAGCGTCCCATTTCATGGTGAACGCTTATTCAGGGAAAACCAGGACAACAATATCCAGAAAATTTCCAGCGGTAAAAATACGCTCTTGCCGGTTAAAAACAGAGTTAGAGGTCCCTCTTTAAGAGGCCTGCTTCTCCAGTCCCTGGGGCATCGGCTGTGTAACAGTTCCGACGGCCTCCTCGGTCAATTCCCGGGGATAAAAAACAGGGACAATAGCAGGGTAATGAGAAACCCTGGGTCAGGGGAGGTACAAAACCTCCCCCAAAGTTAAATTCATTGAAGGGTCCCCCACTCAGTCGGGTGGGGGGAGGACTCCAGTTGTTCGCAAGAGACCGGGCGGGACACGATCAAGACAGATAGGTGCTCTCCGCAGTATGTTGGGGATACAGTTTGGAGTTAAAAGACTCTCCTCCTTCCCATTTTTGAGGTCAAATGTGCCAAGGGATCCCCGGAAGAGAGAGTCCCTCCTGTTGGCACTAGAACAACTATTGCTCCAAGGAGTAATTATGGAGGTTCCCCTGGAAGAATGAGGGTTTGGGTTTTACTCAAACCTCTTTACAGTCCCGAAGCAAACGCGGACGGGAGGCCCATATTAATTCTAAAAGGGCTATACAAATTCCTGTATATCAGGACTTTCCGATGGAGTCGATCCGCGGTGGCCACTGCCCTACAAGGGGAGGATTGGTTAGCCGCGATCGACATCAAAGATGCTTATTTGCACATTCCCATCTTTCCAGTCCACCAAAAATTTCTACGCTTTGCAGTAGAAGGGCGCCATTTTCAGCAGAGCCTTACCCTTCGGTTTGGCCACAGCACCACGAGTGTTTACAAAAATTCTGGCCCTTTATTGGCCAATCTAAAAACACAAGGTGTAATGATAATGGCATATCTAGATGAATTGTTGCTGATAGACCACTCAGTGAAAAAACTAGACGTGGTCGTTCACAAGACAATCAAGTATCTGGAATCTCACGGTTGGATTATCAACCGAGACAAGTCAGCCCTAAAAAACAGTCAAAAGTCTGGAATACTTGGGGCTAAGGTTGGATTCAGGCCAGAGAAAAATATTCTTGCCTCGAGGAAAGGTGTTGTCTTTGAAAGATTTGATCCACTTAGTGGGTACAAAAAAGACAGCCGTCCATACACCTGTGCATGAGGCTGCTGGGAAAAATGGTGGCATCATTCGAAGCAGTACCCTACGGTCAATTCCATTCAAGGAATTTGCAAGGGGCCATACTGTCAGCCTGGAACAAAACAGTTCAGGCCCTAGACTTACAATGTCCTTGTCCCCTTCCGTTCGCAAGAGCCTCCGTTGGTGGTTGGTTCCCCAGAATCTGGAAAAAGGGAAATCCTTCAGTCCGATTCCTTGGAAGGTGGTCACTACAGATGCCAGCCTTATAGGCTGGGGGGGGCAGTACTGGAGTAATGGTCTCTCCAGGGCAGATGGTCGGATGCAGAAAAGGCCCTGCCCATCAATCTCTTAGAGATACGAGCAGCCCGGTATGCCCTAGTAGCATGGACATCCAAACTCCAAGGGTCCCCTGTCAGAATTCAATCAGACAATGCCACAGCAGTGGCATATATCAATCATCAGGGGGGCACCAGGAGTCGTGCAGCCCAGAGGGAAGTAAATTACATCCTGAAATGGGCAGAAAGATATGTCCCAGCCATATCTGCGGTATTCATTGCAGGAGTGGAGAATTGGAAGGCGGACTTTCTAAGTCGCCAGCAATTATGCCCAGAGGAAGGGTCCCTTCACCCCGAGGTTTTCTGGACAATATGTCAGCGGTGGGGAACATCGGATGTAGACCTTCTAGCATCCAGATTCAATGCAAAGGTGGACAGGTTTGTCTCTCAGACAAGGGATCCCCTAGCTTGCGGCTCGGATGCCCTAGTGTTCCCTTGGGATCAGTTCAAGCTGATATATGCATTCACACCGCCACAATGGTTACCTCGATTAATCCGCAGAATCAGGGTAGAAAAGAAACCAGTGATTCTGGTGGCTCCAGCGTGGCCCCGAAGAGCGTGGTACGCAGAGATTGTAAAATGTCAGTGGGGAGTCCTTGGACTCTCCCACGTCGTCCGGACCTGCTTTCGCAAGGACCGATATACCACCCTTCCTTACCAGCCCTAGGTTTGACGGCCTGGCTATGAAAGCCCACATTCTAAAAAAGAGAGGGCTCTCTAATCCTGTGGTATCTACCATGATCAATGCCAGGAAGCCGGTATCCAGGCAGATCTATTATAGAATCTGGAAGGCGTACATCGCCTGGTGTGAGGCCAAGAAATGGCATCCACATAAATACGTAATAGGTAGGAGTCTGGACTTCCTACAGTGGGCTGTAGATAGGAAGCTTGCCTTGAGTATTATCAAAGGTCAGTTTTCGGCCTTGTCAATATTTTTTCAAAGGCCCTTGGCTTCGCATTCACTAGTCAAAGCCTTTATACAAGGAGTGATGCGTATTAGTCCTCCGGTTAATATTCCCATATGTCCATGGGATCTAAACTTGGTTCTGTCGGTTCTACAGAAACAACCATTTGAACCATTACAGCATATTTCTTTGGTTCTTCTCACCAGGAAATTGATTTTTCTAGTAGCTATTTGTTCGGCTAAAAGAGTGTCGGAATTAGCCGCTATGTCCTGTAAGGAGCCATATCTGGTTATCCATAAGGATAGAGTAGTCTTACGCCCTCATCCAGCCTTTCTTCCTAAGGTGGTATCGAGGTTTCATTTGAACCAAGATGTGGTTCTTCCTTCTTTTTTCCCCAAACCTACTTCGGTAGAGGAAAAGTTATTGCATTCTTTGGATGTAGTAAGAGCAGTTAAAGCTTATCTAAAAGCCACTGCTCAGATTCGCAGAACGGATACTTTGTTTATTCTGCCGGAAGGCCCCAGAAGGGGTCAGGCAGCGTCAAAATCGACTTTAGCCAAGTGGATTCGACAGGTCATAATGCAAGCCTATGGCTTGAGAAGGAGACCGCCTCCGTTCAAAGTTAGAGCGCACTCCACGAGAGCAGTTGGAACTTCATGGGCAGTGCATCACCAGGCCTCCCTGGCTCAAATCTGTAAGACCGCAACATGGTCTTCAGTACATACGTTTACTAGGTTCTACCAGGTGGACGTTAGAAGTCAGGAGGTTGTCGCCTTTGGGCGCAGTGTGTTGCAGGCCGCAAAAGATCCTCATGTCTGATAGCGCTCAGCTTATGTATGGTGTATCCCCCCCCCTCATTGGGCATTGCTTTAGGACATCCCATTAGTAATGACTATGTCGCTCTGTGTCCCGTGATGTACGAGAAAGAAAATAGGATTTTTATAACAGCTTACCTGTAAAATCCTTTTCTTGGAGTACATCACGGGACACAGAGCTCCCGCCCCTCTTTAGGGACACTTATTGCTTTGCTACAAAACTGAGGTGCTCCCGGATGGGAGGGGCTTATATAGGGGAGGGTACTTCCGGTTTTGGAAGTTGCCAGTGCCAGCACCTGAAGGTATCTATATAACCCATTAGTAATGACTATGTCGCTCTGTGTCCCGTGATGTACTCCAAGAAAAGGATTTTACAGGTAAGCTGTTATAAAAATCCTATTTTTTCTTTGTTTCTGTTAATTTTTTTTGTAAATAAGTACCTTTTCTACTTCAATGACGGGCACTGATAAGGCGGCACTGAAGGGCACTGATAAGGCGACACTGATGGGCACCGATGAGGTGGCACCAATGAGGTGGCACTGATGAGGTGGCACTGATGGGCACTGATGATGGGCACTGATAGGCGGCACTGATGGGCACTGATATGTGGCACTGGTATGCGGCACTGATGGGCACTCATAGGCGGCACTGATGGGCACTTATAGGCGGCACTGATGGGCACTTATGGGTGGCACTGATAGGTGGCATGGACGGGCACTGATAGGTGGGCACAGATTGGCACAGATGGGCACTGATAGGTGGCACTGATGGACACTAGTAGGTGGCATTGGTGGCACTGGTGCCCAGCAATGCCAGCCACCACACATTGTGAAAGTGCCAGTCAGTGCCCATTTGTGGGCACTGATTGGCATATTTTTTTTTATGTTTTTATTTTATTTTTTTACTACATGTGGATGGCCATGGGGGCCATCCACATGATTGGGGCTTCCCTGGTGGTCCTGGGGGGCTTCCCTGGTGGTCTAGTGTGGGTATCCGAGGGGTGGCTGCGCTGATAAACAATCAGCACGAACCCCCCCTGTCAGGAGAGCCGCCGATCGGCTCTCCTCTACTCGCGCCTCTCAGACACGAGTGAGGAAGAGCCGATCAACGGCTCTTCCTGTTTACATTGTGATCAGCCGTGATTCGACACGGCTGATCACGTGGTAAAAAGCCTCCGACGGAGGCTTTTTACCAAGATCAGTGTAGCGGTGGGTCAGACTGACCCACCGCTCCACCGATCGCCGCGATGCGTGCCCCCCCGGGCGCGCGGCGGCTGTTATCCCGCAGGACGTCATATGACGTCCAGTGTGGATAACTGAACCACTTCCCGGACGTCAATCTGCTATTGACGGGGCGGGAAGTGGTTTAAATGAGTGGGCGCCATTACAACCATTACGTTAATCAGGCTGCAATACGTGAGTTCACCTTTAGGTGGCACTGCAATTAAAATCTGTGACACAGCTCCCTGAACCGACACTACCTGTGAGTTGCAGAATGTGGTACATTGCAAGGCCCCCAGTAAGGTGAAACTCCAAAATGTTTTGAATGTTTGCAAGGTATGTATCAGAATCATCATTATGCATCTTTATTCTCCTTCTTCCTTCTAATCAGTGGTGGCTGGTAGGAAAAAGAAAAGGTACCTTAACTACATTTTCCTATAGTCAATGCAGATTTCCCTGTGGGGAGAATGGGCGAAAGGCTGTTGATAATGTCCACACAGAAAGCTGTATCTATAATGACACCCCCTGTAGTCTAGAGGACTAGAGAGGGTTGTCTATGGCAGCCTACACACCAGTGAAAGGCTAGGTGACACTGGGCATCACACACAATGAAGTGGAGTAGCCATCACTAAATACAACTGAATTTCAGAGGTGAGCAGTGGTGAAGAGATAAGTAGGGGTATCGTGCGCACCGCATTTTAGCAACATCAATCGTGCAGAGTCACTGGTCAAATACCAAGGCGAGGTTGGAGTTCACTTTTAAAGGAAGGTTTGAGTACATTTTATCTTAGTTTTACATTTATAACTCGTTTACAATAATGATTTTTTAAATCTAATTTAGCAGTATTTCTATAAAATCTCTTCATTATAAATATAGGGTTCACACAAGCTGTTTGCCTTCAGGTTCTCTCTCTCCAACTGAAACTTAAAACAGAGCTCTCAGTGCAAAGTAGGAAGGAGGGGCATGAGTCACTGCTCTGATTTAGTCGTGTGTAAACAGTTTAAAGCTATTGAACTTTGTAAACAACAGGCTTTTCCATCAAGGGAGGTAAGGATAGCCTGAAAAACATGCGAAAAAGAGATTAGGATCTCCTTGTCTGCTATATATGAAAATAAAAATTATTCACAAGTAGGGATGAGCTTCATGTTCGAGTCGAACATACGTTCGACTCGAACATCGGCTGTTCGATCGTTCGACGAAGATCGAACGATTTGGGCCGTTCGCGCCAAATTCGAGTGACGCGAACGGCCCACAATGCACTACGCCATCGCAGTGTCATCCAGGCGCTGTGATTGGCCTAGCATGCACTGTGACCCCGCATGCTTGGCCAATCACAGCGCCGGCAGCGAGGAGAGCAATGATTGGCCACAGGCAGGATACCTGTGGCCAATTATTGCTGAGGGTGTTTAGTACACGCCCCACACTATAAAAGGCCGCCAGCACGGCGGCCTAGTGTAGTGTGTTCCGGAGCAGGGAAAGAGAAACATAGGCAGGGACAGTGACATTTATTTTTTTCTTGCTTAACCTGGATTCCTTTAGTTTAGGGAAAGAGAAGGATAGGTAGGGAGAGTGTCAGTGTGTTTTACTGTGCGAATCCTTGTTTCTAGGGACAGGGAAGGACAGTGAGGGAATTCTCCTTGTGCTATAGTGTGCTTTAAAAAAACATTTTTTCTAGGGACAGAAAACTATAGGTAGGGAGAGTGTCAGTGTCTTTTACTGTGCGAATCCTTGTTTCTAGGGACAGGGAAGGACAGTGAGGGAATACTCCTTGTGCTATAGTGTGCTTTAAAAAAACATTTTTTCTAGGGACAGAAAACTATAGGTAGGGAGAGTGTCAGTTTCTTTCACTGTGATAATCCTTGTTTCTAGGGACAAAGAAGGAAAGTGAGTGAAATTCTCCTTGTGCTATAGTGTGCTTTAAAAAAACATTTTTTCTAGGGACAGAAAACTATAGGTAGGGAGAGTGTCAGTGTCTTTTACTGTGCGAATCCTTGTTTCTAGGGACAGGGAAGGACAGTGAGGGAATTCTCCTTGTGCTATAGTGTGCTTTAAAAAAACATTTTTTCTAGGGACAGAAAACTATAGGTAGGGAGAGTGTCAGTGTCTTTTACTGTGCGAATCCTTGTTTCTAGGGACAGGGAAGGACAGTGAGGGAATTCTCCTTGTGCTATAGTGTGCTTTAAAAAAAAACATTTTTTCTAGGGACAGAAAACTATAGGTAGTGTGACAGCAGGAAGGTAAAGTCACCTGGTTGCATCCAGGGAGGTAGATATATTTCTCCCAGATTCAGGCTTTATGCCGACTTATACAACTAGGTGGAGAGTTGTATAAGCCCAGCTGAGGCTAGTAGGCTCATGGATGACTCATACCTCTAGGGAGAGTGCTGGGCGTCGTGCAGACAGGGAGTTGATGAGACCAGCTGAAGCTTGTCAGCTCATTTAAGCCTCTATAAGAACTCCCAGCTTCATTAGATGTTAGCTCATGCCTGGAACCAGACCTGTGTGGACTGTCTAGGGAGAGTGAACCCCTGTGCGGTGAGGCAAAGCCTGTGTGGCTATTTGTTTGGACTTTTACTAAACCAGGGACTTAGGGACTAGGACAGCACCAGGCTGATCCCAGTTGTTAGTTTAGGAAACCTGCATGTTTAGTCAGAGGTCAAACT
This sequence comes from Rana muscosa, assembly GCA_029206835.1. Lineage (NCBI taxonomy): Eukaryota > Metazoa > Chordata > Amphibia > Anura > Ranidae > Rana > Rana muscosa. The sequence continues at coordinate 971,079,212 of CM055117.1, forward strand.
GACCAGGATTTATTTTGTTTATGTTTCTTTTTGGCTTTGCTGTGTTTTTGTCACTGTACATAGAGAAATAAACCGCACCTTTTGATTTTGAAAACCACAACCTCCGTCTGCTGGCCCTGTTTTTGTGTGGGGAGCCCAACCAGGGGGTCACACACACCCGCTACCGAGTTAACCCCCTCACAGTTGGTGGAGAATGCGGGCAGTTTTTTTTAAGCCAGCATGGAGGAGATACTGAAACAGCTGGCTCTAGCAAATGCCAATCAACAGCAGACAAATGCAGGTTTTCAAAGGAGTCTTGCAGCCCAGCAGCAAGCTCATCAACAAGCCCAGCAGCAATCTGAGGCCCGCTTCATAGACCTGTTACAGAAGCAAGAGCAGAGACTACAACAAATGGAAGCAGTAATGCAGCAACGTCCGCAGACCAGTGAGGAAAGCCGTCCCACTAATACCGCGTCCTTTGGGGTGAGTCGTTTGTTGACAAAAATGACTGGAGAGGATGATCCAGAGGTATTTTTGACCACATTTGAAAGGACTGCTGAAAGAGAAAAGTGGCCTGAGGAGCAGTGGGCTGGACTGGTGGCTCCTCTGTTAACTGGTGAATCGCAGAAGGCTTACTATGACCTAGAGCCTGACCAAGCAAAAGACTATGTGATGCTAAAAGCTGAAATATTGGCAAGGCTGGGTGTCACCCTGGCTGTCCGGGCTCAGCGTGTGCATAACTGGACTTTCCAGCTTGGAAAACCCCCCAGGTCTCAAATATATGATCTCATTCACCTGAGCAGGAAGTGGCTACAGCCAGAGACTTTGTCCGCACCAGAGATTGTGGAACGTGTTGTAATGGATCGGTTTTTGAGAGCTCTTCCTACTGCCATCCAAAAGTGGGTAAGCCATGGAGACCCAGAGACGGCCGGTGGTCTTGTGGATCGTGTAGAGAAATACTTGGCTACAGAGAACCTGACGGCCTCTTCCAGAGACTCTCGGACTTTCCACCCTAAGACCAGACCATCCCCAGGGGCGGATAAGAGGATTCCAAGGGGTGAGGGTGGAGAGAGTGAGAGGGTGGGAGCTCTACCCAAAGTTTGGCGAGAACAGCCTGGGAAGTCAGGGGCTCAAGAGGCAGCCAAATGGATTGTTTGCTACCGCTGCCGGCAAGCGGGACATATTGCAGCAAATTGCCCGGTTGTGGAGGAACCCATGCAATGTGACTTTCTGATGGACAGACGTCAGTCGCTGTGTGCGACAGTCGCATGCACTGCCATTCGGGGAACTGAGAAACATTTATGCAAAATGTGTATTAATGGTAGAAATGTTGTGGTATTACTGGATTCAGGTAGCCTTGTGACCCTGATAAAGGCTGAATTAGTTAAAACAGAGGTCTCTGGGAATAGCAAGGTAGCTGTTATTTGTGTGCATGGGGACACCCGAGAGTATCCAGTGACTACAGTGTGTTTCGAGACCCCCAAAGGTACCCTCTCTCATCCAGTGGGGTTAGTATCTCAATTACCGCATGATGCCATTGTGGGAAGGGATTTTCCGAAGTTCTGGGAACTGTGGGATGATCCTGAGCCCCCCACTGGTGCCCCTATGTACCAGGAATGTGATAGCCAGAACTCCTCTGAGAGTGGTGAGGACTCTCCAGAATTTCCCTTGTCAGTATTGGCAGGGGAGACTCAAGAAACTGGAGAGGAGCCCACCTCCTCAGACGAAAACCTACCGTCTGTGGAGTTTTCTGATCTGGAGGTTCACAGGGAAAATTTTGCCACAGAACAGTTAAAAGACCCCGCCCTAATAAAGGCACGGGAAAACGTAGTGGAAATAGATGGCGAGTTAGTGAACCCAGATAATACCTGCACTTACCCATACTTCAGCGTAGAGAAGGACCTACTGTATCGGGTGGCAAAAAGGGCAGAAGAAACCGTTGAGCAGCTTGTGGTGCCCAAACCTTACAGGAAGTTGGTGTTGGAGTTGGCCCATGGGCACATTCTTGGAGGTCATCTGGGGACAGAGAAAACCCGAGAGAGGGTATTACAGAGATTCTATTGGCCTGGGGTGATGAAGGACAGAAAATTATTGTTCCTCCTGCCCTGTGTGTCAGAGGTCGGCCCCGATGCCACATTTCCGTAGCCCGCTGGTCCCTCTACCCATCATTGAGGTCCCGTTTGAGAGAATCGCAATGGATTTGGTAGGTCCTATAATCAAGTCCGCTAGGGGGCACCAGTACATATTGGTTATAATGGACTATGCCACCCGTTATCCAGAAGCGATCCCTCTCAGAAATACCTCGGCCAAAACCATAGCCAAAGAGCTATCTCTTGTTTTTAGCCGGGTGGGTATTTGTAAAGAACTGCTTACGGACCAAGGTACACCCTTTATGTCCTGGGTTATGAAAGAGCTGTGTAAATTGCTCAAAGTGACGCAATTGCGTACATCTGTGTATCACCCCCAAACCGATGGGCTGGTTGAAAGATTCAACAAAACCCTAAAACAAATGTTGAAGAAAGTGGTGGATAGAGATGGAAAGGATTGGGACTGTCTACTTCCTTATTTGATGTTTGCTATTAGGGAGGTGCCCCAATCCTCTACGGGATTCTCCCCCTTTGAGTTACTGTATGGGAGACACCCAAGAGGGCTGTTGGATATTGCCAAGGAAACTTGGGAAAGTGAGAGTTCTCCCCACAGGAGTGTGATTGAGCATGTCGCCCTGATGCAAGATCGAATTGCACAGGTAATGCCCATCGTGAAGGAACATTTGGCCCAAGCGCAGTTGGCACAGCAGAGAGTGTACAACCGTGGAGCAAAGACCCGTACCTTTTCCCCGGGGGATAGGATATTGGTACTTGTCCCTACGGTTGAAAGTAAATTCCTTGCCAAATGGCAAGGCCCCTACGAGATAATGGAAAAAGTGAGCGAAGTGAATTACAAGGTCAGACAACCAGGAAGGCGAAAGCCCGAACAGATATATCACGTTAATCTGTTGAAAGCCTGGAGGGATAGAGAGTCCCTAGTCGCAGAAACTTGGTCACCAGCTCAAACTGGTTGCGTGATTCCGGAGGTTGGAATAGCAGCCACCTTGTCACAACCCCAACAACAGGAGGTTAAGGAGTTTGTGCTTCGCAACAAGGAGGTGTTCTCTGAGCTGCCGGGACAAACATCTGGGGTAGAGCATGATATTATTACCCCGCCCGGTGAAAGGGTGAAGTTAAAACCCTATCGGATCCCAGAGGCCCGACGGGAGGCAATACGGGAGGAAGTACAGAAAATGCTGAACTTAGGGGTGATAGAGGAGTCCCAAAGTGATTGGTCTAGTCCCATTGTGTTGGTGCCTAAACCGGATGGGAGCTGGCGATTTTGTAACGATTTTCGTCAGTTGAACAAAGTTACAAAATTTGACACCTACCCCATGCCACGTATAGATGAGTTGATCGACCGGCTGGGAACAGCCCGATACATGACGACTCTTGACCTCACAAAAGGGTATTGGCAAATTCCCCTGGCCAAGTCGGCCAAAGAGAAAACCGCATTTGTAACCCCAGACGGGGCGTTCCAATATAAGAGAATGCCGTTCGGGTTACAGAATGCGCCGGCCACATTCCAGCGGAAAATGGACCAGATACTGAGGCCCCATCGGAAGTATGCTGCGGCTTACCTGGATGACGTAATTGTCCATAGCACAGATTGGGCCTCACATCTGCCAAAAGTGCAAGCAGTCCTAGACTCTATCCGGGAAGCGGGGTTTACGGCTAACCCCAAGAAGTGTACCATTGGGCAGGAGGAGGCCAAATATCTTGGGTACACCATTGGCAGGGGAGTAATAAAACCCCAACTCAACAAAGTCGAGGCCATCCAGAGTTGGCCACGTCCCAACAGCAAGAAGCAGGTACGAGCCTTTCTGGGAATCGCGGGTTATTATCGGCGCTTCATTCCCCACTTTGCTTCTAAGGCTGTGCCCCTAACCAACCTGACGAAAGGGAAAGGGTCGGTCATGATTAAATGGACCCCCGAGGCGGAGGCAGCATTCCAATTCTTGAAACAAGCCTTATGTAGCCAGCCAGTGTTGTACTCACCCGACTTCTCTAAAGACTTTGTCGTACAAAGTGATGCGTCAGATGTGGGGTTAGGAGCAGTATTGTCCCAGGTCTGGAACGGGGAAGAGCACCCAGTCATTTACCTCAGCAGGAAGTTGAAGTCCCATGAGGTAAATTACGCCACGGTTGAAAAGGAGTGTTTAGCGGTGAAGTGGGCTCTAGATTCCCTTCGGTACTATCTGCTAGGTAGGCACTTTGACATGGTTAGGGATCACGCTCCGTTAAAGTGGATGGCTCAAAACAAGGAGACCAATAGAAGAGTGAATAGGTGGTTCCTGGCCCTACAGGAATTCAACTTCACAGTAAAGCATCGCCCTGGCGTTCAAATGGGGAATGTGGATGCTTTGTCTCGAGTACATGAATGCCTGATTGCTGGTGTTCCAACCCCAAGGTTAAAACAAGAGGGGGGGGTATGTGACAGCAGGAAGGTAAAGTCACCTGGTTGCATCCAGGGGGGTAGATATATTTCTCCCAGATTCAGGCTTTATGCCGACTTATACAACTAGGTGGAGAGTTGTATAAGCCCAGCTGAGGCTAGTAGGCTCATGGATGACTCATACCTCTAGGGAGAGTGCTGGGCGTCGTGCAGACAGGGAGTTGATGAGACCAGCTGAAGCTTGTCAGCTCATTTAAGCCTCTATAAGAACTCCCAGCTTCATTAGATGTTAGCTCATGCCTGGAACCAGACCTGTGTGGACTGTCTAGGGAGAGTGAACCCCTGTGCGGTGAGGCAAAGCCTGTGTGGCTATTTGTTTGGACTTTTACTAAACCAGGGACTTAGGGACTAGGACAGCACCAGGCTGATCCCAGTTGTTAGTTTAGGAAACCTGCATGTTTAGTCAGAGGTCAAACTGACCAGGATTTATTTTGTTTATGTTTCTTTTTGGCTTTGCTGTGTTTTTGTCACTGTACATAGAGAAATAAACCGCACCTTTTGATTTTGAAAACCACAACCTCCGTCTGCTGGCCCTGTTTTTGTGTGGGGAGCCCAACCAGGGGGTCACACACACCCGCTACCGAGTTAACCCCCTCACAGTAGGGAGAGTGTCAGTGTCTTTTACTGTGCGAATCCTTGTTTCTAGGGACAGGAAAGGACAGTGAGGGAATTCTCCTTGTGCTATAGTGTGCTTTAAAAAAACATTTTTTCTAGGGACAGAAAACTATAGGTAGGGAGAGTGTCAGTGTCTTTTACTGTGCGAATCCTTGTTTCTAGGGACAGGGAAGGACAGTGAGGGAATTCTCCTTGTGCTATAGTGTGCTTTAAAAAAACATTTTTTTCTACGGACAGAAAACTATAGGAAGGAAGAGTGTCAGTTTCTTTCACTGTGATAAACCTTGTTTCTAGGGACAAAGAAGGAAAGTGAGTGAAATTCTCCTTGTGCTATAGTGTGCTTTAAAAAAACATTTTTTCTAGGGACAGAAAACTATAGGTAGGGAGAGTGTCAGTGTCTTTTACTGTGCGAATCCTTGTTTCTAGGGACAGGGAAGGACAGTGAGGGAATTCTCCTTGTGCTATAGCGTGCTTTAAAAAAACATTTTTTCTAGGGACAGAAAACTATAGGTAGGGAGAGTGTCAGTGTCTTTTACTGTGCGAATCCTTGTTTCTAGGGACAGGGAAGGACAGTGAGGGAATTCTCCTTGTGCTATAGTGTGCTTTAAAAAAACATTTTTTCTAGGGACAGAAAACTATAGGTAGGGAGAGTGTCAGTGTCTTTTACTGTGCGAATCCTTGTTTCTAGGAACAGGGAAGGACAGTGAGGGAATTCTCCTTGTGCTATAGTGTGCTTTAAAAAAACATTTTTTCTAGGGACAGAAAACTATAGGTAGGGAGAGTGTCAGTGTCTTTTACTGTGCGAATCCTTGTTTCTAGGGACAGGGAAGGACAGTGAGGGAATTCTCCTTGTGCTATAGTGTGCTTTAAAAAAACATTTTTTTCTAGGGACAGAAAACTATAGGAAGGAAGAGTGTCAGTTTCTTTCACTGTGATAAACCTTGTTTCTAGGGACAAAGAAGGAAAGTGAGTGAAATTCTCCTTGTGCTATAGTGTGCTTTAAAAAAACATTTTTTCTAGGGACAGAAAACTATAGGTAGGGAGAGTGTCAGTGTCTTTTACTGTGCGAATCCTTGTTTCTAGGGACAGGGAAGGACAGTGAGGGAATTCTCCTTGTGCTATAGTGTGCTTTAAAAAAACATTTTTTCTAGGGACAGAAAACTATAGGTAGGGAGAGTGTCAGTGTCTTTTACTGTGCGAATCCTTGTTTCTAGGGACAGGGAAGGACAGTGAGGGAATTCTCCTTGTGCTATAGTGTGCTTTAAAAAAACATTTTTTTCTAGGGACAGAAAACTATAGGAAGGAAGAGTGTCAGTTTCTTTCACTGTGATAAACCTTGTTTCTAGGGACAAAGAAGGAAAGTGAGGGAATTCTCCTTGTGCTATAGTGTGCTTTAAAAAAACATTTTTTCTAGGGACAGAAAACTATAGGTAGGGAGAGTGTCAGTGTCTTTTACTGTGCGAATCCTTGTTTCTAGGGACAGGGAAGGACAGTGAGGGAATTCTCCTTGTGCTATAGTGTGCTTTAAAAAAACATTTTTTCTAGGGACAGAAAACTATAGGTAGGGAGAGTGTCAGTGTGTTTTACTGTGCGAATCCTTGTTTCTAGGGACAGGGAAGGACAGTGAGGGAATTCTCCTTGTGCTATAGTGTGTTTTAAAAAAACATTTTTTCTAGGGACAGAAAACTATAGGTAGGGAGAGTGTCAGTTTCTTTCACTTTAATAATCCTTGTTTCTAGGGACAAAGAAGGAAAGTGAGTGAAATTCTCCTTGTGCTATAGTGTGCTTTAAAAAAACATTTTTTCTAGGGACAGAAAACTATAGGTAGGGAGAGTGTCAGTGTCTTTTACTGTGCGAATCCTTGTTTCTAGGGACAGGGAAGGACAGTGAGGGAATTCTCCTTGTGCTATAGTGTGCTTTAAAAAAACATTTTTTCTAGGGACAGAAAACTATAGGTAGGGAGAGTGTCAGTGTCTTTTACTGTGCGAATCCTTGTTTCTAGGGACAGGGAAGGACAGTGAGGGAATTCTCCTTGTGCTATAGTGTGCTTTAAAAAAACATTTTTTCTAGGGACAGAAAACTATAGGTAGGGAGAGTGTCAGTGTCTTTTACTGTGCGAATCCTTGTTTCTAGGGACAGGGAAGGACAGTGAGGGAATTCTCCTTGTGCTATAGTGTGCTTTAAAAAAACATTTTTTCTAGGGACAGAAAACTATAGGTAGGGAGAGTGTCAGTGTCTTTTACTGTGCGAATCCTTGTTTCTAGGGACAGGGAAGGACAGTGAGGGAATTCTCCTTGTGCTATAGTGTGCTTTAAAAAAACATTTTTTTCTAGGGACAGAAAACTATAGGAAGGAAGAGTGTCAGTTTCTTTCACTGTGATAAACCTTGTTTCTAGGGACAAAGAAGGAAAGTGAGTGAAATTCTCCTTGTGCTATAGTGTGCTTTAAAAAAACATTTTTTCTAGGGACAGAAAACTATAGGTAGGGAGAGTGTCAGTGTATTTTACTGTGCGAATCCTTGTTTCTAGGGACAGGGAAGGACAGTGAGGGAATTCTCCTTGTGCTATAGTGTGCTTTAAAAAAACATTTTTTTCTAGGGACAGAAAACTATAGGAAGGAAGAGTGTCAGTTTCTTTCACTGTGATAAACCTTGTTTCTAGGGACAAAGAAGGAAAGTGAGTGAAATTCTCCTTGTGCTATAGTGTGCTTTAAAAAAACATTTTTTCTAGGGACAGAAAACTATAGGTAGGGAGAGTGTCAGTGTCTTTTACTGTGCGAATCCTTGTTTCTAGGGACAGGGAAGGACAGTGAGGGAATTCTCCTTGTGCTATAGTGTGCTTTAAAAAAACATTTTTTCTAGGGACAGAAAACTATAGGTAGGGAGAGTGTCAGTGTCTTTTACTGTGCGAATCCTTGTTTCTAGGGACAGGGAAGGACAGTGAGGGAATTCTCCTTGTGCTATAGTGTGCTTTAAAAAAAAAAAATCTAGGGACAGAAAACTATAGGTAGGGAGAGTGTCAGTGTCTTTTACTGTGCGAATCCTTGTTTCTAGGGACAGGGAAGGACAGTGAGGGAATTCTCCTTGTGCTATAGTGTGCTTTAAAAAAACATTTTTTTCTAGGGACGGAAAACTATAGGAAGGAAGAGTGTCAGTTTCTTTCACTGTGATAAACCTTGTTTCTAGGGACAAAGAAGGAAAGTGAGTGAAATTCTCCTTGTGCTATAGTGTGCTTTAAAAAAACATTTTTTCTAGGGACAGAAAACTATAGGTAGGGAGAGTGTCAGTGTATTTTACTGTGCGAATCCTTGTTTCTAGGGACAGGGAAGGACAGTGAGGGAATTCTCCTTGTGCTATAGTGTGCTTTAAAAAAACATTTTTTCTAGGGACAGAAAACTATAGGTAGGGAGAGTGTCAGTGTCTTTTACTGTGCGAATCCTTGTTTCTAGGGACAGGGAAGGACAGTGAGGGAATTCTCCTTGTGCTATAGTGTGCTTTAAAAAAACATTTTTTTCTAGGGACAGAAAACTATAGGAAGGAAGAGTGTCAGTTTCTTTCACTGTGATAAACCTTGTTTCTAGGGACAAAGAAGGAAAGTGAGGGAATTCTCCTTGTGCTATAGTGTGCTTTAAAAAAACATTTTTTCTAGGGACAGAAAACTATAGGTAGGGAGAGTGTCAGTGTCTTTTACTGTGCGAATCCTTGTTTCTAGGGACAGGGAAGGACAGTGAGGGAATTCTCCTTGTGCTATAGTGTGCTTTAAAAAAACATTTTTTCTAGGGACAGAAAACTATAGGTAGGGAGAGTGTCAGTGTGTTTTACTGTGCGAATCCTTGTTTCTAGGGACAGGGAAGGACAGTGAGGGAATTCTCCTTGTGCTATAGTGTGCTTTAAAAAAACATTTTTTCTAGGGACAGAAAACTATAGGTAGGGAGAGTGTCAGTTTCTTTCACTGTAATAATCCTTGTTTCTAGGGACAAAGAAGGAAAGTGAGTGAAATTCTCCTTGTGCTATAGTGTGCTTTAAAAAAACATTTTTTCTAGGGACAGAAAACTATAGGTAGGGAGAGTGTCAGTGTCTTTTACTGTGCGAATCCTTGTTTCTAGGGACAGGGAAGGACAGTGAGGGAATTCTCCTTGTGCTATAGTGTGCTTTAAAAAAACATTTTTTCTAGGGACAGAAAACTATAGGTAGGGAGAGTGTCAGTGTCTTTTACTGTGCGAATCCTTGTTTCTAGGGACAGGGAAGGACAGTGAGGGAATTCTCCTTGTGCTATAGTGTGCTTTAAAAAAACATTTTTTCTAGGGACAGAAAACTATAGGTAGGGAGAGTGTCAGTGTCTTTTACTGTGCGAATCCTTGTTTCTAGGGACAGGGAAGGACAGTGAGGGAATTCTCCTTGTGCTATAGTGTGCTTTAAAAAAACATTTTTTCTAGGGACAGAAAACTATAGGTAGGGAGAGTGTCAGTGTCTTTTACTGTGTGAATCCTTGTTTCTAGGGACAGGGAAGGACAGTGAGGGAATTCTCCTTGTGCTATAGTGTGCTTTAAAAAAACATTTTTTTCTAGGGACAGAAAACTATAGGAAGGAAGAGTGTCAGTTTCTTTCACTGTGATAAACCTTGTTTCTAGGGACAAAGAAGGAAAGTGAGTGAAATTCTCCTTGTGCTATAGTGTGCTTTAAAAAAACATTTTTTCTAGGGACAGAAAACTATAGGTAGGGAGAGTGTCAGTGTCTTTTACTGTGCGAATCCTTGTTTCTAGGGACAGGGAAGGACAGTGAGGGAATTCTCCTTGTGCTATAGTGTGCTTTAAAAAAACATTTTTTTCTAGGGACAGAAAACTATAGGAAGGAAGAGTGTCAGTTTCTTTCACTGTGATAAACCTTGTTTCTAGGGACAAAGAAGGAAAGTGAGTGAAATTCTCCTTGTGCTATAGTGTGCTTTAAAAAAACATTTTTTCTAGGGACAGAAAACTATAGGTAGGGAGAGTGTCAGTGTCTTTTACTGTGCGAATCCTTGTTTCTAGGGACAGGGAAGGACAGTGAGGGAATTCTCCTTGTGCTATAGTGTGCTTTAAAAAAACATTTTTTTCTAGGGACAGAAAACTATAGGAAGGAAGAGTGTCAGTTTCTTTCACTGTGATAAACCTTGTTTCTAGGGACAAAGAAGGAAAGTGAGTGAAATTCTCCTTGTGCTATAGTGTGCTTTAAAAAAACATTTTTTCTAGGGACAGAAAACTATAGGTAGGGAGAGTGTCAGTGTCTTTTACTGTGCGAATCCTTGTTTCTAGGGACAGGGAAGGACAGTGAGGGAATTCTCCTTGTGCTATAGTGTGCTTTAAAAAAACATTTTTTCTAGGGACAGAAAACTATAGGTAGGGAGAGTGTCAGTGTCTTTTACTGTGCGAATCCTTGTTTCTAGGGACAGGGAAGGACAGTGAGGGAATTCTCCTTGTGCTATAGTGTGCTTTAAAAAAACATTTTTTTCTAGGGACAGAAAACTATAGGAAGGAAGAGTGTCAGTTTCTTTCACTGTGATAAACCTTGTTTCTAGGGACAAAGAAGGAAAGTGAGGGAATTCTCCTTGTGCTATAGTGTGCTTTAAAAAAACATTTTTTCTAGGGACAGAAAACTATAGGTAGGGAGAGTGTCAGTGTCTTTTACTGTGCGAATCCTTGTTTCTAGGGACAGGGAAGGACAGTGAGGGAATTCTCCTTGTGCTATAGTGTGCTTTAAAAAAACATTTTTTCTAGGGACAGAAAACTATAGGTAGGGAGAGTGTCAGTGTATTTTACTGTGCGAATCCTTGTTTCTAGGGACAGGGAAGGACAGTGAGGGAATTCTCCTTGTGCTATAGTGTGCTTTAAAAAAACATTTTTTCTAGGGACAGAAAACTATAGGTAGGGAGAGTGTCAGTGTCTTTTACTGTGCAAATCCTTGTTTCTAGGGACAGGGAAGGACAGTGAGGGAATTCTCCTTGTGCTATAGTGTGCTTTAAAAAAAAAATTCTAGGGACAGAAAACTATAGGTAGGGAGAGTGTCAGTGTCTTTTACTGTGCGAATCCTTGTTTCTAGGGACAGGGAAGGACAGTGAGGGAATTCTCCTTGTGCTATAGTGTGCTTTAAAAAAACATTTTTTTCTAGGGACAGAAAACTATAGGAAGGAAGAGTGTCAGTTTCTTTCACTGTGATAAACCTTGTTTCTAGGGACAAAGAAGGAAAGTGAGTGAAATTCTCCTTGTGCTATAGTGTGCTTTAAAAAAACATTTTTTCTAGGGACAGAAAACTATAGGTAGGGAGAGTGTCAGTGTCTTTTACTGTGCGAATCCTTGTTTCTAGGGACAGGGAAGGACAGTGAGGGAATTCTCCTTGTGCTATAGTGTGCTTTAAAAAAAAATTTTTCTAGGGACAGAAAACTATAGGTAGGGAGAGTGTCAGTGTCTTTTACTGTGCGAATCCTTGTTTCTAGGGACAGGGAAGGACAGTGAGGGAATTCTCCTTGTGCTATAGTGTGCTTTAAAAAAACATTTTTTTCTAGGGACAGAAAACTATAGGAAGGAAGAGTGTCAGTTTCTTTCACTGTGATAAACCTTGTTTCTAGGGACAAAGAAGGAAAGTGAGGGAATTCTCCTTGTGCTATAGTGTGCTTTAAAAAAACATTTTTTCTAGGGACAGAAAACTATAGGTAGGGAGAGTGTCAGTGTCTTTTACTGTGCGAATCCTTGTTTCTAGGGACAGGGAAGGACAGTGAGGGAATTCTCCTTGTGCTATAGTGTGCTTTAAAAAAACATTTTTTCTAGGGACAGAAAACTATAGGTAGGGAGAGTGTCAGTGTCTTTTACTGTGCGAATCCTTGTTTCTAGGGACAGGGAAGGACAGTGAGGGAATTCTCCTTGTGCTATAGTGTGCTTTAAAAAAACATTTTTTTCTAGGGACAGAAAACTATAGGAAGGAAGAGTGTCAGTTTCTTTCACTGTGATAAACCTTGTTTCTAGGGACAAAGAAGGAAAGTGAGTGAAATTCTCCTTGTGCTATAGTGTGCTTTAAAAAAACATTTTTTCTAGGGACAGAAAACTATAGGTAGGGAGAGTGTCAGTGTCTTTTACTGTGCGAATCCTTGTTTCTAGGGACAGGGAAGGACAGTGAGGGAATTCTCCTTGTGCTATAGTGTGCTTTAAAAAAACATTTTTTCTAGGGACAGAAAACTATAGGTAGGGAGAGTGTCAGTGTCTTTTACTGTGCGAATCCTTGTTTCTAGGGACAGGGAAGGACAGTGAGGGAATTCTCCTTGTGCTATAGTGTGCTTTAAAAAAACATTTTTTTCTAGGGACAGAAAACTATAGGAAGGAAGAGTGTCAGTTTCTTTCACTGTGATAAACCTTGTTTCTAGGGACAAAGAAGGAAAGTGAGTGAAATTCTCCTTGTGCTATAGTGTGCTTTAAAAAAACATTTTTTCTAGGGACAGAAAACTATAGGTAGGGAGAGTGTCAGTGTCTTTTACTGTGCGAATCCTTGTTTCCAGGGACAGGGAAGGACAGTGAGGGAATTCTCCTTGTGCTATATTGTGCTTTAAAAAAACATTTTTTCTAGGGACAGAAAACTATAGGTAGGGAGAGTGTCAGTGTCTTTTACTGTGCGAATCCTTGTTTCTAGGGACAGGGAAGGACAGTGAGGGAATTCTCCTTGTGCTATAGTGTGCTTTAAAAAAACATTTTTTTCTAGGGACAGAAAACTATAGGAAGGAAGAGTGTCAGTTTCTTTCACTGTGATAAACCTTGTTTCTAGGGACAAAGAAGGAAAGTGAGTGAAATTCTCCTTGTGCTATAGTGTGCTTTAAAAAAACATTTTTTCTAGGGACAGAAAACTATAGGTAGGGAGAGTGTCAGTGTCTTTTACTGTGCGAATCCTTGTTTCTAGGGACAGGGAAGGACAGTGAGGGAATTCTCCTTGTGCTATAGTGTGCTTTAAAAAAACATTTTTTCTAGGGACAGAAAACTATAGGTAGGGAGAGTGTCAGTGTCTTTTACTGTGCGAATCCTTGTTTCTAGGGACAGGGAAGGACAGTGAGGGAATTCTCCTTGTGCTATAGTGTGCTTTAAAAAAACATTTTTTCTAGGGACAGAAAAATATAGGTAGGGAGAGTGTCAGTGTCTTTTACTGTGCAAATCCTTGTTTCTAGGGACAGGGAAGGACAGTGAGGGAATTCTCCTTGTGCTATAGTGTGCTTTAAAAAAAAAATTCTAGGGACAGAAAACTATAGGTAGGGAGAGTGTCAGTGTCTTTTACTGTGCGAATCCTTGTTTCTAGGGACAGGGAAGGACAGTGAGGGAATTCTCCTTGTGCTATAGTGTGCTTTAAAAAAACATTTTTTTCTAGGGACAGAAAACTATAGGAAGGAAGAGTGTCAGTTTCTTTCACTGTGATAAACCTTGTTTCTAGGGACAAAGAAGGAAAGTGAGTGAAATTCTCCTTGTGCTATAGTGTGCTTTAAAAAAACATTTTTTCTAGGGACAGAAAACTATAGGTAGGGAGAGTGTCAGTGTCTTTTACTGTGCGAATCCTTGTTTCTAGGGACAGGGAAGGACAGTGAGGGAATTCTCCTTGTGCTATAGTGTGCTTTAAAAAAACATTTTTTCTAGGGACAGAAAACTATAGGTAGGGAGAGTGTCAGTGTCTTTTACTGTGCGAATCCTTGTTTCTAGGGACAGGGAAGGACAGTGAGGGAATTCTCCTTGTGCTATAGTGTGCTTTAAAAAAACATTTTTTTCTAGGGACAGAAAACTATAGGAAGGAAGAGTGTCAGTTTCTTTCACTGTGATAAACCTTGTTTCTAGGGACAAAGAAGGAAAGTGAGGGAATTCTCCTTGTGCTATAGTGTGCTTTAAAAAAACATTTTTTCTAGGGACAGAAAACTATAGGTAGGGAGAGTGTCAGTGTCTTTTACTGTGCGAATCCTTGTTTCTAGGGACAGGGAAGGACAGTGAGGGAATTCTCCTTGTGCTATAGTGTGCTTTAAAAAAACATTTTTTCTAGGGACAGAAAACTATAGGTAGGGAGAGTGTCAGTGTCTTTTACTGTGCGAATCCTTGTTTCTAGGGACAGGGAAGGACAGTGAGGGAATTCTCCTTGTGCTATAGTGTGCTTTAAAAAAACATTTTTTTCTAGGGACAGAAAACTATAGGAAGGAAGAGTGTCAGTTTCTTTCACTGTGATAAACCTTGTTTCTAGGGACAAAGAAGGAAAGTGAGTGAAATTCTCCTTGTGCTATAGTGTGCTTTAAAAAAACATTTTTTCTAGGGACAGAAAACTATAGGTAGGGAGAGTGTCAGTGTCTTTTACTGTGCGAATCCTTGTTTCTAGGGACAGGGAAGGACAGTGAGGGAATTCTCCTTGTGCTATAGTGTGCTTTAAAAAAACATTTTTTCTAGGGACAGAAAACTATAGGTAGGGAGAGTGTCAGTGTCTTTTACTGTGCGAATCCTTGTTTCTAGGGACAGGGAAGGACAGTGAGGGAATTCTCCTTGTGCTATAGTGTGCTTTAAAAAAACATTTTTTTCTAGGGACAGAAAACTATAGGAAGGAAGAGTGTCAGTTTCTTTCACTGTGATAAACCTTGTTTCTAGGGACAAAGAAGGAAAGTGAGTGAAATTCTCCTTGTGCTATAGTGTGCTTTAAAAAAACATTTTTTCTAGGGACAGAAAACTATAGGTAGGGAGAGTGTCAGTGTCTTTTACTGTGCGAATCCTTGTTTCCAGGGACAGGGAAGGACAGTGAGGGAATTCTCCTTGTGCTATATTGTGCTTTAAAAAAACATTTTTTCTAGGGACAGAAAACTATAGGTAGGGAGAGTGTCAGTGTCTTTTACTGTGCGAATCCTTGTTTCTAGGGACAGGGAAGGACAGTGAGGGAATTCTCCTTGTGCTATAGTGTGCTTTAAAAAAACATTTTTTTCTAGGGACAGAAAACTATAGGAAGGAAGAGTGTCAGTTTCTTTCACTGTGATAAACCTTGTTTCTAGGGACAAAGAAGGAAAGTGAGGGAATTCTCCTTGTGCTATAGTGTGCTTTAAAAAAACATTTTTTCTAGGGACAGAAAACTATAGGTAGGGAGAGTGTCAGTGTCTTTTACTGTGCGAATCCTTGTTTCTAGGGACAGGGAAGGACAGTGAGGGAATTCTCCTTGTGCTATAGTGTGCTTTAAAAAAACATTTTTTCTAGGGACAGAAAACTATAGGTAGGGAGAGTGTCAGTGTCTTTTACTGTGCGAATCCTTGTTTCTAGGGACAGGGAAGGACAGTGAGGGAATTCTCCTTGTGCTATAGTGAGCTTTAAAAAAACATTTTTTTCTAGGGACAGAAAACTATAGGAAGGAAGAGTGTCAGTTTCTTTCACTGTGATAAACCTTGTTTCTAGGGACAAAGAAGGAAAGTGAGTGAAATTCTCCTTGTGCTATAGTGTGCTTTAAAAAAAACATTTTTTCTAGGGACAGAAAACTATAGGTAGGGAGAGTGTCAGTGTCTTTTACTGTGCGAATCCTTGTTTCTAGGGACAGGGAAGGACAGTGTGGGAATTCTCCTTGTGCTATATTGTGCTTTAAAAAAACATTTTTTCTAGGGACAGAAAACTATAGGTAGGGAGAGTGTCAGTGTCTTTTACTGTGCGAATCCTTGTTTCTAGGGACAGGGAAGGACAGTGAGGGAATTCTCCTTGTGCTATAGTGTGCTTTAAAAAAACATTTTTTTCTAGGGACAGAAAACTATAGGAAGGAAGAGTGTCAGTTTATTTCACTGTGATAAACCTTGTTTCTAGGGACAAAGAAGGAAAGTGAGGGAATTCTCCTTGTGCTATAGTGTGCTTTAAAAAAACATTTTTTCTAGGGACAGAAAACTATAGGTAGGGAGAGTGTCAGTGTCTTTTACTGTGCGAATCCTTGTTTCTAGGGACAGGGAAGGACAGTGAGGGAATTCTCCTTGTGCTATAGTGTGCTTTAAAAAAACATTTTTTCTAGGGACAGAAAACTATAGGTAGGGAGAGTGTCAGTGTCTTTTACTGTGCGAATCCTTGTTTCTAGGGACAGGGAAGGACAGTGAGGGAATTCTCCTTGTGCTATAGTGTGCTTTAAAAAAACATTTTTTTCTAGGGACAGAAAACTATAGGAAGGAAGAGTGTCAGTTTCTTTCACTGTGATAAACCTTGTTTCTAGGGACAAAGAAGGAAAGTGAGGGAATTCTCCTTGTGCTATAGTGTGCTTTAAAAAAACATTTTTTCTAGGGACAGAAAACTATAGGTAGGGAGAGTGTCAGTGTCTTTTACTGTGCGAATCCTTGTTTCTAGGGACAGGGAAGGACAGTGAGGGAATTCTCCTTGTGCTATAGTGTGCTAAAGCATTCCTCATCAACCATCTTTGAAATCCTTGTTTTTTTGGACAGTCAGGGAAATTGTCGTTGTGCTATTCTGTGCAAAAGCAATCATCCTCAACCATATTTAGAAATCCTTAAGTAAAGGGACAGAGAAGGACACCTGAAGGTAGCCCTTATTGCTTTTTTCCCATCTCCCTGCAGGCCATCTATTAGAATGTCTGGAAGGCAAACAAGGAGAGGCAGACAGTCAGGAGGCAATAAAAGAGGGCAAGCAGGCTCTGTGTCTGGGGGCAACAGTGCTGGTCGTGGACGCGGTGCATTGTCATCAGCACATGGCCATGGGACACGCTTGTCCTTCTTTTCGGCAGCTGGACATGTTGAGCCACATCATGCCGAAGACTTGGTAGAGTGGATGACCAAGCCCTCCTCCTCCTCCTCATCCTCTCTCACCCAGGCTCAGGGTACTGGCAAAGCAGCTGCCAAAGCGTCCTCTTCCCTGGTATCAATGTCAGACTCATCATCAGTCACTCCTTCCCTAGACCCACCATGTCCTCCTCCTGAGGAGTCCCCCGAACTGTTTGAGCACAGTGTTGGGTACATGCTCCAGGAGGATGCCCAGCGTTTCGAAGGGTCTGATGATGAAACCCAGCTAGAGGAAGGCAGTAGCGTGAGAGCAGACAGAGGGGATGCTCAAGAAGGACACCAATCTGGCAGTCATGTTCCAGCAGCTGCAGCATACTGCCAGATTGGCTCCAGTGATGAGGAGGGAGGTGATGATGAGGTCACTGACTCCACGTGGGTGCCTAATAGGAGAGAGGAGGAGGAGGAGGATGAGGAGGAGGCACATCTCCAACGAGGCAGGATGCCCTTTGGTGGCCAGCGTAAGGGCAGTACACCGACGGAATCACACCGCAGAGCTCCACCTGTGCAGGGCGCTGCCTCTGCCCGTCATTCAAAAAGTTCTTTGGTGTGGGCCTTTTTTGAGGCTAGTGCATCAGATCGCACAGCTGCTGTTTGCAACATATGTCTCAAGCGTATATTGCGTGGCCAAAACATCAGCCGTTTGGGTACCACATGCCTGACCAGACATATGTTGACCTGCCATGCAGCTCGTTGGCAAGCCTACCTCAAAGACCCACACCAAAGAACAAAGCGGACCTCTCCTTGCACCGCATCAGCTGGGATCTCCAACCCCACTATAACTTCAGTCCTCTCTGAAACATGCACTGAGAGGAATGAAGGTGTAGAATTAGGTGTGTCACAGCCAAGTACTTGCGGCCACTCTGCTAGCAGTACACCAACGTCCGATTCTAGCAGGCAAATTTCCCTGCCCCAGCTGCTGGACCGTCGAAAGAAGTTCACTCCCAGCCATCCACATGCCCAGCGGTTGAATGCTAGCTTGGCTAAATTGCTAGCGCTTCAACTGCTGCCTTTTCAGTTGGTAGACTCGGCCCCCTTCCGTGAGTTTGTGCAATGTGCGGTTCCTCAGTGGCAGGTTCCCAAACGCCACTTTTTCTCACGGAAGGCTATTCCGGCTCTCTACCGGCATGTGGAAGGCAATGTCTTGGCCTCGCTGGACAGGGCGGTCAGCGGTAAGGTGCATATTACCGCTGACTCATGGTCCAGCAGGCATGGACAGGGACGTTACCTTTCTTTCACGGCCCATTGGGTCACTCTTTTGGCAGCTGGGAAGGATGCAGGACAAGGTGCAGTAGTGTTGGAGGTTGTTCCACCGCCACGCCTCCAAAATGCTACTACTGGTTGTGACACACCTCTCTCCTCCACCCCCTCCTCTTCTTCTTCCTCCATGGCCTCTTCCTGTGGTTTGTCCTCGGAACCAGCGGTGCTCCGTAGGCGTTCAAGGGGCTACGCAAGTACGCAGGCAAAAAGATGCCATGCCGTGCTTGCGCTGGTGTGTTTGGGGGACAGAAGCCACACTGGGGCAGAGGTCCTGTCTGCTCTGCAGGGCCAGGCCGAGAGGTGGTTGACGCCACGCCAGCTTAAGCCAGGAATGGTGGTTTGCGACAATGGCACCAACCTCCTCTCCGCCCTCCGACAGGGACAACTGACCCATGTGCCCTGTGTGGCTCACGTCCTTAACCTGGTGGTGCAGCGGTTCTTGGGCAGGTACCCGGGCTTACAGGATGTCCTGAGGCAGGCCAGGAAAGTCTGTGTGCATTTCCGCAGATCTTATAATGCCAGTGCTCGCCTGGCTGAGCTGCAAAAGGAGTTGAACCTGCCCAAGAACCGCCTTATATGTGACATATCCACCAGGTGGAACTCAACGTTGGCCATGCTGCAGCGGCTGCACACGCAGC